>CM046657.1:67090358-67730358 GCA_025594165.1 Tamias sibiricus | reverse complement strand
ACATGCCTACATCAAAAAAATTTTATAAAATTCAAATAAACAACCTATGACAGCAAGAGAAGACCAAGCCAAAATCAAGTAACAAGGAAAGAATAATGAAGATCAAGCAGAAACAAAAGAGATAAGTGGCTAAAACTGACATCAAAAATCATGAAAGAACGAAGTGGTTTCTTGTAACAAATAAACAAATCAACAAAACTTTGTCTAGACTAATCAAGAAAAAAAAAGAGACAAACCCACCCAAATAACATTAACAAAAATCAGATATTACAACTAAGAGATACAAAATACAAAATCCCAGGACTGTTTTAATAAACCACTAAACAGTAATAAATTTGGAAGACCTTAGGAAAAATGGATAAATTCCCTGGGTACAGATAACCTACCAAAAGGTAACCATGAAGGCATGAAAAACCGCACATACCATAATGACTAAAGAAATTGAAAGAGTAATAAAAAGTCTCAAACAAGGAAAACCACAGGACTGGATGGCCTCACTGCTAAATTTACCACAACTTTCGAAGGAAGAACAGATACAAATTTCTCTCAAACAATTCAAAACATTGGAAAGAAAATAATATGTTTCCCAAACTCACTCAACAAACCCAACTTACCATGATAAGGAAACACACAACACACACACACCCTCAACACACACACACAACCCTTTTAAGATCAACACCTTAGTGGAACATAACATTGCAAAAGTTCCCACAAAATAATAAATCAAATACAAAAGCATATCAAAAGATCATTTATTTCAATCAAGTGAAATTCATTCCAGGTATTGAAGTTGTGGTTTAATATTGAACAATAAGCATCATACCTTTACATCAAACAATTGAAGGACAAAAATCATGATGCTCCTCAATAGATGGAGAAAAACCATTCAATCAAATTCAACATCCCTTTCATCTAAAATCTAATCATATATTTTGTGAATACTAGGAGGAAGAGCTCAAGATTCCACACACGCTAAAATGGAATGACTGGTAGACCACATTCTTTCACTCAATAGATGGGGAATTTTTACAGGATCCTCCAAGAGGAGCAGTAAATCAAATCAAAGATAATGTAGAGTCAAAGTGACTATTGTGCTTTTCAAAGACTTCCCATGGTGAGTCCTTCTTCCCAGTTAGATATTTGATTATCCTGCCTTTTCCCTGGACACAGTAAATTCCCTGTACTCCTACTTGGAAATGAAAACTGTAACTTCTCCAGAGACTAGTTTTTCTCTGAGATCTGGCCCCTGGAGCTTTCCTGATTGTAGGAGGAAACAGATGCCTAGCACTTGAAGAGATTTGTTTATTCTAGTCTCCAGAGGATACTGAACGCTACACTAATAATGTAAGGTGCATCCTTTTTGGGAAGCAAAGTTCTAAGTTACAGTAGATCTGTGAAAGGCTTTTATGTGCCAGACACACTGATAAACATTTTTCAAGAATTATCTCATTCAATTTTCACATCCCTTTATGTGCTGCCTTCATGACATGTACATTTCATAGATGAATGTGAAGTACTTAGGTCACAAAGCTAGTAAATTGGAGAATCAAGTTTCAGATTCTAGTAATTATAGTGCATTTCACTTTTTTTTATAGCTATTCACACCGATAGTATATTAATCTCTCAAACTGCACTTCATTGTTTCTCATTCTTCCTGAGGACCCATAGTAGATTCTACTGATTTTATATTTCACATGACACTGTGTTGTAAAATCCTGTTAGAATGCAGAATGGAAATAGGCTGAAGGGGAGAACAAGGAAGATATACTTCCAAACTGAGGAAAGGACTCAGCACAAAGGAATCAAAAGCAATATGTCCTCCAAAAGAGAATGAACAACTTGTTATTTATTCCTGATGCTTTCTTGCCAAGATTTCTCAGGAGGCACCTTCAGTAGGTACCAACAGATGGTACCCAATGGTCTCCTCTGGTATTCATGCCCATGTGTAATTCCCTCATCTCGAGTGTGGGCTAGACATCAGGACCCACTTGTAGTGAATATGATGTTGCAAAACTGATGGTACATCACAGTCTGGATTAATTTACAAACAGATTGTGTTTACATCTAGTGAATTCTGTATCTTTCTTTTTTCCCTGAGGTAAGACAGCTGCCATATTATTAGCTACTGTGGAGAGGTTGATATGGCCAGGAAAGTATTATCTTTGACCAATAGTCGAAAATAACTTAATGTCTAACAACAGTAATGAGAGAACCTGACAGTGGATCTTGTGAGGCTTCCAACCCCCAGATGAGCCGACCAGATGTAAATCTTTCTTAAATTGAACCTTTAGGATGACTGGAACCCTGGCCAACACTTTGATGGTAACCTAGGAAAGACTTTGAGCCAAAGACACCCAAGCCAATTAGCACCTGGATTCCTGGATCCCATAAACTATGAGGTAATTTGTTGTTTGAAGCTGCTAAATTTTGAGGCAATTTATTAGAATGCAAAAAATAATAATTCAACAGCTAACCACATGCCTACAGGTTCACTTTAATTACAGGAATAAAATTTGTGTCACAAGTTGCTGGTCACTTTTGCTATTGGGGATAGTTAGCCTGATTATGAATTTCCTGGAGCTTCTGAGTCTTAAAACTATATGAAAATCTCTAAGTAAGACAACCCTGTTTCCTAACTTTTAACTATCTGATAATGTTGTTCCAGTAAACATTGAGAGGCAGATCTCGAGGCAATGTTTCTTATGTCACAGTTTTCTTACAAAGTTCTATGCCTGGAATCCATGTATAACCCACAGGATGGACAGGGCCACATGTAATTAAAAACCTCCAGGCTGCTCACCTACATTACCTTTCATAGTCAGTATATGTGGTTCCTGTTCCTCTTGGGAAGCATTATCTGCTAAAGAGATTTGGCCTCTTTAGTAGCACTCTGAAAGCAGCAAGGAGACTCTTTGGGGGAATAACCATTTTTGCTACATGACAAGTGCTATGTGGAAAAAACTGTCAGTGTCTAAAACATATAAGGAATTAATAGCGCCTAAAAGAACTTCTGGAATATTATAAATATAAGAACAAATAGAAGACAGAAACATAGAATAAAATAGTATTCTAATAGGAAATATGTCAAGCTACAGAAAGGGTAGCTTTAATAGCTAAAACATGTCAAGATACAAAAACTCACTAACAGTGAGGAAACTACAAAGATAGCATTTGTCAATAACTGTGGCAAAAATAGAAAGTTGGATAATACCATGGATTGGTGAGGATATGAGAATATGGGAATGCTCAGGTACAAAAATTCAGAAGTGTATTAACACATCCTGGGAAACTTCCACAGCTGATGGATGAAGCTTCTAGTTAGTACCTTGGCCTCCTTACCCCTCCTATGCAATATCTGAGGCATGTTTTATATAATTTCTCAAATGTCTTCAGCAGGAGTGACCCTTTCTATATCAGTGAGCTACAGTGAAACCTACTCATTACATAGCCCTGAATGTAACGACCTTATTTTTTACCTATATATTACTCCCTACTATCCTACCTTTGCTCCCTATGGTGACTTCTAAAATAAAATACTTGCATTCACATCCTTGATTCAGGATCTGCTTTTGAGAAAACACACCAAGTCAGTGGGTAATCATGCCATGTTCCTAATCTTTCCTGCTCTTGGAATGCTTTACTATTTCTTCCTTAAGTAAAATCCTCATTTTAGGAATGAGGTATACGTAGCAATGATAATTGATTTTTATTTTATGGAGTATTATATGAGTAATGGTGTTAAAGGGCATTTTGAACATCTTTTGAGAGGACTGTATTATCTTTTCTAAAAATTATTTTTATTATTTTTATTTTTTAATTTAATTTAATTTGTTATACATGCTTGTAGAGTGCAATTCCTTTCATATTACATATAAAGAGCACAGTTTTCCAAGTTATTGGTTTTACACCAAGTACTTTTATACCATTTGAGTTTTTTTAATACGTGCACTTCATATACTGATGTTCAACACATTCTGCCATTATTTCTATCTCCCTGTCCCCTCCCCACCCCTCCCTCCCCTTTGTTCTATTTAACATTCTTTCATTCCTCTCATTCCCACTCCCTTGCCATTATAATTCAGTATCCTCATAGCAAAGGAATCAATTGACCCTTGGTTTTCTGTGATTGGATGACTCCACTTAGCATTATTTTCTCCAATGCCATATATTTACCTGCAAATGCCATGATTTTATTCTCTATTAGTGCTGAGTAGTGTTCCATTGTGTATATATATCAAAGTTTCCCTATCCATTCATCTATTTATGGGCATGGGTTTTTTCCCCACAATCTAGCTATTGTGAATTGTGCTGTTATAAAAATTGATGTGGCTGTTTCCCTGTAGTAAGCTGTTTTTGAGTCCTTTGGGTATAGACTGAGGAGTGGGATAGCTGGGTCAAATGGTGGTTCCATTCCAAGTTTTCCTAGGAATCTCCATGCTGCTTTCCAGATTTGCTGCGCCAATTTGCATCCCCACCAGCAATGTATGAGTGTGCCCTTTTCCCCACAACCTTGCCAGCATTTATTGTTGTTTGTGTTTTTGATAGCTGCCATTCTGACTGGCATGAGATGAAATGTTAGAGTAGTTTTGATTTGCATTTCTCTAATTGCTAGGGATGTTGAACATTTTTTCATATTTTTTTATTGATTGTATATCATCTTCTGAGAAGTGTTGGTTCAGTTCCTTAGCCCATTTATTGATTGGGTTGTTTGGTTTTTGGGTGAAATGTTTTTGAGAGCTTTATATATCCTTGAGGTTAATGTACTGTCTGATGTGCTTGTGGTAAAAAAATATTTTCCCACTTTGTAGGTTCTCTGATTGTTCAACCTCACTGATTGTTTAATAAAAAAATATTTTCCCACTTTGCAGGTTCTCTGATTGTTCAACCTCACTGATTGTTTAATAAACAATCAGTTCAACCTCACTGATTGTTTATTTTGCTGAGAAGAAGCTTTTTAGTTTGAATCCATCCCACTTATTAATACTTGGTTTTAATTCTTGTGCTATAGGGGTCTTATTGAGGAAGTTTGGGCCTAATCCAACATGTTGGAAATTTGGGCCTACTTTTTCTTCTATTAGGTGCAAGGTCTCTGGTTTAATTCCTAGGTCCTTGAACCACTTTGAGTTGAGTTTTGTGCATGGAGAGAGATAGAGGTTTAATTTCATTTTATTACATAAGGATTTCCAGTTTTCCCAACACCGTTTGTTGAAGAGGCTGTCTTTTCTCCAATGTATGTTTTTGGCACCTTTGTCTAATATAAGATAACTTTAGAAGTGTGGGTTAGTCTCTGTGTCTTCTATTGTGTACCATTGGTCTACTGGTCTATTTTGGTGCCAATACAATGCTGTTTTAGTTACTATTGCTTTGTAATACAATTTAAAGTCTTGAATAGTAATGCCACCAGCTTCACTCTTCTTGCTAAGAATTGCTTTGGCTATTCTGGGTCTCTTATTTTTCCAGATGAATTTCATGATTTCTTTTCCTATTTCTATAAGGAATGATATTGGGATTTTGATTGGGATTGCATTGAAATTGTATAGTGCTTTTGGTAGAATAGTCATTTTGACAATGTTAGTTCTACCTATCCATGAACATGGTAAATCTTTCCATCTTCTAAGATCTTCTTTAATTTCTTTCTTTAGCTTGGTCTTTCACTTCTTTTGTTAAGTTGATTCCCAAGTTTTTTTTTTTTTTTTTTTTTTTTTTTTAGGTTATAGTAAATGGGGTGGATTTCCTTGTTTCTCTTTCTGAGGATTTGTCGCTGATGTACAGAAATGCCTTAGATTTACAGGTATTCATTTTATATCCAGCCACTTTGCTGAATTCACTGATTAGATCTAGAATATTTCTTGTGGAATTTTTTGTATCTTTTATGTATAGAATCATATCACCTGCAATAGTGATAATTTGATTTCTTCTTTTCTTATCCATATCCCTTTTATTTCTTTCATCTAATTGCACTGGCTAGGGTTTCAAGAACTATGTTAAATAATAGTGGCAAAAGAGGACATCCCTGACTTGTTTCAGTTTTTAGAGAAAATGCTTTCAGCTTTTCTCCTTTTAGGATGATGTTGGGCTGGGGCTTAGCATAGATGGCCTTTATGATGTTGAGGTATGTTCCTGTTATCCCTGTTTTTCCTAGCATTTTGAACATAAAGGGGTGCTGTATCTTGTCAAATGCTTTCTCTGTGTCAATTGAGATGATCATATCATTTTTATCTTTGAGTCTATTGATGTGGTGAATTACATTTATTGATTTCCTTATGTTGAACCAACCTTGCATTCCTGGAATGAACTCCACTTGATCGTGATGTACTATTTTTTGGGAAATGTTTTTGTATTCGATTTGCCAGAATTTTATTGAGAAATTTTGCATCTATATTCATTAAAGATATTGGTCTGACGTTTTCTTTCTTTGATTTGTCTCTGCCTGGTTTTGGAATCAGGGTAATATTGGCCTCATAGAATGAGTCTGGGAATGTTCCCTCTTTTTCTATTTCATGGAATAATTTGAGAAGTATTGATGTTAGTTCTTCTTTAAAGGTCTTGTAGAACTTGGTTGTCTATCCATCTGGACCTGGGCTTTCCTTGGTTGGTAGGTTTTTGATGGCGTCCTCTATTTCTTTGCTTGAAATTGATCTTTTTAAATTGTGTATGTCATCTTGATTAAAAAATTCTTAGAAGTAAATGAGAACATCGATACAATATTTGGGCATATAGTATGTTTCTAGAAATTTGTCGATGCCTTTGATATTTTCTATTTTATTGGAGTATAGATTTTCAAAATAATTTCTAATTATCTTTTGTATTTCTGTAGTGTCCATTGGGATGTTTCCTTTTTCATCACAGATATTGGTAATTTGAGTTTTTTCTCTCCTTTTCTTAGCATAGCTAATGATTTATCAATTTTATTTATTTTTTCAAAGAACCAACTTTTGGTTCTGTCAATTTTTTCAATTGTGTTTTTTGTTTCAATGTCATTGATTTTGGCTCTGATTTTAATTATTTTCTGTCTTCTACTCCTTTTGGGGTTGGTTTGTTCTTCTTTTTCTAGGGCTTTGAGGTGTAATGTTAGTTCATTTATTTGTTGACCTTTTCTTCTTTGAAGGAATGAACCCCATGCAATGAATTTTCCTCTTAGTACCTTCATAGTGTCCCAGAGATTTCGATATATTGTATCGATGTTCTCATTTACCTCTAAGAATTTTTTAATAATCTCCATTTTTGATGCCTATTGCAACCCATTGTTCATTCTGTAGTATATTATTTAGTCTCCAGGTATTGGAGTAGGTTTTGTTTCTTATTTTATCATTGATTTCTAATTTCATTCCATTATGATCTGATAGGATGCAGGATAGTATCTCTACTATTTTATATTTGCTTAGAGTTGCTTTATGGCATAATATATGATCTATTTTAGAGAATGATCCATGCACTGCTGAGAAGAAAGTGTACTGACTCGTTGATGGACAATATACTGTATATGTATCAGTTAAATCTAAGCTATTGATTGTATTATTGAGTTCTACAGTTTCTTTGTTTAGCTTTTGTTCAGAAGATCTATCCAGTGGTGAAAGAGTCACCTAGAATTATTGTGTTGTGGTCTTTTTGGCTCTTGAACTTGAGAAGAGTTTGTTTGATGAACGTGGATGCTCCATTATTTGGGGCATATATATTTATGACAGTTATTTCTTTTTGATGTATGATTCCTTAAAGTAGTATGAAATGTCCATCCTTATCTCTTTATATTACCTTTGGCTTGAAGTCTTATTTATTTGATATAAGGATGGAAACCCCTGCTTGCTTACGTAATCCATGTGAGTGGTATATTTTATCCCATCCTTTCACCTTCAGTATGTGGGCATCTTTTCCTATGAGACGTGTCTCTTGAATGCAGCATATTGTTGGGTCTTTTTTTTTTTTTTTTTTTTTGAGTATAGGTTTATTTTTCTTTCATTAGATTTATTTTTAAATATCTTATTTATTTATTATTTGTTCTACTTAGTTGTACATGACAGCAGAATGCATTTCAATTGATCATACATAAATGGAGCACAACATTTCAATTCTCTGGTTGTACACATTGTAGAGACACACCATTCGAGCAATCATACATGTACCTAGGGCAATGATGTCCATCTCATTCCACCATCTTTCCTACCCTCATAACCCCTCCTCACCCTCGCCTTTGCCCAATCCAACGTTCCTCCATTTTCCCATGCCTCCCCCAACGTCATGGATCAGCATCCACTCATAAGAGAAAACATTAGGCCTTTAGTTTTTTGGGAATGGCTTACTTTGCTTAGCATAATATTTTCCAACTCCATCTATTTACCTGCAAATGCCATAATTCTATTCTCTTTTAATGCTGAATAATATTCCGTTGTGTATACATACACCACAGTTTCTTTATCCATTCATCTATTGATGGGCATCTAGGTTGGTTCCACAGTTTAGCTATTGTGAATTTAGCTGCTATAAACATTGGTGTGGCTATGTGACTATAGTATGCTTATTTTAAGTCTTTTGGGTATAGACAGAGGAGTGGGATAGTTGGGTCAAATGGTGGTTTTCTTCCAAGTTATCTGAGGAATATCCCCACTGCTTTCCAAAGTGGTTGCACCAATTTATAGTCCCATGAGCAATGTATGAGTGTACCTTTTCCCCCACATCCTCTCCAACACTTATTATTGTTTGTATTCTTGATAACTGCCATTCTGACTGGGGTGAGATGAAATTTTAGAATAATTTTTATTTGCATTTCTCTAATTACTAAAGATGTTGAACACTTTTTCATACATTTGTTGATTGCTTGAATATCTTCTTCTGTTCAATTCCTTAGCCCATTTATTGATTGGGTTGTTTGGTTTTTTTTGGTATTCAGTTTTTTGAGTTCTTTATATATCCCGGAGATTAGTGCTCTATCTGATGTACGTGTGGTAAAAATTTGCTCCCATGCTGTAGGCTCTCTCTTCACATCACTGATTATTTCTTTTGCTGAGAAGAAGCTTTTTAGTTTGAATCCATCCCATTTACTGATTCTTGATTTTATTTCTTGCGCTTTAGGAGTTCTCTTAAGGAAGTTGGGGCCTAATCTGACATGATGAAGATTTGGGCCTACTTTTTCTTCTATTAGGTGCAGAGTCTCTGGTCTTATTCCTAGGTTCTTGATCCACTTTGAGTTTTGTGCATGATGAGAGATAGAGGTTTAATTTCATTTTGCTACATATGGATTCCAGTTTTCCCAGCACCATTTGTTGAAGAGGCTATCCTTTCTCCAATGTATGTTTTTGATGCCTTTGTCTAGTATGAGATAACTATATTTATGTGGGTTGGTCTCTGTGTCTTCTATTCTGTACCATTTGTCTACATCTCTATTTTGGTGCCAATACCATGCTGTTTTTGTAAGTGTTGCTCCATAGCATAGTTTGAGGTCTGGTATTGTAATGCCTTTTACTTCACTTTTCTTGCTAAGGATTGCTTTGGCTATTTTGGGTCTCTTATTTTTCCAAATGAATTTTGTGATTGCTTTTTCAAGTTCTATGAAGAATGTCATTAGGATTTTAATAGGAATTGCATTAAATCTGTATAATGGTTTTGATGGTATGGCCATTTTGACAATATTAACTCTGCCTGTCCAAGGAGCATGGGAGATCTTTCCATCTTCTAAGGTCTTCTTCAATTTCCTTCTTTGGCTTCTGTAATTTTCAGTGTCAAGGTCTTTCATCTCTTTTGTTAGATTGATTCTTTTTGATGCTATTGTCAATAAACTTTGTTTTCTGAATTTCATTTTAGTATCATTAACTACAGTGTGTAAAAATATAACTGATTTTTTCAGATTGAAATGAATCCTGTGACCTTGCTTAGGCTTGCTTATTAGTTCTAATAGCTTTTTGGTAGATTCTGTTGGGTCTTTTTAAAAAATCCAATCTATCAACTTATGTCTTTTAATTGGTGACTTTAGGCCATTAACATTCAGGGTTATTATTGACATATGATTTGTATTACCAGGCACTTTTAATTTTATTTCATTTTTGATATTTAGCTTGACTTGATTTCTCCTATGGTTAGTTTTCCTTTATTGTAGTTCTTCCGTTTGCAGGTTTTTATTGTTGTTTTTCAATTCCTCCTCATGGAATATTTTGCTGAGAATATTCTGTAGTGCCAGATTTCTTGTTGTAAATTCTTTTAGCTTTTGTTTATCATGGAAGGTTTTTATTTCATCATCAAATCTAAAGCTTAATTTTGACATATATAAGATTATTGGTTGACATCTCTTATCTTTTAGAGCCTGGTATATGTTGTTCAAGGCTCTCCTTGCTTTGAGGGTCTGGGTTGAAAAATCTGATGAGATGCAAATTGATTTTCCTTTATAGGGTATCTTATTTTTCCTCTCTTATGGCCTTTGAAATTCTTTCCTTATTTTGTATGCTAGGCCTTTTTCATTATAATGTGCATTGGTGTAGATCTGTTGTAATTTTGTACATTTGGTGTCCTATATGTTTCTTGTATTTTTTTTCAAACTCATTCTTCTTGTTTGGGAAATTTTCTGATATTATTTCATTAAAGAGATTTTGCATTCCTTTGGATTGATTCTCTGCAACTTCCTCAATTCCAATAAATCTTATATTGGGCCTTTTGATGGTATCCCATAATTCTTGGATATTATGTTCATGGTTTCTTGCCATCTTTACTGTGTGGTCGACTTTATTTTCAATATTATACATTTTGTCCCCATTGTCTGAGGTCCTATCTTCCAAGTGATCCAATCTGTTGGTGATGCTATCTATTGGGGTTTTTTTTTTTCTTCTTCTTTTTTATTTACTTATTCATAATGCACAAGTATATCATCTTTTTATATACAACTGCTTGTATACAAAGTATATAAGTACCATTCAGATCTTTAATCATGCATTTAGGATAGTGATATCCATCTCATTCAACCACCATTTTTCCCCCCTTCTCCCTGCCTGCTCCCTCCCTTGCCCTCCCTTTCCTTTGAACATTCTAGTGTTCCTCTAATCCTATGTACCCCCATCCAATCACACTGTGAACTAACCTCCTTATATCAGAGAAAACTTTCGGTATTTTGATTTTTGAGATTGACTAATTTCACTTAGCATTATATTCTCCAACTTCATCCATTTACCTGCAAATGCCATTATTTTATTCTCTCTTATTGCTGAGTAAAATTCCATTTTGTATATATACCACATTTTCTTTATCCACTCATCTACTGAGGGACATCTAGGTTGGTTCCACAACCTAGCTATTGTGAATTGTGCTGCTATAAACATTGAAGTGGCTGTGTCACTGTAATATGCTGTTTTTAAGTCTTTTGGGAACAGACCCAGGAGTGGGATGGCTGGGTCATAGGGTGGTTCCATTCCCATTTTCCCAAGAAATCTCCATACTGCTTTCCATAGCGGTTGCACCATTTTGCAGTCCCACCAGTAATGTATGAGTGTGCCTTTTCCCCCACATTCTCTCCAACATTTATTGTTGTTTGTGTTCTTGATAGCTGTCATTCTGACTGGAGTGAAATGATATCTTAGAGTAGTTTTTATTTGCATTTCTCTAATTGACAGAGAGGTTGAGCATTTTTTCATGTATTTGTTGATTGATTGTATATCTTCTTCTGAGAAGTGTCTTTTCAGTTCCTTAGCCCATTTATTGATTGGGTTATTTGCTTTTTTGGTGTAAAGTTTTTTTGAGTTCTTTATATATTCTAGAAATTAGTGCTCTATCTGATGTGCATGTATTAAATATTTGTTCCCAATTGGTTGGCTCTCTATTCACCTCACTGATTGTTTCTTTTGCTGAGAAGAAGCTTTTTAGCTTAAATCTATCCCATTCAACAATTCTTGGTAATAGCTCTTGTGCTACAGGATTCTTATTAAGGAACTTGGGCCTAATCCGACGTGTTGGAAATTGGAGCTTACTTTTTCTCTTAGGCGTATTGTCTCAGATCTAATTCCTAGGTCCTTGATCCACTTTGAATTGAGTTTTGTGCATGGTGAGAGATAAGGGTTTAATTTCATTTTGTTGCATATGGATTTCCAGTCTTTCCAGCACCATTTGTTGAAGAGGCTATCCTTTCTCCACTGTACATTTTTGGCACCTTTGTCTACTATAAGATAACTGAAATTATATGTTTTAGTCTCTGTGTCCTCAATTCTGTACCATTGGTCCACCCATCTGTTTTGGTGCCAATACCATACTGTTTTAGTTACTATTGCTCTCTAGTATAATTTAAAGTCTGATATGGTGATGCCCCCTGCTTTACTTTTCTTGCTCAGGATTGCTTTGGCTATTCTGGGTCTCTTAGTTTTCCAGATGAATTTCATGATTGCCTTTTCTATTTCTTTGAAAAATGACATTGGAATTTTGATTGGAATTGCATTAAATCTGTATAATGCCTTTGGTAGTATGGACATTTTGACAATATTGACTCTACCTATCCAAGAGCAAGGTAGGTCTTTCCATCTTCTGAGTTCTTCTATAATTTCTTTCTTTAGTGTTCTATAATTTTCTTTATAGAGGTCTTTCACCTCTTTTGTTAAGTTGATTCCCAGGTATATTATTTTTTTTGACGCTATTGTAAATGGGGTCGTTTTCATCATTTCCCATTTCATCGTTTCAATCATTTCATCATTTCAGAGGCTTTGTCACTGATGTATAAAAATGCCATTGACTTATGGGTATTGATTTTGTATCCTGCTCCTTTGCCGAATTCATTTACTAGTTGTAAAAGTTTTCTGGTAGAGTTTTTTGGGTCTTCTAGGTATATTATCATGTCATCAGCAAATAGTGCTAATTTGAGCTCTTCTTTTCCTATCTGGATCCCTTTAATTTCTTTCGTCTGTCTAATTGCTCTGGCTAGAGTTTCCAGTACTATGTTAAATAGCAGTGGTGAAAGGGGGCATCCCTGTCTTGTTCCAGTTTTTAGAGGGCATGCTTTCAATTTTTCTCCATTTAAGATAATGTTAGCTCTGGGCCTTGCATAAATAGCTTTTAGAATGTTGAGATATGTTCCTGATATTCCTAGTTTTTCTAGTGTTTTGAACATTAAGGGGTGCTGTATTTTGTCAAATGCTTTTTCTGCATCTATTGAGACAATCATATGATTTTTATCTTTAAGTCTATTGATGTGATGTATTATGTTTCTTGATTTCCGAATATCGAACCAGCCCTGCATCCCTGGAATAAAACCCACTTGATCGTAGTGCACTATCTTTTTGATATGTTTTTGTATCCCATTTGCCAGGATTTTGTTGAGGATTTTTGCATCTATGTTCATTAAAGATATTGGCCTGAAGTTTTCTTTTTTGGATGCGTCTTTGCCTGACTTTGGAATTAATGTAATATTGGCCTCATAGAAAGAGTCTGGAAGAGCTCCCTCTTTTTCTATTTCTTGAAATAGTTTGAAGAGCATTGGTATTAATTCTTCTTTGAAAGTCTTGTAGAACTTGGCTGTAAACCCATCTGGTCATGGACTTTTCCTTGTTGGTAGCTTTTTGATGACATCTTCTATTTCCTCGCTTGTAATTGATCTGTTTAAATTGTGTATAGCCTCCAGATCCAGTATAGGCAAATCATATGACTCTAGAAATTTGTCAATGCATTTAGTATTTTCTATTTTATTAGAGTACAAGTTTTCAAAGTAATTTCTAATTATATTCTGTATATTTGAGGTGTTTGTTGTGATATTCCCTTTTTCATCACGAATGTTAGTTATTTGAGTTTTTTCTCTTCTTTTTTCATTAGCATCAGTAAGGGTCTGTCAATTTTGTTTATTTTTTCAAAGAACCAACTTTTAGTTTTGTCAATTCTTTCAATGGTTTCCTTAGTCTCAATTTCATTAATTTCTGCTCTGATTTTAATTATTTCCTGTATTCTGCTGCTCTTGGTGTTAATCTGTTCTTCTTTTTCTAATGCTTTGAGGTGTGATGTTAAGTCACTTATTTGTTGGTTATTTTTCCTTTTAAGGAATGAACTCAGTGCAATGAATTTTCCTCTTACTACAGCCTTCAGAGTGTCCCAGAGATTTCTATATGATGTTTCTGTGTTCTCATTTACCTCTAGGAATTTTTTGATCTCCTCTTTGATGTTTTCTTCAACCCCTTGTTCATTCAGTAGCATGTTGTTTAGCTTCCAGTTGATGGAGTAGTTTTTCTTATTCCTTGTTTTGTTGTTGATTTCCAATTTCATCCCTTTATGGTCCAATAGCATGCAGGGTAGTATCTCTATTTTTTTATATTTGCTGAGAAATGCCTTGTGACATAATATATGGTCTATTTTGGAGAAGGAGCCATGTGCTGCTGAGAAAAATGTGTATTCATTTACTGAGGGATGAAATATTCTATATATGTCCGTTAGGTCTAAATTGTTAATTGTTTTAAGGAGGCTTAAAGTTTCTTTGTTTAGCTTTTGTTTGGATGATCTATCTATTGGTGAGAGAGGTGTGTTGAAATCCCGTAGAATAACTGTGTTGTTGTCAATTTTACTCTTGAACTTGAGAAGAGTTTGTTTGATGAATGTAGGTGCTCCATTATTTGGGGCATATAGATTTATGATTGTTATATCCTGTTGATGAATGGTTCCCTTAAGTAGTAAGAAATATCCATCTTTGTCCCTTTTGATTAGTTTTGGCTTGAAGTCTACCTTATTTGATATGAGAATGGAAACCCCTGCTTGCTTCCGCATGCCATGTGAGTGATAAGACTTTTCCCAGCCTTTCACCTTCAGTCTATTGATGTCTTTTTCTATGAGGTGTGTTTCTTGGAGACAGCAAATTGTTGGGTCATTTCTTTTAATCCATTCAGATAATCTGTGTCTTTTGAATGATGAGTTTAGGCTGTTAACATTCCGGGTTATTATTATTATTATTATTTTTTTTTAATTTTTTTATTATTTATTTACTTATTCATCATGCACAAGTATAGTATCTTTTTACATACAACTGCTTGTATACAAAGTATATAAGTACCACTCAGATCTTCAATCATGCATTTAGGATAATGATATCCATCTCATTCAACCACCAATGTGATTTTTATTCCCATTTATTTTTATTTGTATTATGATCTTTAGCTTGATTTGGTTTCTCTTCTGGTTGGTATTTCACTTAGTTTAATATCTCCCTTTTTTGATTTTCATTGTTATTTTTCTCTTCTTCTTCATGAAAAATTTTGCCCAGCATGTTCAGAAGTGCTTTCTTTCGAGATGCGAAATCTTTTAACTTTTGCTTTTCGTGGAAGGTTTTTATTTCATCTTCGAATCTAAAGCTCAATTTTGCTGGATATAAGATTCTTGGTTGACATCCCTTTTCTTTCAGAACTTGAAATATGCTATTCCAGGATCTTCTTGCTTTTACGGTCTGGGTAGAAAGGTCTGAACATAGTCTGATTGGTTTTTCCTTGTATGTAATCTGCTTCCTTTCTCTTGTGGCTTTTAATATTCTCTCCTTGCTCAGTATATTAGGCATTTTCATTATAATGTGTCTTGGTGTGGATCTGTTGTGATTTTGTATGTTTGGTGTTCGGTAAGTCTCTTGAACTTGGTTTTCCCATTCATTCCTCAAGTTTGGAAAATTTTCTGTAATTAGTTCAGTAAATAAATTATTCATTCCTTTGGCTTGAAACTCTGCCCCCTCCTCTACCCCAATCACTCTTATGTTTGTTCTTTTTATGTTGTCCCATAATTCTTGGATGTTCTGTTCTTGGTTTCTTACCATTTTTGCTGTGTAATCTAGATTTTGCTCTAGGGTATATATTTTGTCCTCATTGTCTGAGGTTCTTTCTTCCAAGTGGTGTACTCTGTTGGTGATACTTTCGATTGAGCTTTTATTTTGGTTTATTGCTTCTTTCATTTCCGGAATTTCTGTTTGGTTTCTCTTTAGAGCCTCTATCTCCCTATTGAAGTAATCTTTTACTTCCTGTATTTGTTTATGGAGTTCTTTGTCAAAATGATTTTTCACCATCTGTACTTGGTCCCTCATCTCATTTTTGAGTTCATTCTTAAGATCCGCAAGCATTTGACAAATGTAATTTCTAAATTCCATCTCTGGCATTTCACCAACTATGCATGCCATGGAATCTACTGAGGAGGTATATTGATTTGTTTGTGTCACTTTCCTTCCTTGTTTCTTCATCTTGATTGTATGTCTATTCTTCTTGCACTATGGGACCTTGACTATTTTGATTTTACCTTAGAACCTTATGTTGCTTCTGTAGTAAAATGCTATCAGATCCCCTTATATTTCCTTTACACTTTAAAATCAGACACTTTCTATTCAGAGAATCCCAGTTTGATCACAATGTACAGATTTAGTTAACCCAGATATTGTTTACAATTTAGTCTGTAAGCTTCTAATGGGGCTTTATAGGTTCAAGTAATGGACACAGAGGTGATATGTTTAGTAAGAGGGAAGTGAGTGAACTGACTTGTTCTTTCTTAGAAAGTATGAAAAGAGAGTTCTATGGAAGTAGTTTAGTATCAGCAGATGAGAGAGGAAATAGTGAATGATTAGGTGGAAAGACCAATTTATATATAAACCTAATTTATGCAGCAGTTGAGAGAAGAAATAAAGAAAGATGGAAAAGAAGAAAAAGAAAAAGAAAAAAAAAAAGAAAGAAAGAGAAAAAAAAGTGACCAAGGAGTAGAAATTAGTATGAGAGAGAGTGAGTCTAGAAAATAGAGAATACACTATATATAACACCACTTTGCTTTATATTTCAATTGTACTCGTTCAAAAAATCCCAATTTTTGCTTATAACTTGTTTTTGTCTTTGTTGATTATGCAATGGCAGGGTGTAAATAGGGAAGATGAAGGAAGGAGAAAAGATACTAAAGTGAGAAGGAAGAAAAGAGAAGCAGAAGCAAACAAACACACTGTCAATCAAAACAAAACAAAACAACAACAACAAAAAAAAACCCCAGAAACTAACAAACAACCCTCCATGAAACAACAAAACAAACAAACAAACTAACAAAAACATTGAAACTAGGAATAAATCAAGCCAAATGGACCCTTGGAAGCCCTTCTTATTTCCCTTCAAGATTAAGCCAATTGACCTGGATCATATCCAGTCAGCAATCCTGTTAGTGGAGTCAAGGCTGCACCTTTGGCCCTTTGCAGAATGGCACAGTGGAAGAGTGGAGGGGGCTTATCCTCAGGATGGGCCCTGCGTTCAGCAGCAGGGAGCTGCCACTCTAGGCCCTGCAGGCCAGGCAAACCTGCGGCTGGATCTCTCTTTCTGGTGGGCGGGCGGATGCCTACCTCTTGCTCTGGTCACAACTGGGTGGGTCTCACTGCCCCCAGGGAGTGGAGGAGGTGCTTCCCCAGGTCTGGCCCTGCGTGCAGCAGCAGGGAACTGCCACTCTGGGTCCTGCAGGCCAGGCAAACTGGCGGCTGGTTCTCTCCTTCCCGTGGGCATGTGGATGCCTACCTCTTGCTCTGGTCACCACTGGGTGGGTTGCACTGCTCCCAGGGAGTGGAGGAGGTGCTTCCCCAGGTCTGGCCCTGCATGCAGCAGCAGGGAGCTGCCACTCTGGGCCCTTGCCTGTATCTGCTCACTTAGGTCATTTTGAAAATCCTGAATCATTTTAATTATGTATATTTGGAATTCCTTTTCCAACATTTCACCTACTGTGCTTTCTATGGATTCTATTGCTGTTGTATCTTTGTTTGTTTTGGGCATTTTCCTCCATTTTTTTTCAAGGTATCTATGTTTTCCTCCCTTGCAGTACAAGTCTGAGGTATTACTGTTTCTATCCTATTGTCTTATATCATCCCTACAGGTTATCCGATGCCTCACTTGGCAGGCCAAGCTGGAAGGCTTGCAGGCAGGCCTATCTGGAACTCATGAAGGCATGATGAGCTGGACTATATTATCTTTTTCCAAAGATCCTTTAATATGATTTATATCAAAGGATTTTCTAATATTGAACCAGATTTATATTCATGGAACAAATCCCACTTGATCATGACATTTTTTTTTTTCCATAATTGGATTCTGTTTGCTGATATTTTGTTTCATATATTTGGATCAATATAAGACATCAAACTCACACCAGCAAGCCTCTTCATAATTGGCATTAATATATTCATAGTGGTGAATCACTCACAACCTAAACCCCTACAACCACTGGGCTTCAATTCCCAGCAGTGTTACATTGAGGAATAAGTTTCCAACATATGAACTTTTGGGGACACATTTAAACCACAGAAGCAACAATGTTCAGTCTAAAATAGCTAGTGCAATTGCGCTCTCCCCACACACCCTTTTCCACTCCCTGGCCTCTCCTTTCATCCCTTCCTATCATGGGATGATGCACCATGAGATCTGCAAGAAATAAATGTTTTCAGATGGCATTCTTAACTAGTACCTTCCCAATGTTATAGCACAGAAACAGAAAAGTAAAAAGATTCCCCAATGTACAAGCTTTCTTAATTTTTTTTTTTTTTTTTTTTTTTAATTCCACAGGCTCCTACATTGTTTAGCTATCTGAACTGCCTCTTATCTGGGCTACAAGCACACTCTGATCTGATGAAGAAGTTTGTAATTATGCTGTATAAGGTTTTAAATATTTTACATAAGTTAATGTATTTTTCTGATCAGTCTTGTTTTATTTAAATATAAAATTTTTTTCATTCTATATTTGTCCAAAGGCCAATTTCTCCAGAGTTAACTTTGAAATACATCCAGAAACTTCTTTTAGTAAATCCTTAGGAGGATATAAACATGGTGATGTTGGGAATGAATCTGATAACCATCAGGGACAAATAGCTGGCTATCTGGAACCTTTGATTTCAGTGTCCTTCATGGCTGTTGGATTTTATACCTGACATTTCCAATTATTCAGGCCTGTCCTATGTGTATATATTATGTACTTGGTATTAAATTAACATTTAAGCAAATGAATGATCATCAATTAAAAGTTAAATAAGTAAATGGGTCCAAATAATTCATTCCAAATCAAGTTATTAAAAAAATATAGGTGTCTTTAAATTTCTGGTCATCAGTTTTTCTAGGTGGCCAAATAATAAAGTCTTAATTTCTAAAATATATATAAAATATAATAATATCCAATGCTTCTAAAATTGTTCTTCAAGATAAAAAATGGTTAATACTGTGAATTACATGTTTCTGATATCTTTTTTTTAGAAATAAAATAATTAAATTTAATATAAATGGGATTAAGCTTCATAAATATGTTTTCTTAAATAAACAAATTAAAAATTACAGCTGATGCCCAATTGCTCTCTCCTTTCTTTTCAGTTGTTAAAGAAACACCAGGACCCTGCCTCCACCCTTTATTTGACTCCTTCTATAAAACAAGGTCTACAAAAAATGAACAAAAAATTATCAACAATAATGATCAACCAACTTCCTGTATCTAATGTGCTAAATCATTGGTAATTTTTACTGGGAAAACCTTCTGCTTTTGTAACAGTAATTATGTTTTATATGTTTATATATATATATATATATATATAAAAAGATTATACTCTACTAATTTCTCAGGCCATAATGTTTTGCTTTTTGCTGATATGTGTCCTCTATTAATTGCTGATGGGAACACTAAAATTCTTTCCTTAACAGGCAAGGACATTCATATTTTAAATCTTATGAAAAAACTTTACATCTCCAATACTTACAGTTCTTCTTCTACTATCAAGCTGTATTAACAGAGTTTTTAGCATCAATTGCTTTTCACATGTCTCATGATGGGAATTCTCTTTGTCATGTCAAGTTACAAATTCCTCCTCTTCCTTGAATTCTACCATTCTTCTTATAGATGGTTAACAGTGTATATGGTTGGAGGTAAGCAATGAGGTACTACCTATATTTATTATTGGCAAATTAACTGACCATTATACCCTGCCTCAAATTTCCCCAGAGTGGACTGAATTGGCCACCGTTATCCTGGCACTGAGATTATTTTCTACTGGTTTAAATATTATTACAGATTACCAATATATAGCTAAACTTGTTTATCATATTTTCATAGTTGTGGATTCCAATTTATCATCTCTTTTTTTAACCCTTCAAACTCTTTTACCAAATCATGTGTTCCCTATTATCCTTACTCAGATATGCAGCCATACCAAAATTCCTGGATCTCTGATGGAATACAATGTCCATGCAGATAAGGCTATGGGATCCCTTTATCTTTTATTTTCATGTGCTATGGAATCTCATGGATTTTTTTCATCAAAACTCTTGCTCACTAATGATATTTAGCCATCTGGAAGCCCTTACACTACAAGAGCATTCTCACACCTAGGGTGATGCTGGGGCTGAGTGTGACCATCACCATCAGAGGTGTTATATGCATGACCCCATTGAGTTGGATGATTAGTCATCTACCTTTCTGTGGCTCCCATGTGGTTCCCCATGTGAGCACAGGGCTGTGGCCAAGTTAGAATGTGCTGACCCCATGCTCAGCTGTCTCTACCGTTTGATTGTTTCTCTCCATTGTTGTTGTCCCTGATGTAGCCTTCAGTGCTGTCTCCTGTGTCTTCATTCTCAGGGCAGTGTTTGGTCTCTCCTCAAAGAATGCTCAGTGGAAGGCATTATGCACATGTGGCTCCCATGTTGGGGGTCATGGCTTTTGTACTATCTACCTGGGATGGTGTCAGTCTATATAGCCTGGCTAGCACAGGGCACAGTCCCTCTGTACACTCAGTTGCTGTTAGCTGACTTGTATTTGGTCATTCCATGTACCTAGAATCCCATCATTTATGGCCTGAGGACAAAACTACTACCCGAGAGAATATGGAGTTTGGTTATCTGCCATTTTCATCATTTAAGGCAGAGTTCATGAACTCATGAACTGCTCTGTTTTTGAGCATTTTAGTGAACTGCCTAGTTTTAGAGATCTTCAGAGCTGGACTTGTATACCTGGCACTATAGAAATTATAAGAAGAAGCTGTGAAGAGTATTGTGATTTAACTTTTCAACATCTAGAAAGGAAATAAATGTGATGATTCACTATTTTCAATTGTTTCACTCAACTCATCTCTGAACAAGAAATATGTATGGGCAGGGAACATATATTTTGAATATTTTTCCTTAGCAAATAACCCATATTTCTAACACTAATGTCCTACCTACCATGGAAGCCTTTTTATACAGAATGTATATATTTCAATGCATATTTGCACCTGCATTGACATATATGTAAATTTATGTGTGAATACACAAATATGTTTATACCATCATTTGTGTATGCCTGCCCTAAATTTTATGCAAATGGCAGCTATGCATTTTACTCCCATATTTCCATATAAAGGTATACATGTTATAAATATTTTTGTGTATATTTTCAAATGTATATTCATATAAGTATCCATATTTACCAATATATATGTCCTACCCCTAACCCTACATTATCACTAGTTTCAAATTCTAACACTAATAATTGCCATAAGACCATTTTAAAAAATCATATGTTTATGTGAATATTCATACTAAATATCTACATTTACATTTTTTACAAAATGACATACATGTCCATATATACTCATTTGCATATTCATACCATATGAGTAGGCCAAACTGTAACTTTACACCCATTATGAAGTTCCTTTGTGCATGAAAAAAGTATTTGTATATGTTTTTGATTATTTTTTGACATACATTTTCACACAAAATTCATGTATGTGTATATATAAAAATATCTATCTTCTAACCCAAACCCAAACCTTATGCCAGTATTAAAATTAGTCCTAAGCCTGAAAAACTCCTACCATGGAAACCTTTTTATACAAAAATGTACATATATTAATGCATATTTATTTATTTATTTATTTTTTGGTGCTGGGGATTGAATTCAGGGCCTTGTGCACTTAATGCATATTTATACATGCATTGACATATTTATATATTCATACATAAATTTATATATATCTTCATGTACTAAATAACATGCTACCAAATACATGATGAGTCACTAAAGAAATTGAGAAATTAAAAAAAAAAGAAAATGGAAACAGATCATATGAAAACTTATGGGATATAGCAAAAGCAGTACCAAGAAGGAAGTTTATACCAACAAATGCCTACATCAAAAAATATAAAGATTTCAAATAAACAACCTAATGAAAGCAAGAGAAGACCAAGCCCAAAATCAGTACAAGGAAAGAAATAATGAAGATCAGAGCAGAAACAAATGAGATAGTGACTAAAAACTGAATTCAAAAATCAATGAAAGAAAGAGTGGGTTCTTTGTAACAATAAACAAATCAACAAAACTTTGTCTAGACTAATCAAGAAAAAAAAAGAGACAAACCAAATAACATTAGACAAAAAATAAGATATTACAACTAATAATACAAAAATACAAATATCACCAGGGACTGTTATAAACAACTAGACAGTAATAAATTGGAAGACCTAGGAAAAATGGATAAATTCCTGGGTACATATAACCTACCAAAAGTGAACCATGAAGGCATGAAAAACCTGCACATACCAATAATGACTAAAGAAATTGAAAGAGTAATAAAAAGTCTCAAAACAAGGAAAAGCCACAGGACTGGATGGCCTCACTGCTAAATTCTACCAAACTTTCAAGGAAGAACAGATACAAATTTCTCTCAAACTATTCCAAAACATTGAAAGAAAATAATTGTTCCAAACTCAATCAACAAACCCAACTTTACCATGATATGGAAACACACACACACACACACACTCACACACACACACACTTTTAAGATCAACACCTTTAGTGAACATACATGCAAAAGTTCTCAACAAAATAATAAATCAAATACAAAAGCATATCAAAAAGATCATTTATTTCAATCAAGTGAAATTCATTCCAGGTATTGAAGTGTGGTTTAATATGAACAATAAGCATAATACCTTACATCAACAATTGAAGGACAAAAATCATGATGCTCTCAATAGATGGAGAAAAACCATTCAATCAAATTCAACATCCCTTTCATCTAAAATCTATTCATATATTTTGTGAATACCTAGGAGGGAAGAGCTCAAAGATTCCACACACAAAATGGATGACAATAGGTATGTATTAAAATATCACACTGTAAGCTGGGCGCGGTGGTGCACGCCTGTAATCCCAGCACTTTGGGAGGCTGAGACAGGAGGATCACGAGTTCAAAGCCAGCCTCAGCAATGGCGAGGCACTTAGCAACTCAGTGAGACCCTGTTTCTAAATAAAATACAAAAAAAAAAAAAAAAAGGGCTGGGGATGTGGCCCAGTGGTCAAGTGCCCCTGAGTTCAATCCCCGGTACCACAAAAAAAATAAATAAATAAATAAATAAAAAAAAATAAATAAATAAATAAAAAATATATATATCACACTGTACCTCATAAATATGAACAATTTTATGTTAATCTAAATTCAAAAAAAAGTTTAAGTAGACAGGAATTCTAAATACAATTTATTTTATCACTACTCATTTTAATGACCATTACATGTAGTGAATTATCGCACTGTATATCATAAAAATATACAATTAAAATTACCATAAAGCACTAAAATATTTTTACTTCATGATTTCTGTTCTTGAGGGTTTTTTTTTTAAAAATGTTACTCTACTCTTATTGGATTTACATGTTGCTGTCAAGAAATGCCCACCCACAAGAATGGGGCCCTAATTAGAATAAGATATATCCCATGCTTTTATGATTTTACCTAAACTGATTCTATTGTCATGTAAAACTAAGAAGAATCAATAAAATAAAATAAAAAACAGTTTAGGCTTGGTTTTACTTTCCTTGAGTATGACTTATGTTTGGGGTGTTTTGTTTATTTGGTTATTGAAAGAGTTATTGCATTAGTATTAATTTACACAGGACTACAGTTATAATGCTAACACAATCTTTTAAAATTATACAAGTGTTAGACAAATTTTAAGTACATAAAATGTGTCAGGTGTTATGTAATTTTTTCCATTCATTATTTCTTGGAATCTTTGGAAACCTCTATGAGTTAACATTCTTTCCATCATCTGTAGAAAACAAACCTTAAGACAGATATAACAACACAACACCAATGATTTCTCCTTATACTGTCAATATTAAGAATTTATATTTGGGAAGGAGCAACCCAGCCACCAGCTCGCCTGGCCCCGGCTCTTGCCTGGCTGCTGGCTCATACAGCCATTGTCTCCGGGGCTGGGAATAGCAGCTCCCCGCTGCCCGACCAGAGGATAGGCTCCATCTATTCCTGGGGGAACTGCGACCTGCCCAGCTGCGACCTGAACAAGAGGTAGGCACCCACCAGAAGGAGCAACCCAGCCACCAGCTCACATGGCCGCCGGCTCACACAGCCATAGCCTCCGGGACTGGGAATAGCAGCTCCCCGCTGCAGACAGGGCCTGACCAGAGGAAGGGCTCCTTCCATTCCCTCAGGAACTGTGACCTGCGCAGCTGCTACCAGAACAAGCAGTAGACACCCGCCAGAATGAGCGGCCCAGCCACCAGCCTGCCTGACCACTGGCCTTCGACATTACCAGGACCAGGAACTGCAGGTTCCACCCTGTGGAAGGGCCCTGCTGCCCACCTGCACAACCCCCACTGAAACAATTAGTCTGGGAGGAGACCCAGGAGGAGGAGATGGGGAGAAGAAAGCTAGACTGCCTGCCCCACCATACTGCGACCAGGAGGTGATCCAGAGAGAGAGGCCCACTCCACGCCAATGAATCAGAGAGGCAACCTGAGTCTGCCCAGAGAGACACACTGAAATGAAATCCCATAGCTACTCAACCCAACACTAATATAATTATAGGCCTGAGGCTGCCACTGTCAAAAAACTGAGTTAGCTACGCTACTACCAAGGAACAACAAAAAGGTCCGGATAAGACATCACTAAGGTCCCTAGAGACCAGGATGCACCAGAAGGTGCAACCAGTTATGATGTTGTGAACTAACAGGGAATCTTACACGGGGTTGTCTATCTCTGGCTTCTTCTACTAACAGCCAAATTCTAATGATTATACTCTCACTAGTCAAATAATCTAATACCTCTATTTTCTCACATCTCACTTCATAAACGTTTAAGCCAACGTCTAAGTACCCCCTTCTATCATTAGATGCAGTAAAGCACCATGCAAACATAGAGAAAATATGGTATAAGATAACTCATCATTTCTGTTTATAGTGACAAAACTGTAAATATAAAAATAAAAACTAACTGATATATAGACACACATTGGGTACATTGAAAGCTCTAATATTGATATTTCCCTAAAAAGTGAGGTTCTGGGTAACCTGGAGGGAACTTATAAGACAAAAGGGCAGAAGCTGTAATACCTCAGGCTTAACTTGGAAGAGAGGAAAATACATAGACATCATGAGAAAACAAGGAAGGAAAATGCCCCAAACAAACCAAGATACTACAACAATAGAAACCATAGAAAGCACAGTAGGTGAAATGTCAGAGAAGGAGATCCAGTTATACATAATTAAAATGATAAGAGACTTAAACAACGACTTGAAGTGAACAGATACAGGCAAAAATTGGTCTCTCCAACAAAGAGATAAGAGATCAAATACAGACAACCATTGATTGATCACACCAACAAAGAGATAAGAGAACAAATTCAGGTAGCAAAAGATTACTTCAAGAAAGAGAGAGTTTGAGAAAAAACTAAACAGAAATCAAGGCACTTAAAAAAATTCATTAGAAAGCATCACCAACAGATTGGACCACTTGGAAGATAGGACCTCAGACAATGAGGACAAAAATATGTAGTCTTGAAAATCAAGTTGACCTCACAGTGAAGATGGTAAGAAACCATGAACAGAATGTCCAATAACTATGGCATACCATCAAAAGACCAAATATAATATTTATTGGAATAGAGGAAGGTGCAGAGATTCAAACCAAAGGAATGCACAATCCCTTCAATAAAATAATATCAGAAAATTTCCCAAGCAGGAAGAATGAATTTGAAAATCAAATATAAGAGGCCTATAGGACACAAAATGTAAAAAATTACAACAGGTCCATACCAAGGCACATTGTAACGAAAATGCCTAGCATACAAAATAAAGATAGAATTTTAAAGGCTGCAAGAGAGAAAAGTCAGATTACCTATAAGGGAAAACCAATTCGCATCTCAGCAGATCTTTCAATCCAGACACTCAAAGCCAGAAGAGCCTGGAACAACATATACCAGGCTCTAAAGGACAAGGGATGCAAACCAAGAATTTTATATCCAGCAAAATTAAGCCATATATTTGAGGATGAAATAAAAACTTTCCATGATAAACAAAAGCTAAAAGAATTTACAACAAGAAAGCCTGCTCTACAGAACATACTTGGTAAAATATTCCACCAGGAGGAAATGAAAAATAATAATGAAAATCTGCAAAGGGAAGAACTACAATAAAGGGAAAAACCAACCAAAGGAAAAACCAAGTCAAACTAAATACCAAAAATAATTTTAAAAAAAATAAAAATGACTGGTACTACAAATTATGTCTCAATAATAACCCTGAATGTTAATGGCCTAAACTCACCAATTAAAAGACATAAGCTAATAGACTGGATTAAATAAAAAGACCCAACAATTTGTTGCCTTCAAGAGACACATCTCATAGGAAAAGACACCCATAGACTAAAGGTGAAAGGATGGGATAAAATATATCACTCACATGGTCTATGTAAGCAAGCAGGGGTCTCCATCCTCATATCAAATAAAGTAGACTTCAACCAAAGTTAGTCAAAAGAAATAAAGATGGACATTTCATACTGTTTAAGGGAATCATACATCAATAAGATATAACTGTTATAAATGCTCCAAATAACGGAGGATCTACATTCATCAATCAAACTCTTCTCAAGTTCAAGAATCAAATAGACCACAACACAATAATTCTAGGTGATTTTAACACACCTCTTTCACCACTGGATAGATGTTCCAAAACAAAAGTTAAACAAAGAAACTATAGAACTCAATAATACAATTAATAACTTAGACTAAACTGACATATATAGAGTATATCATCCATTAATGAGCCAATACACTTTCTTCTCAGCAGCACATGGATCCTTCTCAAAAATAGACCATATACTATGCCATAAAGCAACTCTAAGCAAATATAAAAAAGCAGGGATACTACCCTGCATTCTATCAGATCATAATGGAATGAAATTAAAAAATCAATGATAAAAAAGAAAGAAAAGCTACTCGAACACCTGGAGACTAAATAATATGCTATTGAACGATCAGTGGGTTGCAGAAGACATCAAGAAGGAGATTAAGAAATTCCTAGAGGTAAATGAGAACAATGATACAACATACCAAAATCTCTGGAACACTCTGAAGGCAGTACTAAGAGGAAAGTTCATTGCATGGAGCTCATTCCTTCAAAAAAGAAAAAGTCAACAAATAAATGAACTAACATTACATCTCAAAGACCTAGAAAAAGAAGACCAAATCAACCCCAAAAGGAGTAGAAGACAGGAAATAATTAAAATCAGAATTGAAATTAATGAAATTGAAACTAAAAAAACAATTTAAAAAATTGACAGAACCAAAAGTTGGTTCTTTGAAAAAAATAAATAAAATTGATAAACCTTTAGCTATGCTAACAAAGAAAAGAAGAGAGAAAACACAAATTACCAATATCTATGATGAAAATGGAAATATCACAACAGACACTACAGAAATACAGAAGATAATTATAAATTATTTTGAAAATTTATACTCCAATAAAATAGAAAATAACAAAGGCATCAACAAAAGTCTAGAGACCTATGATATGTCCAAACTAAATCAGGACGATATACACTATTTAAATAGATAAGCAAAGAAATAGAGGATGCCATAAAAAACTTACCAACCAAGAAAAGCCCAGGACCGGATGGATACACAGCTGAGTTCTACAAGACCTTTAAAGAAGAACTAACACCGATACTTCTCAAACTATTTCATAAAATAGAAAAAGAGGGAAAACTCACAGACTCATTCTATGAGGCCACTATCACCCTGATTCTAAAACCAGACAGAGACAAATCAAAGAAAGAAATCTTCAGACCAATATCTCTAATGAATATAGATGCAAAAATTCTCAATAGAATTCTGACAAATCAAATACAAAAACACATCAAAAAGATAGTGCACCATGATCAAGTGGGCTTCATTCCAGGGATGCAAGGTTGGTTCAATATAAGGAAATCAATAAATGTAATTCATCACATCAATAGGCTCAAAGGTAAAAATCATATGATCATCTCAATAGATGCAGAGAAAGCATTTGACAAAATACAACATCCCTTCATGTTCAAAATGCTAGAAAAAATAGGGACAACAGGAACATACCTCAACATCCTAAAAGCCATCTATGCTAAGCCCCAGGCCAACATCATCCTAAATGGAGAAAAATTGAAAGCATTCCCTCTAAAAACTGGAACAAGACAGGGATGCCCTCTTTCACTACTCCTATTTAACATAGTTCTTGAAGCCCTAGCCTGAGCAATTAGACAGATGCAAGAAATTAAAGGGATATGGATAGGAAAAGAAGAACTCAAATTATCAATATTTGCAGATGATATGATTCTATACATAGAAGATCCAAAAATTTCCACCAGAAATCTTCTAGATCTAATAAATGAATCCCGCAAAGTGGTTGGATATAAAATCAATACCCACAAATCAAAGGCATTTCTGTACATCACTGACAAATCCTCAGAAAGAGAAACTAGGAAATCCACCCCATTTACTATAGCCTCAAAAAAAAAAAAAAATGGGAATCAACTTAACAAAAGAAGTGAAAGACCTCTACAATGAAAACTACAGCATGCTAAAGAAAGAAATTAATGAATGTTTTAGAAGATGGAAAGATCTACCTTGTTCATGGATAGGTAGAACTAATATTGTCAAAATGACCATTCTCTCAAAAGCACTATACAGATTCAATGCAATACCAATCAAAATCCCAATATCATTCCTCATAGAAATAGAAAAAGCAATCATGAAATTCATCTGGAAAAATAAGAGAACTAGAATAGCCAAAGCAATTCTTAGCAAGAAGAGTGAAGCAGGTGGCATTACTATTCCAGACCTTAAATTGTACTATAAAGCAATAATAACAAAAACAGCATGGTACTGGCATCAAAATAGACCAGTTGACCAATGGTACAGAATAGAAGACACAGAGACGAACCCACATACCTACAGTTATTTTATATTAGGCAAAGGTGCCAAAAACATTCACTGGAGAAGAGACAGCCTCTTCAACAAATGGTGTCTGGAAAACTGGAAATCCTCATGTAATAAAGTGAAATTAAATCTCTTTCTCTCACCATGCACAAAACTTATCTCAAAGTGGATCAAGGACCTAGGAATTAAACCGGAGACCTTGTACCTAATAGAAGAAAAAGTAGGCCCAAATTTCCAACATGTTGGTTTAGTCTCCAACTTCCTCAATAAGAACCCTATAGCGCAAGAACTAAAAACAAGAATCAATAGCTTCCTCTCAGCATAAGAAACAATCAGTGAAGTGAATAGAGCACCTACAGAATGGGAGAAATTCTTTTATTTAAAAAAATTTATTTATTTGCTTTTAGTTGTACACAATGCATTTGTTTATACATGGTGCTGAGGATCGAACCCAGGCCACGCACGTGCTAGGCGAGCACTCTACCTCTGAGCCACAACCCCAGACCTGGAGCAATTCTTTACCACAAGCACATCAGATAGAACACTAACTTCAAGGATTTATAAAGCTCTTAAAAGCCTTAACACCAAAAAAACAAATAACCCAATCAATAAATGGGCCAAGGAACTAAACAGACACTTCTCAGAAGATGATATACAAACAATCAACAAATATATGAAAAAATATTCAACATCTCTAGCAACTAGAGAAATGCAAGTCAAAACTACTCTAAGATTTCATCTTCTTCCAATCAGAATGGCAGCTATCAAAAAAAAAAAAAAAAAACAACAATAAGAATTTATATTTATTTATTTCATACCTTTATTTATTTTATTTATTTATTTATATATAGTGCACAGGATCAAACCCAGCATCTCACACATGCTAGATGAGTGCTCTATCAGTGTGCCACAACCTCAGTTCCAGAATTTTTATTTAAATTGATTTTCATATGTACCCTAATCAAATATATTTGTGTTTTATATATGAGATATTTTATCTTTTTATGGAATTGGCAAGTAGATTTAAGACTTTCTGAAAGAAAAATAGAAAACAAAATTAAAACAAAAACTACGTAAGTATGTAGAGACCTATACAAGAATGGTGATATTTCAATGTCTGTTTCTATATTGTTGTGAAGTAAACTTTTCATCCCAGAAAGATCTGGAGATGTACCCACAGGAAGAAAGACCTAGGTTATATATGGCCCCTCTTTTCTATGTCTTATAGATGAGTGACAAAGACCAGAACAGGGATATATTTTGGTGTCAGAAGTGAAATGGAGCTAGACAGCCAGAAAAATGTTATCTGCATCATATATGGATAATTGGTTTCTATTGCTGATTCTTTTCTTCTTTCCAAGTTCAAGTGTTGAGAAATCGCCACCATCTTTGATGTCAAGTTTGTATGTCCTTGGATAAACTGGAATCCATTTTAGTTGGATGACACTGGTCTTGGTGTGAGCATGTGATGCAAATGAGTGGGTCATTAATGGGCCAGAGGAAAAGGTCACATAGAAAGAGCTTCCTACATGTAATCACATGGGGGAGAAGCAATTCTGAGAAAAATCAGAGAGGGATTGGGGGAAGTGTTTCAAATAGTTGTGTCATTCAGCAGAGGAACTCTTGGGATATTAGGTTAGAAATATAGGTCAGAAGCTAAGGAAAGGAAAACAAAAAATATATATTATCTATGCCCAAATTTATTCCTATTAAATACTAAAAAATGTATTGTTAGACAATCAGAATTACTCCATAGCCATTAGATTTTGAAAGCTTTGCAAGGATGCTCTTTACAGCTTCATCTTCGACTTCCTGGGGTGTAGGTTAAAAAAAAAATCTATCTCCATAGATCCTTTCAAGTTGGCTTGAATGGTCAAGATCTGAAGAGTTTATAGCGTTCATGAACACTCACTAGTGTGTTCAAAAAGACAACAAATCAGCAAACTCCATATTCTCTTGCACATTTGTTTGGTCCTCAGGCCATGGATGATGGGGTTCAAGGTGGGTGGAATGACCAAATACAAGTCAGCTAAAAGCACCTGAGAGTGCAGAGGCACTGTGCCCTGTGCTAGCCAGGCTACAAAAATGGATGCCATCCCAGGTAGATAGTACAAAGCCATGACCCCCTACATGGGAGCCACACGTGCTTAATGCCTTCCGCTGAGCATTCTTTGAGGAGAGACCAAACACTGCCCTGAGAATCAGGTTATAGGAGGCAGCAATGAAGACTACATCAGAGCCAACAATATTGGAGTAACTAATCAAACAGTAGAGACAGCTGGGCATGGGATCAGCACATGCAAACTTGGCCACAGCCATGTGCTCACAGTAAGAATGGGGAACCACATGGGAACTACAAAGAGGTAGATGACTAATCCTCCAACTCAGTGGGATCATGAATATGACAGCTCTGATGGTGATGGTCACACTCATCCCCAGCATCAATCTAGGTGTGAGAATGCTCTTATAGTGTAGGGGCTTGCAGATGGCTACATAGCTGTCAAAAGCCATGGCCAACAGCAGCCCTGTTTCCACAGCTGTGGCTACATGGACAACATACATCTGAGTGAAACAGGCACTAAAGCTGATGGAGCTGTGTCCTGAGGAGAAGATGCCCATCATCCTGGGGACCACAGAGGAGGCCATGACGATGTCCACAGCAGCCAGAACACACGCAGGAAGCAAAACATGGGCTCTCGTAGAGCTGAATCCATGCAGACTGCAGACACAATGAGGCTGTTTCCTAACAGGGCTGTGGTGTACATGGCACTCAGTAAGATAGCCAGCCAAAGATATGAAGACTGCAAGCCTGGAGAAAGAAGGTTTCAGGAGTTTCCGTTGTGTGGTTGTTGGTGGCCACAGCATCACAGGTGAGACTGCTTTCCTGTTAATATAGAAATTGGCTTAAGAAAAGATGTAGTCCTTTAAATTTGTACCTGTCTGTGATGTTTATAAACCCTGTAGGTATTGTCAGATATGTGGTAATCTCAGGATTGGAAAACTGAAATATTAGAATGTTATCCTATTCCACTTTCCATCCTCCTGAAGATTCTTCGCCTAATAATTGCTATTCATTGTTGAAAGATCAGCTCTTGGGATACCAACCCTGAGAAGTCATGTCTGGTCTCTCTCCATTCCACATTCAGGTGAATTTAGGTACATGTTACTGTTACTCGGCCATAAAGAACACCTTTATGACATTTTCTGCTAAATGGATGGAACTGTTAAGTGAAATAAGCCAGTCCACAAAAGCTGATGGTAGATTGTTTTCTCTGATATGCAGAAGCTATCCAAAAAAAGCTGGGAAGTGGGGGAGATTAGAAAAAATATTAGTGGAGTATACAAAGGGGAATAAAGGAAAGATAGAAGGTATGGGATAGGGAAAGACAGTGGAATGAGTCTGACCCAATAGTGCTATGTACATATATGAATATACCGTAGAGAATCTCACTATCATGTACATTCAAAAGACACTCATTTAAAATAATGTATAAGTAAATAAAAGAAAGAATAATAAGTAAATGTCAGAAAGATTAGTAAATTAGAAGAATCTGAACAGGGGATAAGACGAAGAGAGAAGAAGGGGAAGTACTGTGGACTGAATTAAAACAAATTATATTGCATGCTTTTATAATTGTGTCAAAATAAATTCTATTGTCATGTATAACTAAAAAGAACCAATACAAATAATATGAAATACCTAATAAAAGAAAGTAAGGCATGTTTTACAGAAGATGCTATGTGCTAGCACCATGATAAGTGAAGCATTTATAATTTGAGTGTATTTCTCCCATTTATAATGAGGATCAATCATCAATGCAAGACAGTTATATAATTTAAATGAGATAATATATTTCAATCAATTATCACAGGGCAAGTATGTATTCAATTTGAGATACTAGTTCAGGTCTCTCCATCAGTGACTCACAGCTGAACATACAAACCCACATTAAAAGTAAAGAAAACAACTATGGATACTTACCTCCAAAAAGTGTTATGGCTTCTCTAGGCCAGATTTGAAAAGGCACAGAGACCTACCATGTTGCCCAGCAAGAAGCTGATTGCCAATACTTGATAATTTTAGTTCATTGCTGCCTCTGTCTTACATGTGCCTCATTCAGGTGTTGCCATGCCACGTCATGTGTCATGACCTGGTGGGGTAAACCTGAAATAAGGGTCAGCATGAATTACCTTTGTTTCCTATGTGAAACTCCTCTAGTTACTTTCCACTTAGCTTTGTTGGACTCCATGAATCCATGTGGTGTTTGAACATGTGCACTTACTAGAACTCTCTGAAAACAATCCTTCCAATGGCCCTTCTTCACTCAGTGGTATCACTCTGTCCTGGGAGATGTGGGCTAACCTTCTAGGAAGGCTTATTCTACCTCTGATAATGCACCATAAAAATCCTTTACATTTCTAATGGCTCACTCATAATGTGCTGTTGTACCTATATCATTCTTGAAGAACTGATGGAAGCAGGAAAAGAGCAGGAATTAAAGCATACTTCTGGAGTCATAGTCCCTAGACTGAAAACCCTACTCTGTCATTTGCTAACCATTTTGCCTTGGTCTAATTACCAAACCTTAAATTGCCTATTGGTAAGTTGGAGAGAATAGTCCTTCCATCAACGGGATGTTTTGAGATTTAAAGGAGATGCTATGTAAAAGTGCTTGGCACATAAGTGTTCAATAGATGGTAGCTAATAAAGCTGATATTATTTTTCCTGCATAATCCTATTGGAGCAACCTAGTGAGGCTCTAAGCCACTTAGCAAGACCCTGTCGCTGAAATAAAAATGTGCTGGGTATGTGACTCAGTGGTTAGGCACTACTGGGTTCAATCCCTGGTACCAAAACACATAAATAAACTGATAAGAAAAACCTTTATATTGTGAACATATAAACATACCCACATAGCCATAACACAGGTCATGATACAGACACAATGCTTCCTGGTTGTTGAGGTGACTCTTTCTAGAAAGCTCTGGCCAACCTTTCCTAAGGTCACATTTCCAGGCTTGTTCCCACCTGTGCCTTCAATCCTGCAGAGACACTCACAAGCAGACCCAGATGGTCAATCAATATAACTAACTTAGATAAGTCACTCAACATAAGTAACCAAATCACAGGATGTGTGAGGTTTTCATTCCTAGTTAAAGGATTAACTCATAATTAATTCATAATTCAAAATTTCTTAAAGGTAAAAGTACTACATAACTCATTTGAAAGGAGCCTTTCTTTTTAGATAGCCCTGTGTACTTACCAGAGTGCCTCTCCTCTCCAACTAAACATGCTCCCAGTCAGCATAACATTGGTAACTTTTTTCATAACTCTTCTTGATCCCTGAAATTTGCTTCTCCACCACCCCAGTGTTGGACTTACCCCATCTTCTCTGTTTTCAACCTAAGTTGTCCTATGTTCCTGTTTCCTATCCCACCTCCTTCATCTATCCATCATTTGCAGAAGAATCTCTTGGTATCAGCAGCATCCTCCAGACTGCACAATAGTCTACAGTTGTGTTGAGGACATGAATCCTCATTTCCAGGGTGACCCTGGCCCAACCCTTGGATTCCCTGATTAGATATCCACATCTCTGGAGTTTTCTCTACCAACTTTCTCTGATGACCTATGCCTGAGAGTCCACATTCCTTTCACCCAATAGGAGGTTTTATACAGGACCCTTTAGGAGGAGCAGTTAGAACCCAGGAGATCAAAGATAACAATGTACAGACATGGTAACTATTGTCCTTTTCAAAGACCTCTCACTAGGAGCCTGCTTTCCCTGTTAGATACTTTTTTTTTTTTTTTTTTTTTTTTTTTTTTTGTGGTACTGGGGATTTAACTCAGGGGCACTCGACCACTGGGTCACATCCCCAGAACTTTTTTGTATTTTATTTAGAGACAAGGTCTCACTGAGTTGCTAAGTGCCTCGCCATTGCTGAGGCTGGCTTTGAACTCGCGATCCTCCTGCCTCAGCCTCCCAAAGTGCTGGGATTACAGGCATGCGCCACCGCGCCCGCCTTAGATACTTTATCATCTGTCCTTTTCCCTGGGCACCCGTCCTCTTTTGGCTTCTGCCCAGCAGCCAAACTGTGTAAATCCTCCAGAGACTAGATTTTCTCTCTGCTCTGCCCCTGGAGTTTTTCAGAATGCAGGAGGAGTTAGATTGTTGGTGTCTAGAAAGTCTTTGTTTCTTCAAGTCCCAGAGGATACCTAACCATTAGACTAAGTGTGTAGAGTTTTCTACAAGGATTTTCCCAGAAGGAAAACAAAAGGTCTAAGTTGGTTAGATTTGTGAAAGCCCACCATGTTCCAGGAACCCCTTCAGATGCTTTCCAAAAGTTTTCTCAGTTTTCACAACCCTCTGATATGAGGGTTAATCCATCTGCATTTTCTAACAAATATAGGTACATAGAATTTGAATCTTATTAGCTATGGTGAATTTCTATTGATCATAATGCATTTCACTTTTTGTACAACTCACATCCTTAATTTCTACTGTAAACATTAGTATGCCAATGAATAAGTCTAGGAGCACTTCCTGTCGATTCTTTGGATATGAACCCTGAAGTGAGATAGCTACATCACATGAAAGTCCCTTTTGTTATTAATTATTTTATTTAATTTAAGTATATATGACAGCAAAATGCATTTTGATTCATTGTACATAATTGCAGTAGAACTTTTCATTTCTCTGGTTGTACAGGATGTAGCATTACACCATATGTGCAGTCATACATGTATCTAGGGTAATGATGTTAATCTCATTCCGCCATCTTTCTTGACCCCATGGCCTCTCTCCCTCCCCTTTGCTCAATCAAAATTCCTCCTTTTATCCTATTCCACCATCCCCCATTATGGATCAACATCCACTTATCAGAGAGAATATTAGGACTTTGGTTTTTTGTGATTGGCTTACTTTCCTTAGCATGATATTCTCCAACTCCATCCATTTACCTGCAAATACCATAATTTATTCTCTTTTAATGCTGAGTAATAATCCATTGTGCATATATACCAGTTTCTTTATTCATTCATGTATTGAAAGGCATCTATGTTGCTTCCAAAGTTTAGCTATTGTGAATTGAGCTGCTATAAATATTGATGTGGCTGCATTACTATAGTATGCTGATTTTAAGTCCTTTGGGTATAAACCAAGAATTGGCATAGCTGGGTCAAATGGTGGTTCCATTCCCAGTTTTCCAAGGAATCTCCATACTGCTTTCCAGAGTGGTTGTACCAATCTGCAGTCCCACCAGCAATGTATATGAGTGTGCCTTTCCCCTCACATCCTTGCCAACAAAATTGTTTTTGTTTCATGATAACTGCCATTCTGACTGGTATGAGATAAAATCTTAGAGTAATATTGATTTACATTTCTCTAATTACAAGAGATGTTGAACATTTTTCATATATTTTTGATCAGCTGTTTATCTTCTTTTGAGAAGTGTCTGTTCAGCTCCTTAGCCCATTTATTGATTTTATTTTTATTTTTTGGTGTTGAGAAACCAAAAAATTTATCAGTGATTACATAACTTTACATCTAAAAGTCAACAATTTTCTAGGATTTTAGTTTCTCCACATCCTGGACAACAGTATTATTCTATCTTTGTTTTGATTTTGATAGTTTTCACCCTAATGAGTATAAAGTATCATCTCACTATTTTTTATATTTAATTCTCTATTGATCAGTGATTATACATTTTGTGCATATATTAGTTGGTCATTTGTAAACTGCCTTTAGTGAAATGTAAAGTGCTTTGTCCAAATTTTTTTTTGAAGTGTGAAACTTTTTGCTTATGTTTTTTAAAATTTTTTTTAATTTTATTTTTATAATTTTTAATATGTACAACTCATAGTGCATATATTTAGTATCTTTTTACATACAACTGTTTGCATACAAAGTATATTCATACAATTCAGGTCTTCAATCATGCATTAAGGAAAATGGTATCCGTCTCATTCAACCACCTTTTTTTTTTTTTTATTTTCTCCCCCTCCCTCCCCTCTTGCTCCCTCCCTTACCCTCCCTTCCCTTGACCATTCTAGTGATCCTCTAATCCTCCTATGTACCCCCATCCAACAATACTTTGAAATAGCCTCCTTATATCAGAGAAAAATTTGGTACTTGGATTTTTGAGACTGACTAACTTCACTTAGCATTATGTCTTCCAACTTCATCCATTTACCTGCAAATGCCATTAATTTGTTTTCTTTTATTGCTGAGTAAAATTCCATTGTGCATATATACCACATTTTCTTAATCCACTCATTTACTGAGGGACATCTAGGTTGGTTCCACAACCTAGCTATTGTGAATTGCGCAGCTACAAACTTTGAGATAGCTGTGTCACTCTAATATGCTGTTTTTAAGTCCTTTGGGAATAGACCCAGGAGTGGGATGGCTGGGTCATAGGGTGGTTCCATTCCCAGTTTTCCAAGAAATCTCCATACTGCTTTCCATAACGGTTGCACCATTTTGCAGTCCCACCAGCAATGTATGAGTGTGCCTTTTCCCCCACATTCTCTCCAACATTTATTGTTGCTTGTGTTCTTGATAGCTGCCATTCTGACTGGAGTGAAGTGAAATCTTAGAGTAGTTTTGATTTGCATTTCTCTAATTGCCAGCGATGTTGAACATTTTTTCATGTATTTGTTGATTAATCGTGTATCTTCTTCTGAGAGGTGTCTTCTCAATTCCTTAGCCCATTTATTGATTGGGTTATTTGTTTTTTTAGTGTAAAGTTTTTTGAGTTCTTTATATATTCTAGAGATTAGTGCTCTATCTGATGTGCATGTATTAAATATTTGTTCCCAATTAGTTGGCTCTCTATTCACCTCACTGATTGTTTTTTTTTGCTGAAAAGAAGCTTTTTAGCTTAAATCTATCCCATTCAATAATTCTTGGTAATAGCTCTTGTGCTACAGGATTCTTATTAAGGAACTTGGGGCCTAATCCGACATGTTGGAAATTGGAGCTTACTTTTTCTTCTATTAGGCGTATTGTCTCTGGTCTAATTCCTAGTTCCTTGATCCACTTTGAATTGAGTTTTGTGCATGGTGAAAGATAAGGGTTTAATTTCAATTTGTTGCATATGGATTTCCAGTTTTCCCAGCACCATTTGTTGAAGAGGCTATCCTTTCTCCACTGTACATTTTTGGCACCTTTGTCTAATATAAGATAGCTGTAATTATATGTATTAGTCTCTGTGTCCTCAATTCTGTACCATTGGTCCACCAGTCTGTTTTGGTGCCAATACCATGCTGTTTTAGTTACTATTGCTCTATAGTATAATTTGAAGTCCGGTATGGTGATGCCCCCTGCTTCACTTTTCTTGCTCAGGATTGCTTTGGCTATTCTGGGTCTGTTATTTTTCCAGATGAATTTCATGACTGCTATTTCTATTTCTTTGAAGAATGACATTGGGATTTTGATTGGAATTGCTTTAAATCTGTATAATGCTTTTGGTAGTATGGACATTTTGACAATATTAATTCTACCTATCCAAGAGCAAGGTAGGTTTTTCCATCTTCTGAGTTCATCTATAATTTCTTTCTTTAGTGTTCTATAATTTTCGTTATAGAGGTCTTTCACCTCTTTCGTTAGGTTGATTCCCATGTATTTTATTTTTTTTTATGCTATTGTAAATGGGGTATTTTTCATCACTTCCCTTTCAGAGTCTTTGTCGCTGATGTACACAAATGCCTTTGACTTATGTGTATTGATTTTGTATCCTGCAACTTTGCCAAATTCGTTTACTAGTTGTAAAAGTTTTCTGGTAGAGTTTTAGGGTCTTCTAGGTAGATTATCATGTCATCAGCAAATAGTGCTAATTTGAGCTCTTCTTTTCCTATCTTGATTCCTTTAATTTCTTTCGTCTGTCTAATTGCTCTGGACAGAGTTTCCAGCACCATGTTAAATAGCAGTGGTGAAAGGGGGCATCCCTGTCTTGTTCCAGTTTTAGAGGGAATGCTTTCAATTTTTCTCCATTTAAGATAATGTTAGCTGGGGGCCTTGCATAAATAGCTTTTATAACGTTAAGATATGTTCCTGATATTCCTAGTTTTTCCAGTGTTTTGAACATAGAGGGGTGTTGCATTTTGTCAAATGATTTTTCTGCGTCAATTGAGATGATCATATGATTTTTGTCTTTAAGTCTATTGATGTGATGTATTATGTTTATTGATTTCCGAATGTTGAACCAGCCTTGCATCCCTGGGATAAACCCCACTTGATCGTGGTGCGCTATCTTTTTGATATGTATTTGTATCCGATTTGCCAGGATTTTGTTGAGGATTTTTGCATCTATGTTCATTAAAGATATGCGCCTGAAGTTTTCTTTTTTGGATGTGTCTTTGCCTGGCTTTGGAATTAATGTGATATTGGCCTCATAGAAAGATACTGGAAGAGCTCCCTCTTTTTCTATTTCTTGAAATAGTTTGAAGAGCATTGGTATTAGTTCTTCTTTGAAAGTCTTATAGAACTCGGCTGTAAACCCATCAGGTCCTGGACTTTTCCTTGTAGGTAGCTTTTTGATTACATCTTCTATTTCTTCGCTTGTAATTGATCTGTTTAGATTGTGTATAGCCTCCACATCCAGTTTAGGCAAATCATATGACTCTAGAAATCTGTCAATGCATTCAGTATTTTCTATTTTATTAGAGTACAAGTTTTCAAAGTAATTTCTAATTATATTCTGTATATCTGAGGTGTTTGTTGTGATATTCCCTTTTTCATCATGAATGTTAGTAATTTGAGTTTTTTCTCTTCTTCTTTTTGTTAGCATTGCTAAGGGTCTGTCAATTTTGTTTATTTTTTCAAAGAACCAACTTTTAGTTTTGTCAATTCTCTGAATGGTTTTCTTAGTCTCAATTTCATTAATTTCTGCTCTGATTTTAATTACTTCCTGTCTTCTACTGCTCTTGGTGTTGGTCTGTTCTTCTTTTTCTAATGCTTTGAGGTGTGATGTTAAGTCATTTATTTGTTGGGTTTTTTTCTTCTTAAGGAATGAACTCAGTGCAATGAATTTTCCTCTTACTACTGCCTTCAGAGTGTCCCAGAGATTTCTATATGATGTATCTGTGTTCTCATTTACCTCTAGGAATTTTTTGATCTCCTCTTTGATGTCTTCTTCAACCCCTTGTTTATTCAGTAGCATGTTGTTTAGCTTCCAGTTGATGGAGTAGTTTTTCTTATTCCTTGTTTTGTTGTTGATTTCCAATTTCATCCCTTTATGGTCCGATGGCATGCAGGGTAGTATGTCTATTTTTTTATATTTGCTGAGAGTTGCCTTGTGACATAATATATGGTCTATTTTGGAGAAGGAACCATGTGCTGCTGAGAAAAATGTGTATTCGTTTACTGAGGGATGAAATATTCTATATATGTTCGTTAGGTCTAAATTGTTAATTGTTTTAAGGAGGCTTACAGTTTCTTTGTTTAGCTTTTGTTTGGATGATCTATCCATTGGTGAGAGAGGTGTGTTGAAGTCCCCTAGAATAACTGTGTTGTGGTCTATTTTACTCTTGAACTTGAGAAGAGTTTGTTTGATGAATGTAGGTGCTCCATTATTTGGGGCATATAGATTTATGATTGTTATATCCTGTTGATGGATGGTTCCCTTAAGTAATAAGAAATATCCATCTTTGTCCCTCTTGATTAGTTTTGGTTTGAAGTCTACGTTATTTGATATGAGAATGGAAACCCCTGCTTGCTTCCGCATGCCATGTGAGTGATAAGACTTTTCCCAGCCTTTCACTTTCAGTCTGTTGATGTCTTTTTCTATGAGGTGTGTTTCTTGGAGACAGCAAATTGTTGGGTCGTTTCTTTTAATCCATTCTGATAATCTGTGTCTTTTGATTGGCGAGTTTAGGCCATTAACATTCAGGGTTATTATTGAGATGTAATTTTTATTCCCATCCATTTTTATTTGGATTATGGTCTTTAGCTTGATTTGGTTTCTCTTCTGGTTGGTATTTCCTTTAGTTTAATATCTCCCTTTGTTGATTTTCGTTATCATCTTTCTCTTCTTCTTCATGAAAAATGTTGCCCAGGATGTTCAGAAGTGCTGGCTTTTGAGTTGTGAAATCTTTTAACTTTTGTTTGTCGTGGAAGGTTTTTATTTCATCTTTGAATCTAAAGCTCAATTTTGCTGGATATAAGATTCTTGGTTGACATCCTTTTTCTTTCAGAGCTTGAAATATGCTATTCCAGGATCTTCATGCTTTTAAGGTCTGGTTGAGAAATCTGAACATAGTCTGATTGGTTTCCCCGTATATGTAACCTGCTTCCTTTCTCTTGTGGCTTTTAGTATTCTCTCCTTGCTCAGTGTATTAGGCATTTTCATTATAATGTGTCTTGGTGTGGATCTGTTGAGATTTTGTTTGTTTGGTGTTCAGTGTGCGTCTTGAACTTGGTTTTCCCATTCATTCCTCAAGTTTGGAAAATTTTCTGTAATTATTTCATTAAATAGATTACTCATTCCTTTGGCTTGAAACTCTGCCCCTTCCTCTACGCCAATCACTCTTTTTTTTTTTTTTTTTTTAGAGTGGAAAGTGGACAGCTTTATTGAAAGGATAGCAAAAGACTTCCCCCAGAAGGAGAAGGGGACCTGGAAACCAGGAATCCAAAGGGAGGAGAAACTTTCTCCTTTTTATATCTAAATCTTTCTTTTGTCCCTTCCATGTTCCTTATCTCTGTCCTTCCTAGGACAGGAATGTCAAAAGATGTGATGCTGGAGGGCCCATGGTGGGTGTGAGATTTACGGGAAGGGTTTAGGGCTAGTTGATTAGCATCTAGCATCTCCGTTTACTGGAAGTTGTTTCAGTATTATTCCATAAGATGAGTCCTAAACTTGGAACATTAACCATCTTATCTCCCTTGGAGTTGCTCTGTGATTTTCCAGGACTCAGGCTGACTCCATTTTCCTTATGGACTCCATGTTCTTTATGAAACTCGATGTTAGACCCGATTTGCCTGACTACACTCACTACCTAGCTTTAAATCTGGCTTCATTCCCCCCTCTAATTTCAGGAACTCCTTACTGCTGTAAGGACATGGGACGATGACCGAATCTAACTTCTTCGAGCTGAGAAGGGGCGAAGTGGGGCAAGCAGTTTGGAGTCCCCGTTTAAAAATCGGGTCTATCGAGTGGTCCACGATAGAAGTCCAATTGAGAGTCAATAGGCTGAAGGGCCATTTGAGCGCCTGGTGGTCTCGTTTAGTTTATCTCGGTGGAACCTCCAATATGAAACCGCTTTTTACCGTGACGAGTTCTTGCTCCCCGATCGCTGAAGAATATCGCCGAAGAAGCACTCCGAGGCAAGCGTAGAGTGGAAAGTGGACAGCTTTATTGAAAGGATAGCAAAAGACTTCCCCAGAAGGAGAAGGGGACCTGGAAACCAGGAATCCCGCCAATCACTCTTAAGTTTGGTCTTTTTATGCTGTCCCATAATTCTTGGATGTTATGTTCGTGATTTCTAACAATTTTTGCTGTATAGTCTAAATTCTTCTCTAGGATATATATTTTGTCTTCATTGTCTGAGGTTCTTTCCTCCAAGTGGTCTATTCTGTTGGAGATGCTTTCAATTGAGCTTTTATTTTGGTTTATTGCTTCTTTCATTTCTGGAATTTCTGTTTGGATTCTCTTTAGAGCCTCTATTTCCCTATTGAAGTAATCTTTTACTTCCTGTATTTGTTTTTGGAGTTCTTTGTCAAAATGATCTTTTGCCTCCTGTACTTGCTCCCTCATCTCATTTTTGAGTTCATTCTTAAGTTCCATAAACATTTGGTATATGTAATTTCTAAATTCCATCTCTGGCATTTGACCAACTGTGCTTGCCATGACATCTACTGATGAGGTATCTTGATTTGTTTGTGTCATTTTCTTCCCTTGTTTTTTCATGTTGCTTGTGTGTCTATTCTTCCTGCACTGTGGGACCTTGACTATTTTGATTTTACCTTAAAGCTTATGTTGTTCCGAAGTGTGCATTGTCTTCAGAGAGCTGGAGGGTCCCTGGATGGCTGCAGCCGTCACTCTCCATCTCCTCCCCCTTTGTCCAAATTTTAATTGGTGTATTAGATTTTTGTTGATTTGTAGAAGTACTTTATTTACTGGACAGGAGATCCTTATAAAATATGACATCAGAAAATATTTTCTTCCATTCTATAGGTGGCCTTTACTCTGTTGTGTCCATTGTTATACAAAATAACTTACACTTTATGCAATGCCATTTTTCTATTTTTCTTCCTGTCACCTCTTTGTTTTCCAGTGTAGGCATTTCTAATGTTCTATCATCAATGTTCCTTATGGAATTTGAAGTTAATCACCAAAATATAATCATCCTGTAATTCCTTGATATGATTTTGTCTTCTTTAAACTTACATTTCCAAATTGATCAATTATTTTTTTAATAACTCCTGCTTTTTATCCATTTCACTTCTGAAACTTTGAGTTTCTTGTGTGGAAATATTATATACAAATGTTTAAGACATATTACTAACTCATGCTCTTGTGTTGCTATTTTCACTTATCATCAGGTTTTTAAGAGGTTCACTCCTAAGTTTCTGGACATTGAAAAGTAGAAAACATTCTTGGAATGTAAATAAGTCGAATGTCAGCAAAGGTATGGATGCTAAGTTGTTAATCAGAAGATTTATTTGAAGTTGTATTAATACTACTTTTATAAAATTGTTTATTTATTCTAAAGTGTTATACATGATGGCAGAATGGAATTCATTTCATATTACACATATAGGGCACAATTTTTCAAGTCACTGGTTGTACACAAAGTATTTTCACACAATTTGTGTCTTCATACATGTACTTAGGGTAATAATGTCCAGCTCATTCCACCATCATTCCTACCCCCTTTTCCCTCTCTTCCCTTCCTGCCCTTTGCCCTATCTAAATTTCTGTCATTCCTCCCATACCCACCCCCCCAACTCCATCTCCATCATGAGTCAGCATCCTCATATCAAAGAAAACATATGGCCTTTAGTTTTCTGGGATTGGCTTACTTCACTTAGCATTATTTTTTACAATTCTATCCATTTACCTGCAAATGCCAGGATTGTAACCTCTTTTAATGCTGAGTAATGTACCATTGTGTATATATACCAAAGTTTTCTTATTCATTGATCTACTGAAGGGCGTCTGGATTGGTTCCACAATTTAGCTATTGTGAATTGTGCTGCTATATACATTGATGTGGCTATGTCCCCTTTAGTATGCTGTTTTTAAGTCCTTTGGGTATAGACCAAGGAGTGGGATAACTGGGTCAAATGGTGGTTCATTTCCCAGTTTTCCAAGGAATCTCCATGGTGCTTTCCAGAGTGGTTGTACCAATTTGCAGTCCCACCAACAATGTATGAGTGTACCTTTTCCGCCACATCCTTGCCAACATATATTGTTGTTTGTATTCTTAATAGCTGCCATTCTGACTGGAGTAAGATGAAATCATAGTTTTGAATTGCATTTCTCTAATTGTTAGAGATGTTGAACATTTTTTCATATTTTTAAAGATTGATTGTATATCCTCTTTGAGAAGTGTCTGTTCAGTTCCTTGGCCCATTTATTGATTAGATGATGATGATGATTTTGGTATTAAGGTTTTTGAATTCTTTATATATCCTAGAGATTAGTGCTCTCTCTGATATGTGAGTGGCAAAAATTGGTTCCCAAATTGTAGCCTCTCTATGCACCTCACTGATTGTTTTTTTTTTTTTTTTTTTTTTGATAAGAAGCTTTTTAGTTTGAATCCACCCCATTTATTGATTCTTGGTTTTAATTGTTGCACTATAGGAATCTAATTATGGAGGTTGGGGCCTATTCCGACATGATGGAGATTTGGGAGCATTTTTTTCTTCCATTAGGAACATAGTCTCTGGTTTAATTCCTAGGTCCTTGATCCACTTTGAGTTGAGTTTTGTGCATGGTGAGAGATAGAGATTTAATTTCATTTTGTTACATGTGGATTTCCAGTTTTCTCAGCACCATTTCTTGAAGAGGCTACCTTTTCTCCAATGTAAATTTTGGCGCCTTTGTCTAATATAAGATAACTGTAATTATGTTGGTTAGCCTCTGTTCCTCTATTCTGAACCATTGGTCTACCAGTCTCTTTTGGTGCCAATACCATGCTGATTTTGTTACTATTGCTCTGTAGTATAGTTTAAGGTCTAGGATAGTAATGCCACCAGCTTCACTCTTCTTGCTAAGGATTGCTTCAGCTATTCTGGGTCTCTTATTTTTGCAGATGAATTTCACAATTGCTTTTTCTATTTCTATGAGGAATGTCATTGGGATTTTTTTTTTTTTTTTTTTTTTTTTTGTACCAGGGATTGAACTCAGGGGCACTCGACCACTGGGCCACATCCCCAGCCCATTTTTGTATTTTTTATTTTAGAGACAGGGTCTCACTGAGTTGCTAAGTGCCTCGCCATTGCTGAAGCTGGCTTTGAACTCGCGATCCTCCTGCCTCAGCCTCCCAAAGTGCTGGGATTACAGGCGGCGGTCATTGGGATTTTGATTGGGATTGCATTGAATCTGTATAGTTCTTTTGGTAGTATGGTCATTGTGACAATATTAAATCTCTCTATTCAAGAACAAAGTAGATCTTTCTATCTTCTTAGGTCTTCTTTAATTTCTTTCTTTAGCGTGCTGTAGTTTTCAGAGAATATAATGCTAAGTGAAATTAGTCAATCTCAAAAAATCCAAATACCAAATGTTTTCTCTGATATAAGGAGGTTAGTTCACAGTGTGATTGGATGGGGGTACATAGGATTAGAGGAACACTAGAATGGTCAAAGGAAAGGGAGGGCAAGGGAGGGAACAGGGGGGGGAGAAGGGGGGAAAATGGTGGTTGAATGAGATGGATATCACTATCCTAAATGCATGATTAAGATCTGAATGGTACTTATATACTTTGTATACAAGCAGTTGTAGTAAAAAGATGATATACTTGTGCATTATGAATAAGTAAATAAATAATCTAAAAAAAAAAATCACTTTATTTGAAAAAAGTCTTTCTTTTTTAAATTTATTTTTTTATTTATAATAATTACAATTCATAGTGCACATATATAGCATCTTTTTACATAAAAATGTTTGTATACAAAGTATATTCGTACCATTCAGGTCTTCAATCATGCATTTAGGATAATGATATCTGTCTCATTCAACCACCTTTTCTTTTTTTTTTTCTTTTCTCCCTTCCTTTTGACCATTCTAGTGTTCCTCTAATCCTCCTATGTACCCCCTTCCAACAATACTGTGAAATAGCCTCCTTATATCAGAGAAAACATTCAGTATTTGGATTTTTGAGATTGACTAATTTCACTTAGCAGTATATTCTCCAACTTCATCCATTTGCCTGCAAATGCCATTATTTTATTCTCTTTTTTTTTGCTGAGTAAAATTCCATTTTGTATATATACCACATTTTCCTTATCCACTCATCTACTGAGGGACATCTAGGTTGGTTCCACAACCTAGCTATTGTGAATTGTGCTGCTATAAATATTGAAGTGGCCGTGTCTTTCATTTCTTTCATTAAGTTGATTTCCAAGTATTTTTTTTAGGCTATTGTAAATAGTGTGGTTGTCCTAGTTTCTATTTCTGAGGATTTGTCACTGATGTACAGAAATGCCTTTGGTTTATGGGTGTTGATTTATATCCAGCTACTTTGCTGAATGTATTTACTAGTTCTAGAAGATTTCTGGTGGACCTTTTGGGGTCTTCTAGGTATAGAATCATATCATTTGCAAATTGTGCTAATTTGAGTTCTTCTTTTCCTTTCCATACCCCTTCAATTTCTTTCATCTATCTAATTTCTCTGGCCAATGTTTCAAGAACTATGTTAAATAGAGTGGTGACAGGGGGCATCCCTGTCTTGTTCCAGTTTTTAGAGAAAATGCTTTCAATTTTTCTCAGTTTAGAATGTTGTTGTCCTGGGGCTTAGCATAGATAGCTTTTATAATGTTGAGATATATTCCTGTTATCCCTGTTTTTTCTTGTATTTTGAACATGAAGGGGTGCTGTGTTTTCTCTAATGCTTTCTCTGCATCTATTGAGATGATCATATGATTCTCATTGTTAAGTCTGTTGATGTGATGAATTACATTTATTGATTTCCTTATGTTGAACCAACCTTGCATCCCTGGGATGGACCCTACTTGATCATGGTGCACTATCTTTTTGATATGTTTTTGTATTCAGTTTGCCAGAATTTTATTGAGAATTTTTGCATTTGTATTTATTAGAGATATTGGTCTGAAGTTTTCTTTCTTTGATGTGTCTTTGCCTGGTTTTGGAATCAGGGTGATTGATATTGGCCTGATAGAATGAGTCTGGAAGTGGTTTCTCTTTTTCTATTTCATGGAATAGTTTGAGAAGTATTGGTATTAGTTCTTCTTTAAAGGCCTTGTAGAACTTAGCTGTGTATCCATCTGGTCCTGGTCCTGGGCTTTTCTTTGTTGGTAGGCATCCTTTATTTTGTTGCTTGAAATTGATCTGTTTAAAATTGTGTATATCATCCTGATTTAGTTTGGGCATATCATATACCTCTAGAAATTTGTTGATGCCTTTGATATTTTCTATTTTATTGGAGTAAAATTTTTCAAAATAATTTCTAATTATCTTCTGTATTTCTGCATTGTCCATTGTGATATTTTCTTTTTCATCAAGGATGCTAGTAATTTGAGTTTTCTCTCTCCTTCTCTTTGTTAGCATTATTAATGGTTTATCAATTTTATTTATTTTTTCAAAGAACCACCTTTTTCTTCTGTCAATTTTTAAAATTGTTCCATTTGTTTCAATTTCATTGATTTCAGCTCTGATTTAATTACTTCCTATCTTCTACTGCTTTTGGGTTGATTTGTTCTTCTTTTTTCTAGGGCTTTGAAATGTAACATTAGGTCAATTATTTGTTGACTTTTTCCTGCTTTGAAGGAATGGACTCCATGCAATGAACTTTCCTCTTAGAACTGCCTTCATAGTGTCCCAGAGATTTCTATATGTTGTATTGGTGTTCTCATTTACCTCTAAGAATTTTTTAATATCCTCCTTGATAATTTTTGCAATCCATTGTTCATTCAGTAGCATATTATTTAGTCTCCAGGTGTTGGAATAATTTTTATTTTTTATTTTGTCATTGATTTCTAATTTCATTCCATTATGATCTGATGAAATGCAGGGTGGTATCTCTACTTTTTTGTATTTGCTAAGAGTTGCTTTGTGGCATATTATATAGTTTATTTTAGAGAAGGATCCATGTACTGCTGAGAAGAAAGTGTATTCACTCATCGAAGGATGAAATAGTCTACATATGTCAGTTACGTCTAAGATATTGATTATATTATTGATTTCTATAGTTTCTTTGTACAGCTTTTGTTAGGAAGATCTATCCAGTGGTGAAAGAGGTGTGTTAAAGTCACAAAGAGTTATTATTTTGTGGTCTATTTGACTCTTGAACTTGAGAAGAGTTTAATTAATAAATATAGATGCTCCATTGTTTGGGGCATATATATTTATAACTGTTATATCTTGTTGATGTATGATTTCTTAAGCATCATGAAATGTGCATCTTTATTCCTTTTGATTAATTTTGTCTTGAAGTCGACTTTTGTAGGAGCCCTAATTAAGGAGATAGCTAAGATTGCGGTTAGCTGAGAGCCATAAAAGGACGTTCAAGTTTCACCTGATATTCATACATTTATCTATGAATCTTTTTATGCCCGTGAACACTGTGTGATGCATCTCTAAGCTCGAGCTGTAAGCACTTGTCCTTGTTAAAGCAAATGTATTTAAACCAGGTGAGGGTTAGTGGCTGGTGGTGGTTGGAGTGAGAGTGGTTGAAGTTCGTGGGGTTGGAGTTAGAGTGGTGTTGGAGTTGTGGTTAGAGCTAGAGTTGGAAGTGTGATAGTGGTTGGAGTTTGAGAGGTTGCTGGAGCTGGAGAGAGAAGTTAGAAGAGAGAAAGAATAAAAGAACTTTTTCATTTCCATCCTGCCTCCGAATTTTCTCCCGCAGCGTCGTTGCTCCAAGCGGCAATCACTCCAGGCAGCAACATACTTTATTTGATATGCTTGTTCATGTAGATCATGTGAATGGTATATTTTATCCCAGCCTTTCAGTTTTAATCTGTGGGCATCTTTTCCTATGAGATGAGTCTTTTGAGGGCAGCATATGCTTTGGTCTTTTCTTTTAATCCAATCTATTATATTAATATGTTATTTTTTATTATATATTAATATATGTTCTATAACATATACACATTATATATAACATACATATGTTATATGTTATAAAACATATATGTTATAGAACATACATATGTTCTAGAACATAAATAACATGTATGTTATATAATGTTATATATATTAATATGTTATATTAATACTACTTTACACAGGACCTAGAAATATCATTAAAAAATGGAATTAGAAATGTGTTGGGTATATTTTTAAGTATACACACTGTATCAAATCCTGTGTTATCTGATTTTCATCATTATTCCATTAAATCTTCAGCACTCTCTAGGAGTTGACTGTTTACATTAGTAGACAGAAACCCTTAAGACTCTCATAGAACACTCAAAGAAATGCAGTTTCTCCTTGTACTTTTAATTTTGGCACCCTTAGGAAATTATCTTTTTATTAAAATTTTCAAATGTACCCTAATCAAATTATATGTCTCTTACACAGAATATGTTTTTCTTTTTTAAATTTTATTTTATTGATTCTTCTTAGTTATGCATGATAGTAGAATCCATTTTAATAAAATTATACAAGCATAGGATATATCTAATTCTAATTAGGACCCCACTTTTGTGGGCCGGGGTGATGGTGGGGTTCACTTAGGTAAGTTCATGTGTACATAAGAAATTTATGTTCAGTTTATTCTACTGTCTTTCCTATTCCTATTCCCTTCCCTTCTTTTCACCCCCATTTGTCTAATCTACAGAACTATACTTCTTCATGTTCCCCTTTTATTGTGGTTTTAGCTTCCACATATCATTGAAAACATTTGACCTTTGGTTTTTGGGGATTGGCTTATTTTGCTTAGCATGATATTCTCCAGATCCCATCCATTTACTGGCAAATGTCATAAAATCATTCTTCTTTATGGTTGAGTAATATCACACTGTGTACATATACCACAATTCCTTTATCCATTCATCTGTTGATGAACATCTAGGCTGGTTCCATAGCTTAGCTATTGCAAATTATGCTGCTATAAAACATCAATGTGGCTGTGTTACTGTAGTAGGCTGATTATAAATTTTCAAATTTATGCCAAGGAGTGGGATAACTGGGTCAAATGATGGTTCCATTTCTAGTTTTGGGGAGGAATCTCCACACTGCTTTCCAGAGTGGCTGCATTAATTCACAGTCCCACCAGGAAGATATGAGTGTTCCCTTTTATCTACATCCTCACCAATATTTGTTGTTACTTGTATTTTTGTTTTGAAATTTTTGAAGTTATAGATAAAAACAAATAAAATAAAGGTAATGTGTCTATGTGGTCTGATGATTGAACCCAGTGCCTCACATGTGCTAGGTAAGTGCTCTACCATTGAGATACATCCCCAGCCATTACTTGTATTCTTGATAATTGCCATTCTGACTGGAGTGAGATAAAATCTCAAAGTAGTTTTATTTTGCATTTTTATAATTGCTAGAGATGTTGAACATTTTTTCACATATTTATGATCTTTAGTATTTCTTATTTGAGAAGTGTCTATTCAATTCCTTTGCCCATTTATTGATTGGGTTATTTTGTGGTTGTTGTTGTTTTTTAGTGTTAAGTTTTTTTTGAGTTCTTTGTATATACTGGAAATTAAGGCCCTATCTGAAATCTCATACAAAAACACATTAAAAAGATAGTGCAGCCAGGCACAGTGGTGCATGCATAATCTGAGCAGCTCAGGAGGCTGAGGCAGGAGTATCCTGAGTTTGAAGCCAGTCTCTGCAAATTAGTGAGGCCCAAGCAACTCAGCAAAATCCTGTCTCTAAACAAAATATAAAAAGTGGGCTGGGGATGGTTAAGTGCCCCTGTACCAAAAAAAAAAAAAAAAAAAAAAATGTGGCACCTCAATCAAGTGTGTTTCATGCCAGGGATGCAGGGATGCATGGTTGGTTCAACATACAAAAATCAATAAATGGGGGCTGGGATTGTGGCTCAGTGGTAGAGCACTTGCCTAGCACGTGCACGGCCAGGGTTCAATCCTCAGCACCACATAAAAATAAAGGCATTTTGTACAACTAAAGCAAATAAATAAATATTAAAAAAATCAATAAATGTAGTACATCACATAAACAGACTTAAAGACAAGAACCACATGATAATCTGAACAGATGCAGAAAAAGCATTTGACAAAATACAGCATTTGTTCATGTTTAGAACACTGGAAAAACTGGGGATAGATTAAGCACATCTCAACCTTGTAAAAGATGTGTATGACAACCCAATGCCAACATCATTCTAAATGGAGAAAAACAGAAAGCATTTCCCTCTAAAACAAGAACAAAACAAGGATGCCCTCTTTCACCATTTATATTCAACATAGTTCTTGAAACTCTAGCCAGAGCAATTAGCAAAAGAAAGAAATTAAAGTTAGGGCCAGAGAGTAACAGATTCTTCCATATAAAATGAAGGTTGGGGGGTGCTGGGGTTGTGGCTCAGCAGCAGATTAAGATTAGCATGATATTCTCCAGATCCATCCATTTACTGGCAAATGTCATAAAATCATTCTTCTTTATGGTTGAGTAATATCACACTGTGTACATATACCACAATTCCTTTATCCATTCATCTGTTGATGAACATCTAGGCTGGTTCCATAGCTTAGCTATTGCAAATTATGCTGCTATAAAACATCAATGTGGCTGTGTTACTGTAGTAGGCTGATTATAAATTTTCAAATTTATGCCAAGGAGTGGGATAACTGGGTCAAATGATGGTTCCATTTCTAGTTTTGGGGAGGAATCTCCACACTGCTTTCCAGAGTGGCTGCATTAATTCACAGTCCCACCAGGAAGATATGAGTGTTCCCTTTTATCTACATCCTCACCAATATTTGTTGTTACTTGTATTTTTGTTTTGAAATTTTTGAAGTTATAGATAAAAACAAATAAAATAAAGGTAATGTGTCTATGTGGTCTGATGATTGAACCCAGTGCCTCACATGTGCTAGGTAAGTGCTCTACCATTGAGATACATCCCCAGCCATTACTTGTATTCTTGATAATTGCCATTCTGACTGGAGTGAGATAAAATCTCAAAGTAGTTTTATTTTGCATTTTTATAATTGCTAGAGATGTTGAACATTTTTTCACATATTTATTGATCTTTAGTATTTCTTATTTGAGAAGTGTCTATTCAATTCCTTTGCCCATTTATTGATTGGGTTATTTTGTGGTTGTTGTTGTTTTTTAGTGTTAAGTTTTTTGAGTTCTTTGTATATACTGGAAATTAAGGCCCTATCTGAAATCTCATACAAAAACACATTAAAAAGATAGTGCAGCCAGGCACAGTGGTGCATGCATAATCTGAGCAGCTCAGGAGGCTGAGGCAGGAGTATCCTGAGTTTGAAGCCAGTCTCTGCAAATTAGTGAGGCCCAAAGCAACTCAGCAAAATCCTGTCTCTAAACAAAATATAAAAAGTGGGCTGGGGATGGTTAAGTGCCCCTGTACCAAAAAAAAAAAAAAAAAAAAAAAAGTGCACCTCAATCAAGTGTGTTTCATGCCAGGGATGCAGGGATGCATGGTTGGTTCAACATACAAAAATCAATAAATGGGGGCTGGGATTGTGGCTCAGTGGTAGAGCACTTGCCTAGCACGTGCACGGCCAGGGTTCAATCCTCAGCACCACATAAAAATAAAGGCATTTTGTACAACTAAAGCAAATAAATAAATATTAAAAAAATCAATAAATGTAGTACATCACATAAACAGACTTAAAGACAAGAACCACATGATAATCTGAACAGATGCAGAAAAAGCATTTGACAAAATACAGCATTTGTTCATGTTTAGAACACTGGAAAAACTGGGGATAGATTAAGCACATCTCAACCTTGTAAAAGATGTGTATGACAACCCAATGCCAACATCATTCTAAATGGAGAAAAACAGAAAGCATTCCCTCTAAAACAAGAACAAAACAAGGATGCCCTCTTTCACCATTTATATTCAACATAGTTCTTGAAACTCTAGCCAGAGCAATTAGCAAAAGAAAGAAATTAAAGTTAGGGCCAGAGAGTAACAGATTCTTCCATATAAAATGAAGGTTGGGGGGTGCTGGGTTGTGGCTCAGCAGCAGAACGCTCCCTAGCACATGCGCGGCCCGGGTTCAATCCTCAGCACCACGTAAACATAAACGCATTGTGTATAACTAAAGCAAATAAATAAATATTTTTTAAAAAATGAAGGTTGGAACAATTCTAAGAAAAATGAGACAGGTATTGATGGAAGAGTGCAAACCAGTTGTTTTCTTCAGCAGAGAGACTCACAGGATATTAGGTTGGAAATATTGATCAGGAAATAAAGAAACAAAAATCTCAAATCTATATTCTCTGTATAAACTATCTAATTAAGATACTAATAAATATGTCAGAAATCAGAATCATTTCATTGTCATTTCTTTTATGTTTTTATTAGCACATTATAGTTACACATAATGGTGAGGTTCATTTTGACATAATAATATATGCACGCAACATGACTTGTTCCACTTCAGTCCCTAGAAATTCCTCTCTCCCTTCCCTCCTCCTTCCCCTTGCACCCCTTCTTCTAATCCTCTTATATACCTTCAATGATCATGGGATCCCACATCTTTGTCCTCATTTTGGTCTAGATTTTCATGTAAGAGAACATAAAACATTTGACCTTGATTCCTGAATCTGACTTATTCCACTTAGCAAGATATTCTCCAGTTTCATCCATTTACAAGCAAATGCCATAATTTCATTCTTCTTTATGGCTGATTAAAACTCCATTATGCTTCTACACCATGCTATCTTTATCTCATTCATCTATTGACTGGAACCTGGCCTGGATCCATAAATAAGTTATTTTGAATTCACAGTGACCCACAATGACCTAAAAAAAATTCAATACTTGGAATAAATCAAACAAAGCAGGTGAAAGAACTCTAAAATGAAAATATAGAACACTGAAGAAAGAAATTGAAGAGACCCTTAGAAAACAGAAAGACCTCTCATGTTCTTGGATAGGCAGAATTTATATTGTCAAAATTACCATACTACCAAAAGCATTATAAAGATTCAATGCAATCCCCATCAAGAGTCCAATGACAGTCTTCTCAGAACTAGGCCGGGGGGTGGGGGGAGGAGTCCTAAAATTCATGTGAAAGAATAAGAGACCCAAACTAGCCAAAGCAAACCTGAGCAAGAAAATGATATCTCAAATTATACCACAGATTTATAGAAACAAAAATAACATTTTATTGGTACCAAAACACACATGAAGACCCATGGAATGGAAGACACAGACACAAATCTACATAGATGCAGTGACCTGCTACTTGACAAAGGTGCCACAAACATACATCAGAGAAAAGACAGCTTTTTAAAAACTGGTGCTGGGAACATGATATTCCTATGTAGAAGAATGAAACTAGATTCCTATCTCTCACCCAGCACAAAAATCAACTCAAAGTGGATCAAGACCTGGGAATTAGACCAAACACTTTGCAACTGCTGGAAGAAAATATAGGATCAACACTCCAACATATTGAACATGCACTGAATTACTTAACAAGATCCCTAAAGTGCAAGAAATAAAACTATGAAGCAATAAGCAGGAAGTCACCAAATTAAAAAGTTGCATAGCAAAGGAAAAAAGACTATGAAAAGATTGCATAAAAATGGAAGGTCTTTGCCAGCTGCTCCTCCCACAGGGGAATAATATCCAAAATATATAAAGAACTCAAAACAATCCACAAAAAGCAAATAATTCAATCAAAAAATAACAAAAGTGCTGAGCATGGTGATACATTCCTATAATCCCAGCAACTCAGGTTGCTGAGGCAGAAGGATTGCAAGTTCTGAGCCAGCTTCAGCAATTCAGTGAGACCTTATCTCAAAATACAAAATAAAACGGGCCAGGGATGTGGCTCAGTTGTGAATTGCCCCTGCATTCAATCACCAGTTCCCACTCGTACCCCCACAAAAATAAGGGGGGATGGGCAAATGAACTAAACCAATACTTCTCAAATGAAAAACATATCAATGGACAAGAACAATAAGAAAAATGTTAAATAATTCTAGTAATCATGGAAATGCAAATCAAAAGTACATTGAGATTTTATCTCACTACAGTTAGAATTATAATAATTGGAAATACAAATGATAATAAGTATCGGCAAGGATTTGGGGAGATAGGTACAGTCATACATTGTTAGTGGAATGGCAAATTATCACTGGAAAGCAGTATGGAGACTTCTCAAAAAACTAGGAATGGAACCACCATATATCCAAGCTATCCCCCTCTTGAGTATTTATACAAAAGAACTAACATAAGCATACTACAGTGATACAGGTGCATCAATGCTTACAGCAGCCAAATTCATTGACATTCTTAATAGAAATTAAAAGCTATGCAAAGATGCACTTTACAGCATCATCTTACAATTCCTGAGGTGCTAAGTAAATAATTCACCTCCATAGCTTACTAAAGCACCTTTGAATTTGGCTGAAATGAATGCTCAAGGTGTGAACAGTCTTGTGTTCATTCACCTGATCTGGAGTGGTGAAAGAGGAAGAACATCAGCAAACTCATTATTCTCTCCCGTAGTTGTTTGGTCCTCAGGCCATAGATGATGGGATTCAAGGTGGGTGGAATGACCAAATACAAGTCAGCTAACAGCACCTGAGTGTGCAAAGGGACTGAGTCTTGTCCTATCCAGGATATATAGTGTGATACCATCCCAGGTAGATAGTACAAAGCCATGACACCCACATGGGAGCCACAGGTGCTTAATGCCTTCCACTGAGCATTCTTTGAGGAGAGACCAAACACTGCCCTGAGAATCAGGATATAGGAGGCAGCAATAAGGGCTACATCAGAGCCAACAATAATGGAGGAACCAATCAAACTGTAGAGACAGCTGGGCATGGGGTCAGCACATGCTAACTTGGCTACAGCCATGTGTTCACAGTAGGAATGGGGAACCACATGGGAGGCACAGAAAGGTAGATGACTAATCATCCAACTCAATGGGGTCATGACTATGACAGCTCTGATGGTGATTGTCACACTCATCCCCAGCATCACCCTAGGTGTGAGAATGCTCTTGTAGTGTAGGGGCTTGCAGATGGCTACATAGCGGTCGAAAGCCATGGCCAGCAGCAGTCCTGTCTCCACAGCTGTAGCTGCATGGACAAAATACATCTGAGTGAAGCAGGCACTAAAACTGATGGAGCTGTGTCCTGCGGAGAAGATGCTCACCATCTTGGGGACCACAGAGGAGGCCATGATGATATCCACAGCAGCCAGAACACACAGGAAGAAAAACATGGGCTCTCGTAGAGTGGAATCCATCCAGATTGCAGCCACAGTGAGGCTGTTTCCTAAGAGGGCTATGGTGTACATGGCACTCAGTGAGATAGCCAGCCAAAGATATGAAGACTGCAAGCCTGGAATGCCCACAAGGAAGAAGGTATCAGGAGTTTCCATTGTGTGGTTGTAGGGTGGCCATAGCATCACAGGTGAGACTGCTTCACTGTTTATATAGAAAGTGGTATAAGGAAGGGTGTAGTCCTTTAAATTTGTACCTGTTTGTGGTGTTGATAATCCCTTTGGGTATTGCCAGCTGGGTGGTAATATCAGGATCAGAAAACTGACATAAGAGAATGTTATCCTGCTGCACCTTCCATCCTTGTTCAAAATCAGCTCTTAGGTTACCTCCTTTGAAATGTCATCTCTGGTCTCTCTCTATTCCGTGCTCATGTAAATTTAGGTACACATTTATTTTTTCATTTCCCTTGAAATATCCCATACTGACCCATGGGCAACCTAAATTGATAATTCCAATACTCTATGACTTTATTATATGCACTCACGTGTGTGTCTCTGGTTTGTGTCTTGTACCTAGTATGTGATACTGATCTGTCATGCAAAATAAGAACATATATATTCACCATTTACAATTATCACAGAATGAGTAATAAATTAGGGGAAATTGTCTTTTTTCCTCTTAGTTACCAATAATCATTGTTAAATGAAGCAATGAGCTTCTTGAGATCAATTATGTCATGTTTTGTATCCTTGGTGTAGTACCTACACAGGACCTCAACAAATCATCCTTGTGGCATGTGAAATTAATTAATGGATTCAGGAAAGTAAGGGCATTAGAGAATAACACTATTATTATCCATAGGAGATAATAAACGGTCTGGAAATATTTATAATCCCTACCTTCTCTACATTTCCTTCTGGATTTCCTATTGAGCTAGGTTCAATTAATAGATTAACTACGCATAAACTCTTGAGCCTAATTCATAGTCGCATCCTCACGTAAGTTTTCTGTTTCTTCATTAGTGCTAACCACTTTGTCATGATGAACCACCAAAACATTCCAGACTATCAGTTTTTTGCTTTAGAACATAAGGCATATTTAGAGAATATATGCTAGTACCAAAGATGTAGTTTAACTCAAAGATATTTGTTCATTTGTGTTATAAAACAAACATCCACCTTCGATTGTCAATATAATTTAAATGACATAAAATATTTCCTCCAATATCATATAACAAATATGTACTAAATTTGAAATACAACTCCAGATCTTCTCAGTATGTCTCCCGTGAATACATCCAACCCAGTACCAAAAGCCAAGAAATCAACTAGATACCCAAGGAAAAAAAGTGTTAGCTTTACTTGGCCAGTATTAATAGGCACTGCACAACCAGATACTGACCCAACACCTGGAAAAGTTCTATTTATTATTGCCTTTGCCTTACATCTGCCTCACACACGTGCTGCCATGTTATATAATGTCTTATGACCTGGTGGGGTAAACCTGAATATAACGGATCAGCATTAATTACCATCCAATTCTCTGGTGATATCTCTAGTTCTTTTATCTTTTGCAGGATTGAACTTCTTGAATTCATATGGTGGTTGGGCAAGTGTACAAACTTACATCACTCTGAGAAGACTCCTTGTAATACCATATTTAAGGGACCCATATTTATTCGGTGGTATCATTTATCTTAGGAAATTTGATTGATCTTCTTCTAGGTAGACTAGTGTTTCTTTGAATACAACATTAAAATCCTGAACACTTCTAATGACTCACTTAAAATGTGTCGGTCTTACATCATCAAGAGGCAGGAAAATAAACTGGCTAAACACATTGATTCTAAAGTCATATTCTTTAGAATGAAACTCCTACTCTGCCACCAGCTAGTCATTTTATCTTGATCATATTATGCTATTAATCCAAGCTTTTATTTCCTCACTAGCAAGATGGACAAATATTTAATCCATCAAGGAGATGTTTAGAAAATTAAATGAGAAGCCATGTAAAAGTGCTTAGCACGATGCTTGGTAATAGGTGTTCAAAAGAAAGAGACTCTTTCCCTGCTTAATCCTAGAGTTTTGGATTTTTCTAGATAGCATTCTGAAATGGGTAGGTATGCCTTGGTGCTCTACACACACACACACACACACACACACCTCTGCATTGTTTGAACTTTTGCTTTTGTCCTCCCAATACACCTCTGAAGATGTTTCTCCCAGTGGCTATGCTTAACAAGGTTCTCCTACCCCACCATGATTAGATGCTCAGTCTCTGTTCCTTTATAGGACAAATCTCAAGAAATGGGGTTTTGTTTTGTTTGATTATTTTTTATCATCATTTCAGTAAAAATGTCTCTCTTACATATGTCTAAAAGAACCCATCTCTATTAACAAACTCTGAGTAGTTAAATTTGTAGTGCCATTTAACAAGAATTCAAAATGAAATTAGAGGTTAAATATGGAGTGGAAGTGGGTATGATAGGCATGCTTGATTGAGGCTAAATGTTGTTTTGACATTTTTTCCCCCCTACTCTCAGATCATTCGACTTCCTAGAGAAATGTACAAGAAGTTTGGTACCAGACTTGGACTCAACAACCCAAATGTGGACCAGACCATATTAAGCCCCTTTGAACTCCTCCTTCAAACCCTCCTTTCCCTATTATTGCATCTCTCAAGGTCTCAGGCCAGTGAGTCACCACCCCAATTGTGTTGATTTAACTGTAGTCATATATAACCCCAGACTGTTTCTTAGGTTTCCAGGCAAGCTTCGATGAAGGAGGCTATTTGTCAAGACTCAGTACCAGCCTACCTTTAGTTATCACTTCCTGTGCCTCCCCTCAATAAAGTGTTTCCAGCCTGAGGAAACTGCCATGTCCTTACCCTTGGATACTGTCTCTACTTACCCTTTTTAAACAGCTCATCGGGGGTCTGGACCCTTCCTGCATAAATTGGGTAGATCCCATTCACTGAATTCTGGGCTCATATTCTCACCTACTGCTGTAGGCATTTTCTGTTAGCCAGACACTGGACAAACATTCCCTGATTCTCCATCCCAACCATGTGGCATACATTTGCCCTCTCATTTGCCTTCTGGAGAGTCAGAGATTGATCCCAGACCCTGGTGCCTACAGAGTTCTTAGGAGATTTCCTAAAAGTCAGATTTCTGATGCTTTATTGAAACAAGCCAACTATGAAGACAAAACCCCTAAACCTAAGAAATGCTATGTACTTGGAGAGACTGAAGGAAGTAGACGGCTCCACATTAGAGATCATAAGTACCGTGTTCCCAGTTGCTAAGTACCTTGACATACATGCAACTGGGAACACATCTTCAGTGACAGATTGAAGAGGATGGGGAAATCTTTCAACATAAAATTGTAGTAAAGAATTAAAAATTTCCAAATGTCCCTGACTACTACATAGGTTATGGTTGAGCATTTAGGGTTGAACGTCATTGCCTAAATATTAAAAAGAAAAATCCCATATATTCCAAATGCCTATTGCCCCCATTACCTCTTATCCAGGACATCCCCCTCCTGGCTGCCCTGGGGAGACATACTTTTCTTTTGAGAGCGCCTTCAGTATATTCCTTGCCCCATCCTCTTTTATTGATGTATGACAAACATACTGTAAGATGCAGAAGTTGAAGATAAACAGCATGATGAACTTTAAAATGTGAACAAATAAACACACCCATATAGCCACTACCCAGGTCAAGACTCAAGGCAATTGCTTCCTGGTTGTTGAGGTCTCTTTCCAGAGAGTGTTGGCCAACATCTCCTAATTACCTTTCCAGCCCTGCTCCCACCTCTGCCTTCAGCTCTGCAGAGGTATTTACATGCAGACCCAGAGGAGGGTCAATCACTGAAAACTAGCTTAGACAAGTCTTAACAGGAGTAACCAACTCACAGGAGGTGTCAGGTTTTCATTCCTATTTAAAGGATTAGAAATTGATAACTCACAATTTCCTTAAGGGAAATTTACTCAATTTGAATGGAGCCTTCCTGTTCATGGTAAGCCTGTGCCTCTGTCTAGGTATTTCTCCCTTCCAACCACTCTCCCAATTTGCCTTACTGCTTGGTCTTTTTTGATAACACTGCTTGTTCCCTAAACATTGTCTCTGCACCATTCTACTATTACACTTATTTCCCCTTCTTACCTCTGCTTTGAACCAAAGTAGTCCCATATTCCTGTTTCCTCTCCAGCCTCCTCTACCCTCCCTTTACTTTAGAAGTTCTTGGTTTCAACAGGATCCTTCAGATCTCACCAGCTCTTTGTAGATTCTTAAATGAATATGGCTTTGAGTCCCACCATCCCAACCCTTGATGTTCAGCTCAGTTACTCACATCCTTGGATTTTCTCTATTCAGCTTTCTCTGATGATCTATGCCTTGTAGACCACATTTCTTTCACTGAATAGAAGGAGGATTTATACAGGATCCTCCAAGAAGAGCAGTAAAATCAAATCAAAGATAACGTAGAGTCAAAGTGATCAAAGAATCACTTTGACTCTTGCACTTTTCAAAGACTTCCCATGGTGAGTTTCTTTCCTAGTTAGATACTTGATTATCCTGCCTTTTCCCTGGACACAGTAAATTCCCTTTACTCCTACCTGGAAATGAAAACTGTAACTTCTCCAGAGACTAGTTTTTCTCTGAGCTCTGGCCCCTGGTGCTTTCCTGATTGTAGGAGGAAGCAGATGCCTATTAACTGAAGAGATTTGTTTATTCTAGTCTTCAGAGGATCCTGAACACTACACGAATAATGTAAAGTGCATCCTGATAGGAAAATAAAGTTCTAAGTTACAATAGATCTGTGAAAGGTTGCTATGTGCCAGACACACTGATAAACATTTTTCAAGAATTATCTCATTCAATTTTCACATCCCTTTATGTAGCTGCCTTCATGACATGTACATTTCATAGATGAATATGAAGTATGTAGGTCACAAAGCTAGTAAGTTGGATGATCAAGTTTCAGATTCTAGTGATTGTGGTGCACATCACTTTTTTTTGTACTGCTATTCACACTGATAGTGTACTTAATCTCTCAAACTGCACTTCATTGTTCCTCATTCTTCCTGAGGACCCATAGTAGATTGTACTGTTTTTATATTTCACATGACACTGTGTTGTAAAATCCTGTTTGAATGCAGAAGGGAAATAGGCTGAAGGGGAGAACAAGGAAGATATACCTCCAAAGTGAGGAAAGGACTCAGCACAAAGGAATAAATAGCAAAATGTCCTCCAAAAGAGAATAAACAACTTGATATTTATTCCTGATACTTTCATGCAAAGATTTCCTAGAAGGCACCTTCAGTAGGTACCAACAGTTGGTTGGTACCAATGGTCTCCTCTGGTATTCATGCCCATGTGTAATTCCCTCATCTCGAGTGTGGGCTAGACATCAGGACCCACTTGTAGTGAATATGATGTTGCAAAACTGATGGTACATCACAGTCTGGATTAATTTACAAACAGATTGTGTTTACATCTAGTGAATTCTGTATCTTTCTTTTTTCCCTGAGGTAAGACAGCTGCCATATTATTAGCTACTGTGGAGAGGTTGATATGGCCAGGAAAGTATTATCTTTGACCAATAGTCGAAAATAACTTAATGTCTAACAACAGTAATGAGAGAACCTGACAGTGGATCTTGTGAGGCTTCCAACCCCCAGATGAGCTGACTCAGATGTGAATCTTTCTTCCATTGAACCTTTAGGATGACTGGAACCCTGGCCAGCACTCTGATGATAACCTATGAAAGACTTTGAGTCAAAGACACCCAAGCCAATTAGCCACCTGGATTCCTGGATCCCATAAACTATGAGATAATTTGTTGTTTGAAGCTTCTAAATTTTGAGGCAATTTATTAGAAAGCAAAAAATAATAATTCAATAGCTAACCACATGCCTACAGGTTCACTATAATTACAGGAATAAAATTTGATGCCACCAGTTGCTGGTCACTTTTGCTATTGGGGATAGTTAACCTGATTATGAATTTCCTGGACCTTCTGAGTCTTAAAAGTATATGAAAATCTCTTAGTAAGACAACCCTGTTTCCTAACTGTTAACTATCTGATAATGTTGTTTCAGTAAACATTGAGAGGCAGATCTCAAGGCAATGTTTCTTATGTGATAGTTTTCTTACAATGTTCTATGCCTGGAACCCATGTATAGACAAATGAGTGGTCATCAATTAAGAGTTAAATAAGTAAATGGGTCCAAATAATTCAATTAAAATCAAGGTATTTTAAAAAAAGCATAGATGTCTTTAAATTTCTGGGTCACGGGTTTTTCTAGGTGGCCAAACAATAAAGTCTTAATTTTAAAAAATATCTAAAATGTAATGTGATATGCATTACTTCTAAAATTTTTCTTCCACAGGAAAAAAATGATTAATACTGTTAATTAAATGTTTCTAATATTTTATTTTACAATTAAAATAATTAAATTTAATATAATTGGGATTAATCTTCATAAATATAGTTTCTTAAATAAATAAATTAAAAATTACAGCTCAAATTAGTTACAGCTCAAATTAAAAATTACCCAATTGCTCTCTCCTTTTTTTTTCAGTTGTTCAAGAAACACCAGGACTCTGCCTCCACCCTTTATTTGACTCCTTCTCTAAAACAAGGTCTACAAAAACTTAAAAAATTATCAACAATAATGATGGATCAACTTCTGTATCTAATGTGCCATAATAATTGGTAATTTTTTGGAAAACCTTCTGCCTTTGCAACAGTAATTACTAATTATAATAAAAAACATATATTAGGACGGTTATACTCTACTAATTTCTCAGGCCATAATGTTTTGCCTTTTGCTGATACGTATCCTCTATTAATTGCAGATGGACACACTAAATTCTTTTCCTTTACAGACAAGGACATTCATTTTTATATCTTACTTATAAAAAAGCTTTACATCTCCAATACTTACATACTATCAAGCTTTATTAATGGATTTTTAAGCAGTAATTGCTTTTCACATGCCTCATGATGGGTGATTCTTTTTGCCATGTCAAGTTACACATTCCTTCTCTTCCTTGATTTCTACCATTCTTCTTATAGATGGTTAACAGTGTATATGGATGGAGGTAAACAATGAGGGGTACTATCTATATTTATTATTGGCAAATTAACTGACTATCATACTCTGCCTCAAATTTCCCCACAGTGGCTGAATTGGCTGCCATTATCCTGGCACTTAGAATATTTTCTATTGCTTTAAATATTATTACAGATTCTCTCTCTCTCTCTCTCTCTCTCCACACACACACACACACACACACACACACATAGCTAAACTTGATTCTCATATTTCATAGCTGTGCTAACCCCTCTTTTGGATTCCAATTTATCATCTTTCCCTTCTTTTTTTTCAACCCTTCAAACTCTTTTACAGAATCATGTGTCCCCTATTTTCCTTACTCAGATATGCAGTCATACCAAAATTCCTGGACCTCTGATGGAGGATAATGCCCATGCAGATAAAACTATGAGATCCCTTTATCTTTTATTTTCATATGCTGTAGAATCTCATGGATTTTTTCATTAAAACACTTGCTCACTAATGATATTTAGCGCCATCTGGAAATTCCTACACTACAAAAGCATTCTCATACCCAGAATGATGCTGGGGATGAGTGTGACCATCACCATCAGAGGTGTTATATCCATGACCCCATTGAGTTGGATGATTAGTCATCTACCTTTCTGTGGCTCCAATGTGGTTCCCCACTCTAAGCACATGGCTATGACCAAGTTAGCATGTGCTGACCCCATGCTCATCCATCTCTGCAGTTTGATTGGTTCCTCCATTATTGTAGGTTTGGATATAGTCTTAATTGCTGCCTCCTATATCCTGATTCTCAGGGCAGCATTTGGTATCTCCTCAAAGAATGCTCAGTGGAAGGCATTAAGCACATGTGGCTCCCATGTGGGGGTCATGGCTTTGTATTATCTACCTGGGATTGTGTCACTCTATATAGCCTGGATAGGACAGGACTCAGTCCCTCTGCACACTCAGGTGCTGTTAGCTGACTTTTATTTGGTCATTCCACCCACCTTGAACACCATCACCTATGGCCTGAGGACCAAACAACTACTGGAGAGAATCACGAGTTTGCTTATCTGCCCTTTTCACCATTCCAGTCAAAGTTCATGAACCCATGAACCCATGAACTGCTCTTTCCTTGAGCATTTATGTGAACTGCCTAGTTTTAGAGATTTGTAGAGCTTGACTTGTATGCCTGGCACTATAGAAATTATAAGAAGAAGCTGTGAAGAGTATTCTGATCTCACTTTTCAACTTCTAGAAAGAAAATAAATGGGATGACTCATCATTTTTAATCTTATCATTCAACTCATCTCTGAACAAGAATTATGTATTGGCAGAGAACATATATTTTGAATTTTTTTCCTTAGCTAATAACCATGTTTCTAACACTAATATCCTACTTATCATGGAAGACTTTTTATACAGAATGTATATATTCCAATGCATATTTATACCTGCGTTGACATATATGTAAATTTATGTGTAAATATACAAATATATTCATATAATCATTTGTGTATGCATGCCCTAAATTTTATCCAAATGCATTTTATTCCCATATTTTCATATATGTATGAAAATACACACATACGTGTTGTAAATGTTTTTGTGTATATTTTCACATGTATATTTATATAAATATTTATATTTATGAATATATGTCCTAACCCTAACACTAACCCTACATTCTAAGTCCAAATTCTAAATCTAACAATAGCCATGAGACCATTTTTAAAAAAAAATGTCATGTTTATATGAATATTCATATATTAATATCCATATTTACTTTTTGTCATACAAAATGACACACATGTCCATATACACTCATTTGCATATTCATACCCTATGAGTAGGCCAAACCATAACTATAAACCAATCATAAAGTTTGTTTGTACATGAAAACGCTACTTGTATATGTTTCTTATTATTATTTTGCCATACGTTTTTGCTGGGGGCCAGCCCCAGTCAGGGGGTACAACGCGAGCGCTCAGCGAAGTATGAAGGCAGAGAAGCAGTGATGGGGAAAATAACACACCGACATGCGAGTCAGGTTGTGGAATTTTCTCTCTTTACTTTTTCTTTGTTATAGGTTTTAAGCATAATTTTTTTGGCAGCACAGAATGTTTACACTTTCTTTGGTGATTTCATTACAGACATGACTTAATTTTTAGATTACATTTTAGACATATTAAATTTCTTATTATATACATATTTCAAGGTTTTGAGGTCACTTGCACCTTTTCAAGGCCCTGTACGTGACTGAAACTGTTTTCTCTGCATACTATTTAGGCTGTCTGATAAAAGTCAACCTTCTTTGTCTGGGATTCCACAGCACTATTGTTTTTTCTTTTATAGCAGTTGTTTATAAAATCTAGAAGCAGGGCAAGGCTGCATGTTAGCTCATGGGAGACTTTTTACTCTAAGGGATTTATATCTACTTTAAAAGTAAGAGAAACTTATTTTTAATCACAAAAAGACTCTTAAAGCTTATTAACTAGAAATTAAGTACTTATAGAAAAAGGTTTGTGTTACTCTTTTCAAGAAAAGATAAATGTACAGAGTTAGTCTGGATCTAAATAATTGAAATAGGGATACCTGGTGGCCATATGTGTGAATAAAGAACTGAACAGCAGCAAGTAGAAGTCAAAGTTAACTCTTTCAACACCATATCTTTCATGAAAAAGGAGAGGGCTTTATAGAAAATGCCACAACACGTTTTCACACAAAAATTCACGTATGTGTATATATGAACATATATGTTCTAACCCAAACCCTAATGTCAGGCCTAAAATTAGTCATAAGCCTTAAAAACTCCTACCATGGAAACCATTTTATACATATATATATTTTATTTTCATATGCTGTAGAATCTATTCCAATTCATTTTTAAACATGCATTGACACAATATTTATATATTCACAAGTAAACTTACACATATGTTCATGTATACTCATTTGCATATTCTATCAAAATGGTAGCTTAACTCCAATAATTTAATTATTTAACTCCAATATTTCCATAACATATAAACACAGTTTATAAATGTTTTTATGTATATTTTTACATTTATATTCATGTAAATACTCATATTTATGTATATATATGTTCTAATCCTACTTTCTAAACCTACCCCCTCAATAGGTGCAACTCCAAACAGTAACAGTAGCCATGAGACCATTTTTATCAAAAAATCATATGTTTATATGAATATTCATACATATATTAGCATGTACATTTACATTACATAAAACAACATATGTGTTTATATCCACTCATTTGCACATTTATACCTTATGAGTAGCTCAACCAGTGAATATACACAGATCATAAAATTCATAAGTATTTAAAAATGCCTACACATGTTTTGTATGTATTTTCATATATATTTTTACACAAATATTCATATATGTAAATATGTACAGTGTAAACCTAAACCTATCACTAGCCCTAAACTTAGTTCTAAGCCTGAAACAACATGGAAGAATATTTTGGAAAAAAAAAATTTCAATGCCTATTTATAAATACACTTATATGAATATTTGTTTGCACATGAAATTACATATATGTTTATATACTTTCATTAGCATATGGATGCCCTATAGTTTATCTAAATGGTAGCTGTGCATTTTACTAAAATATTTTCAAATACAGAATCACGCATGTTGTAAATGTTTTTATGTGTATATTCACAGGTATTTTCATATAAATACTCATATTTACAGATATATCTGTTAAACTATCACCCTAACCCTATCCCTACCCTCTGAATAGGTCCAAATCTTAACACAGTAGCCATGAGACCATATGTATTAAAAGTTGTATATTTTATATGAATCAACATTTACATCTTGACATGTAAAATTTAATACATTCTCATACACACTTATTTGCATGTTTGTGCCCTATGAGCAGACCAAACTGTAATTATATACAAATTATGAAATTCATCTGTATATAAAAACAAATGCTTATACAAGTTTTTGTATATTTTCACACAAAAATTTATATATGTGGATATGTATGTTATAACCATAACTCTAACCCTAATGCTAGACCTAAACTTAGTCCTAAGCCTGATACAACTCCTACCATGAAAGCCTTTATGTACAAAAATTTATATATTTCAATGCATATTGATATATGTATTGACATCAATATATTCACACCAAATTTACATATATGTTCATATATATCATTTGCATATGCATGTCATATATTTATGCAAATAATAACTATGTATTTGACTCCAATATTTCCATATGCAGATACATACATATTATAAATGTTGTCATGTATATTTTCACATTTATGGTCATATAAATACTCATACCAATACAATTACATACAAATTTTTGGAAATTTATCCTCCACAAATCTTTTATAATTTACATAGACATATACAGTTGACAGGGTCTCACCGAGTTGCTTAGTGCCTCGCTTTTGCTGAGGCTGGCTTTGAACTGGCAATCATCCTGCCTCAGCCTCCTGAGCTGCTGGGATTACAGGCGTGTGCCACCATGTCCAGCCCACACTGTTCTACTTTAATAAGATGAATTACTTTTGTTTTTATAGTACTAGATCAAAACCTCTTAGCTCTTTGCATATAAATCACACTTGACACAATCTTAACTCCCAGTAACTCCGCTTTCAGTGAAGACACAGAGACAAAGCAATCTTAAAACTTTTTCATTAGCTAATTTATAAAAATGCATCTAATGTTTAAATATGTTGCCTTATTAGTAGTTGATATTTTTAGTAGTTGATATTTTAGTACTTTAACTTTGTAAATTTATTAGACCTTTTTTTTAACAAACACATTTATGAAAATACCGTTTATGTTAAATCTAATTTACTTATTTTCAACTGTAAAAACCAAGATATCAAACGAATATAGTTAACAGTATTAACCATCTCTTTCCTGTTGAAGAAAATTGTTAGAAGCAATGGATGTTACATTTTACACATTTTATAGAAACCAACACTTTATTAATTGTCTAAATGTAACAGTGGTCCAATTTACCTTTTGAATATAGCCCTTGCTGCTTATTTTAAAAGGGACATGTTTTTTCTTCCTCTTCTTCCTCTACCCCTCCCTAAACTGTGGGAGGGGAAGAAGATTACCTTGAATTATTGGTTGGCCACAGGAAGGAGATATCACCAGAAGAACTAGGAAGTGTCTATCTCCCAAAATAACAAGCGCATTTCAACATACCATAGGGTGCACCTGGGACACCCTGCCAGGGATACCTGGAATGTAGTCTTTGAACAGCGTCTTTAAAAGCCCTCAGTTTTCCCTGATAGGCAGAATCACAGCCTCTGGGAAAGGAGTCCCTGTGTTTCTCCATTGCTAGCAGAGCAATAAAACTTCTTTTTCCTTTTCCTCAAAACTATATCCTCATCATTAAATTGGCATCGGTGACAAGATCCAAGCTGTTGGTAACATGACCGCCAAGAAAAACTTGTGAGTTAGTAATTTTAAAGACATCTTTTTTTTTTAAATCTGTTTACCCAATTTAAACTGAACTTCTTTTTAAGTCATGTAAATTAAACAAAATTTGGATCCATTTTAATTTTAATTTATAAGCACTCATTTAGCTATATGCTAATTTTAATACCATGTACATGATATATAAACACAACAATATAATACACTGGTGTGCACACATACACAAAACTTATAAAAACTAAAGATTTTGTAACTTTTTATAAATGGAGCTTTACAGGTAGGAGGTAATGTTACAGATGTTTATTAGGCCATTTGTCCTTTTATGGCTCTCATATCTACCCGCAAAACCATCATCCCTAGAAAAACTGGCCTCTGAACAAAGAGTGTAAAAATCTTCACAGTTAGATAAAATAAGACTGATTAGAGAAATACATTAATTTAAGCATCCAAGATCAAATGTCAATTCACCATAATATCATGAGCTCAAAGATACAGAATTTTTTTAAAAGAGAAAAATAAAAACCAGTTACTCTAGTAAAGGGGCATGTAGATCATCTTTATCAAATCAGAGTTTAATTTTAGCTTAAAGTCAGTTCAGATACTTAAAGAATGTGGGAGCCTGTAAAATCCTTAGAAAAGGTTTTTAAGAAAAGGAAAACTTGCACATTTGGAATCTTTCCATTTTTCTCTCCTGGTGCTGTAGCATTAGGGAGGAGCTTATAAACAAAACTGTGGCAAACACAGCCAATTAAATCAGCCTACTTTTTTTCCTGTGCTCTAAAATCTTGCAGGATTCTCTAAAAGCATGATGCTACAGTTTATATGTTTTCTGGAAACCTTATCCCAGTAAAGTTTTAACTGAGGAGGTAAAAGTTTCCATCTACATTTGTTTGTGACTTACATTCATTACCCAGTGTTTACTGTGATGGCAACATGGACATAGCCCTAGTTTGTTTTTAGGATCAGGTAGCTGCCAAGTGTCCAGGCTTGTCACAGTTAAAACACCTCTTTCTGGGGCTGGGGGCTCAGTGGTACAGCACTTGCCTCACACCTGTGAGGCACTGGGTTTGATCCTCAGCACTGCATAAAAGTAAAGGTATTGTGTTCATCTTTGACTAGGAAGAAAGGAAGGAAGGAAGGAAGGAAGGAAGGAAGGAAGGAAGGAAGGAAGGAAGGAGGAAAGAAAGAAAAAATCCTCCTTTTAATTTTCCCAGAGAGGCTCCAAAGCCTTTTAAAGCTGTGGCCAAAATTACTCTGTGAACACATGCATTACCAGTGCCAGCAGAGGTGGAGGAAATCCTTTCCCTCTCCATCCTCAATGCACCTATCCTGGATAGCTCCCTCCTCCCTTACCTCCTGCCTGCTAACAGGAGACTAAGGCTCCAGCAGAGCAGGGGGAGGTGCTGCAGAACATACTTCAGGCTGAAGACTCTTTGTTAACTATTTGCAGCCTTTAATGGTGTTTTTAAAGCCAGAAATCAAGTAGGAAACCAAACATTTCACAATATTACAAGATGAATCAAGACAATTTTGTATCAAAGACCACAAATTAGAAGTTCCCACAGGGACCTTGTCTGGTCCCTTGGCTGTATAGTTAGCATGTAGCTGTTTACCAAGTTCCTCCTATGTCTCTCCATCTACCACTCCCACCTTAAGGGGAAAAAAAAGTGTTAATAACAAATTCTAAAAACTGCACCAAGTGTGCCTTGTTGGTGGGACTGCTCTGTGATTTAAACAGTCTTAAACACAAGCAGAGACATAATAACATAGGGATCCCTTTATTTGGATCCTGTCCTGTGTTTTACACCAAGTTATATATAAACTCGCTAATCTTCTTCCTTTAATCACTGAGTGCCTTTTTAGGAGTGTCCAACTCACCTGACAAAATGAGAGTTCCTGATAGTGTTTGGGCTCCTGTTTGGTGCTAGCTGCCAAGTCCTGCACAGCCATTTACTCAGTTTCCCAAACTGGGTGATGAGGGGATGAAGAAAAGACAAACACAATTGTCTGGGTCTTAGTGGATCAGCCCAGGTCTGATGGAGAAAGACTGAGCCAGAGCAAGAGCAGCATGTGTATTACATAGGTTTAAACATCAAAAGGATGTATTGTGAGAGTGTTTCTTCAAGATATAACCAAAGTTGAGGGTAAAACATCCCAATTAAGGCTTATAAGCCTGCACCCATTACTTGCTACCTCTGGGCAGCAGGTGTTTGAACCTAAGGTCATGAACTGGTTAACTTCTGTGGCTGGCACAGAATTTCCCTTTCAATAGGGGGTCACTATAGCAACAGGGCAATATTATTGGCACCTTTGCAATGTAAAATTCCAAAGAGAGGTATACCTATGTGTCTGGGCAGTTCAAAGACCCATAATTCATTTGTTGCTCCCAACATTAAATCATGATTTTAATAAAAAAGCATCTCATGGTTACTGTTAATGTTAGGATTTGGACCTAGTGAGAGGGTAGGGTGACAGGATTAGAACATACATAATGGTAAATATAAATATTTATATGACTACACATGTGAAAATATACACAAAAACATTTATAAGGTGTAGTTGTGTATATTGAAAAATGTAGGATAAGATGCAAAGCTATTGTTTGGATAAAATATAGGGAATACATATGCAAATGAATATATATGAAGGTATACGAAAAGTTATAAATGAATATATTAATATTTATGTCAATGTAAGAATAAATATGCATTGAAATATAGATATTTTTATATAAAAAGGCTTCCATAGTAGGGGTTGTATCAGGGTTAAGGACTAAGTGTAGGGATAGCATTAGATAGGGCTAGGGTTAGAATGTACATATCCATATATATGAATTTTTATGAGAAAATACATATGAATATACACAATGAATATGCAAATGACTGAAATAAACATATATGTCATTTTCAATGTGAAAATGTAAGTGTAAATATAAATATGAATATTCACATAAATACACAATTTTTGATAAAAATTGTCTCATGGCCACTTAGTGTTAGGATTTGAACCAAATTGGATGGTAGGGTTAGGGATGGGTAAGAACATATATATCCATAAATATACACAAAAACATTTGTAACCTGTATATTTGTATACGGAAAAATTTGGGGTATGATGCATACAACTGGATAAAATATAGGCCATGTATATGCAAATGGGTATTTACATATTTATATGTGAATATATATATTTATGACAATCCATGTGTAAATATGTATTTAAATATATACATTTTTATGCAACAAGGCTTTCATAGTAGGGGTTGTGTCAGGCTTAAAGACTAAGTTTAGGGCTAGCATTAGGGTTAGGGTAAGGGCTAGAATATATATATATCCACATATATAAGTCTGTGTATAAAAATACATGTGAAAATATATACAAAAACATTTATAGGTGTTTGTTTTTATATGTGGATAAATTTCTTGATATGTGTATAGTAACCATTTGATTCACTCATAGGTTATGTAAATTATATGAAAATATATATTTATGCCAATGCATGTATGAATATGCATTGAAATATATACATTTTTGTATTAAAAGATTGCCATGGTAGTCACTGGGTCAAACTTTGGTCTAACTGTAGAACTCACATTAGGGTTAGGAATATGGTTAAAACAAACATATCTACATACATATACAGATGAATTTTGTGATCCGTGTTTAGTTACAGTTTGTTTTACTCACAGGATTTGAATATGCAAATGACCATATATGAACATACTGTCATAAATCATGGAAATGTAACTCTAGATGTCAATGTTAAGTATGAATATTATATAAACATATAAGATTTTTCATAAAAATTGTCTCATGATGACTATTAGTGTCAGGATTAGGACCTAGTTAGAGGGCACAGTTAGGGTTAGATGAGGGTATGGATATTTATATCCATATATATAAATAGTCATGTGAATATACATGTGAAAACATATACAAAATTTATATCATGTGTGATTCTGTATATGGCAAAATTTAGGGTAAGATGCACAACTACTGTTTGGGTAAAATATATGGCATTCGTAAGCATGTGAATGTATATGAAATATATAGAAATTATATGTGAATATGTAAATACTTATGTCACTGTGTGTACAAATATCCATTGAAATCTATACATTGAAATGACTCCTATGGTAGAGGTTGTGTTAGGATTAAGGGCTAACTTTAGGGTAGTCTTAAGGTTAGGGTTAGAACATACATGTCCACTTATATGAATATTTGTGTGAAAATCTACACAAAAAAAGTACTTGCTTTTTTACATGGAAGAATTTTGTGATACATGTGTAATTACGGTTTGGTTTACTAGTAGAGAATGAATATCCAAATGACCGTGTATAAACCATAAATGTTATTTTATACAAGAAAATGGAAATGTAGATGTCCACATAAGTATGAATATTCATATAAACACATTTGATATTTAATAAAAATTGTCTCATGGTGATTATAGTGTTAGGATTAGGACCTAGTTAGAATGTAGTGATAGGTTTAAGGCAAGGGTGTGGATATTTATATCCATAAATATAAATAGTTACATGAATATACATGAGAAAATGTACACAAAATATGTATAAAATGTGTGGTTTTGTATATGGAAAAACTGTGGGTAAGATGCATACTTACATTTGTATAAAATATAGGACATGAATGTGCGAATGAATATATGTGAACATATATGTAAACTATATGTGATCATATTTATGTCAATGCATGTATAAATATGCATTGAAATACACACATTTTTATATAAAAGTTTTCCATTATAGGGGTTGTGTCAGGCTTAAGCATTAAGTTTAGGGGGAGAATTAGGTTGAAGCTTACATATCCACAAATATGAATTTTTGTGTGAAAATCTATACAAAAATGTTTTTACATACAGATAAATTTTGTGATATGTGTATAGTTACTGTTTGTTCTACTCATAGGGTATGAATATGCAAATAACTGTATAGGAACATATATGTCATTTTATACATGAAAATGTAAATGTAGATGTCAATGTAAGTATAAATATTTATATAAACATATGACTTTTATTAGAAATCACCTCATGGCTACTGTGTGTTTGGATTTAAACCTTGTTAAAGGGTAGGGGTAGTGTTAGGTTTAGGGTTAGGGTGTGGACATATATATGCATAAATGTGAACATTTTTATGAATATACCTGTGAAAATATATGCAAAAACATTTAAAATGTGTGGTTCTGGATATGAAAAAATTTAGTGTAAGATGCACAGCAATTGGATAAATTATAGGGCATGCTTATGCAAATGAATGTTTATGAACATAGGTAAATTATTTTGAGTATATAAATACTTATGTCAATGCATGTATAAATATGTATTGAAATATATATTTTTATATAAAAATTCTTCCATGGTGGGGGTTGTGTCAGGCTTAAGGACTAAGTTTTTGGCTCATCAGGGTTAGGATTAGAGCAAACATCCACATACATGCATTTTTGTTTGAAAATGTGAAAATCTATACAAAAACATGTATAAGTATTTGTTTTATATATGGATGAATTTCATGATACATGTATACTTACAGTTTTTGGTCTACTCATAGGGCATAAATATGCAAATGACTGTGAACATATACTTCATTTATATGTAGAAATGTAAATGTAGATGTCAATGTAAGTATGAATATTCATGTAAACATATATGATATTTAATAAAATTGTCTAATGGCTACTCTTAGTGTTAGGAATTAAAGGGTAGGGTTAGGGCTAGAATATACATATCCATGAATATGAGTATTTATATAAATATACATGTGAAAATATACACAAGAACATTTATAACATATAGTTGGGTACATTGAAAATTTTAGTGTATACTTCCCTCTGCCCAATCACTATAAATTCACCTCCCTGATTTTCTCAGAATTGTCTCTCTCCTCATGTGATTATATGGGAGAATTTTTTTCTACATGAACCTCTTCTTGGAACCCCTGGTTGAGTCCACTCAAGTTGTGTCATATGCTCACACCTAGACAAGAATCAGTCTCCAGATAAATGGATTCCAGTTTACCTGAGGAGATACAAACTTCAGATCAATTATGGTGGCCATTTTCCAACAAATGTACTTGAAAAGAGAAATCCAGACCAAAGCAAGTAAGCTATTTTTGTAGATAGGATGGTAAGAATGTTTCTCCAGTTCTCTGATTCCAATTCACCCTGGACACCAAAGTACACCCCATCATTAAGTTTTGTAAGATACTCTTACATGTTTTTAACTCATCTCCAATTATTAAGCTAGTTAAAGTTAGTGTGAAAATTACCATTTTTTGTTTTTAAGCAACAAGAGCAAATCTATGTAAGTTTGACTTTGGACATCCTTATTTTTTTGCTTACTAGTCTTCCTCTCCATAGTTCAATCTCAGTATAACCTAGGTAGAAATCAAATATTGTCGCTGCCTGAAGCGGAAGTCGCTTGGAGCAGCGAACGCCACAGGAAAATTCGGAGGCAGGATGAAAATGAAAAAAGGTCTTTTATTCTTCTTCTCTCTCCAGCTCCAACAATCACTCCAAATGCTCTAACTCCAACCACCACCTTCTTCTTCCCCACACACACTAACGAACCTCACCCAGTTATATACATATAGCTTTAACAAGGACACGTGCTTACAGCTCAAGCTTACAGGTGCGTCACGCAGTGTTCACGGGCATACAAAGATTCTTTGAATAATGTATTAATATCAGGTGGAAACTAGAACATCTTTTATGGCTCTCAGCTAACCGCAATCTTTAGCTATCTCCTTGATTATAGGCTCCTTCAAAATATAACAGAGGTACTTCTTATGGGCACCACTCAGGTGGTATGTACTTAGATAAAAAGGTTAGCATGTAACAATTTAAAGAAATGGCACTTTTCTTTTTCTGGGTCCCTGGATCCATATATATTTTTGTTTTTAATTTACTCTTTCAGAATGTTAAACTGAGTAATCTACATATTTTAGGGGGAAAAAGTGAATAGAGAGCACAAAACACAACATTTGACTCAATATATATACTTAAAAATGCAACCAAAACATTTATATTTCCATAATTTTAAGAGGTCGTTCTAGGTCATATTACAACTATAGTCCTGTGTAAACTGGTACTAATATGTTCACTCTTTTCAAATAGACCTGTTGCTTAACAACTAAGCATTCATAACTTACTAATGTTTGACTTGTTTACCTACCAAGAATGTTTTCTATTTCTGAATACCAACAGAGTAGAAGCCAGCCTCTTAAAAATCTTATAACGATGTACCAAAGAGCAATGAAAAGAAACTCTTTTCTTGCAACCCATAAACATAAGAATAAAACAAATTATAAGGTTATTCCATATTTAAGATTTTCATTTTGAAAAGTCATACTATTCTTTTTTGCATAAGCTACCTGAAGAACTGAATATATTCATTAGATCAAAGAAAATGTGATACATTAAGTAATATGATGTAAAGCAACACAGTTCTACTCCCACTTGCAACTAAAACAGAAATTTCTTCCCAGAATTTCCATCTGGATGGTTGTCCTAACAGCTTTGTGTTTCATTCAGGTTGGCATTTTCTGGAATTATGGTGACCCACTGTTGCTACTCAAATATTTATTGAGCTATATACTTCCCAAAGTCTACTGGTTTCTTGTCTTGGCTACCTCCAAACAGAAAATCCTGTGCTTCTCACAGGATTTGCAGATAATGCCCTGCCCTATTGCATGAAGTGATGTGTCCTCATTTAACTAGTGCCTGGGACCCATAGTAAACACTGTTTGGATTTTAAGAGATCATCAATCTTATTTGAACAAAGGTAGATTGCATTTCCTGTGAAGAGTTTGCAACCCAAGAATTTGCCCCAGTGTCTCCTCCTTTTGGAGGACCCAAACATTTTTACATTTTAGCAACTGTCTCCGTAAAGCTCAGGTATGGTATCCCTGTCTGTTAGTAAAACAAGGCTGGGAAAAGCAGGCCCTGAATTATAGGGATTGATCACACTGAGCTGGAAGTGTCAACCTAGGCGTAACAGGGAGCAGTGCAGGCATTTTACCCCCATCACAACTACTTGTCTCCTTCCAGTTGGAGTCACTTTTGAGAATTACAATGAAAGAAATTATCCATCAAATTAGTATTGAACAGAAGTATCATTCAGTATCATCTAGTTTTACTGTTCCTTTGAGTACCATCTAGATTTTATTGCCTCTTTGAGGCAGGAAGAACTTATTTTTATTAAATTTTAGGCACTTGAATAAAAATTCTCTCACTTACATATTTAAATATTAAACACGCACATGTGCACACAGAGGTACATGCACATGTGTGCGCGCGCGCACACACACATACACACACACACACAAACACAGAGTTTTAGACTGAGTTATAATGCTGAACCAAACAAATAAGGTCCTTGTCTTTATGAAATACTTAAAAGAGTAGTATAAACAAATACCCTACAGAGAAGGGTTTTCATGCATGAAAAAATTTGTCTTTTTGCCTGGTCTTATAAATCAGACAGTGTGAAATAACAATGTGGCATTATTTAACCTTGTAATTCTTTTAACAAATAATCAATGCACACAAATCAATGTATACATTTAGCAGACAACCAACAAACCCCAAATAGTTTGAGGTCAACTCCAATTACACTTGAGGTCATTTCATTCCTTAATTCATTCTAGGTTTGAATAAATTTATCACCTAATCATCCTTTTTATTTCTAGGAGCCTTCCAAGATTTGTACTGAAGAGACTATAGTAAAATTAGCAACATTGATTTGCCCCCATCCTCTTTTGCTAAGTGTCCTTGGACATAACTGGAAGCACTTTCTAAGAACCTATTTCTCAATTCTATTTCCCAGGGAGTCCCACACAAAGACACATGGTCCTTCTAATGTAACTCAACCCAACCTTTAATCAGGACCAGGTTTTTGACTTACCAGCTCATTCCCTGATAGTAATATCCACTCCCCCCTTTTCTCCCCCTAATTCCTGAGAAGCAACTTGGAAGCACGGTGGTAGAATGAGTTTATTTCTTTATTGTGGCCTGTTTGACCTTCTTCATATATAAACAACCAATACAATTAACATACAAAGGTGATTTTTATCATTCCTTATTATGACCAATTGGAAGCAGCTATGTGTCTGTGTATACCTATCCTAGTATTGATTCTACTCTCCGATCCTAAACTAACAATCACTATCTCCAAGGATAAACTGTGCCAGAGGTTGTGTTATATTGCCTCACAGGGACAACATGCAGTTTTGTACACATTGTAGCCCTCACAATAGGCAGAGCTAATAATTCTCAAATACTTAGCTTGCCTTGAAATTTGTTTCTAGCCATGATAACTTCCACATCATAATCTTATGACTTGTAGTGAACTGTTTTTGTACTAACTTTCCTGCCATGCACAACAATCTCTCTAAGGCCAACAGTCCAATATATGGTCTCAATTCCCTGTCATAATAATATCTGACCCCAAGCTGGCTTTTTGTTTCTAGCCCTGTTCTTTCTCTGTACATTTCCCTCCTCTATAGATTCAGAGAAAAGAAATAAAGAATACTATGGAAGTAAAAAGAAGAATTAAGATTCCCTTGGTGACATCAAAAGATCCAAATTTTAGCCTAACTCGCTACTAGATGAGCTTCCAGTCCTGTTTACTTGTTTTATGTTTCCTTTTTCTTTTATTATCTTTATTATTTTGTAAGCTGAGGTTGCAGACCCTTCTCTATTCCAAAGACACACATAGAATCAGATGCATGATATACTCAGCAGCCCACCCTGTGCCCTGGCATGGGTACCTTTCTGTCTAAATGGCTGCAGACTGTCAGGAGAAGCCCTAAGAAACAAAGGCACTGCTATGAAGATGCTGGCTGCACCACAGGCAGGTGGGAAGGTTACCACATGCTGAATCCATAGTTTGCCTTCTTTTATCCCTGAGGAAGGAATAATGGCATGGCTGGGATCTGGGAACTTTACAACTACCCTATGGAGTAGGCAAATATGTTGTTTTGAGCCAAATTATGCCCATTTTTTTCCCAATAAGGACACTTAGTACTGCTTAAATATTTGAGATGTTTCAGACCCAAATGTAGTGAATGATATGCTGACATGTGACCTTGGAAGTGAGTTTGTCACTTGTTCTATTTGAATGTGAAAAATCACTTTATAATTTTTAAGGTGATTTAAAAATTATTTGTAGCTTTGTAAGAAATAACTTGCTTCAAGGCTATTTCAGTTTTCCCATCCACAAAGTGAAAATAAAAACTAAGGCTCACAGGTTTTCTGATCCTGCCATTTAGAGAAAAGGGCAGTGCTAAGACACAGGTCTCCTTAGAATCTGAGGGACAGTGATTTGCTCAGCTCATGCTCAGGAGGGGGATGGCAATGGGACATTATTCTTTAGGCTCAGTGGTAAACCCTGTTTAAAAGGTTTCCTGAAGATTGAAACCACTTTGTCATTCTCACCGACTTAATTATGGCATTAGATAGAGACTAGGGAAGAGGGTTGTGAGCTACAGAATGGACAAAGTCCTGATCCTTATACCAACAAGTTATCTGAGTACCGCTGAGCCTCACCATTGGCCCTGCCACTTTTCCCTCCTGGGTCACAGTGATCATTTGTCTGGGACTCCACTCTTTCACATGAGTGGTTTAGTGACCAACTTTGGCCCAGTACCAAGAGACCACAGGGTTGGGCAGAGGAGTCCTTGGATTCTAGGGTTGGCTCAAGGGGACACAGGATCCTCCAACACCCCTGTGGGCCAGGCAAAATTCCAAGGGCTCTGGTAGGACAGTGGCTCTTCTAGTCCTCACCATCCAGGGAGCAGATGGTCAGAGGAGCAGTGTTGTTGGCACCAATGCTATAGCAAGGACTAAAATAGGGCAGGAGGCGTCCAGGGAAGGGATGATGGGGGAAAGTGAAAATGTGGGAGCCACTGTCAGTCACATTATAGAAGGAGATATCATGGGCCTCATAATCTAGGTAGACTCCCACCCGACGAGGAGGAACTGGCAAGGACAGGAGTGGATATTTATCAGTGCCTGCCCGGTACTCAGTTCCCTTCCTCAGCCTTATCACCCAGAATCCATAGTGGGGGGATAAATAGACTACCTCCTTCCGGTCTACATTTTCTGTACATACTCCCAGACCCCATTCAGACCTGTCTCCCACCTCCACCTCCCAATAGTGCCGGCCTGAGGAGAAGCACTGGCTGCCAAGGACAATATTATAGCGGTAAAATCGTTCAGGATTGTCAGGCAGTTCCTGCTGAGTGTCTCCATAGTGCACGCATTTTCTGTCCTCTGACACGATCAGTCGGGAGTAAGCAGTATCTGGATCCAGGCGTACATCAGCTAGGAAAAAAGATCCTGGTTGGTAACACTAATACAGAGCAAAGGCCACTGGGGAGATTTTGTTGATAAATCCAGCCACAGATTTCTCACTGATGGGCATCTAGAGGGCACTGAGTTATTTCACTTCTGTCAGAGGGAGGAATCCCTCCCACTGTCTATCACAATCATCCCAGCATCCATTACCTGCATATGTCTTCAGGATCTCTCTTAACCCCAGGACACGGCAATCCGTCTTCAGCTCCAAGGAGACTGGTTCTGGCCGCTGCAGGCTCCAAGACTTGCTCCTGGTAGAGGAGGGTTAATGTTGGGGCCAAGAATCCTGGCTTTGCCACATGGGCCTTTCCTTAGAATGTGGAAGAGGGGCATGACCAGGGACAGTCAGCAAGGTGCGGACTAGCAAAGCAGAGATGTGATGATAATTTGGCTGAGTCTCAGACTGTGACATAGAAATGAGAACTCTTAGATCTCCATGCCGTGGGAGAGTTTAGGTATGTATCTGGTACCAGAAAAGGAAAAAGTGTCCTGCAAAGGAGAAAGGCTGGAGCTTCTATGTAGTCTTTCCCTGCCCTTCGGTGATTTATTGGAAACCTCATACTTTATAAACTTTTCCTAAAATTCTCATTGGTAATACCTAAAATGAATTTGATCAAGTACCAAGAAGAAAAAGGAAATATCAACAATTTTTCTTTAGCCAATATAAGGGAAGAGTGAAGAGATTGTGGATCAGTGTCTACTTTCTGTTACACCACTTTTCTTTCCCATTTGTGGCTCTGGCTCGCTTCCTAGAGGCTCCAAGGATGGGAACATACCTGTTTAAGACATCCTGAATACCCTAGAAGGAGAAAAAAAAAAAATGCAGCACATGAGTGCTTTGGAGGGAACAGACACTGAACTCTGGAAGGGGTTTCTCAAAGTGAAATGGAGAAAAGCTGAGCAGTGCTACAGCAGGAGAAACTGTGAGAGGGCAGCAGGGTAGAGTTGGCTGCATTGGCTAACATTAGACTCCATCTCAAAATTCCAGTGTGGAGGGGAGAAACTGGAATGATGCAGAACTGCCTGAGTACCTGCTGTCCTATCCCTAGTTGGGAGGATGAGCTGGCCTATGAGACCACCACCCAACCAGGGAAAGGAGAACAGCAGGTATTAGCTGGAACATACAGGTCCCTAACTGGCAGGCAGAGTGCTGACAGGTTGCATGGAAGACCAGCTAATCTTCTCTCCTGGAATCTCATTTTATCTTCTGCTCTCACTTAGGCCTCCCAGGTAAAGGTGGAACTCACCTGCAGCATCCAGCGGGCAGGTCTCTGATACCTCTCTTCCAATTCTGCAACCATCTTCCACAGGATCCGGCTCTGCTGGCTGAGCTCATTATGACTCAACTCTAGCTTATGTACAGTCTCTCCTTCCTCCTGTTCTAGGCTGGCCAGAGCTGCAGCTTCCTCTACCTCTAGCTGCCGACCTGGTGGCTGTTGATTATTTAGTAATTGACGATATTTCTCAAACTCCCATATATGATACTTCGCTTTCGGGTTTCCACCTCTATCTGTGGAGCCAAGATTGGAATCAGCACTGATATTTTTGGTAGAAGAGTCACCTATAATTGGGGACACTGGCATGTGTGTACACATATACTGTGGAATGTTTGGCACAACTATGTGCTAGGCACTTTAGAGGAAAAGATAAAGGATACTAACTGTTCCTATCTTTTTTTTTTTTCATACTATACTTATATAGTACATCTTTACATATCTCTGGTTGTATACAAAGTATATTCACACCATTCCTGTCTTTATACATACACTTAGGGCAATGATATCCATCTCATTCTACTATCTTTTTTATTTCTCTTCACCCTTTTGCCCCCTCCCTTCCTCCCCATTGGCCATTCTAGTGTTCCTCTAATCCTCCTGTGCTCCCCGTCCCAACCCCACTGTGGATCGGCCTCCTTATATCAGAGAAAACATTCGGCATTTGGATGTTTGGGATTGGCTAACTTCATTTAGCATTCCATTTACCTGCGAATGCCATGATTTTATTCTCTTTTATTGCTGAGTAATACTCCATTGTGTATATATACCACACTTTCTTTATCCATTCATCAACTGAAGGGCATCTAGGTTGGTTCCACAGTTAACTATTGTGAATCGTGCTGCTATAAACATTAATGTGGCTGTGTCCCTGTAGTATGCTGTTTTTAAGTTCTTTGGGTATAGACCGAGGACTGGGATAGCTGGGTTAAATGGTGGATCCATTCCAAGTTTTCCAAGGAATCTCCACACTGTTTTCCATATTGGCTGCACTATTTTGCAGTCCCACCAGCAATGTATGAGTGTGCCTTTTCCCCCACATTCTCTCCAACATTTATTGTTGTTTGTGTTCTTAATAGCTGCCATTCTGACTGGTGTGAGACGAAATCTTAAGAGTGGTTTTGATTTGCATTTCTCTAATAGCCAAAGATGTCGAACATTTTTTTCATGTATTTTTTTCTTTTGAGAAGTGTCTTTTCAGTTCCTTGGCCCATTTATTGATTGGGTTATTATTATTATATTTTTGGTGTTAAGAATTTTGAGTTCTTTATATATTCTAGAGATTAGTGCTCTATCTGATGTGCATGTGGTAAAAATTTGTTCCCAATTAGTAGGCTCTATATTCACCTCACTGATTGTTTCCTTTGCTGAGAAGAAGCTTTTTAGTTTGGATCTATCCCATTTATTGATTCTTGATATTAATTCTTGTGCTACAGGAGTCTTATTAAGGATAACTGTTCCTATCTTTATTCTCCCACAGCTTCAGGGCATTCTTTGGGGTCTCTTTTACATGTTGAATATCACTTATATGAAATACCTGCCCACTGGATGCTGCAGGTGAGTAATAGGTGTTTCAGATTTGGGATTTTTTTTTTTAATTTTGGAGTATTTTCATATATGTAAAGTGATATCATGGGATTTGGACCCAAGTTTAAACAAAAAATTCATTTATGTTTCATATATACCTTATACACATAGCCTGAAGATAATTTTATATAATTTTTAATGTTCCTACATTTTGAATGCAATCCATCATGTTGGCACTCAAAAAATTTTGGATTTTGGTACACTTTTGATTTCAGATTTTTTAGATAAGGGATATTCAACCTGTACCACTACTGTTAACCCCAGTAGGGCTCATGACTAGTACTGTAAGAGTTAGACTATTTTCCATTTTTAGAATAATAACCAGATGGGTTACTTGTATACTTGCTAAAGCAGTGTAAATGAACTATATTGATAGATGGTGTTTCCTCATGCTGGTGTTATACCTGTTCAATGTACTGTTTTAGATCATAGATCACTTGAGTGTTACCTTTTCTTGATCAACCTTTCGGATAGTTTCATATTTATCAGCTTTAAGTGTGTGTCAGAGGTTGCTTTCCAATATTTTAATAATTGAACTCATAGCAACTCTTCTCTAACTGGGAAAGTGAAATGGAAACTATGACTTACTATATTAGACAAGCCACACTACCATGAGCTATCATGTATATGAGGCACACACTTTTCCTTTCTAATATATGAGGGCATTAGATAAGAGGTATCCCTAATCATAATCAAGAAACAGGTGGAAAATTCTATGGCCTGAGGTAAAGGGAAGGCTGGTATTGGGACTCCAGGCACTCTAACTTCAATCCCCACATTCTGCCACACAGTGATGAGAAGCTACCACAGCCAGCTCCAGGACAACATGGGGATGACATAAAATCCTTTCCCCAAGTAGCCGCCTACCTTCCAATGGGCAGTTCGTTTCTTCTCACTAACTTCCAGCTTCCAGGCCTCTTCTTGTTCTTTCCTCAGATGTTCTAGAGCTTCGTGGAGTTTCCACTGTAAGAGATAAATAAAGAAACTGATAAAGCCACCTCATGCTGATTAAAAAAAATAGGCTTCTTAACACTGGTAGGTAATGGGAAAACCAGTGAACCTCAGACAACGAGTCTGAACAGATGCTGGGAATAAAAGGAATGCCACAGAGGGAGTGGACTTGGTCAGATGACATGCAGTGTAGCTCTCTCAGCTAAAAATCATTTCAATTCCCACAGTGTCTAAGTGTCTGTAAAGTAGAAGAAAAGGCCCATTATATCCTTTCTAGAAAAATATCCTGGATTTTCCTATTCATGCCTAATTTTATGTCTTGTTATCCTATGGTGTCCCAGAACCCTTCTACTCAAAGTGTGGTCCAGAGTTAGCAACACCAGCATTGCTTGGGTGGTTGTTAGAAATGCAGACTCTTGTGCTATATCACATACCTTTGAAATGAGAATCTGAACTTCAGCAAGATCACTGAGTGATTTGTATGCACATTAAAGGCAAGAAGCACTTTCTTAGAACAGTAATGTAAGGGGTTTCTACTGGAAAGAATGAAGTATTTTAATATGAGTTTAAGTTCTAATGATTTTGTTAAAGATTTACCAAATGCCACATATGGCTTATACACCAAACATGCATTAATACTTTGGCATTATCCCCATTTTATAAATAAGAAAACTGAGGTTAATCCAGTCATTCAGCAAATAAATGGCTGGGCTGGAATTTAGCCCAGCTCTTAATTCCTATGTTATAATGTTATACCTTGTCCTTATTCTAATATTCTCAAAAAAAAAAAAAAAGTATATACTTCTAATGTTTTAGAAATTCTTCCCAGATAGAAAAAAAAAAAAAAAAAGCTAATTCAGGGGATTTACCTTACATTCTTATTTCTAATCTCAATTCCAAGAAAAATAATTAAGACCAGGATCCTCAATCACCAAATCACTGGGATAATGGTTCTGATAAAGAACCATTAGCATGGGCCTCTGAGAGAAGATCAAGGAGCAGCCTGGAGGCTGGAAGCTGACAAGGGTGCCTACAAAAAAAAAAAAAAAAAAAAAGCAGATGTGACACAGGTGACTCCAGCCCCAAATAATAGGAGTTGGGAAATGAGAAAGAACCCTGGTCAAAGAGCAAAAAACCGAAGCCTAGTCTTTGATCTTTCTTTAACTAAATTAAAGTCAGAAAGGATCTGAAAACAGATGTTGTATTAATACACACTGAGTGCTTAAACCAAAACTGGCACTTGGCAAATCAATCCTAAGTGACTTTCTATGGTTCTATCCAGATCTAAAATAAAATATTATGATCCTAAATTTCTAAGCCTCAGTTTTGTTCATAAAATGAAGGAGTTAAAGTGAGTCATTCAATGTCAAGTGATTTCTTGTGGCACTGCTAGAAAGTTTATGGGTTCTGAGACTGTAGTTGTGATTACTAAATAATAGCCTCCTAGTCAAACTTATCCAAGCCACACAGAACTAGAGTCAAATGGTATCCTTCAAACTATCAGTATTGAAAATATACTTGGTTGGACATTAAGCCATGTTGGGATTTGGGGTGGGATGTGGACGAAGTGGGAGGTAAGAAAATCAAAGAAGTTCATGAATACAAGAAAAGTTCAATGTATCAGATTCCAGGGAACTGTGGGTGGGTATCAGGAGCCAAAGGAACTGGCTCTCAGTCTCTTGGGCTGGCCCTTGTTCTGGCGATGGCCAAATGAGGGGCCAGTCAGACCCGTGATATGGAATGGCCAGGCTCTATGTCCCACCTTGTACTCCCAGGCAACATCCTCCATGGGCAGGACACTGTGGGCCTCATGATCTGGCGACTGGCTGCAGGCCTCACACATCATCAGTCCATCCTCTTTGCAGAACATCTTTATCTGTTGCCTGTGGAGCTCACACACATCGCCTTTCAGCCCCATTCCTGGACAGAGCTGTAACAAACGGACTTTTTCTGCAACACTGGCCAGCTGCCAATTAGGACGCAGGTTCCTTGGCTGGACAGGAGCTCGACAAAGGGGACAGGTGCAACCCCAGTTCTGGGATTCTGCTGGGACTTGCCAGAGTCCAGAGAGACAGCTATGGCAGAAGGTATGGCCACAGTCAATGCTCACAGGCTCCTTCAGAAAGGTCATGCAGATGGGACAGGCCACTTCTTCCACAATGGCTTCCACCAAGGCTACGGGATCCATGGTTCCTTCTCTTGCCCTTCTCAGAACATGAATAAAACTTGAATAAAACTAGGGAGAAGAAGTAATGAAGTCTACAAGAATGAAAGAAAAATAATTAAGAGAAACAGGTAAAAGAAGGACAGAGTGATCAATAAAAATGATAGTGACCAAAAAAGATCTATTTCCTTTGGATCCTTTACTGACTTTATCTAATGAACACTGACCTTCTCAGCTGAAGTTATGACTAGGCCACATTACTCATATCACATAAGGGACAGGTAGGGATGCCTAAGTGGATGGAATTTGTGAGTTCTCAGTTTTCATTCATTTGATCAACTCTGGTTCTTTCTGGGTTTGCACTACCAGACCATTCCCACTGTAGTCATGCTCTATACAGTAGCAGTTTCTCTTGAAGTTGGGTAAGGCCACATAAAATGTGGTATTTCAGTTGTCAGGGTAAGACCATAAATGCTTCCAGTCTTACTCTGGTCTGTTTGTGTGTACATTTTTATATACTTCAAGGTGCAAAAAGGCCTATGTCAGAAGCCCATCACTTTTATGTATAATTTGTTTTCTTATGCTGTACACCAAAGTGAAAAATATACGAAAAACAGCAGTTCTGTCCTTGTGCCCTGTGAACCCTTACATTGACATACTTTTTTTCATTCACTAACATGCCAAGATTCTCTCAATATTTTGTTTTTATAAATTTTTAATTTGTTTTAATTAGTTATACATGACAGTAGGCTGATGAAACCATCATTCCAGGGGAAAAAAAAAAACAGATTTTTTTTTTCCAGGGGCACATATGGATATGGAACTTGCATGGTCAATTGTAGGCTCTTGGCTTACTGGGTATTATTTATTTACTATGCAATTTTGTGTTATGCGATAAAGTCTGTAAAGGGAAGGATCATGCTGGTTTATGCACCTAAATGGTACCTGCTGTGCAGATATTGCCTAATAAATATTTGTTGAATGAATAAACCAGCTTGGCATAGAGTAGTTTATTTTTTTGTTTTTTGGTACCAGGGATTGAGCCCAACAGAGCTTAACCCAACTGAGCCAAGTCCCCAGACCTTTTTATTTTTTATTTTGAGACAGGGTCTCACTAGGTTGTTTACAGCCTTGCTAAGGCTGGCTTCGAACCTGTGATCCTCCTGCCTCAGCCTCATGAGCTGCCGGGATTACAGGCGTGTGTCACCACACCTGGAATAAAGTAGTTTCTAAACCCAAAATGCTTTTATAATTATAGGTAATTAAGAGCATAAATTAATAATAATAGCAAGCACTCCTTGAGCACTTACACTATGTTCTAGGCACTGTTCTGTGCACTTTACACAGATTAACTGTTTATTTCACAACTCTAGATGGAAATCATTATTGTTCTCATTTTACAGATGCTTGACCCAGGGTTCCACTATTCTATTTTAGGCAAATTACCTAACCTCTCTGATTTCAAGGTGTAATACAAATTTAAGACAAAAGAGAGAAATCACTGTGGTTTAGCCTCATCCACGAGGGCTTCCTGGAGGAGGCAAGTTAGTAAATCATGCAGGACTCTTGTTAGAAGATGTCAGCAGGTCATATTTTCCTGCCTCCTGTCTTTTCTTCATCCACTATTGGTACCAAACTATGGAATTCAGTTTTGCTAAACTACTAACCAGCTCAAGAGCTTGTCTGGTGTCCCAGCACTCAGTTCCAGTTCAATACAAGCGGTATCAAAAGGATCCTGTGGAAAGTGTTCTTCCCTCAGTCTTGAAACAGCACCAGTGCCTGGCCAGCAAATGAATAAACTTCTACACTGTCCTGTAGATTCCATGTCCATTCATTGTAACTGATTTGGGTTCATGATGTTCTGCCAGCTGGAATGATGTTTCCACAATTCTACTCTTAACATCATTTGCCAAGTATTTATTGACTGTCTTACTTTGCACATTAGAAGTTTATGTGGATAGGGATATTGTCTGTTTTGTTCACTACTATTTTCCTAGTGCCAGGAACAGTGCTTAATATTTGTTGAGTGCATGAGAATTAAAACAAATGTCGAAGTTCAACTGATAGTAGGTTAGAAGTAGAGCAAATATTAAATCCTCATCTAAGGCAGTGGAGGGGGCGGCACTATTAGCACTGCCTGAAGCTGACAGAGCAAGAAATAGAGGCTGACAGCTATTATTTAAAGCTAGAAAGGTTAACAGAAAAACCAAAGTAGCAACTGAAAATTGAGAAGACAGTGGCAGTAGAAAATTGAGACAACGAAATATCAAAATAAATCAAGAAATGAGGTGAGTGGAAGCATATTATTCTGACTTAGACTCATAAAAAGATATAATATGGAAACGTTGAAAGTGGTGACCTCTGCAAAGATTTAGGGATGGATTATTATTGCTCTTCAGTAGAAGATATTCTTTAATTTTTTTTTTATTATACATAAATTACTTCGACAAACCTTAAATAATTAAACGTTTAGTTGTTTCAATTGTGCTTTTGGCAGAGTAGGACACCGGTCAGAGAAAGCTTTGTGAGGGGAGGGGACTGAGACTGGAAAAGAATTTGGAGGCAGAAGCCCAGTGGGAGAAGGGAGAGGGGAAGACGGTAACTTCGGGGTTGAGAAGCAATGGGGTACCGTAATCTTCTGGCCTTAGGGCGCTGGGCAAGTCCCCACCTGCAGCTGACCAATAGGGGCCAACTACGGTGAGCTTGCAGGATTTCTGACTTCAAAAGGGGCACTGTGGTCTACCCACCTCCCTCCTCCATCTGGTTTAGGATTTCGAAGGATAAATCTAAAGTGGACACGCCCAGGTTGGGCGGCCCAGTGTCCCTAGCGTGAGAAGCGACGTCCCGCACCAGTGCAGTGCCAACGCAGCACTTACCGGCCCGTCCAGCGCCCTATGTCTAGGGACCTGAACCCCGCGACCCAGGCGCCGGAGCCCCACCGCGCCCAGGCGGCACTCCACAGCGCTGTAGGTCCTGCACTCGCCGCCAGCGCCAATGAGAACAGGGAGGGTCCGCGCGCCGGCTCCGCCCGTGGTGACGTTTCCGCAGAAACAACCAATCATAGACAGCAATCTGGACAATCCTAGCCTATGGGAGATGGGAGCCGGAGTTCTGGCCGCCTCTAGGCGTGTCGATGTACACAGTTTTTCCGGCCTCCTTCGCTCAGAGCCACTTAAAAAGTTTATTATTAGGGCTGGGGTTATGACTCAGCGGCAGAGCGCTTGCCTCTCACGTGCGCTGCGGCCCTGGTTTGATCCTCAGCACCACGTAAATATAAATGATTGCATTGTGTACAACTAAAGTAAGTAAATAAATATTTTTAAAAAGTTTATTATTAAAAAAAAAAAAAAAAAGTCTAGGAATCAGTTCCAGGACCAATCATAGATTGAGATCATCAATGAAGACGCGCAGGTCCTGCATTAAGAGACGCCCAGTTCTCATTTGCCAGTTTTTCATGTTAAACTCAGCAGCCTCTGAGATCAGCCAGATCTGGTTTTATGACTCAATCTACAGGGCTGGGTACACATATTTAGTGGACTCCGAAGTTCTCTGCAAGGTCTGCAACCTTTCATGGCTCCCAAGTCACATACTGGGTTCTCATTTAAAAACTCTCCTGTTTTTCCTGGCAAACTCTTATCCTTGGATTCTTCCACAGGAAGCTTCTCATCACAATTTCCATAACCCAGTTTAGGAATTAGGAGCAAATACTGGGAAATTATGGAGTAGAAGAAGTGGAGTCTTTGGTTACAAACTTTTTTTTTTTTTTTTTTTTAACATGGCAGATAACCCCTTCCTTACCCAAACACACAGACACAGACACAAAATGCTACTTGAGACAATGACCTAGATTTTTCTTTGTACTTCTAGGGCTTTGTCCTTTTTAAAAATACTTAGGTCTTTACCAAATAAACAAGTGAAGGTACATCCAATATGGACAGTAACCAGGAAATCCTTTAATTGAAGTCCAAATGATACCTCCTTAAGACTGACACTCTTTGAATCCTCATGCTATTGTCAGAGCTCAGGCCATGGTTGAAATTCTGAAAGGGGAAGCCCAGAAAATTCCTGAAACGAACGGGACCATAAACAAAAAGAAGAGAAGAGGTAACTGAGGTCTGAGATGGACTGTCACCTGGGTCTGGATAAATGGCTACCCTAATGGAATAGTGTACGAATTAATTGAAACCAGCCATTTATTGATTTTTATTTTTATTTTTGGAAAACAGTCATTTAAAACACTTATTGAGCATCATTTAGGCAGAGGAAAGAGATTGAGGATGGAGGTGAGTTTAAGGTGAGACCTAGTATTCCGTCTAAAGGAGGTGGAGAACCTTTCCAAAAGTTCTTTTGGGTTGTGGGGTCACCAAGGGTTTAAGAGTCTCAACAGACACAGACTATAAAGGAGAGGACCTTTGTAAGAATGTGGTGGGCAAGTTTCAGTGTGAGATGCCACAGATGGGAATATAGAAGCATATATGTATGTTGTGTGTGAGATGTAAAAATAAATGAATAAAAATATGTATCAGAGCATAGTCATATATGATAATAGCAACTATTAATAATTATGGATTATCAACAGCAAAACATTTGGAGGATTGGCTTCAGAACAATCCAGAATAATCCTTTTACTAGTTTTGATGTCAATGTTATGTAAGATTAAAACAAAAAGAAACAGCTTCAGAATTCATTGTATTGATGTTTAGTTAGATTTATTTAAACTTTAAATGTTTCAATAAGTTATTTTTCTTCAAGTACCACTGTCTCCATCATTTATGAACATTGAATTACACAAAGTAGTACCTTTATTTTCATTTCCCTCTATTTTTGAGTATTTTTTTCTGGTTTTGGTCCCTAATATTATGTGTTTACCAATATTTTATCATATTTTTCTGAAAGACTTATCTTTTTTTCAGAGATCTTATTTAGTTGATTGTCCCATTCATAAAAACTGTTCATTGGTTATTATTTTCACTTATTTGTTCTAATATTATCTTTATTATTTGCCTTTGATTTGTTTTACCTATCTTCATTGTCTTATTTTTCTGGCTTCTTGCATTGCTTTTTAATTCATTTACTGGGTAGTGTAAAATTTTTTCTAAGTATGTCAGGCTACCTTCCATAAATCACAATGTCATAATAGTGCTTTTATTTCATCAGTTATTAAATAAACCATAAGAACAGTTTTGAATTTATTTTTATCCAAGTATCTTTCTTTCTTCTTCTTTTTTTTTAATACTGGGGATTGAACTCAGGGGTACTCAACCACTGAGCCACATCCCCAGCCCTATTTTGTATTTTATTTAGAGACAGGGTCTCACTGAGTTGCTTTAGTGCCTTGCCTTTGCTGAGGCTGGCTTTGAACTTGTGATCCTCCTGCCTCAGCCTCCCAATTCTCTGGGATTACAGGCATGTGCCACTATACCTGGCTAAATACCACTTAATTGCATTTTTAAATATAATTTTTTTTAGGTTTGCTATATGACCACAATTCAAAAAATTTTAAAAAAATCTTAAAATGTCATTATCGCTTCTACTATGAGAAAATGTTATGTGACCAACAATATAATTGTGTTATATAATTATTCATGAGGTGCAGAAAAAGACGACATAGGCTCTATAGTGGAAAAGATAGTTCCCTCATCCCACGATAGTGTGTGATTTTATTGACCTATTGCCATGGATGTGGATAGCAGAAGATTGAGGCAGGAGGCAGGAGACTGAGGTCAATCAAAATGCCAACCAAAAATAACAGTAAAAAGTGACAGGAACCCATTTTAAATAGGAAGAGGACATATTAAAGAATATTAAGTGATTCATTGATGATGCAGGCAGCAACATCATCAAACCATCCTGCAGTTCCACTCCAGGGGAGTTTTGACTCCTGCCTACATTCGGTTTACTCAACCCAGATCTTACTCCCAAACCTGGCACTAGAAGCTAACTCTAGAGTCTCTACCTTTGCTATCTTTTCTATCAGACCTCTTCATCATAATGATTCAGTGTGGCATCTTTTATATTCCTATTCCTAGTATCTGAATTGGCATCCTTAATCTAAGGAAGGATATTTAAATAGACAAGGTAAGAATGAATCATAACATGGAGGGGATGAGTATTCTTACCACTAGGAGAATGTATATGAAGGCAGAAGATGACAGAGAGCATGCCACATTAAAGTGGTGGGATTCTTTTGGTATATCTTGGACTTAGCATACAAAAAAAAAAAAAAAAAAAAAAGAGGTAGAATGGTTAGAGATGGGGATAAATAATTTGCACTAAGATCGCTCATGGAGGTCTAATGAGCTGGGTTATGGAGTATGAACTTCCACCTTCTATTCTTAAAGCAGTGAGAAATTTCTATGAACTGAATTTGTGTTTGGAAGCTTTCACTGCTACAGTATAGACAAAGGATTGGTAGGAAAGTTCTTCAGGGAGACTGACTGACCAGTGAATAAACTATTTTGATGATCTAGGCAACAGATTGTCTTGGTTTGGACTGGAGAAAAGTCGAAGGAGATAGAGAAAAATAATCTGATTCACAGTGTTTCTAGGACATAAAACAAAAAGAGGACATAATGACTAATTGGATATGGTGGGGAGGGAGGTGAGAGAGAGGGAGCATGCCAGAATGATGACTTCAATGTTTTTGGCTTGGGCAATTGTGGTAGTCAACTTTCTGTTGCTGCAACAAAATACCTGAAAAAAATCAACTTACAGGAGGAAAGATTTATTTTGGCTCATGGTTTTATGAGTTTCAGTGAATGGTCACTCTATTCTGTTGGTTCCTGGGGTGAGGCCAAATGTCATAGGGGAGGGGAAGGCCTGGTACAGCAAAATTGCTCACCTCATGGCAGCTGGGAAGAGGAGAAGAAGAGAAGGAGGAGATAGAAGGAGAAGGAAGGAAGGAAGGAAGGAAAGAAGAAAGGAGAAGGGAAGAAGAGAGGAAGAGACTAGGGACAAGATATACCCTTTCAGGGCCTACTCCCAGTGACCCACTTCCTCCAACTAGACTGTACCTCCTACAGTTTCCACCACTTCCCAGTAGTTCATTCAATTATGAGTCCACCCAGAGGTTATCCCATTGATGAGATCAGAGCCCTCATGATCCAATCTCTTCCCCAAAGTCCCACATCTAAACATTGTTGCATTGGGGACCAAGCCTTCAACATATGAGCTTTTGGGGGACATTCCAGATCCAAGCTCTAGCACCAAGAGAGTCATTTTTATGACAGGGACAGGAAACAGAATAGGGTTCAGATGGGGGATCAGAAATAATAAGCTTAGCCAGGCGCGGTGATGTAAGCCTGTAATCCCAGCACTTGGGAGGCTGAGACAGGAAGTTTGCGAGTTCAAAGCCAGCCTTAGCAATGGCGATGCACTTAGCAACTCAGTGAGACCCTGTCTCTAATAAAGTACAAAAAAAGAAGAAGAAATAATAAACTTAATTGATTATGAGAACGAATTTAGAGATAATGTATTAAGTATTGAGTTTAAGGTCCTCGAGGGACTTCTATGTCCAATAGACACTACTACGTCTTAAGTTTAGGGGAGTGGTCTGGCCTGTTTGGGTGGTGGAAACTATGGGCTCAAGTAGAATTGCTCATGGTTGCTATACAGAGGGTCTACCTGGGTCATAGCCCAGAAGAACCCCACCAATAGTGTGAGATGTGAAGGACAGTAACCTCCCTACTAACTCCATACTGATGACATTTACTTGTGTTCAACCCCTTCTAGCTCCAAAAGGCACCTTTAAAAACCTCTCTGTGGAGCTATCGATTCTTCAAGTCTTGCCCATTTCACCCCTTCCTTCTGTTCACATACGAACACCTTTAAGAGTCATCTTCATCCACTTTCTCCATTTGCTCCCAAAGCATTCAGTCCTCATTCTGCTGCCTTCATGACTCTGTCCCCACCCAACACTTGTTAAGGGAACCAGCGACCTTTCAACTTTTTGTTCTCAGGTCTCACACTCTTCCCTCTTGACTTCTGGCAATTGTAATACTATCTTAATGGGTTTACTCCGACTCCGTGGGCAGTTGTTTTAACTAATAATAAGCAAAAACACTCACTGGAGAATTGCTATTATCTTATTTTTCACATCAAACTGAGCTTTAGGGTGCTCATATCATTAATGAGTGTTTCAGCCCCATATTCAAACCACCACTCTACACTGGCTCTTTCTGGAGGGACAGGAGAGCAAAGAGTGGTGACCCAAAGAAAAAAGGGTTGGCTTGAGAGGTAAGGTAGGGGGAGCTGACGTGAAAGGTAGTGCAGCGGAGGAGCTAAGATTCCTAAGTCAGTTCTTTGGTCCTTGAGGCTTCATCCTGAGAGGCCTTGCCCCCAGACTGGCACTAGACTGTAACTCGCCTGCGTGACCATAAGAGGGCAGCATCAAGACGCGAGAGACAGTCCCTGGTGCAGCTTGATATCCCTTTGGATAGTGCCTTCAAAGCCTAGCACAGCAGCCCCAAGTGCGCTTTCTGGTGCGCGTCCTCACTCCGATTACGTTAACTCCTCTCTTCCAGGCCGACCATTCCTACTCTCCTCCCCACCCGGCGCAACGACGACTCCCCTTAGTCTCCTACACTGGCCTCAGAAGAATTAGATAGGAGTCAGGGCTCAGCTGCCCTTAGGCGCCTGTGGGTCTCAGTTCACTCCTCATCACTCCGTGCACTCTCTAGGGTCCCCAGAGAAGCTATATATGCATGGCGCCCTTGGGCAGAGAGGCATTGATGGTGAATGTACCAGGCTTAGGCCAGACAGAGGGGGCAAGGCGAGGCTTGTCTTGGCTTTGGGAAATCAGCGCAGATTGGAGGTGGCATTACATGAGGGAGCCGGACTTTTAATCCGTCTGGCTGCTAGGCGAGGTTTGACAGTAAGCAGCATTTCCAGATTACAGTAGCCCAGACCCTAGCCTGTGTTCAGTGACCTATCTAAAGAAGAATTTCTTCAAACCTCTGTGAGGCCAGTTCCAAGCTTTGCAGATCCCTTGAACAGGACCCTGAGTTCCAGCCTCCTACCCTTCACTTAAGAAGCAAGGCAAGGGGAATTAATTTCCAGGGAAAATGTCAAGTTGTGTGTGTGTGTGTGTGGTGGTGGTTGTTATTTGTGCTGGTAATTGGTAACAAGGAAACTGAGAAGCTGGGCTGTAAAGGTAAGTTGGAGCCACACTGGGAAGAGACTTGTGTGCGGAATGTTGAGTTCCCACTTTGTCTCCAAGGCTCTGGAATCACTCAATATGTCCAGTACTGCTGTTTAGAGGCAGAGGTGTGGAAGGAGGATTGCAGTAGGCTGGGTTTAGAGGCAGGGAGGTGAGTTACAAGGCTCTTTCCATAATCAGGGAAAAGGGATTGATTTAATGAGTAAGAGAGCAGGGAGCTTGTGTCAAATAAGAGGAAAAGCCCTAACAGATTAATTGCAAAAGTAAAGTCACATGTAGGGGTGAAAGGACAGGTAAGCTGAGATGGGGCTAGTTGCCCTGACCTTGGTGACTTGAGTGCTGGGTGGTCCACTCACTGAGCTCAGGACCAGAGCTGAGGCACTAGTTTGGAAAGGGTCTTATTGGGGGCAAATGAGCATGAGACCAATTAGGCTATTCAGAAAAAAACTTCAAGCAGGTGTTAGGTTATATGGCTGGATCTCAGGACAGAAGCTTATAACAGAGTGGTCTGTAGAAAGAGAAGTTGAGCCAGGCAGAGAAGGAGGAGGAAGGGGTCTGCCTGTGACCTGCAGATAGTAATGGCAGAAGCAGTGAAAGATTCTCTTTCTGTGTCCAGGCTGCATCTAGTTTCCAGGTCATACCCCAGTCAAGCACAACTTGGGACTTGAGAATCTTAATGGCAGATTCTCTTGTTTGTTGGGGCTGGAAATACAGTTACTTTTTATCCCTACCTCACTGCTCTCCAGAGAGAACAAATTCCCCCAGTTTTCTCTGATTAAGAAACAAACAAACATGTAAAAAAACAACTATAAAAAATAAGTTTTTCCAAACATATTTCTGGGCCCTTTTCTGGGAAATTCTGTTTCTCTGGGCTTGGAGCAGGTCCTGGGGGGTGGGGGGAATGGTGTTTGCTGCTACTTTTGATGATTCTATCAGAGAAGCTTGAGAAATACCACACAGAGGTAAACATAAAGCCCCTCTTTAAATCCAGTCCCAGACTGAGTTGCTGCTCCCTGCCCTAAATCTGGTTATAATGGGTCTTAGAGGCAACCACAGACTGAACTCTCAGACTCTGGACCTAAACCCACCTTAACACTGACATGCCCCAGAAGAGCCAGGGTCAGAGTGGAAGGTTAGTGCAAACCTTTTCACTCTCTTGGGGAGTGGCCAAGAGCAATGGCCTGGTCAGACACAGCAGCTTTGAAAATGAAAAATTGTTTTACATGTCTTATGAGTGGACATTCACACACTGAACTAATGGGACAGGATTAGAATGTGCTTGCACAGTGCTGAGACCTTGGAGGGTAACGGTAAGGTTTGGGGTGTTCAGGGAAGTGTGTATAAGGAGAGTCAGAGCAGAGAGAGGCAGGGGTGTAGAACTGCTAGATGTACTCAGTCCTGTTTGCAACTGTCACTGCTCTAATGCCTTTTCTGTACAAGTCCTTTCTCTTCTCTGAGCCTTTTTTTTTTTTTTTTTTTTTTTTTTTTTTTTTTTTTTTTTTTTTTTTTTTTCCTAGACCCTGAATTCGGGATGCAGAAGCCATAGCTCTTGGTCCCCCGGTCCCTGTCATGACTGCTTCAAATGGAACTCTGGTCCACCCAGCCTATTTCCTACTGGTGGGAATCCCTGGTGTGGGGCCTGACGTACACTTTTGGCTGGCTTTCCCACTGTGTTTTATGTATGCCTTGGCCACTCTGGGCAACCTGGCCATCATCCTCATCATTCGCATGGAGAGGCATCTGCATGAGCCCATGTATCTCTTCCTGGCCATGCTTTCCACCATTGACCTTGTCCTCTCCTCTGTCACCATGCCCAAGATGGCCATCCTTTTCCTGATGGGCATCCAGGAGATTGAGTTCAGTGTTTGCCTGGCCCAGATGTTTCTTATCCATGCTCTGTCAGCCATGGAGTCAGCTGTCTTGCTGGCCATGGCTTTTGATCGCTTTGTGGCCATCTGCTACCCATTGCGACATGCTTCTGTGCTGACAGGGCCTACTGTGGCCAAGATTGGACTAGCTGCCCTAACCAGGGGATTTGTTTTCTTCTTCCCACTGCCCTTCATCCTGAAGCGGTTGTCATACTGCAGAACGCACACTGTCACACACTCCTTCTGTCTGCACCAAGATATTATGAAGCTGTCCTGTACTGACACCACAGTCAATGTGGTTTATGGACTCTTCATCATCCTTTCAGTCATGGGTGTGGACTCCCTCTTCATTGGCTTCTCCTACATCCTCATTCTACGGGCTGTGCTGGAGCTGTCTTCTCGAGGGGCAGCACTCAAGGCTTTTAACACCTGTATCTCCCATCTCTGTGCTGTCCTGGTCTTCTATGTGCCCCTCATTGGGCTCTCAGTGGTTCACAGGCTGGGCGGTCCCACCTCCCTACTTCATGTGGTTATGGCTAATATCTATCTACTGCTACCACCCGTTGTCAACCCCATTGTCTATGGAGCCAAGACCAAGGAGATCCGTTCAAGGGTCATCCATATGTTCTCACAAGGTGGCAGATGAGAACAATCTCATCCAAGCATCCAGAATACTACCAAAGATGAGAGGATGAGAATCCGTAGAATGTCTTGGTGATTGGAGTAACCAATCCACTAGGATCTCTGCTTCCAGTTACCTAAAAAGACCTTCTATTTCTGCCTTTAGGGATGTATCAATATAGAAGAATTTATGACCCAGTCTGGAAAGACCATCCTGGAAAGTGACTGCTCTTGTCTCTGTTATGATGACCTTGCCTTCCTCCTCTTTTCCAACTGGAAAATACACATGGTTTTGGCTTGGAAAGTCTATAAATGCTATATCTCATGACATTTGGGACTTGATGTATGGTTTTTAATTTTGCTTGCCAAAATATATCTACATCAGTTAATCTGTGTTGGTTGTAAAACTTATTGCTTGTACCCTGAAGTGGTTACACAGTCATAATTAAGAGTTAATGAAGACAATTGGGGGAAAGTAATTGCAGGGAAACTGTAATAAGAGAGAAGGCAGTTGACACGAAGGTTTAAGTTTTTTTTTTTTTTAATGCATGTGTGTGTATTTATGTTGAATCTGCCAATATTCATCTGTGTGGTTCTATGGAAACTGTAAGTTCATAAGGACACCATGTATTCTGGTTGTGGGTGTGAATGTGTAGTTTATATGGACATATGTACTGTGTGTGTGTGTGTGTGTGTGTGTGTGTGCACATGCGCACGTACACACATATGCATGCATGAGAGAGAGAAAGAAAGAGGGAAAGGGAGAGAGAGAGAAATATATGCCACCTGTAAGTGTAGTAGCTGTACCTTGGAATATATGTTTCATGAATAATGTCTCTATGCCTTTCCTGTGTTTATGTGCTATATGACTGTTAGTATGTGTTGTGCATTTATATGAAAATGCTGATATGTGCATCTGTATGGTGGACAATGTCTTTATGTGTACCTGGTAAGAATGCCACCTCTGTCTTTTCTTCATATTTATAAAATGTGGAATGTGGTATACAAGTGTGTGGAATGTATAGTGTTGGGATGGCTGTACCATTTAGCATGTGTGGTGTTTATCCTTGTGCATATGTGTGTTATAGATAGCATTTTTTATATAAATTCACTTTGTGACACACAAATATATCACAAAAATGTTTTCTTTCTTAGTTTATTGCATTGACCAGGAATTCCAGGATGCAGAGAAGGTATATATGAACTTCATTTATGATTTATCATATTAAGAGAAAAAAATTCAGTCTTTTATCATTAGGCATGTTCTATCAATTCTTGAGAGTAGTATTGAAATTTCTTTACTATAATTTTGATTTTTTAAATTTCTTCTTGTAATTTTGTCACTTTGTTTTAGTTGTGAGAGTATTCTTTGCTCTGAAATCTGCATGGTCTTGTATGAATAAAGCTACTTCAGCTGTCTTAGGATTGGAGTAACCATGATCTCTCTTTTCTTATTTATTTTCTTTTAATCTATTTGTGTCTTTATGTTTGGAGTACCTTTCTCATAGGCAGCACATTGTTAGTCTTGCTTTCTTTTTTTGGTACCAGGGATTGAACTCAGAGGCACTTAATCACTGAGCCACATAGTCAGCCCTTTTTATTTTTTATTTTGAGGCAAAATCTCACTAAGTCGCTTAGGGCCTTACTAAATTCCTGAGGCTGGCTTTGAACTTGCAATCTCCTGCCTGAGCCTCCTGAGCTGCTGGGATTACAGTTGTACACCATTGTGCCTGGCAGTCTTGCATTTTTATCTAAAATGATGATGCCTACTTTTCAGTTGGGTTTAAAATATCTTTCATGTCTGTTCTTAACTTTTTGAACCTATTTATTACAGTTATAAAAATCATCTTAATGTCTGTGTCTTCTAGTTTTATCATCTGTTTTAATTCTTTCTAGGTTTGGATGGGTAATTACTATTTTCATTATGGGTCATTTTTTTGGCATACCTAATAATCTGATACATTACAGACACTGTAAATTTTATATCTGTGCTAAATATTTTACTATCCCTATAGATATTCTTGTGATTTTTTTCAGGAGGCTTTTAAGTAGCTTAGAACTAGTTTGGTCATTTTGGATCTCACTATGAAGATTTGTTAGGTGGAACTTGGTTACTACTGAGGCACAATCCTTCTATATTCTCAATACTGAAGGATGCCCTGTGAATCTTGAGGTTTTTCTAGTGTGACTGGTGGAAAGTCACTATCTTTGAGCACTGGACAATGTTACCACTGATCTTTTTACATGATTCTTTCCCTAGCTTTAGGTAACTCACTCACCTGATGAGCTAATTATTACTCAGATGAGTTCTGAAGGAAGGGCCTCTGCTTATCTCTCTGTGTGTATCTCTCTATGTGTTCTTTCTGCATGAAGATCTCTCATCTCTGATACTTTACCTTAAAATTCTAACTGGCTTGGTCTTAAATCCTTACTCCATCTCCTGTTCTCAGGCAGCCCTGTAGACTGCATGGGTTCCCTTTTTCTGATGCAGCATGGAAAGTCTCCTAAGGTCATAAATGGGCAAGCTATAGAGGTTACCTCATTCGATTACCTTGTCTCATGTCCCACTGTCCTTTGTTGCCTGATGTCTAGTGTCTTGCAAACCATCATTTTATGGTTATTCTCTATTTTCTCTTTCCTTCAGGTGGATGTAATTCCTGTTACTTCATCTTGGATGGAAGTAGAAGCCCTTAGGGTATTTTTTAAAAAAAAGTCTTTTCACCATCTTAGCCTGGGGGGTGGTTAATGGAGGCAGCAGAGATGGCTCTAGGGTGATGACAGGAGTATAAGGCTAAAAGTTCTGCAGACACTGGAAAGACTTTGTGATTGGTAATTTTGACGAAGTCTGAGATAGAATGGTCTGATCTATTTTGGCACAGTTTGAGTTAACACGCCCTGTGTTGTGAATTAAAATGTTTATGACATTGGTCAGTGAAAAATAAAGAGAAACCAAATAAAAATCATGTTGCTCTATTTATAGACATAGTTTTAACTTATTTCAAAATTTAAGGTATTATTTTCATGTTCAAATTATTCTCTAACTTTCTAAAATGTTCTTACTACTTTTGCCTTTAAGAGAGACACCAGATGGCATTGGTCTCACATGGCTGGTGTTGTGGGTAGGAGAGGGTTAAAGAAACCATAACCTCCTTCCTCAGCCAGTAGTTCAGTAGACCAAGGCCAGGGAGTGGAAGACGGAGGCACTATCCCTGGGGAGCCCTGGTATGAGTTAGTCAGACACAGGAGCCAGAACCTGGGAGACGAAGGAGCTGCTAGGACTTTGAGGAAGGGAGGCTGGGCCCCTTGGGTTCCACAGTCCACAAAAGGAAAGAAGGCAGAGGATAACGAAAGTTGTAGGGTGGAAATGGGCTGTTAATAGGGTTTTCCCTGCAAATTAACTTTGCCTTTTTTTTCTGGCTGAGTTTTATAAGCCTGTGAAGAAACTGGCCGAAGGACATATGAAGACTGTGGGAACAAAAATGAGTTTCATCTAACCTTTTCTTGCTTTCATTGCACACCGAGAGCTGACATAAGTAACCCGGTTGGCAAAGGCTCATTTGGGGAGGACTCTAGAGACCCATTCTACCCATTGCCCCTCCTTCTCCATACCCCCAGGCACATCCTCCTAGGACATAGAAACTGAGAAAGAAACTCATACCACAGTTGGCCAGTGATGTGTGTATGCTAATGGACCCTCTGGACATAACCTTGCACCCCAAGCAGGCAGGAGCAGAAGGAGGAAGAAGGGAAGATAGAGAATAAATAATCCCTTCAAGAGAGGTCCGGAGGAGGAGGTGGAGACAGGGAGAGGGCTGGGCTTCAGTGCAACTTCCCAGACCTCTTTAGAAAGAGTTCTGGGGGAAAAAGGCACACATTCCATCCTTTCAGGACAGCTGAGGTGAGTAGAGACCAGGGGGTGTTGGGGTATGTGGGTTACTTGTGGCTAGAGATCACCTGTTAGACCTTCTGAGAGACTGAGAAACCAGGCTGAAGAACCAGATGTACGGGGGTGGGGCGGGAGATATGGGGAAAGGCACCTACTCTGAGGACAGACAGTCTTAGTAATTTCTTTTTGTGTGATGAAGGGAAGTAGGCAGGTGATAAATGTTGCCTAGGATAGTTTTCAACCAATTTTTCAATAATCAGTGAACTGGTGTACCCGTCCAAGAGACAGGCAAGAGTATAAATGAATGTCAGTGGGGACAGAGAACAGATTGGAGTGGGGTTAGATTGGGGTTGATTGGGGTTAGATTGTGTTTTCTGTGTGAGCAGGGCCATGCCTGACTGTAAGATTGAAGTTCAGTGTGTGACTGGGGATCAGGCTACAGCTAGGGCTCATTCTATCTTCTGTATCAGGAGTCAGGCTGTGGCTGAAACGGTGATTTAATAATTTTCCTGGGGCTTCAGTGCTGACTCAGTCTGTGTCTAGGATCAGGGTTCATCTTTCAATCCATTTAAGAAGTGGCTCAGTGTCCACATTGCAACCTCCTCTGCCTTGCACTCTTCACCTCAACCACAAAAAGGCTTGCAGCTCTCCAAACAAGGTTTAGTTTCTTTTACATTGGGTCTTTGCCTTTGTCAGAGGGTACTTTCAAAAACAAAGTAGACAAAGTCTGTTGCTTAAATTCCCCCAAGTCACTCAGAATTAAGCTCCTGCAAATCACAGTGACACAAGCTGGCCCCTGCTCTCCTCTGGCTCATCTTAAACTCTCCTGTGTTGTTGGTGTTCTGGCCATCTTGAGCTTCTCTCGATTCCCTGAGCTCCTCAAGACATTCTGACCTTAAAACTGTTTTCTTTTGTTGTCTCCTTTGCCTGGAAAATGCTCTCCCTAGATCTCAGAGTGGCTTGTATTTTCTCATCACAGGGTGCTCAGTCATTTGTCACCTCTTTAGAGAAGCTTTCTCTGATGTGTCTTGACCCTATCTTTCTCTATCCATCTCTCCCTCTGGTCCTTAATGCACTTGTCTTGATATGAAACTTTCTTGCCTGTTTCCATATTTACTTTTAGTTGTCATCCTCCTCCTGGTATATGAGCTGCATGAGAGCAGTGATCTTGTCTGTTGTATGCACTGTTTGATCTCCAGCTTCGAAACTCAGTATGTTTTTGTTAACTGAATCCTACTGTCTCTACCATCCTCCATGCCAACTTCCTGATTAAATGCAACTGGTTCTGCAAGCCATGGTTCAGGGATCCCTCTGAGCCTAAACATGGTGAGCCATGGTTGTCTTTGCTTCCAAGATCCTGGTGCTTACCCTTGTCCTAGCACTTATCACAATGTGTTGTGATAACTGTGTGTTTGCCTCAATCTCTCTCCACACCTAAAGGGCTAGAGCTGTGCCTTGTTTCCTCTGTACCTCAGTGTCTCCAGTGCTTAGTGAATTGTCTGGCACATAGTAGTCAGCAATTAACTTTGTTGAAATTAACACATTGTTGAAAACAATGTGTACTGACCCAAATCCCAAATCAGATGTTTCTCCTGCTTCACATTAGCCAGACTAATTCCATGGGGCACTGATAACTAGGTCAAACTTTGCAAGATTGATCCTACTTAGGAGGAGAAGGGAGAGGGACCTGAATCCTAGGAGCTCCTTGGGATAATTTTAGGGGGCCAGTTTGACTTGAGTGAGTAGGATGAGGTGGGAATTTCACTCAACTTTTTTTTGTAGTTAGCAATTGCACTATTTCATCTTTCCAGCCTCATATTGGTCATTTAAAAAATAATGGCCAATCTCCTTCAAGGGTTAATCTGCTCAATCAAATCTAAGCAAGGTATGGGGTACACTGGGTGCAGATAATTTGGGTAGATGTGATCTGGCAATACTGCCCTCATGAAGAGTTAGGATAAGGTCTCCTCCAATAATTGTGAACAAACCCTGCAGTCTTTGCCAGCCACAGCATTGCCCCTGAGATCTGCCTTCCTTCCCTGGGAAAGTGGGAACCAGAGGCTCCCAGGTATGTCTAAGATTCCCTCCAAGAAAATTTGCTTCCAAATATTCCCAGTAAAACTGGAAATAGCACCAGCATCCCCACTTTGTTGCTTTAAGCATGGGACATTATGTGTCCTGATAATGACAGACACCATGAATCCCCTCTCATATTCCCTCTTGTTTTCCTTTCATATTGAACCTAAGTGGGGAGAGCTAGCTGGGTGTCTTGAAGTCTAGAGGGGCACCTGGACTCAAGGTCCTCAATTTTGGAATCGTTGGAGGACAACATGGAATAGCTCTTATAAAATATCTATTTATTCTTAAGGAAACTGGGTTCTGAGCAGGGCAGTAGCCTGGCATTTTGGAAAACATGTAGATTTGCCACTCAGTGATCTAACCTTCAATGTTTTATCTGCCAAATGGGTCTAATAATACCTACTTGATGGGTTGATAAGAAGTTCTAATTAGATAGGAAGGAGATACTTGGCAGAGGACAAAGCTTTTAATCCCCACTATGGTTCCTCCTGGGTCACAGACAGTGGAGTTGGGGCTGGAAGAGGAGGAGGATGCCTCAAGTCTCTGTCCAGGAGAGGGCCCTTTTTGCCCTTCTGGCTTCCCTCTGAGATTATACCTGGGCCAGGTATCACACTTACCAAGCTATTCTTTTATCTTACCTTCTGGGAAGATTTATTATCTTTCAGAAGGTGCAGCACAGTTAAAGGCAGCCTGGAACAGGGAAAATATACAGGTCTTGAAGTTAGTGTAGGTCAAGTTTCTACTTTACTAATCAACTCTTGAACTCTGAGAATGCTGTTTAACTCCTTGGAACCTCAGTTTTTTCCATCCATAACGTAGAGAAGACACACAAAACTCCTCTCATGCAGAGTTGTTCTTGGGCTAGAGATAATATTTATACAGTAGGTACTGTATAGTGTCTGGCATTTTGTAGGTATACAATGATATCTGTTAAAGTATTATAAAAACAACAAAATCAGTGTTGTGAGTGATTTCATTGTTCTCTTGTTTCAGAAGAGAGGGTGAATAGCTCCATCTTCCTCTCTGTATGCTTTTGCATGGATCTATGAGAAGGGGTTGAATAGGAGATGGGTGCTGAGCTGGCTCTGTCAGAGACCCAAAGGCCAGGGGGAAGGAAGGAAGGAAGAGGATTGAGGGCCTCAAAGTGAATCTCTACTCTATAGCTGGGGACTCCTTGTTCCCCATTCTGAGAAAGGGCTAATATATTCTTCATGATTCTCCAAGAAACATTCCTGGGACTTGCTAAGATAGTTTGACGTTTTAGAGAAAATTTCAAGGGCAGAGTTATTCCTTGGGGATTAAGGCAGTGTGTGGGCTTTCTAAAAAAAGAAAAAAGGAAAGAAAAAGAAAAAAAAAAATAATGATTTCTTTGTTTATTTTTCCTTAATTTTGTTTTTCCCCCCATAACAGAGTGATTTAGTTCTAACTTCCCTCTGAGCTCAAACCATTTTTGAGTGCATGCAAATGGTTTTAATTACTAACAGATGCTCAGGCTGGAAGGCTACCTGGGTGTTCTCTTTTCCCTCTGCTACCTCTTGGGGAGGCTTGTGAGATTGAGATACTTCAGGTCTGACAGCCTGAAGAGCAATACTTGGGTTCTCTCTCTGGCTAGCTCCCTCTTTGTTCCTTCTTTTTCTCTTGCCATAGTCTTCTTGGGTCCAGATTGGTATCCTACCTCCCGCAATAGCTGCCCATTTTGTGCTACCTATGAACATCCCTTCAAAGTCAGCTGATTCTTCCCTTTTAGATTTCTAGCCTCTCGCTATTAGTGCCCAGTCTTGCCATTGTGAGAGGTTGACTGTTATCACTGTGTGTGTCTATCGGTGAAAAAGAATGAGTGTGCCAGAGGTTGAGTAGTAATTAAGATGACAAATTGTGTGAAATTAAAAATTCTTGAAAACTTCCATTTTTCAATGGAAAAAAAGTGCTATGCACATTGTGATTGTTTTTACAACACCTTTTGACATGCCTTATCATATAATTTCAGAGCAACACTATGAGGTTATTATTATTCTCTGCATTCTTTAGAGACAAGATTCCTAGCCCCAAGATTTTGCTCACCACATCACTCTACCCTCTGTGGTAATGGGTGTGGGTATTGAACTCAGGGACATGCTACCATCGAACTGCACCCCCAGCCCTTGTTATTTTTTACGTTGAGACAGAGTCTTGTTAAGTTTCCAACTTGTGGTCCTCCTGCTTCAGGCTCCCAAGTAGCTTGGATTACAGGCATGAGCCACTGCACCTGACGACCAATATGTTTTTAATGAAGCACATTTTTATTTTGGAGATCTGTCTGCTTTATCATGTCTGTTCATGTGAAATTGATAGATGGCATGGATACTTGGCTCTCTGGAGCACCAGAATCTTCTTGCTAATATTTTCAGGTGAGGGATCCTAGGTTCTGCTATCAGGCGCAAACTGTGTTGCACATCTTCTTTGCATTTATTAAAGCATAGGCCTTGCAGTTACTCTGTTTTCTGTGTCCTCTTGTGCTCTCTGGCTCCTGGGGTAAGAAAGGACTCTTCTGTTTGACCCTAAAGATTCTTGTTCTAAACTTAAGACCACCCTGCTCTGACCTTGCAAACATTCTTTCCTCCCTCTCAGAAGTCTCTAATGTTCATACATTTGGCAGACCGACCTTCCTCTTAACCGTGTTAACCTCAGATGCTCACTGAGGGATTCTTTTGTTGATAAAATTTATTTTCATAGTCAATAAACACTGACTTAACACTAATAAATATAGTAGGATGCCTGCGTGGGCATTCAGTAGTTCAAAATTCGGGGAAAAATGAATATAGCAATAATTAGATTTCTTATTATAAGGAGGGTAAATGCATAAAAAGAGACCTAAGTAAAGTTCTTTGGGAGTACAGAGCAGGAAACACTTAATTATGCCCAGGGGAAAGAAGCTTAGGAAAAGTAACATAGGAGAGAGAAAGTAAGCCAGGACATAAAAAATGAGTGTGGGAAGTTGGAGTGAGGACTGGGAGGAACCGTTTCTCTTGATCAAGGGATGAGAAATAAAACAGGCAAAAAGACACAGTCACGAGAATCAGTTTTACATTTATGAAGCAGCATGTATTCCAGTGTGGCTGGAGCACAGGGCCATGGTGAGAGGCCTAAGGCTGGATTCTGAAAGGCAGTCCTTTAGCCACGTCCTAAGAAGTTTAGTTTTTATTCTACAATACATTTGGAATTTTCAAGGGCATTTTAAAAATAATTGGCAGTGCCCTGACTTCAACTGGTTAGATTACTGAGATTGTGCTGATGAGGAAGGCTATACTAGAGGCAAGGAAGTCAGGATCAGAGTGTGCAGCTTGTGACTGGTGAGGCCACCACAATAGGAGAAAGAAATACTGGAGGAAGACAGTAAACAATAGTTGTGCTTTTATATGCTTCTTCTGCGATGTATTGTGTTAAATGCTTTTCACTCATCATCTCATTTAACTCTCACGTTAACCCCATGGGGGCTGTTATCATTTTAAAGATGAGGAAACTGAGACTTAGAAAGTTTAAATGATTTATTTGAGATCATATAGGTCATTCCTGGTATTGGATTGTAGGATTGACTTCAAAGCTCATTCTCCGAATGGCCATGGAAGAGGTTACTTTCTTTGGACAAAAAGGGTTTAATGTGCTTGAGAGAAAGTCAGGTAGACTCTTTTAGTAAGACTTCAGAATTATGAATTTGAACCACAAGAGAGAATTCAGCACACACTAAATAGATTTGGGAATCGAGAGTTTTTACATAGAAAATGGATATGCCCAAATCCTCTTTCCAACTCTTAAGGGCCAAATCCTAAGGCTCTGACCATATGTATCATAGACACACACACACACACACACACACACACACACACACACACACACACTCACACTTCACACTCACACACACTTGGCCCTCTGTATCCATGAGTTCTACATGGATATATTCCAGGACCACTAATGAATACCTGAAACTGAACCCTACATACACTATGTCTTTTTGGACATGTACATAACTACAGTCAACTTTTATCTTTTCAGTTAAAGGGAGCATTTGTGGATTCTGTTTGGCAATTCCAAATTACCAGCATCACTACCTTTGCCACCTGGAGACTTGACCAACCATGGAACAAAAATAATAAAAAATACTGATCTTTGGGGCCATTAAGTAACATAAAGTTTTCTTGAGCACAAGCACTGTGATACCATGGCAGTAGAGGCAGTTGATCTGATAACAAAGAAGGCTACTAAGTGACTAAGGGTGAGTAACATAAATAGTGTGGATACACCAGGTAAAAGGAAGATTCATGTCCAGGTACACCAGAGTGCGATGGCACATTTCATCACAGTACTCAGCATCACATACAATGTAAAGCCCACGAACCACTTATTTCTGAAATTTTCCATTTAATATTTTTAGATCTCAGTTGACCATGAGTGATTGAAATCACAGAAAGAGCAACTATGAATCATTGTGTGGAGGGAACGATGACGTGACAAGCATGAGGGAAGCAGGATAGAGCAGGGGAAGAAAGCTAAGTAAGGCTGAGGTCTCAGCTGTAGACTAGCTTCAGCCTGTTTCCATGGGAACTGACGCATGAATTATATTGGGTGTTGGTATACTAGTTGTGCTGTATTGTTTAACAACTCTTTACAAAGTGGTTGCACTGTATTCGGTACTGTAAGTAATCTAAAGATTATTGAAAATACTTGGCAGGATATGCAGAGGTTATATGCAAATATTAGGTCATTTCATATAAGTGGCTTGAGCACCCATGGGTTTTTGTATCTATGGGTGTCTTGGAACCAATTCACTGTGTGATGACATTCTCTCTCTCTCTCTCTCTCTCTCTCTCTCTCTCTCTCTCTCTCTCTCTATCTCTCCAGTGTTTGTGTAAATATATTTGAAAATTACAATGTACCTAGTCTAAATAATCTAGTAAATAGTAAGTATACATGAATATTTGCTGTTTAAAGAAGGGAGAGGGGAGTTGCTTAACTCTTTATCAGAGATGCAATCTGAGATAACCCAAGTGTTTAACATTTCCTCCCTCAGCAAAATATCTATCTCTATCTCCATCTCTATTTATACCTATCTCTATCTGTATCTGTCTCTGTCTCTGCCTCTCCCTCTCCCTCTACCTCTACTTCTACCTCTACCTCTACTTCTTTGATAGCCAGGTTCAGTTCAGAGTCAGCCTGAACTCTACTATGAGAATAATTATCTAATGCCATCATCTCTGGACTGGTGTTCTAATTGTATCAATTCCACTGTTTTAGACTGAGTGAATCTCCTGGAAACAGATGAGGGGGTTCTGCTCAAATGACATATGGTAGTCCCCTTTTATATGTGGGAAATATAATCCAAGACCACTAATGAATACCTGAAACTGAATCCTACACATACTATGTCTTTTTGGACACATACATAACTACAGTAAACTTTTACCTTTTCACTTAAAGGGAGCATTTGTGAATTCTGTTTGGCAATTCCAAATTACCAGCATCACTACCTTTACCACCTGGAGACAAGGAAGCTGATCTTTTGTACCTTTATATCAGGCCTCTTTTGGGTCTTGTGAAATCTTCTGGAGGAAGTGCCTCCAATTTGATCAAGGACAAACCTGTGGATAAAGGGGGAGCTGTGAGCCCTTAGCATTTAACATCCACTGCATATTGGAGATGGTGCTTTGGCTTTGTAAATGGAAATCTGATAAAATACCAGTGGTATCCACTGTAGATAATCTGAGTAGTCTGGACAAGTTTAAAACATTTGGGCAAAGTTGAAATGTACAGTTAGAGTTGAGAGTAAAGTTAATTGGTGTAATTATTACAGTAGGATTTATCATAGTAAAGTGGATGTTATTAATTTTAGGTTAAAATTGAAACAGTTATTATGATTAATAGTGGGTTAACGTTAAAGGGGTTAAGGCTGGAATGGGAGATGTCATTAAGATTAGTGATGAGGTTAAATTTCAATGCTATTCTTTGTTAGTGCTAATATTGTTACATCTGGTCTGAAATTTATTGGTCTAATGAAATGGTTAGAACTGTAGTCAGTATTAAGTATGAAAGAGCACAAGGCTAAATAAGATAGAGGAACTAATGATATTTTTAAAAAATCATCTGAGACCAATGTATTCTCAAGTTAGTGGCCTTTCTTTTAGAACTAGATAACTTAAAATATGATTAGAATTTTGTCCTGGTTTTTTGCTTGTTATTAAGATTGACTACATAGGTGGGGTTAGTAAGTAGGTCTGGGTGAATTTGCATATAATACTTTTCTTATGGTTAGATTGAGTTTAGAATAGGATTGAGAGTTTGAGTTTGGTTAGGCAATGGAATTAGAAATTGAGTTCGAATAGAACATCAGGGTTAAGGGAGGTATGCCTTGGGATTCTGGAAGATCTGACAATGGCTTATCTTTGCATTCCAGCCTCTACCTGCCTGGCACTGGTCACTGCTCAGTTTCTTCACTATGGTGGTTCCCAATGGCAATGAATCTAGTGCCACATATTTCATCCTAATAGGCCTCCCGGGCTTGGAAGAGGCTCAGTTCTGGTTGGCCTTTCCACTGTGCTCCCTCTACCTTATTGCCGTGCTAGGTAACTTGACGATCATCTACATAGTGCGGACCGAGCACAGCCTACATGAGCCCATGTATATCTTTCTTTGCATGCTTTCTGGCCTTGACATCCTCATCTCCACCTCATCCATGCCCAAAATGATGGACATCTTCTGGTTCAATTCCACTACCATCCAGTTTGATGCTTGTCTGGTACAGATGTTTGCCATCCACTCCTTATCTGGCATGGAGTCCACAGTGCTGCTGGCCATGGCCTTTGACCGCTATGTGGCCATCTGCCACCCACTACGCCATGCCACTGTTCTTACGTTGCCTCGTGTTGCCAAGATTGGCATGGCTGCTGTGGTACGGGGTGCTGCACTAATGGCACCCCTACCTGTCTTCATCAAACGGCTGCCTTTCTGCCGCTCCAATATCCTTTCCCATTCCTACTGCCTCCACCAGGATGTCATGAAGCTGGCCTGTGCTGATATCAGTGTCAACGTCATCTATGGCCTCATTGTCATCATCTCTGCCATTGGCCTGGATTCACTTCTCATCTCGTTCTCATATCTGCTTATCCTTAAGACTGTGTTGGGCTTGACACGTGAAGCCCAGGCAAAGGCATTTAGCACATGTGTCTCTCATGTGTGTGCCGTTTTCATATTCTATGTGCCTTTCATTGGATTGTCTATGGTGCATCGTTTTAGCAAGCGGCGTGACTCTCTCCTGCCCGTCATCATGGCCAACATCTACCTGCTGGTTCCTCCGGTGCTCAACCCCATTGTGTACGGAGTGAAGACAAAGCAGATCCGTCAGCGCATCCTTCGTCTTTTTCATGTGAACGTGCATGCTTCAGATCCCTAGGAGTCAGTGATCACATTTCTTTTATATTCAAAATCCTCCAATTCTGATTTTAATAGCAACATTTTGGAAGACAGTATTAAGGAAAAAAATAACCCCTTCTTTAACAAAAAGTACAACTCAGATCCTTTAAAGAGGAAACTGGTGGGGGAGTCTCCATGTGGAAAGGGATGACAAGACCATATATTGCCATTCCCCATTTCTAATATCATTATCTTGTTTGTTTTTAACTTTATAATGAAGACCCTGAAGTAGTCATGGCTGAGTTATTACTTCCCATTTTGCTACCCAGCAAATTGCTTCCATTGATAGTCTGCTGCATCCTGAAACAAGGATAGTTCATCTAAAGAATACTTGCTAATGGTTTAAGCCTGACAAAAGAAAGTAAACCCAAGAATAAAATAAAGTTAGATAATTTGGCTCAAAAAGATGACTTCCTCTTCAGAATTCCCAATCATTTCATGCAGGAAAGAAGATATACCTGGATTTCCTTCTTCAGAACAAATTCCACGGGGAAGAAATAATTAATTTTCTTCTGGTCATGAGGCTCTGAAGGGAAGATTGAGAATAAAGCCTTGAAAAGACTACATTTGCATAAATTAATGAGAGAGGACACAACGTTGTTCTGAAAGTTTTCATTTTCTTGTCAACCTTCTGATTCAGGCAGGGATATTATTTTATCAATGGGGAAATTGATGTTCCATGGGGACTGGCAAATTGCATAAGACACAAAAATTTAAAAACATAGGAATTTTCATGCCCAGTCCTATATTTTGTGAAAGGACTGTTTGACCAGTAGGGTAGGGAGTAAGGTATTTCCAGAGTCTTGCATTTTCTAGAGCAAGTATTTACTCCTGTCTATTACTAATCCCAATGTTTTATGGAGGAATCTCCTGTCAGTCGAGTTCATGGCTTTAATTCCAATAGCTCTTGCTTATTGTCCTGGTCCAGTTGCTGCTGTACCTGTATAGGGGAAGTGGGAGTGTGTGCGGGGAGTTCCCCAACAGTGGCTTGTTTGGGAATGGTTTGATTAGCACTGGAGTCATGAGGATATCTGAGAGACATTTTAGGAAGAGAAGCAGCTGAGAACATCCAGGAGCCTGTGGCATAATGTCAGGACTTGTTACCACAGACCAGAGTCAAGAGCAAGGGGCACCATGAGACTGACTAGGGCCAATGGCTCAAATGGCTGACCAGGAAGCAAGGTTAGACCAGGCTGACCAGAAAGAATGAGTCCACAGAGAGTGAGGAGAGCACATAGGTGGATATAATACATTCCTAGGACTTTGAGTTGTCCTGCAGCAGAAGTTTGTCACATTGATGATTGTATAACACCACCATGAAAGAGGCCAGTAAAGATCTTACTCCCTTGGATATGGCCTTGAGGTCCACCCAAGAAGCCCAAAAGCCAGCTATAGCACTTCCAGGAATGGGTTGGGCATTATACATTTGCAATAGTGGACTGGGCAGGATTTGAGATCAACACCTAAATAGAGAGTCCTAGTCAGATCCAAAGAGGAGTAAGCAAGTTTGGGAGTAAGGGAGCATAGTGGGGAGCAAGGCGCATGGCCACTCATAATTTTCTGGCTACAGTGAGTAGCACAGAGGCCTACCTGATAGAGAGAGCATAGAGGCAGCATATCCAACTTCTTTTTCTGGAACTCAGAAGAATAAGGGTTTTGGGCACTTTGGAATTAGCTAGGTCCAGGTGAGTGGTGGCTAATAGAAATGGGAGCTTAAGCTGGGGTTATTGCAAGCTATGGTCACTTTGAACTGTATAGAGGATCAGCTGTTGTCCAGAAAGGACTTGGCATTGAAGTTGAGAAAAAGAGATAAAAAAATAATTTTTTAAAATGAGGAAAACAATATAAATCACTGTAAACAAAAATTGTAGACACCCTGAAAATATAAAAGGAATAAAAATGTAATGAAAATCTTCAATAAAATTTCCACCTTTGAAGAGTTTTTAAAAAACATTGTTAGTACGTTGGTGTTAATTATTCTGGATTTTTAATATGCATTTGTGTGCATGCTTCTGCATGGGCACATGATAACTGTATGTGTCTGTTTTGTATTTGGAATCCTTTTGGAGGCAAACATAGATAGATAATAGATGAATCAGACTGACACATTTAAAAACTTTTCCAAGGATATAGTCATTATCTTAGATTTTAGAAGGAATTCAAAGTCTATGATAGTGAATATGCCCAGGACAAAGACTCATGGCTGTGATCCTGAATGACTTTACTGTTCTGTGAATATAAATATACCCACTATCACCGCTCCCACTCTTTTCTCATGTTTTCCAACAAGTACTAAATTCCAGAAACTGGCAAAACTAGACCAGATTTCTGGTGATTTACTTTATAAATATTTTCTGGGGTTCCTTGGAAGGGTCTGGAGAAAGAAGTAGGATGAAGGAGAAATGCTGCTTCTTTTAGGAGATTTGGTTGGAAAGTTTGAATATGTTCTGGACATTACATGCTTTTCACATGGACATCCTTTTTTTCTTCCCTGTGTCCTTTGTTCAGATTCTCCTGCCTCTGAGCCTACAATCTCAGCCATTCAGATCTTTGTTGGGTCCTGGATTTTTAATATTCATTTGTGTGCATGCTTCTGCATGGGCACATGATAACTGTATGGGCACTGAGGGTTTCAGTGTTGATGTGCATGATATTTGGTGTCTCTGTTTTGTATTTGGAATCCTTTTGGAGGCAAACATAGATAGATAGATAGATAGATAGATAGATAGATAGATAGATAGATAGGTCCTGGAGGAGTCAGAATAATACTAAAACTGAGTACCTAAGTCATTTCTATGATTTTTCCAGGTTTTATCCAGAAATGTTTCTTAATGTGTCTCATGTTCTCCATTCCTATTACCAACACTGGGGCCCAGATGCTCATCTCCTACAGTGGCGGTTGCCACAGCCTGCACACTGCTCTCCTTATTTTCAGCATCTTTGCTTCAGTCCTAAATCCCATGTAGATTACACAAGTTTTTCTAAACACATCTCTGATTATCTTACTTCCCTGCTTAGAATCCATTAAAGATTGCCTCTAAAATAGCATACGAACTTAGAACAACAGTAGTTTATCATACAGTAGTTCCTCTTCCCTTTCAAATTGGTTCTCATCCTATTTTTTTGGTATATTTTTTCAACACATCATGCATTCTGATACTTTACAATACTTGCTGTCTCAATGTTTCATGCACTTTAAAGTCTTTGTTTCATTGTTTCTTTTGTGTGAATTGACTACTGCCATTTTTCTTTTAGTAATACTGTAGAAAATGAAGCTCTTGGTGATTCATTAGGATCCCAAAGTCACTCTGTGGTGTTTCCAGACTTCTTTGTTCAACTTTACAATGGGACCATTTCTAGTTCACTAGAATTGGAGAAAGCCTGCTGTCACTGAATCATATCTACTCAGGTTAATAAACTGCCTTATTTCATTCCTTAAGTTGCAATAAGCCTCCCTTGGAAGTGATGGCCACACATGAGGAGTGCCATCCTCCTCCATTGTGTCTGGGTTTCTGGAGACAGGCAGACTTGAATTTGGGAAAGAGTTATATTATACCATTGGTTTAGGGTTTCAGTGTTGATGTGCATGATCACTGTCTTACACATGAAACCCTCAAAGTTTGTCTTGCCTGTAGTTGTACAGGTTTTTATTTTAGACTTGATTCAAAAAAAGTGAAACTGATACAGAATAAAATTTGGTCTTGCCTTTGCAGGGTTTTTAACTCTAGGTAAGTTAAAGTGAAGGATGTGGGTGTGGAGAATCTAGACATCTGAAATAAGGACACAGAAGAGAGAGCCATCTTCAGCGTCACCCTTCACTATGGAAACTGACAGGCAAAGGAGTCTTTTGGAGAAATGGACATTCCGAAAGAAATTTCAAGAAGAATCAGTGCTAAGGCATATGGCACCATATAATCTGATCAACATCTTTATTTATTCACTTATTCAATAAATATTTGTGGAAGAAAAAGCTAATAAGGTGAGGCAATGAGTCAGGGAGGCAAGGGCTAAGGAGAAGAACAAGACACAGAACCTAACCTGAGGAAACTTTTAGTTACTACATAGTCTCTTAATAGTAATCTTGTGAGCTAGCTTCCTGACTCCAAATCATCTTTTAATTTCTGCCACTGGAGTTGTAGGGTGGAGTGGTCATATTAAAGAACTTTAACCGATTAATTCTCCTGGATCCAGTCTTGTGCATATGTCCAACAAACTTCTAATCTAAAATGAAAAATACTAACTTATTTTATAATAAAATATTTAATAAGTGATTTTTATGCACTAGGTACAAGCCAAATTATTTAACATGGTTTGTGCAATTCTGTACAAACTGGTCACCCATCTTTCTGGCTGTACCCCTACCATAAGATTATAAGCTCTTCAGGTATTACTTAGTCTTTAGTTCTCCTTACTTATTTACAAAGTACATGCTAGACATGGATTTATAACATAACTGAATCCTATGGTATTGCCCCTGTCTTAGCATGAACTAGGTATTTTCAGTGCTTGCTGAGCCTAACAGGTTCTCATGAGCCTAGACTCTCTTCCTCAGCACCTTGAGGATAGCCTTCCTGATAGGCTTGGACTTGACACTGTAGATGATGGGGTTGAGCACAGGAGGCACCACCAGGTACACGTAGGCAATGAGAGCATGTACAATGCGGGGCAGGTGCCTCCCAAAACGGTGGATCATGGACACACCTATGACTGGGATGTAGAAAACCAGGACGGCTAAGATATGAGAAACACAAGTGTTGAGGGCCCGGGCACGCTCCTTGGGAGAGGCCAGCCCCATCACTGTATGAAGAATAAGGGTGTAGGACAGGACAATAAGCAAGGAGTCCACACCCACTGTGGACAGAACCACATAGAGCCCATACAGGATGTTGACAGTAATGTCATCACAGGCCCTTTTCATGACATCTGCGTGGAAACAGAATGAGTGGGACAGAAGGATCTTTCCAGGACAGAAGTTCAGTCTTTTCAGCAGGAAGGGCAATGGGAAGAGGGACAGAGTGGCTCTAGCCACAATGGCCATCCCAATCCTTATGATGGCATTGTTTGTGAGGACAGCTGCATAGCGCAAGGGGTTGGAGATGGCCACAAAGCGGTCAAATGACATGGCCAGGAGCACTGAGGACTCCACTACAGAGAAGAAGTGCAGGAAGAACATCTGGACCAGACATGCAGTGAAACCAATGAACCGATGGTCAAACCAGAGCACAGCCAGGGTTGTGGGCAGTGTGGACAAGGTGAGGCCCACATCAGTGAGGGCCAGCATGGACAGAAAGTAGTACATGGGCTGGTGCAGGCTGGGTGTGCTCCTCACAGCCAGGAGAATGAGGCAGTTTCCAGTGAGTGCCACAGTGTACATGGAGGAGAAGGGGATGGAGATCCACCCATGAAAGTCCTCCAGTCCTGGGATGCCAATCATGAGGAAAGCAGGTGGCTGAAAGAAGGAGATGTTGATATAGGACTGGGAGGGGAGCATCCTTGGAAGGCAGCTGAGGGCTCCAGACAGATGTGACCTCTTCAATCTGAATAGACACTGAGAAGATCTTAGATGATGGCAACAAACAAGCTAGTTCTGAATCTAAAGTTTAAAAATCAAATTTCAGAGCTGGTCCTACCATTTACTGATATGTATTACAAAGCATAATGATGAGAATGATTAAAATCTTCATAGACCAGCTGATCTTATAAACTCTTATTTTGAACATCTGGTCCCTTTCAAACACAGGATTGGGCCCTGATAGCTATGTCAATGTTATTTCCATAATCTTATTTTGCAAATATTATTATCTCTAATGTTGACACCGGGTCTGAGCTGGTGGAATGAGATTCTGTCTTCCAGAAATAGTTATTAGAGTTCAGAGAATCTAGTTAGTATCTACTTTTTGCTCAAATTGAGGATGTGTATATTCACATGAATAGATGGAAATGAAGAATGCCTGTTTGGAAAGAGACAAAGAGAATTGGTTCAGATCAGCAGGAAGTAACATGGAAGGGTGAGAAATGCAGCCTATAAGCAGAGTGTGAGAGAGTGAGGGGTTGCTGTGCTTTTTCTAAAGTCAGTTATTCCTGAGGGCCTCCGTTTATCTTGCCCTTGACTTTTCTATAGTACACTTTTGATAGGTAACAAATCACATGATTTATTAGTAAGCATTTTGGGCCAAATTTCTTCACACTCAGAATCCACAGAGACTTTCTGTAAGGCCATTTTTTTTTCATGTTATAGGGGAGGAAACAGTGTTGAGAGCTGTAGTGACTGATCTGTGATGAGTGACTCAAGTATTGTAGTCCTGGAGTTTAGTCTGATTCCAAATTTAATATTCTTTCCTCTGATAGTGGCTTCTTCTGATGCTACAAAGTATGTGAAAAATCTCTTGAAGTGCAAAACACCAGAAACATGATTTTTAAAATTGTATTGTCTAATACGTGGTATTCCTCAATTTCTTTCATTGAATATGATATATTTAATCCTCACAGTTATTCTTAAATGTAGATCTGAAAGATACTATTCCTACTTTAGGGATGATGTAACTGAGAATCAGGGAAACACTTGTCTGAGTTACTCCTCTGCTTAAAATCCTTCAAGGGTTCCCTTTTGCAGTCTTAACAAAATTCTTGGGATATAATCCATACACTCCCATGATCTAGTGCCTGTCTTGTCTCCACTCTTATTGCATGCTAGACTATCTCTTGCTCAAGAATCTTTAGTCATGCTGTTCTTATTTCAGTTTTGTGGATAGGCCAAATTACTTCAGTTTGGGATTTTGTATTATCTCTACTCACCTCTTGCTTTTCATGTGGCTGGCTCCTCATTCTTTTAGATCTTAAACATTGTCTCCTCAGAGCCATTTAGGTAACACTCACCAAGTAAATGCTCTGAGCCACACACCCATTCGTTATCTTCACTAAATAATCTTAGTTTCCTTTTTTACCACTCAGTTCATTTTTAATTTTATGATTATGCCTTTCTGTGATGTTTTTCTACTTCTCTCACATTAGATTGTAATATCCATGAATACAGCAACCATATGGTTTTGTTTGCTAACACATAATTCTTGTATAGTGCAGTACCTGGAACAAAGGAAATTCTCAGTCAACATTTGCTTTTTTGAATGAATAAGTAGTAGAATGAATAACCAAACCTACAAACACATGAAGGAAAAGGAAATCAGGATAACTCATGAGTGCCTAGGCTTTAAACACTGGGTTAAGTGCTGGCTTGGAAGATGAGGGGAAATGAGGCCCTATCTCTGAAGATCATGAATTATACACTTGGGATGAACTTGACATATGTTAAATTTTTGGTGGTTTCACACAGAATAAATTTCCAAAAGGGGTTTTAGTTACATTTCTGAGAAAAATGGATTTTTATCAAACAACAAGGAATCTCAAGTGTTTGACGTATTCATACCCTACTCTGAGATGCCTGGTGCGAATGTTCACAATTAAAAGCATCCTTTTAAAAGAATGAATGTGGATAAAGAAAATGGTGTGTGTCTCTCTCTCTGTGTGTGTATGTGTGTGTGTGTGTGTGTGTGTGTGTGTGTGTGTGTATGTATGTATATATATGCATATATATATAATGGAGAATTACTCAGTCATAAAGAAGAATGACTTTATGACATTTTCTGATAAATGGATGGATCTGGAGATTATCACAAAAGTGAAATAAGGCAATCCCCCCAAAAGTCCAAAGGTTGAATGTTTTCAACTATATGTGAAAGCTAATCCACAATAAGGGGGATGGATAGAAGTTTAGTGGAGTAAGCAATGAGTATTTAAAGAAAGGGAGGAGGAAGGGGAAAGGAAAGACAGTGGAATGAATGTGACAGAACTCTCCTATGTACATAAATGAATACACCATGGTGAATTTCGCCATCAAGTACATCCAAAAGAAATTAATTAAAAAACAACTATATACAAATGGCAGAAAGATCAACAGAAGGAAGAGTGCAGGGTCTGGGGAAAGGGAAGGGGAAATAGAGGTACTGGGGTCTGAAATAGACATGATATATTCCATGCTTTTATTATTATGCTGAGATGAAGTCTATTGTCATGCATAACTAAAAAGAACCGATTTTTAAAAAAGCATCCTTACAGCTTGCTGTCAGATTATCTGCATAGGTTTAAGGCTGATGTACATCTTCTCAGCAATTCATTTTCTCTGACCAATATGCCTTGCAACTGTGCTCTCCTTCCCCTTGTTCAATCCCTAAGTAAACTGCTCATAATTTCATTGTTTGTCTTATAGTTTCTTAGGCAGCTGCTTCACTGTTATAATTTTTATCATCAATTTCTATGCCATTTCATAAGTGTCTTCAGCTGCAGCTCAGCACTGGCACTTGCATGCACTTCTTTGCAAGAATCTGGAACTGGGATATTTGAGGTGACCACAGCTGAAGAAACCCTGACACTTTCTCTCCATGTCTCACTGTGGTTGAGAAACACTAACAGCATGAAGCAGATGAAATGAATTTCAACACTTTTTACAATGTTGAAAGAGAAGAGGCAGCAGATTCAGTCCTCTATTGTATCATTGTTATGGTGGGTATGTATTAAGAATCCAGTCAAGCTTTGAGGAACAATAAATTCAGTGATGCTACTATCTTTTCAATGATTTTCATGTGCTACATGCTGCAGCAGTAACTTCAATATACTGTCCCTCAGCTCCAATGCAGCATTGTAGGGTAGATATAACTTTCTTTATTTGTACATATGAAGACAAAGAAGTCAAATCTAGAGGATCAAATGTGTTATTGAATTGGAAAGGTGATTCAATCTTGGTTCTTTTTGACAGCAATTACCTTTTTTTTTTTTTTTTTCCCCAAATGAACAGCACTGTTTGCCAGGATCACTTCCTTCTTATGGTTCTCAATATCCTCATCTGTAAAATTAGGGACTTGAACTAGGTTCTGTCATTTGAACTCTGGCATTTGGTGATTGCCATATCCAGTGTTCCTGGGAGGGTGGGAGTGCTGGGGTTGTGGCTCAGCAGTAGAGCGCTTGCCTCATATGTGCAAGGCATTGGGTATGATTATCAGCACTACATAAAATTAATAAAGTAAAATAAAGTTATTTGTTTATCTGCAACTAAAAAATATTTAAAATAAACCAGTGTTCCTAAAATACAATTCTATTTTACTTTCCTACCTCTTCACTTTTCTCTCTTCAGTATGAATTTTATCCTTTTGAGTCTTTTCCCCCTAAGATTTCTTTGCTCATTCATTCATTTATTCATTTTCTTTCTTTTTTTTTTTTTGACACAAAACAGTGAGCGGTTTTCTTGCATTCTGCTTATCAATTCATGACTTTAGAAATCCCTACACATGCATTTTCACAATAATTTGTGATTTCTCTTTCTTCTCAATAGTTTGAATTTTCCAAAATCAGTATGTCTGATTCTTATTGATAAAGCACTGCTTAAGAGCATATGGTACATATGATGGTTGATTTAGTGTCAAGTTGGCTAGGTGATGCTACCCAACTTTTGGTCAAACACCAGTCAGGATGTTGCTGTGAAGGTATTTTTTAAAATGTGATTATCAAGTGAGTAGACTTTGAATAAAGGCAATTACTCTCTCTAATGTGGGTGACCTCATCTAATCATTTGAGGGAAAAGACTGAGGTCCCTAAGGAAGAAGAAATTCTGCTCCAAACTGCCTTCAGAATCCAGACTGTAACATCAACTCTTCACTGAGTTTCTAGCCTGCCCAGCATATTTCTGATATGTCAGCCCACACAACTGTACAATCCAATTCCTAAAAGCTCATTCTGCCCCTCCCCATGCACCATTTATTGGTTCTGTTTTTCTGGAGAACCTTGATTAATACACAATACCTATTAAAATTCAATCATTTTAATGAAAGCATAAAAAAGTCACTGGAGAAATCTCTGGACCATACTATGTGTTGCCATTCATGAACATTTATATTTTTTCTAGAATACTAGCTCAGTAGGGACTTTGAGTGGCCCCTCAACATAACTATCTTGCATCACCAATTTAGATATCTTGCTTTGAAGCAGTGTTAGGGCTTCTGAGCCCTTGCCTGAGCTACTTCATCCATGGGCACAGAAAGGGAGCTAGCCTTCTTGGTGTCTTTATTTTTCTCTTATGCAAAGTATGCAACGGCCAACTGAAGATATTCAATATTTAGGTCTCTGTATTTCCCTGATATTTCTGCCTTTTGTCATTTCTTGTGGTGGAGTGGAGGAGGATCACTCCAGCACTCTGGAAAGTAGAGAACAGCCTAAGTGTGGGCTGGGATTACTTACCCTAGCTGCTGGTTTAAGCTGTTCTGTTGTATCACATCTATAGAGGCCCAGGAACCCTGGACAGCTAAGGTGCTATTTTATTCTGCAACAGGAAAATGTATCCAGTCTCCAGGGAAAACATGCTTTAGGTCACAGAGAAATTTCTCTCTGCTAAGTCTCACTCTTGGGATGGCAGTACTTGAAGAGAGGGTAAGGTGGCTTGAGGGAGCAGTGAGGAAAAAGGAAAGTTCAGAGGTATTAGAGATGAGAGCAATCAGAACTCTCTAGCCCAGCCTTCTCCAAGACATGCTTCCTGCAAGTTTTGATGCTTCTGTGGCCCACCTATACTTCTTACCTTGGTTTTAGAAATTATATCTTTCTATTTACTGTAGGATGTCAGACTTAGCTGACCCTGGAATCAAATTGCTTAGGACTAACAATAAGTTAAAGTCTTAGGAAGGAAATGATGGATATGTCACAGATGGAAAAAAATGTGATGCACAAAAAGAGCTTCAAAACCCAAAGAAACTTGATGTATCAATATGGATGTTGGGATTGCTGAACAAGGTGTCAGAATTTACCAAGTAGCAAATGTTTAAATGTCTCAGTAAGATACTCTTTTGATCAACTCCTCAAAAACTCATCAGCTTATCACATTAGTGAAGTTCTTATTGTTTCAGTGGTCTTTATCCTGATTGTGTACATTCTGCATAGTAAGGACAGGTTATTGCTCCTTATGCTTCTTTCCATCAGGAAAGAGGCCAGGAAGGAGGCTGGCCTCTTTAACTCCAGCTACTCAGGAGGCTGAGGCAGAAAGATCATAATTTTGGGGTCAGCCTAGGCAACTTAGTGAGACCCTATCTCAAACTAAAAAGTATAAAACAAAACCGAAAGAAAATAAAAAACCAAACCAAACCAAGCCAAATTAGAACAACAACAACAAACTGGGAATCTAATTCAGTGGTAGAATGCCCTGGGGTAGTGCAAGGAAAGAAAATGAAAGAAAAGAAAAGAGGCTTAGGACTTGATGATTTTCTTTGGATTGCAGAGATAACACATAATATATTTAGAAATAATTTGGTGATTGATTTATCAGGTAATCCAGCAGGCTATTAGTTTTCAGATGGCCTAGAGGAAGAGAGGGCTATACAGCAGATTCAGTCTGTGGTACATGTAGTTCTTGTGCTAGTGTCATATAATCTGGTAAAACCATAGTTTCAGTTTTATCTGTGGTGGACAAAGACATTGTGTGGATCTATATCAAACCTAAATAAGATATAACTTGGAGGTACATAAATACAAATATGGAGAAAAAACCTCCCTTATATGGAAGTGGTTGCAAATTTATCATCATTAGAATACAGAACAAATGATAGTAAGTGCTTTATGAAAGAAAAGGATTCTTTTGGGATCCCATTTGCCCTTCAGATGGGTTCTGATCTATGAAGACAGACTGTAGCTCATGTTCAAGAACAGATCCAACTCTCTTGGCACAGCCTGAGAAAGTCCTCCTTGAGCCAGTCTGGCCTCCACTCCAGCCTCACCCTCTGCCACCTCACTCTCTTCTCTCCTCTTTCTTAAGCATCCATGCAGGAAGGGTACTCACTCCTCAATTTGCAATGTCCTCTCCCTCTACATTTTTCTACTTCCCCATACTACTTCATATCCCTTCATCAGCAAAGTATGTCTTTTTTTCGTTTCAAGTTGAATTAGAGCCATTCAGAGTACATCTGAAGGACATGTTCCTACTGTTTTCCCTACTCCATTCTTCTCTTTTCATCCAATATCATTATCTCATTATTGTATTTTTTTTACTTAATTCTCTCTCTACTCCAGTGTGAGTCTCAAAGGCAAAAATATTTGTCTAACTCATTTCTGAAGCTTCCGAACCTTAAATAGTCACAAATAGATTTTTTTTGATGAATGAACAATGAATGCAATAAAAGGAATAGAATATCTTTATTTATATTCACTATATGTTAAAGTCACTTAATGTACAATGATTCTCACAAATACTATGATAGGTGCTCTAATTTTTTCCATTCAATCATAGAAGGAACTAAATAATACATAGGTAAATAACTTGCTCTTGTGCTTACCTAGCACGTTAACATTGTGCCTATTACAGTGTATTAAACATTTCCCCATGTGTATGTTTTGTATGTATAATCAGATTTGAGCCTTTCAGGGGCAAGGTAATGTAGGAATCATTTTTGAGATCCTGTGACATAGGGCTAGAAAATAGTTGTCATGAACAAAATGCATGTGAAAAAATAATATAATAGATAAATAAAAATAAATTTTCAGGGCTAGAAGGGTAGCTCAGCAATATAGCACTTGCCTGAAATATATAAATCCCTGAATTGGATCCCCAGCACGTATAACCCTGTAAAACCATAGAGCCGGTTGTATCTGATTAGACAAAAGCATTGTACCACACAAACAAAAATAATAATAATAAAATTTCACCACAATCCGACACCTCTCCTCTCACATACATATAATGAAGCCATGGGTAGGATTTGAATTAACCAGGAGTTGGCTGTTTCATTTTTATTTTTTTGCAGGGGTGAGGGTGGGATGTGGTTAGCAACTTCTTCACAGGGCTCCAAGTCCTGCAAGCATCCTACATCATCAGCTCTGGACTCTCTTCCTCAGCACCTTGAGGATGGCCTTCCTGATAGGCTTGGACTTGACACTGTAGATGATGGGGTTGAGCACAGGAGGCACCACCAGGTACACGTAGGCAATGAGAGCATGTACAATGCGGGGCAGGTGCCTCCCAAAACGGTGGATCATGGACACACCTATGACTGGGATGTAGAAAACCAGGACGGCTAAGATATGAGAAACACAAGTGTTGAGGGCCCGGGCACGCTCCTTGGGAGAGGCCAGCCCCATCACTGTATGAAGAATAAGGGTGTAGGACAGGACAATAAGCAAGGAGTCCACACCCACTGTGGACAGAACCACATAGAGCCCATACAGGATGTTGACAGTAATGTCATCACAGGCCCTTTTCATGACATCTGCGTGGAAACAGAATGAGTGGGACAGAAGGATCTTTCCAGGACAGTAGTTCAGTCTTTTCAGCAAGAAGGGGCCTGGGAAGAGGGACAGAGTGGCTCTAGCCACAATGGCCATCCCAATCCTTATGATGGCATTGTTTGTGAGGACAGCTGCATAGTGCAAGGGGTTGGAGATGGCCACAAAGCGGTCAAATGACATGGCCAGGAGCACTGAGGACTCCACTACAGAAAAAGAGTGCAGGAAGAACATCTGGACCAGACATGCAGTGAAACCAATGAACCGATGGTCAAACCAGAGCACAGCCAGGGTTGTGGGCAGTGTGGACAAGGTGAGGCCCACATCAGTGAGGGCCAGCATGGACAGAAAGTAGTACATGGGCTGGTGCAGGCTGGGTGTGCTCCTCACAGCCAGGAGAATGAGGCAGTTTCCAGTGAGTGCCACAGTGTACATGGAGAAGAAGGGGATGGAGATCCACCCGTGAAAGTCCTCCAGTCCTGGGATGCCAATCATGAGGAAAGCAGGTGGCTGAAAGAAGGAGATGTTGATATAGGACTGGGAGGGGAGCATCCTTGGAAGGCAGCTGAGGGCTCCTGACAGATGTGATCTCTCCTTTCTAAGAAGAAATGTAAGGAGAAAATATAAGTTATAGACAAAAACAATTCTGATATCTGGTGACATGGGGTCAAGCAGAATAGCAAGCATTACAGATACAAAGCAGATTAAAAATAAAATATAACTTCATTCAAAAGAAAAATGGCTATACAAGTGCTATAAACCCAATTAGTACAAACGTATCACATCATTGTATGAAAAACAGTTTCCTCCACAATTGAACAGAGCAACACTTTCTTTAAATACATGTTAACTAATTCTGAGGAGCCCAGTGAATAATATTGTATTTTGAATAGCAAGTAGTGACATCATGTAAATAAACTGCAAACATATGTGGGCATCCAAATGGTATATATTAGAAATATATTTTTCTTTTCCTGGATTTGCTTTTTAAATTTTAAACTATAAACTAGCAAATAAGAATATAAAAAAATGGCTTGAAGTTAGGTCATTAATAAAAAAAAGGGAAACAGTAACTCTTACATCTTTTTGTACATATTTAAAAACATGCCAAAAACAGAATAATAGATCTGTGAGCTAAAGATTTATTATGATCACTGAATGCTACAGTTAATGCCAAATCTGAGTCATGTAATTGGCTCACTCTGAAGGAATGGTAAAAATGACCAAAATTTTTTGTTGTGTGGAAGCAGAAGGATGTAGGGGTCTGACAATCTTTGGTCATTTGTGTCTATGGGGTAGAAAATTGTGTACATATTAGTAGAATTTTAAGGACCATGTAGTAAAATTGCTTGTGGTATTTGTCCCATCACAAAAGTAAGCAAGGAGCAAAGAAGTTCCAATACAGAATTTGTATGGACAGTTAAAAAAAAATAAAAAGAGACAAAATAAGGTAACAATATGTCAAAGTAATTTTTGAGGTAAAGAATTATTAAAAGAAAGAAGAAATTTCTATATATATATTTTCCATTAATTTTAAAAATTAAGCAAGCATATAGAAAATTAAAATGTGTGATATTAAAGGGTAAAATTAAATTGACAATAAAGAGAGAAAATGAAGATTAAAATAATATGCCAAATAAAATAATTTATAAAATCTAATATGATATTGAAAATTCTTTTTATTACAAAATGACACACTGGTTAAAACACTTAGATTTATGGAGAATATGATTGAGGATAAACAAAAAAAAATACCAAAATGATAATAATATTTAAGTTGAATGTGAGATACATTGTTAATAGTGGAATTACAAACATAACACATATTCCTAAAGAGAATTAAGTTAAATATGAACAATTGACAATATATTCCAATTTACAATAACATTTTTTTCTGAAAAATTAAGAAAATCTTTATATAAATATCCTTATCATATATCAGGAAATAAACACTAACCTATGCATGTATAGATACATTTAGGCATAGTTATTGTATTGAAAGGGTAAATGAAAATCCTACAAATACCTTAGTTAGTAGCAAAAATATCTAAAAGAAAGAAAAAAGATTAAAAAAAAACAAAGTAAAGATGGATATGTATGGAGACTATGGAAAAGTGGATTTAATCTGAGCATCCTAAACATGTTTAGAATGTTGTTTTGAGAGAAATGGAGAAAAAACATACACTATAGTCAAGATTTTTATTATTCTTTGTAATGTGAACTAACATTTTAGGATGACTCTTTTGATTAATTATGTGATGGCCTTTCAGGGTAAGGAAAAAAGGACGTGTATTTAAAATCAAACAAGTTAGTTAAAAGTTTGTCATAATTAAAACTGTATAATGCTTTTGAAAGTATGGCCATTTTGACAACATTAATTTTGCCTATCCAACCAAGAACATGGGAGATCTTTCTATCTTCTAAGGTCTTTAATTTCTTTCTTTAGCATTCTGTAGATTTGATTGTAAAGGTCTTTTCCTCTTTTGTTAGATTGATTCCCAAGTATTTTATTTTATTTTTTTTTGAGGCTATTGCAAATGGAGTGGTTTTCCTAATTTCTCTTTCAGAGCATTCACTACTGATGTATAGAAATGCATTTGATTTATGGGTGTTGACTTTATATCCTGCACCTTTGCTAAATTCGTTTATTAGCTCTAGAAGTTTTCTGGTGGAAGTTTTTGATCTTCTAAATATAGAATCATGTCATCAGCAAATAGTGATAGCTTGAGTTCTTCTTTTCCTATTCATACCCCTTTAATTTTTTTGTCTGTAATAGCTCTGGCTAGAGTTTCCTGGACTATGTTGAATAGAAGTGGTGAAAGAGGCCATCCCTGTTAAAATTTCAATGTCATTCTTCAGAGAAATAGAAAAAGCAATCATGAAATTCATTTGGAAAAATAAAAGACCCAGAATAGCCAATGCAATCCTTAGCAAGAAGAGTAAAGCAGGAGGCATCACAATACCAGACTGTAAACTGTACTACAGAGCTATAGTAACAAAAACAGCATGGTATTGGCACCAAAATAAACATGTAGACCAATGGTACAGAATAGAAGACACAGAGACAAATCCACATAAATACAGTTATCTCAGACTAGATGAAAGTGCAAAAAACATATATTAGAGAAAGGATAGCCTCTTCAACAAATGGTCCTGGGAAAACTGGAAATACATATGTAGCAAAATGAAATCAAAACCCTATCTCTCATCCTGCACAAAACTCGACTCAAAGTGTATCAAGGACCTAGGAATTAGACCAGTGACCCTGCACCTAATAGAAAAAACGTTGGCCCAAATCTTTATCATGTTGGCATAGGACCTAACTTCTTTAACACAACTCCTAAAGCACAAGAAATAAAATCAAGAATTAATAAATGAGATGGATTCAAACTTAAAAGCTTCTTCTCAGCAAATAAATCAGTCAATAATGTGGAGAGAGAACCTAAAGAATGGGAGAAAATCTTTACCACACACACATCAGATGGAGCACAAATCTCCAGGATATATAAAGAACTCAAAAAACTTAACACCAAAAATACAAATAACCCAATCAATAAATGGGCTAAGGAACGGACACTTCACAGAAGAAGACATACAATTGATCAACAAATATGTAAAAAAATGTTCAACATCTCTAGCAATTAGAGAGATGCAAATCAAAACTACTCTTAAGATTTCATTGCACTCCTGTCAGAATGGCAATTATCAAGAATATAAGCAACAATAAGTGCTGGTGGGGATGTGGGGAAAGGTACACCCAAACTTTGCTGGTGGGACTGAAAATTGGCACAACCACTCTGGAAAGCAGTATAGATTCCTTAGAAAACTTGGAATGGATTCACCATTTGACCCAGCAATCCCACTCCTTGGTTTATACCCAAAGGACTCAAAATCAGCATGCTACAGTGACAATGTTTATAGCCGCTCAGTTCTCAATAGCTAAACTATGGAACCAACCTAGAGGCCCTTCAACAGATGAATGTATAAAGAAAACACAATGGAATATTTCTCAGCCTTAAAGAAGAATGAAATTATGGCATTTGCAGGAAAATGAATGGAACTGGAGACTATCATGCTAAGTGAAATAACCCAATCCCCCCAAAGCAAAGGCCAAATGTTTACTGTGATGTGTGAATGCTGATCCATAATGGATGAGTGGGGGAGCTAGGGAAGAATGGATGAACTTTGGTTTAGGCTGAGGGGAGTGAGGAAAGGGGAGGAGTTGTGGGGCAGGAAGGATGGTGGAATGAGATGGACATTATTACCCTATGTGCATGTATTATTGCACAAATGGTGTGACTCTGCATTGTGTATAGCCAGAAAAATGAGAAGTTATGCTCCATTTATGTACAATTAATTGAAATGCATTCTGCTGTCATGTATAACTAATTAGAATAAAAATAATGCTGTCAACATTAAGCTGAGTGGAATATCAGAACAAGCTCAAGAAGAGAAAATGAAGGGAAATGTGTAGCTTTGTAGCAAGGAACACCTCATGCTTAGATGTGGTCTCTAACTACCATGCCACTGAAAGGAGTCAGGTGTTCTTTGGTTAATGTCTAATTCAAACTTTTTGTTAGAAATACACCAAATAGACTTGGATACCTTTCAATACAAGAAAATGGGGATTACTTTAAAAAGCTTATGTCATTTTCAAAAGGTGAACTTTAAGAGGTTTACACTTGCCAAATATGGGTCAACTTAGCATCAATGAGAATAACTGCAATGGAATGAAGCACATTAAACATGTGCACATTAGTCACTCCTCATTGGTCAGTGATGCTAGGAACACAGTACTATGAACACTGGTAAATAGTCTGCTCTTATTCTACAACCTGCTGCATGATATAAACAAAAAAAAATGGAAATTTTCTTTTCATGGAGGAATTATAGCTAATAAAAATAATAAAACTGGGTATTTTATCAAAATAAGAAGTCTGAGTCACAATTCACTATCAGTTTATAGAAAATATAGGAGAGAGCAAGTAACTAAGCATGTTAAAAGTTACCAGCAGATCCAATCAGAAAAATCCAATAGAGTTTTGTTCAGTCATAAAGAATGAATAAAGTTAGCTAGGCACAGTGGCGCACGCCTGTAATCCCAGCACTTGGGAGGCTGAGAGGCAGGAGGATCACGAGTTCAGAGCCAGTCTCAGCAATGGTGAGGCACTTAGCAACTCAGTGAGACCCTGTCTCTAATAAAATACAAGAAAGGGCTGGGGATGTGGCCCAGTGGTTGAGTGCCCCTGAGTTCAATCCCCAGTGCAAAAAAAAAAAAAAAAAAAAAAAAAGACTGAATGAAGTTGTGTCATTTTCAGGAAAATGGATGGATATGGAAACCATGGTTTTGAGTGAAGTAAGTCAGATACATAGAGAGAAGTATCCTGTGTTTTTTCTCATATGTGGAAGCTATAAGAAAAAAAAAAGGATAAAAATGGGATGCCAGGAAAGTAGAAGGGAGTCTATTAGGGTTGAGGAAGTGGGCCACAGGTGGAGAGGTGGGGATGGTAGGGGAGATTTGGGGAATAAAATTGATCAAATCACTTTTTTATGTATGTACAAATATGCCCAGTTGATCTCTCCTTTTTTCCAGTTGTTAAAGAAACAGGACCCTGCCTCCTTTCTTTATTTAACTCCTTCTTTAAATAGGCTTTACAAACAATTAATAAAAAATTATCAACCATAATGGTGGATAAACTTTCAATATCTAATGTGCCATTATTATGGATAGTTTTTGTTAAAACACCTTACACTTCTGCAACAGTACTTACTATTATAATAAAAATTATATATATATATATGTACATACATATATATATATAAATGATTATATTGTCCTCATTTTTTAGGCTGTAATATTTTGCCTTTTGCTGATATGTATGCTCAATTAATTACTGATGGTCATACTAAAATTTTATCCTTAACAGGCATGGACATTCATGTTTTATACCTTAATTATGAAAAAACTTTACATCTCCAATACTTACAGTTCTCCCTCTATTATCAAGTTGTATTAGTAAATTTTTATCACCAATTGCTTTTCACATGCTTCTTGATGGCCAATTCTCTTTGTTAAATCAGGTTCCTTTGTTATATCCCTCTTCCTTAATTTTTACCATTCTGCTTGTAGATGGGTTAACAAATATACAGATGAAACTAAACAAAAAAAAGTAGGATCTGTTTTTATTAATGGTAAATGAAATAACTATTACACCCTGCCTCAAATCTCTCCATAGTCAGCTGCATTAGCCACCTTTATACTAATGCTGAGGTTATTTTCTACTTCTTTAAACATTATTAAAGATTCTCAACAAATAACTAAACTTGTTCCTCACATTTTTATAGCTGTGTTATGCCCTCATTTGGATTCCAATTTACTCTCTCTTTTTTTTTTAACCCTTTAAACTCTTTTGCAACATCTTATGTCTCCTATCTTCCTCACTCATATACGCAGCCACAACAAAATTCCTGGACATTTGACGGAGGGTAACACCCACACAGATAAAGCTATGAATCCCTTTATCCTTTATTTTCAAATGCTGTTAAGTCTCATGGATTTCTTCATCAAAACACTTGCTCACTAATAAAAATGTTTTCCATCTCTTCTCAACAGGTTCATGCTAGAGTTAACAACTGTTCTTACTAAGCACCTTTCCGGGCTCCTATGTGGAAATCCATAAATCCATGAGGCCTACATTCTAATACACTTTGACAAATGGATGTTACCCATTTCTTTACTTTTCATCCTTATTCCTTTTTTCATGTTTCCATTGATACTAATTCTGGATTTATTTGGGCTAGTGCCCACAGGTCTAAAAATGTTATCTGCGGCTCACACCCCCACCAGGGCTGGGAATAGCAGGCCCACATTGTAGACAGGGCCTGGCCAGAGGAAGGGCCCTGCCCATTGCTTGTGGGACTACAACCTGCCCAGTTGTGATGGGATCAAGCAGCAGCCACTGTCTGAAGGAAGGGCTGAGCCACTGGCCCACCCGATCGCTAGCTTACATAACCACCAGGACTAGGAGCAGCAATCTCTGCCCTGTGGAAGGGGGGCCATGCCGCCTACCTGCCCAAACCCACTGAAACAACTAGACTTGGAGAAGATCCAGGAGGAGGAGAGTGGGGAGAGGAAAGCCAGACCACCTGCTCCACCACACTGCGGCCAGGAGGAGATCTGGAGAGAGAGGCCCGTCCCACGCCTGCAAATTGGAGAGGCAACCCGTGTCTGCCCAGAGAGACACACTGCAGTGGGATTCAGTAGCTACACAAGCTAATATCAATATAATTATAGGTCTGAGGCTGCCAGTGCCACAAAACTGAGTTAGCTATGCTAATACTAAGGAAAAACAAAAAGGTCTGGGTAAGACATCACTAAGGTCCCTGGAGACCAGGCTGCACCAGAAGGTGCAACCAGTTATGCTGTTGTGAACTAACAGGGAATATTGCATGGGGATCCCTATCTCTTGCTTCTCCTACTAACAGCCAGATTCTAATGATTACACTCTCACTAGTCAAATAATCTAATACCTCTATTTTCTCACATCCTACTTCATAAACCTCTAAGCCGACCTCTAAGTCCCCCCTTCTACCATTAGATACTGTAAACCACCACACAAACATAGAGAATATATGATATAAGATAACTGATCTCATCATTTCTGTTTATAGTGATAAAACTGTAAATATAAAAATAGAAACTAACTGATAATGGATACACATTGGGCACATTAAAAGCTATAATATTTATCTTTCCCTAAAAAGTGAGGTTTTGGGTAACCTGTAGAGACCTTATAAGACAAAAGGGCAGAAGCTGTAATACCTCAGGTTTACAGTGCAAGAGAGGAAAATACATAGATATCATGAGAAAACAAGGGAGGAAAATGCCCCAAACAAACCAAGATATTACAACAATAGAAGCCATAGAAAGCACAATAGGTGAAACATCAGAGAAGGAGTTCCAGATATACATAATTAAAATGATAAGTGATTTAAAAAATGACCTAAGTGAGCGGATACAGGCAAAAATTTATCTCTCCAACAAAGAGATAAGAGATCAAATATAGGCAACCATCGATCACACCAACAAAGAGATAAGAGAACAAATAAGCAGCAAATGATTACTTCAAGAAAGAGATAGAGTTTGAGAAAAACAAAAACAAACAGAAATCCTTGAAATGAAAGAAACAGTAAGCAACTTACTGTTAAAAAACAACTTAAAAAAGCAACTTAAAAAATTCAACAGAATGGACCACTTGGAAGATAGGACATCAGACAATGAGGACAAAATATATAATCTTGAAAATAAAGTTGAACTCACAGTGAAGATGGTAAGAAACCATGAACAGAACATCCAATAACTATGGCATACCATCAAAAGACCAAATTTAAGATTTATTGGAATAGAGGAAGGTGCAGAGATTCAAACCAAAGGAATGCACAATCTCTTCAATGAAATAATATCAGAAAATTTCCCAAGCAGGAAGAATGAATTTGAAAATCATATACAAGAGGCCTATAGATGCCAAATGTACAAAATTACAACAGATCTACACCAAGGCACATTGTAATGAAAATGCCTAGCATACAAAATAAAGATAGAATTTTAAAGGCTGCAAGAGAGAAAAGTCAGATTACCTATAAGGGAAAACCAAATTGCATCTCAGCAAATTTTTCAACCCAGACCCTCAAAGCCAGGAGAGCCTGGAACAACATATACCAGGCTCTAAAAAATAAGGGATACCAACCAAGAATTTTATATTCATCAAAATTAAGCTTTAGATTTGATGATGAAAGAAAAACCTTTCATGATAAACAAAAGCTAAAATAATTTACAACAAGAAAGCCTGCACTACAGAACATTCTTGACAAAATATTCCATGAAGACAAAGTAAAAAATAATAATGAAAATCTGCAAAGAGAAGAACTACAATAAAGAAAAAAAAAAAAAAAAAAAAACCAAAGAGGAAACCAAGTCAAGTTAAATACCAAAAATAATAATAAAAAAAATGACTGGTAATACAAATTATGTCTCAATAATAACCCTGAGTGTTAATGGCCTAAACTCACCAATTAAAAGACATAGCTAATAGATTGGATTAAAAAAACAGACCCAACAATTTGTTGCCTTCAAGAGACACATCTCATAGGAAAAGACGCCCATAGACTAAAGGTGAAAGGATGGGATAAAATATATCACTCACATGGTCTACGTAAGCAAGTAGGGGTCTCCATCCTCATATCAAATAAAGTAGACTTCAAGCCAAAGTTAGTCAAAAGAGATAAAGATGGACATTTCATACTGCTAAGGGAATCATAGATCAACAAGATATAACTGTTATAAATATATATGCCCCAAATAATGGAGCATCTACATTCATCAATCAAACTCTTCTCAAGTTCAAGAATCAAATAGACCACAACACAATAATTCTAGGTGAGTTTAACACATCTCTTTTACTACTAGATAGATCTTCCAAACAAAAGTAAAACAAAGAAACTATACAACTCAATAATAAAATCAATAACTTAGACTTAACTGACACATATATATAGTATATCATCCATCAATGAGCCAATACACTTTCTTCTCAGCAGCACGTGGATCCTTCTCAAAAATAGACCATATATTATGCCATAAAGTAACTCTAAGCAAATATTAAAAAGTAGGGATACTACCCTGCATTCTATCAGATCATAATGGAATGAAATTAGAAATCAATGATAAGAAAAATAAAAGCTACTCCAACACCTAGAGACTAAATAATAATATGCTACTGAATGATCAATGGGTTGCAGATGACATCAAAAAGCAGATTAAGAAATTCTTAGAGGTAAATGAGAACACTAATTCAACATATCGAAATTTCTGGAACATTCTGAAGGCAGTACTAAGAGGAAAGTTTATTGCTCATTCCTTCAAAAAAGAAAAAGTCAACAAATAAATGAACTAGCATTACATCTCAAAGCTCTAGAAAAAGAAGAACAAATCAACCCCAAAAGAAGTAGAAGACAGGAGATAATTAAAATCAGAGCTGAAATTAAAGAAATTGAAACAAACAAAGAAAGAAAAATTGAAAAAATTGACAGAAAAAATATTTGGTTCTTTGAAAAAGTAAGTAAAATTCATAAACCATTAGCTATGCTAATGAAGAAAAGGAGAGAGAAAACACAAATTACCAATATCTATGATGAAAAAGGAAATATCACGACAGACACTACAGAAATACAGAAGATAATTAGAAATTATTTTTAAAATTTATACTCCAATAAAATAGAAAATAACGAAGGCATCAACAAATTTCTAGAGACATATGATATGCCCAAACTATATCAGTATGATATACACAATTTAAATAGGTCAATTTCAAGCAAAGAAATAGAGGATGTCATAAAAAACTTACAAATCAAAAAAAGCCTGGGACCGGATGGATACACAGCTGAGTTCTACAAGACCTTTAAAGAAGAACTAACAACAATATTTCTCAAACTATTTCATGAAATAGAAAAAAGAGGGAACACTCCCAGACTTATTCTATGAGGCCAATATCACCCTGATTCTAAAACCAGACAGAGACAAATCAAAGAAAGAAAACTCAGACCAATATCTCTAATGAATATAGATGCAAAAATTCTCAATAAAATTCTGGCAAATCAAATGGAAAAACATATCAAAAAGATAATACACGATGATCAAGTGGGCTTCATTCCAGGGATGCAAGTTTGGTTCAACATATAGAAGTCAATAAATGTAATTCATTACATCAATAGAATCAAAGATAAAAATCATATGATCATCTCAATAGATGCAGAGAAAGCATTTAACAAAATATAGCACCCCTTCATGTTCAAAATCCTAGGAAAAACAGGGATAACAGGAACATACCTCAACATCATAAAGGCCGTCTATGCTAAGCCCCAGGCCAACTTCATCCTAAATGGAGAAAAATTGAAAGCATTCCCTCTAAAAACTGGGAACAAGACAGGGATGCCCTCTTTTACCATTTCTATTTAACATAGTTCTTGAAGCCCTAGCCACAGCAATTAGACAGATGAAAGAATTTAAAGGGATACAGATAGAAAAAGAAGAACAAAATTATCACTATTTGCAGACAATATGATTTTATACATAGAAGATCCAAAAAATTCCACCAAAAGTCTTCTAGATCTAATAAATGAATTCAGCAAAGTAGCTGGATATGAAACCAATTCCCATAAATCAAAGGCATTTCTGTACATCAGTGACAAATCCTCAGAAAGAGAAACTAGGAAATCCACCCCATTTACTATAGCCTAAAAAAAAAAAAAAAAAAAAAAAAACATGGGAATCAACTTAACAAAAGAATTGAAAGACCTGTACAATGAAAACTACAGCAAGCTAAAGAAAGAAATTAATGAAGCTCTTAGGAGATGGAAAGATCTACCTTGTTCATGGATAGGTAGAATTAATATTGTCAAAATGACTATTCTCCCAAAAGCACCATACAGTTTCAATGCAATACCAATCAAAATCCCAATATCATTCCTCATAGAAATAGAAAAAGCAATCATGAAATTCATCTGGAAAAATAAGAGACTCAGAATAGCCAAAAGGAATTCTTAGCAAGAAGAGTGAAGCTGGTGGCATTACTATTCCAGAACTTAAATTGTATTACAAAGCAACTGTAACAAAAACAGCATGGTATTGGCACCAAAATAGACAGGTTGACCATTGGGACACAATAGAAGACACAGAGACGAACCCACACACCTACAGTTATCTTATATTAGACAAAGGTGCCAAAAACATACATTGGAGAAAAGACAGCCTCTTCAACAAATGGTGTTGGGACTGGAAATCCTCATGTTATAAAATGAAATCTCTTTTTCTCACCATGCACAAAACTTAACTCAATGTGGATCAAGGACCTAGGAATTAAACCAAACAAAATTAAACCAGAGACCTTGCACCTAATAGAAGAAAAAGTAGGCCCAAATCTCTATCATGTTGGATTACACCCCAACTTCCTCAATAAGACTCCTATAGCACAAGAATTAAAACCAAGAATCAATAAATGGGATGGATTCAAACTACAAAGCTTCTTCTCAGCAAAAGAAACAATTAGTGAGTTGAAAAGAGAACCTACAGAATGGGAGCAAATCTTTACCACAAACACATCAGATAGAACACTAACCTCAAGGATTTATAAAGCTCTCAAAAGCCTTAACACAAAAAAAAACCAAATAACCCAATCAATGAATGGGTCAAGGAATTAAACAGACACTTCTCAGAAGATGATATACAATCAATCAACAAATATATAAAAAAAAAAGTTCAACATCTCTAGCGATTAGAGAAATGCAAATCAAAACTACTCTAAAATTTCATCTTACTCCAGTTAGAATGGCAGCTATCAAAAAACAAACAAACAAACAAACAATAAATGCTGTCGAGGATGTGGGGAAAAAGGCACACTCTTACATTGCTGGTGGAACTGCAAATTGGTGAAGCCAGTCTGGAAAGTAGTATGGAGATTCCTAGGAAACTTGGAATGGAACCACCATTTGACCCAGCTATCCCACTCCTTGCTCTATACCCAAAAGTCTTAAAATCAGCTTACTAAAGGTATACAGCCACATCAATGTTTATAGTAGTGCAATTCACAATAGCTAGATTGTGGAACCAACCCAGATGCCCATCAGCAGATGAACGGATAGGGAAACTTTGGTATATATACACAATGGAACATAATTCAGCACTAAAAGAGAATAAAATCATGGCATTTGCAGGTAAATGGATGGAGTTGGAGAAAATAATGCTAAGTGAAGTTAGCCAATCCCCAAAACCAAAGGTCGAATGATCGCTTTGTTATGAAGATACTAACTTATAAAGGCAATGGAGTGGGGATGAGAGGAATGAAAGAATTTTAAATAGAACAAAGATGAGGGAGGGAGAAGAGGGGCAAAGGGATAGGAATAATGGCAGAATGAATTAGCTATCATCACCCTAAATACATGAATGAAGACACAATTATTGTAAAAGTACTTTATATAAAATCAGCAACTTGAAAAATTGTGCTCTTTATATGTAATATGAAATGAATTGCACTCTGCAAACATGTATAACAAATTAGAATAAAAATAAAAATAATAAAATTAAAAAAGATATCTGCTTGCATTTCTTATTTATTAGTCTGCTTTGCCACTATGGGCAAGCCTGCTTGTTTAAAAACAGATAATGCCCTTCATATTCATCCCATGTTTTTACACAATTTTGTACTCATTAAAATATAATTTTACCTCATGAAAGTCCTGACAAGATTTAATTAAGCAAATACGTTTTACTCTAAAGACGTACCTCTTAAAACAAAAACAGAAAAGGGGACCTAGCCTCTCTCATGTTTATAATGCCTTAAATATTGTTTTATTTACAGTTAATGCACTCAATATGCAATACTCACAATTGGTTATCTGCTTTGGATAAATATTTTATTCCCAAACAGCCATTACCAAAAATTTATATAATTGAGTGAAGTAAGTCAGATACATAGAGAGAAGTATCCTGTGTTTTTTTCCCTCATATGTAGAAGCTAGAAGGAAAAACCAGGAGAAAAATGCAATGCCAGGAAAGTAGAAGGGACTCTATTAGGGTAGAGGAGGGGGGGCCACAGGAGGAGAGATGGGGATGGTAAGGGAGATTTGGGGAATAAAATTGATCAAATCACTTTTTTTTAATGTATATACAAATATGCCACAATGAAACCCACCATTCTATAAATAATACGCACCAATAAACACACACAAACACTCACAACAAACCCAACATATTTGAGAGGACAAGATGCCAGTTTCTTCCACAAATAAATTACAATAAAATAAAAAATGAAGAGAGAAAAACCTATAGAATTAAAGAGACTTGACTCCTATCAACCAAGTGCAATGTATGGACTTTGTTAGGATTTTGTTTTGAGCAAACCAAATGTAAAAAAGTGAAAAACTAACAAAGAAAAATACTTTTACAGGATAATCAAGGAAATGTGAATAAATATTGGTTGAATGTTAATATCTGAAAATATTTTAAACCTATAGATTGACACAGTGACTTAGACTGATTTCAAAATAATTGGAATACTTATAACTACAAGAGTGGCTAGGAGCTAATGATATAGCAGCTGGATACAGGTATACAAAGATCCATTTTATCCTTTCTCTAATTTTAAATACTTAATTTTTTTGTGTAAAATTTTAATAAAATCAATAGCACCCTCTATAATAAGTAACATTAGCTAAAGGAATCAAATGAGGGGATTTGTGCAAAAATTTATCACTACTCTTTCCAAAATCTCATTTAAATGATAATGAAATGGAAAGTCATTAACTCATAAAGAACAGGATGGGATATAAGGGATGCAAACAACATTATAGTTTATGCATAAAAATAGGAAGAGTGATAAGAAGCCAACAGAAATCGTCTACTTTCTTGTAGAGAGGTCACACCACAGATCCACTTCAAAAGAACTAACTGGATCTTCCATTCTTGCAGAAGACAGAATACTTCCTGGAAAAACTTCACTAGCAAGGCTTTGGAGCCAGAGATGCCAGATTGAAACAAAAGATACACAATATTGAAAACAAATGACCTGAGGAAAGGCAAGACTGTAGGAGTCTCTCCACTTGGTTCACAGAGTCTCCACTTGAGGGACATCTTGGGCCCTCTCAACTGGCAGAACATGACCAAGAATGTGTTTGGAGAAATGCAAGTCCAAACATAGGTAGTGAGATGCTGAATCAGTGCTGAGAATGGCATTCTGAAGAGAATGGAAAAGAACTGCACATATCCACTCATTTACTCTATGAGGGGCATCTCTACCCAAAGATATGGCCTGGGATTCCAATTTATATCTGAACTATAAACTCTAGGACCTTGGGAAGGCAGTCTCCTTTAGCTATTCTTCTTGGGATAGGACTACTATCTCTCATTGTCTTAGATTTTGTATTTCTTCTCCTTTTGTTTTATATCCAGCCCTTTCCCTCTGATACTGCCATCTGAAGCTGAGACATAGTAGCCATCCATCTGGGAAGTGGAACGGGGGATGTATTGGGGCCCCAGGTACTCACCCTTGGCTGTTGTTTCAGGCTTCCCCAGCACTCACACCCTGCAGGAGCCCATGGTGTTCATAGCAGAGGGATTAAGTTTTATCTCACTGCACAGGACACCTTGGCAGAGCACCTGTCTTCAGGGAAGGCTAGGCACGAGCCACAGAGGAGTAATTCTACTCAGGTCCCTGTGGGGTGGGAAAGCTGGTGCTGGCTTTGCATTCATGGACCAAGTGTTTGGAAAAATAAAACTATACAAAGGAAAGGGAGTCCAGAATGACAGGCTGTCTAATATTCCATCAAATTAAGTTGTCTTTGGAGACTATTATCTTCAATGGCCCCTATGAATTTGAAATCCTCCAAAGACAATATTCCTGAAGACTCCTTTGAGCCAGTCCACAGGATTAGTCCTACAGGAACTTGCTGTTTTTTTTTTTTTTTTTTTGCAGAGGGAGGGATATGGTGAGATGTGGTGTGGAGCCCAGTGGTGACCTAACGTAGCTTAAGGGAGTCAGGGAGAGCATTAGAAGAAGTGGAGAGGGTTCAGGTTCTGGGACAGATACCAGGACTGAGAACTTGAATCCCTGGAAGGAAGCTAGCACAGATTCTGCCCACATTCCTCCCTGGGTCTGACCTACTGAATCAATCAGGTTCAAAAAGGAGAGAATTTGGACAAAGGAAGAACAAGAATTACAGATCACTAATTCTGGGTTGGAATACTTCACTCTGTTTCTTACCACATATGAGCTTTTTTTTCCCCATCCTGCCTCACTTTCTAGAGAACTTTCATAATACTTCTGACCTCAGTTCTTTGCTAAATCAAAGAAGACTATGACCATTCACCTGGAACTACTTTCTATAGGTACATTTGACATACTCTCATCTTTGACTTTGGCAACACTCTACCAGGCTGAATGAGGCCTGTCCTGGTTACCTTTCTCTTTATGAGAGATAAGTAAACTTACAGAAAAATCATGACATTGAAAATTTATATCAAAGGCTTGAGCTGAGATCTTATAGCTACTTCATAATTCTTTCAAATTTTAGATCATCACCATTTTTCTCAAACTCTTTATGCAACTTGACCACTCTTCTCGCAATAGCTAATTTTTTTCTTTTAAAATTTTTTACTTGTTTTAATTAGTTATACATGACAGTAGAATGCATTTATATGTACTTTGTTATACATAAATTGGGTATAATTTCTCATTTTCTTTCTTTTTAAAAATTTTTTATTATTCTAATTTGTTATACACATTTGCAGAGTACATTTCATTTCATATTACATATAAAGAGCACATTTTTTCAAGTTGCTGGTTTTATATAAAGTATTTTTACAACAATTGTGTCTTCATACATGTATTTAGGGTAATCATGGATAACTCAGTCTGCCATTATTCCTATCCCCTTGCCCCCTCCAGTGCCTCCCCCATCTTTGTTCTATTTAAAGCTCTTTCATTCCTCTCATCCCCTCTCTTGCCTTTATAAGTTAGTATCTTCCTATCAAAGAGACCATTCGACCTTTGGTTTTTTGGATTGGCTAACTTCACTTAGCATTATTTTCTCCAACTCCATCCTTTTACCTGCAAATGCCATTATTTTATTTTGGTATAGTTCCCATTTCACACAGCAAGTGGGCCTTTCCTAAACTTCCTGCCCACCCCCCACCCCCCCCCATATCTTATTTATTTCCATTCCTATATGCATACCTTATCAGAGAGACATGAACATGTTGCTTCATAGAAACTACCTTTCCACCAGTTTACTTCTTTGTTAACTGCCTATCAAGTACTGAAAAAAAAAAATTTGAATATCATATCATGGCATTGAAAGTTCTTTACAATTTTTTTAAAATAAAGCTTATTATGTACAGATGGTTGTGGATGCACATGTACTTCTAATTCAAAAAGATCCTATGTGCACTTAACCCAACTTCATCAGTGGTAACATCTTGCAAAACAATAATACAATCTCAAGATAAGGATATTGATGATCCAAAAGGAAGGTAAACCAGCATAAGAAAGACCATATATGGCAAGCCATACTTAATGTTATCCTCTATGGTGAAAAGCTGAGAGCATTTTCTCTATGTTCAGGGATAAGAACAGGATGCCAACTCTCTCCTTTTATGTTCAACATAGTATGAGAGTATTAGCCAGAGAAATTAGATAAAATAACAAAAGTCATCTGAATCTGAAAGGAAGAAGAAAAATCGTCTGTGTTTGCAGATTAATATATAGACAACCCTAAACATTCCACTAAAATTTTGCCAAACTAATAAGTGAACTCAGTAAAGTTGCCAGATGCAAAACCAACATATAAAAATAAGTTGCATTTTATACACTAGCAGTGAAACACCTGACAAAGAAATTAAGAAACCCCTCTGACAACATTAAAAAAAAAAAGTACTTAGTGGCCTGGAGTTGTTGCTTAGTTATAGAGTGTGGGCATACAACACATAAAACCCTGGATTTAAGAAACATTACCCAAACCAAAGACAACAAAACAGAACAGAAAAAAAAACCACCAAAAGTATAAATTCTCCCAAACAAAAAGTTAAGAATAAATTCAATCAAAGAGGTAAAAGGCCTTTACATTGGAAATTATAAAATATCTTGATGAATAAAATGGAGAAGACACAAATAAATGGAAAGATATGTCATTTCTTAGAAGAATTAATGTTTTTAAAATGTTTGTACTATCCAAAATAATTTATAGACTCAATAAAATCCCCATCAAAATTCCAATGCCATTTTTCACTACAGTAGAAAAAAATGATCCTAAAATTCTTGTGGTGCCACAAATGGTCCTGAATAGCTAAAGTAAAATGTTGAGCAGGAAGAACAAAGCTAGAAATATCACACAAAGTTATAGTAATCAACACAGTCTGATACTGACATTAAAGCTGACATACAAAGCAATAGAATAAAATAGAAAGCCAAAAAATAAATCCACATGTTATGGTCAGTTGATCTTTGGACAGAGTTACCGAGAATGCATACTGGGGAAAGAATAGTATCTTCAATAAATCATGTAGGAAATCTGTATCCACATAATGAAATTGAATCTCATCTGTTATGCAGGAATCAACTCAAAATGAATTAAAAACTTGAATTTAAGACTCTGAACTGTAAAACTACAGGGAAAAAACTGGGAAAAATTTCCCAACCTTGAACCTCGTAATAATTTTTTTCTGGATATGATACCAAAAGCATACATGACAAAAGTAAAAATGATCAAGTGGAATTCCATCAAACTAAAAGGCTTATGTACAGAAACAATCTGTTGAGTGAAGAGACAACATCTGGAATGGGAGAAAATGCATCCAATAATAAGTTAGTATCTATAATATATAAGAAGCATAAACAACTCAATAGCAAGAAAACAAATAACCTAGTTAAAAAGTGGGCAAGGCTCTTGAGTAGACATTTCAGAAAAGAAGACACATGAATGGGTAACGGGTATATGAAAAGATGGTCAACATCACTAATCATCAGGAAAATGCAAATAAAGACCACAGTGAAACATCACCTCACATCTTTGGAGTAGTTATTCTAATAAATAAAAAAAGATAACTAGAGTTGTTGAGGAAGTGGAGAAAAGGAAACCCTTACTGTATATAGTGGTGGTGGGAACGCAAATTGGTACAGTCATTATGGAAAATATCCTGGAGTTTCCTCAAATATTAAAAAATAGAATTTCCATATATAGGAAATGAAATCAGCATCTTGATGAGTTGCCTGCATTCTCAGATTCTCATAATATTATTCACAGCAGCTAAAATATGGTATCATATTTTGTCATATGGTCAATCAACAGATAATCAACAGATAATAAAAATGTGAAACACAGATACACACAGAAGAATATTGTTCAGCCTTTAAAAGGAAAAAAATCCAGTCATTTACGACAACATGAATGAACCAAAGCAATGGTATGTTGATAAAAACCAGGCACAGAAAGATGAATACTGAATGATCTCATTTGTATGTAGAATCTCAAAAGGTCAAATTCACAGAAGTAGGTGAAATGGATTCATAAAATGGCAACTTATTTGTTCCTAAAAACTGTTCAAGATATTTTTCAAGATGCAGATGCAGAAGCCTAGGACCTGACTTAAAATGAAGTTGAGAGATTTACAGATCCTGAGGAACAAGAACAGGACCTCATGGACCTGTATTAGAAGCAAGGGGAGCTGACAGTTTTAGGATGGACTAGAATTATCCACAAGTTCCATGAGGACCAGCATACTGGGTGGTGCAGACTTTTCCACTAAGATTCCTGTTTACAATTAATCAGCCCTATATTTCCCCTAACCCTAGGGCCACTTAAATTCCTTCACCGCTGGCTCATGGAGAGACAGATTTGTGTGTGCTTCCTGTCTCCATGTTGGTTCATCTACAGACAATAAAGCTCTTTCTTTTTGTAAATACTGGTGCCGTAGTATCTGTTTGTATGTACATCAGGAAATAAGCCCTTGCTTGGTAGCATGAAGAGAGTAGATTGGTGGTTGCCAGGGACTGGGGAGTGGGGTGGGGAAAAGTATTCAAAGTATACAAAGTTTCAATACTTTGTGGGATGAATAAATTCTGCAGTTCTCACGTACCGCATGGTGACTATAGTTATAGTATATTGTATGCTTGAAATTTGCTAAAAGAGTAGATCTTAAAATGTTCTTACCACAAACATGTAACTATGTGAGGTGATGAATATATCAATCAGTCTGTGGTAATCATTTCATTAAAGAACCTGTGTGTTAGAACTAAAAGTTTTATATTATAAATCCATACAATTTTTATTTGTCAATTATATCCCAATAAAGCTGGAGAAAACTAGCTTTTTTCCCCCTTAGCTCCTGATACAGTTGTAAACCACTTAAAATTCATGAAAATGTATTTCTTATTCCAGTCACTGTTATTTCCACTAGTTCTTTGCAGGCTCTGGTCAACTCAACAAGGTGCAACCTGTCAGTTTCACCTCAGCCCTGAATATGCACCTCCTCCTTCCCACCTGTGGTTTCTCCTTTGATGCTGTCATGGGGACCATGGGAATCCACTGAATACTCACTTATCAGCAACATGGTAGTGGTGGGAGTTAGTGCCCTGTGTGGCAATTCTTTACTACCAGGGTAGAAGAGGTAAAACTACTTCTCCTTTCTTTTCAATAGGAAGGAGATTCTAAACATTTTAGGCAGTCTTGCAATATTTATCAATGGTTGCTTTTTGGGTGGACAAATCTATCAATGCATTTTTTTCTTTTTTGCTTTCTCTTTTCCCTGCTTCAATTCTACTATCCCTCACATCTGGTCACTGGATTTGAGCTCCAGAAGAGTAGCACATAGGCTTTGGTTTCAGGGGAACCTAGGGGAAGACAGACTGTGCTTTGGCAATCAAAACTCTTGTGATGTCAGAGTTCATCTCACTGTTTCTTCCCTCTATATAGTCCCTATGCTTCTCCATTTACTTTTCTCAACCCCAAACTGGACTCATTTTAAATATCACCTGCTCATGAATCTCTCCCTAATTCTTATAGTAAGCTACTTTCTCCCTCCTTCTGTGGCCACTGTGGGGGCACTCAGGGCTCAACATTAAAAATTTTGTTTTACATCTGATATCCATTTATTTTTGATTTTCCTTCATGTTTCAGGATGTTGAACATGATAAATGATTCTTGAATGTTTTTTATTGAATGATATTAAGAAATGGATAAGGGCTGGGGACATGACCCCATGGTAGAACATTGCCTAGCATGGATGAGGCCCTGGGTTTGATCCTCAGCACAAGTAAATAAATAACTTTGACATCAGGGAGGAGAATTGGTGATTATTGTTGGAAAGAATTCCAAATTTGTGATGCTGGTAAAATCTGGTTGTAAATATATATTGAGTGTAAATCTTAAAAAGCAAACAAACAAACAAACAACAAAACCTAGGGAAATTTCTATTCCCAGAAACAAATTTAAGTTTTTCTTTTATTTCTGACCAACTCAGTCTGGGATAAATGACGTGTTGCTTAGACATGGGGGCTAGATAAAATTACTGGGGGATGGGAGCTGTTCTATTAATTGGGCAACCTTGACTGTGGCTCTCAAAGGGAATTGGCTACCTAAATTGGTGCCCTCCACTGACCAGGCCAACATAAACATGGCTGGGAATACAGCAGTGTTTTTATGGTCCTCAGTCCCTAGAGACACTGTTTTACTGGGAAAGATACTCTCATTATAGTGACCACTTGCCTGAGACTCCCAATTTCAGAGGCCTCTCACAGCAGGGGCTGCCTCGGGCCATCTCTATGATCTGACTCAGCTTCCCAGGCACCCAGAAAGCCTCTTACCAGGAAATCCTTCCAGAAAATGGGAGCAGAAATGCACTCTCCCAGGACCCTGGTCTGTGTGAAAGAGGGGTAAGCAGTGGCCATTACTTCTTCCATAAGATTGCCACCTTCTGGAATGCAAACACATTTTCCTGGGAAAACTTTAGGAACTGGTCTTCTTATTAGACTTCTTCCTCCAGTGCACAAATCAGTCCTTTCAATCCTATTTGAATCTCATCTTTGTCACCCACTGTACTCCCCTCTTTTTTCCCAACCCCTAACCTTAGTCCTGGTGCTGATGAGAGACAGATGATAGATAAGATAGATGATAAGACAAGACAAGACTAGACAGAACTCAGTTCTTAAATTCTAAGCTCCCAAGTTAATGTCACCAAGTGAGTGCTTTGAATATTTTAAAATCTGTATAGCTTTCTTGTCACAGTTCCAATGCACATTTATAGCCCTTTGACATCCCTGAGAGGCAGGGATTTTTGCCTGCTCCAAGGTAACAATAATAAATATTTGTTGAGTTCATACTATGCGCTAAATACTGTGCTGAGTATTATTCAGGGTTATTTCACATAATTCTCACAAAAGCTCCGAGAGGTAGATAACCATTTTCATCCTTAGAATGAGGAAAACAAGTCTCACAGAGAGTGAATTGACAGGATGAGTCACAGAACATCTGCTCTTTCTATTGCCCCAGGCTTCCTTTTAGAAAGTCTATGAATATCTCCCAGGTGGAGAATCCCAGTCTCTGGGAGCAGTGTTGATGTTTAGAAACAACCATAATTGGCAGGAACAGTGGGTAGGACATCAAGTTGAGAAATGCCATGTTTGGGCAAACAGAAGTTCATAGGGGGATGTGACTTCTCTAAAATCATCTCCTGTAGAAGTAATTTCTCAGGATACATCATCACTTACCTGATCAGGCCACAATTCTCAGCCAGTACTATAATGAAGAGTAAATGAGAAGACTCCAATATCAAAAAGACCTGGCTTCAAGTCTGGACTCTGCATTTTACTACTGAGTGACTTTGAGAAAATTATAATTCCTTTGTGCCTCAGCTTCCTAGTTTGCAATAAGAGTAAAATTTGATGGACAAATGCCTTCACCTGCCTGTTATATAGACATTTCCCTAACACATCTTTACAAAAGTCCTGACATAGTCAAGAACCCACTGCCCACAGCTGCAACTTTGGTAATAACTCTATTGAATTTGATTCCCCTGTCACCCTTGCTGTTCCCTTACTCCTGTTTGTTGGAAGCATGTCTTACTTTGCTCAAGTCCTTGTCTCAAACTCTGCCTTTGGGATATCCAAATCAAGATACCAAGTTTTTCTTATATGTCACTGCTTTATGGTTATGGGATTCTCATGCTTACAAATTTTGCTAAAAACCACTAGGGACGTACTGGTAGTTGCACAAAACTGATTTATTAATTTGCTGCTGTTAAGCAGAACCTATCTGGGGGATCATTAAGTGTTTCAAAAAGAGAAAGTTAGAGAAGTGTATTTATAAAGTGAGTGGGTCCTGGGGTTAGTGATAGGATGGTTTGGGCAGGTATTGTTTGGGGGTTTTAGCTTTAGAAGATATGAATCCATGCTCTCAGTCTGTCTTTGGTCTTGAGACACATGATTTGGTCATACTAACATTAAAAAATTTTGAGCTTGGATAGATAGTTTGTGATGTCTATTGAAGACTGAGTTTGCACAGTTAATCAGTTTTATGTTTTACATGGTATAGTACAAATGGTTTCTCTTTCAATTTTCAGTTCTCCTTTCACAGCTCGACTGGCCACAGGGATGATCTTTTTTCTTTTTTTTTTTTTTTTTTCAAATCATATATCTCTTTTATTCAGGGTTCTTCAGAGAAGTACAATTAATAGGACTGATGGATAAATAGATATATAGACAGAAACAGAAATGGAGAGATGGAGAGAGAAAGAGAGACTTATGTTGAGAAACTGGCTTACATGATCATGGAGGCTAGTAAATCTAGTAAATCCCAAAACTGCAGGGTGGGCAGATAGATCCAAGGAAGAGTTGGCATTGCAGTTTAAAGGCTAAGGCTGTGTCTGCTGCAGAATTTCCTCTTGCCTACAGGAGATCCATGTTTTGTGTCTTAAGGCTCTCAAGTGATTGGATGAGGTACACCCACATTATGGAGGGTGATCTGCTTACCTCAAAGTCCATCAATTTAAATGTTAGTGATGTCCAGAAGCATTCTCATGGAAACATCTAAAAATGCATCTGACCAAATGTCTGGACTCCATGACTCTGTCAGTCTGTTACACAATATTCACCATCACAAAGTCATATGATTTTGTCCCATACTCATAATCACTGCTTAAATATTTGAGTTAGAAAGAACTTGCTAACTTATTACCTGATATTAATAGAAGGATATATAAAGTTAACTTGGAATTTTTTTCTACTTCTGTAGTTTTACCTCAGAAATGAAGCCTATTAAAAAGTTATAGGCAGAAAAAGATTAGCCAAGAAGGTGGGTGATTTACCCAAGTATGCACAGTGACAGGAACACTTGCTGTCCTCCTTTTATTTGTTCATCTTTAGGCTATATGCAGATGTAAATATATTTAGTGTCCTTGATGATGGGATTTGAAGCCTAGAAATATTGCCACTGAAATCATGGGCCAATTACAATATTAGTAGTCATGCTATTAAAACTTTGTTACTTTGGACTAAATATCATCCTTTTAAAAATAATATTTTCCTTAAACAAATAAAGCCCAAATAAAATCATGTCAATATGTTCTTTTTTTTTTTTTTTTTTTTTTTTTTTTTGTACCGGGGATTGAACTCAGGGGCACTCGACCACTGGGCCACATCCCCAACCCTTTTTTTTGTATTTTATTAGAGACAGGGTGTCACTGAGTTACTAAGTGCCTCGCCATTGCTGAGGCTGGCTTTGAAATCGTGATCCTCCTGCCTCAGCCTCCCAAAGTGCTGGGATTACAGGCGTGCGCCACCGCGCCCGGCTTCAATATGTTCTTGATATAAAATTAATAATGAAATATTTTCATTAATTTTTGAAGTTTTTTATTGTAGAAAAATGTAGATAATATAAAATTCATCATTTTAATAATTGAGCACACAATTCAGCAGCATCAAGTGCATTAACACTGCTCTACAACCATCACCACTATCCATTTTCAGAACTTTTTAATCATCCCAAACTGAAACTCTGTAACTTCCCAAGCTCACATAGGCCCAACCATTATATTCCAACTTCAGCTACTCATTAGAGCTTCAATTCATAGGATGAGAATATTCTACCTTGAAATAAAATATATTTAACATCTTTACAGTTGTGCAAACAATACATGTCAGGGACCCCTGCACTGATGGAAAAGAAGCCTGGAGAACCTGACACATTTCCAAATATTAATTGATTGGATTCTACAAACATAAAAATAGTAAGCATAACAAAATTTAAATTTGTTCTGATATCTACATTAAAACTCGGACAGTATCATTCAAAATATTGGATAGATACAGGACACACCGAAAAAGTGAAGACATGATCCAAGAGATATAAGATATGAACGAGATAAATAGACAAAACTATTCTCCCTGAACCTGGAAAGAAGTAAGCTATCAGACCATGGCTAGTAAACATGAAGTGTGAACTAACCTGGTTCTGCAGCCCTCAACCAGGAGGGAAAGGTTATCTCTCAGGCACAAATACAAAGATAGCCATTTAGTACACAACAGAGAGAAAACTGGGTTTGTACAGGCAGAGGAAATAAATGGCAGATGTTAAACAGGAAGCAATATAAATGTCAGTTAAGTAACTATATTTAATTATCAAATTTAATTCCAAACCTTGGTGCAGCACACATGAGCTGTGTGATTAGTTAAGTCACTTTGCTAATATAAGCTTCATTTCCATAACCTGTAATGTGTAGACAAAAATAGTACCAACCCCATAAAGCTGTGAAGATCACAAAAAAAGCACTTATCATAGTGACTGGAACATTGTAAGCACACAAGATAAGTGTATAAACACTATTATTAAGGGCTTGGATAAATTCCCAGGTAGGACATTATAAACCAACAGTGAGGACTGTGGCAAGCCCTGGATTCCATAAATCGTCAGTTTCATTTCCCACATTAAAAAAAATGTACACATCAACTAAACAATAACTATATGACAAAAAGTTTTAAAAGCAGGAATAAAACTAAATCATCAATCACTTGAACACATATCCTCCAAGGCATAGGCTGTTTTTCAACCTAGTTTCAATCATATATCCTTATTATTTTATTTAATATTATGATGTTTCATTTTTATCAGTCTTTAAACCAGATAATATTCCATTAATATGGATTATCCCACTTATTATTCCATGAAGTGACTAGACTGTAGTTTACTATTTCAGCTGGAGAAAAGCACTGATGTGTTTATGGGCAATTGGAATTAAATTAGTGTTATAAAAAACATTATATCAAACCAGTAAGGATAAGGGGAAGTAGAATGGCAAGGGTCACCTATGTTCCACAGCTTGAATGTTCTTGTCACAACTGATCTTGAGCATAGCCAGCACCCGTGTTCTGATCTGCTTGGTCTTGGCACCGTAGATGATGGGATTGATTACAGGAGGCAGCAGCAGGTAGATGTCCCCCATGAGAACATGCACAATGGGATCAAGGCTGTTTCCAAAGCGGTGCACCACCGAGAGGCCAATGAGTGGCACATAGAAGGCCAGGACCACACCAATGTGTGACACACAGGTCCCAAAGGCCTTGGCCCTCTCTGACTTGGAAGGCAGTTGCAGAACTGTTCGTATAATCAGAAGGTAGGACAAGGAGATGAACATGACATCCACACCCATGACCAGGAGAATGGCAGTAAGACCATAGACCATGTTGGGCAATGTGTCTGCATAGGCCAAATTCATCATGTCCTGGTGCACACAGTAGGAGTGTGAGAGCACATTGGAGCGGCAGAAGGCCAGCCGCTTGATGAGCAGTGGCAGTGGGAAAAAGAAGAGGGATCCGCGGATCACAGCCACCATGCCAATCTGGGCTGTTACTGTATTGTTGAGCACTGCAGCATGGCGCAGTGGGTGACAGATGGCCACATAACGGTCAAAGGCCATGGCCAGTAGGATGGTGGATTCAATGGCTGAGAGAGCATGAATGAAGAACATCTGGGCAAGGCAGGCATCAAAAGAAATCTCCCGGGAGTCAAACCAGAAGAGGGCGAGGATCTTGGGCATGGTAGATGTAGACAAGGCCAGGTCAATGGCTGCCAGCATGCAGAGAAAGAGGTACATGGGTGCATGCAGGCTGCGCTCTGTTCTTACAATGAAGACCACGATGCAGTTCCCAAACAAGGCCACGGCGTACATTGAAAGCAGGGGGAAGCCGAACCAGAAATGGGCTTCCTCTAGTCCTGGGATACCAATAAGTACAAAGGTGGCATGTGTGAAGTTGCAGGAACTCATAGCTGGCACTGAGGAAGGGGAACTGCAGAGGTCACACTGGCAGCCTGTTAAGACATAGGCACAATCAGAGAGTCCCTTGGAAACCTGGGAGCCAGTACTTCTAGCTTTCCTTCTCTCCTGCCCCTTACTACCACTTAAGCTCTTTTTTAAGCTCCGAGTCCCTCTTTTCCAAAGGAGGGACTGTGACAGCTCAAACTATTTTATTATTCACTGCCCTCCAGGTAGATTCAAATTTTTGAAAGGGGACCCAGGGAGAAAAATGACTATACCTGAATAAAGCATTCCCAAATTTCCTCAGACATTTCCTTCTGGCCCCTACCTTCATTGTCTGAGAAGGGGGTGACTTTTTTTTTTATTATTATAAATGTACACTCCTTTTAGTTAAACCTTTCTTCTTTCCTCCCTCTCTCCTCCTCTCCCTCCATTCTCCTTTCTTCCCTATCTTCATGTCTTTATTTCTTTCTTACATTTATTTATTTTGTATGCCATAAGCATTTGCTTGTATGGCATGTTATTCAGTTTTTTGTCACTGTGACAAAATAAGAAAATCAATTTAAAGGAGGAGAGATTTATTTTGGCTTATGGTATCAGAAGTTTCAGTTCACGGTCAACTGACTTTTTTGCTGTGGGCTTACTGCAAGGCAGGGGATCATGGCAGAGAGGGTATAGTGGAGCAGTCACCTCATAGTGACTGGAAAGCAAAGAGAGAAAAAGTGAGGTAAGGTGTGTGTGTGTGTGTGTGTGTGTGTGTGTGTGTAGAGAGAGAGAGAGAGAGAGAGAGAGAGAAGCAGCAAAGGACAAGATACACTCTTCCAGGGCACTCACCCTCAGTGACCAGCATCCTTATATTCCAATCACTTTCTAAAAGCCCCAACTTTAAACAATGCTTCATTGAGAGAACCAAGCCTTCAACACATGGACCTGTTGATGCAGAGATGAAAAATATTTCCCTTGCCCTCTACATGGTTTTCTTAGGGTGGAAGACAGGCTAGCAACCAATGAATTTGAGTAATTTGATAAGTGCTAGCATAAGGTACACGTTTAATGCATTGGAGCGGGGAGAGGCATGATCAGAGGAAACTTCCTGGAAAAAATGATTTTTTTTCAGTCTTGAAATGTGAGGGAAAGTTAGACAGAGAAGGGAGTAAAAGCAAAGCAGAGGGGATAGGAAACACCACAAATTTTCAGGATTCTAGGTGGTCAGTCCTTAGTTGTAAGATCAGCAAGTGGGAAAATAAATACAATTACAGTGGAAAAATAACAAAAAGAAAACAAACAAACCACAAGTAAGAGAAAAAGGTCCAAAGTCCATCTCTTAAGGAAAAAAGAAAACTCATCTGGAATTGTAAAATCAACGGTAGTTACTTCCTCTGACAGCTTCTTCAGCACAAAGTTGCTGGAAGGACTCATGGCCTCCAGCAGATCCTAGCATGTTCCCTGTTCAGACTGTTCACTCTGCTCCTAGCTGGTGGATCCCACCCTACCTGAAAGCTGCCTCTAAGCCATTTCCATTCCCCCCAAAGAGAGCTTGGGTTGAGTCCTGGTTTTGGAAGTCCTGATTTTACAATGATATTTTGAGACTTTGTCTTTCCTAGAATCTGTCTCAACAATTTGCTCATGTCAAAGATGACATTTCATTTTTGGAAGTCCTATGTTGCCTTGTCCCAACCTCCTACTCCATTCAAACACCTGGACTCTGACCTCATTAATCTCTTTCTCTGCTAGGTTCCTTTAGTACCAGGACTTAAGAGGTAATTGTCTCTAAAAAACCATTTTAACCCAGGCGTAGTGGTGCATACCTGTAATCCCAGCACTTGGGAGGCTGAGGCAGGAGGATTGTGAGTTCAAAGCCAGTCTCAGCCATGATGGGGTACTTAGCAATTCAGTGAGACCCTGTCTCTAATAAAATACTAAAAAGGGCTGGGGATGTGGCCCAGTGGTCAAGTGCCCCTGAGTTCAATCCCCGGTACCACACACACACGCACGCACGCACAAAGCCATTTTAGAAGCAGGATCTGACTCTTGGAAATCAATTCTGCAGGTGTTTCCACTGATAGTATTCAGGTTTTCATGAAATCTCTCCTGGGATATTTCATATCTAATCTGGGTCTTTACTGTACCCTTCAATATGCCTTAATGGAGAGGGTTTAGAGACCAGCAGTCTTAAAATATAATATGATACGATGAGGACTAAGAGATTTGAATTGGATTCTCCCCATCTTGGATGATCAAGGGCAAACAGATGGAGGGTTCATCTCTATTTTCTCTTCTCCATCTTTAGACTTGTACAGAGGCATAACAGCTTCTCTTTCTAGACAAATATCAAATCCCAAATCAGTCCCCTAGCTGATATTGAAACACAAAAAGCACTTTTCAGAGGTGAACAATTTTATTCTGCAGGGAGATATAAGAGCTCGTATCTTGGATCCATCCATCTATGTATCCATCATAAAGAGCTTGTGGGGGGATGTAGTAATTCAAACAGATCATGCTGAACAATGTGGGACAGAGCTAAAGAACCTTTCCTGGAGAGAGGCCAGATCACTAGACCACTGTCCTCAAGAGCAACTGGCTCAGGATGGAGAAAAGTCCAGCATGGAGGAGCATCAAGGGGAGCATGATATTTCTCTGTGCTGACAGACACAGGGCCTCTGCTGGCCACAGAATCCTATACTTTCTTAACCACCGTCTACACAGAGCACCTCTTCTGCTTTGCTGGTACCTGCACTTCCTTACTTAAGTCCAGGAACTCTGGCCAATCATCTTGTCTCTCAGTGTCTCTATCCAAGAAGACCTCATGTTGTCTGGCTTCCTGCTAGAAGTGACTCCTTGCTATACCCAGCTTCAGATTCTCTTTGGATCTGAATGTGACAGCTATGTTCATTCCCACCTGCCTTTCTGGGATGGTAGCTAAAGGACTTTTTAAGTCCATGAAGGTGTGGGTAAGTTACAAGGGTTGTCCTTCATGAAGCAGTTTGTGAGAACTTCAAGGTCTGTGAGGCTGGCAGGAGCCTCAGGCTGCCAGGCTCCAGGTGAGGATATACTCACCTGAGAATGGTGCAGTCCAATTCAGAGAAAGCAGCTGGAGCTGGCCTTCTATTTCTGTAATAGGCTTTTTTTTTTTTTTTAATACTGCTATCTGGAAGGCCCACGGGAACATGTTGTAGAAGTAGGAGCTGAGGCCCCAGGGACTTTGCAACAGAGGAATAGCATCTCCATGTCCACCTGTGGGCCACTTTCACAGCTTCCCACTGGCTCTTTCTATGGGGACAATCTCAAAGGACTCCTTTCCTCTGCCATTACCATCACACTGACACATACAGGTCTCTTGACAATGTGTCCTGACTCTTCCAGCCAACCCAACCTCTCACAGTTAGCCATAGGGGTAGTGTGTTTCCTCATTAGCCACTCTGCTGGACATGACAGGCAAATGAATAGACAGTTACAGGCCTTGGACTCTTGGAGTTCAAATCTTCTTTAAAAACCAAGATGGATACACAAAAAAGAAGCCCTACAATTCAAAATAGGGGCATGTACATCTCCATATCTTTCCTTAGTTTCTCTTTCAGTTTAGAAACAGCCCTTGAGGTAGTGAGATCTTTCCTTATTGCACCAGTGTCACAGATAAATGACAAATGAGATAAGATCTCCTTGCTGTAGGTTATAGTGTTTACAATGGTTAGAGAAATGTATATGCAGACTTTTTATTCATTCACATTCAACAAATATTTGTCAAGTGCCTATAATATCATAAGCAAAATAGAAAAAAATCCCCATCTTCATGGAGTATACATTCTGTTGAGGGAGGCAGACAATAAAGAAATTAATACATAAACTGAATAGGATGTTAGGTTTTCATGAGAAGAACAAATACCAAGGATAAGGTAACAGATAAATATCAGGGGGAAGGAGTTGAACTTCAGATGAAATTGCCAAGAAAGGACTCTCATAATGGAGAGGCCCAAGAAGTGAGGGATATATCCATGGATACCCAGGGAAGACCATTCTGAGAAGAAGGAACAGATATTATAAGTAAAATCCTTGAGGAGAGAGTGTGTCTGGTAGAAATCCAGTGTTCCTGAGCAGAGAGAATAGGGGGAGAGTAGGAGGGATGGAATCAAGGAAGGTTCTGGGAACTGAGCCATATAGGGCCTTACAGGACTTACAGGCCATTTAAGGACTTTCATTTAGCCTCTGAGTGTGCTAAGGGTCTATGAGAAAGATTTATAAAAAGATTTATAAAAAGTAAAGATTTATAAAAAGGATCTGAAGTGCGTTGGGCTCTAAATCTTATCAGACAGGTTTTCTTTAGTTGCCCTCTAGGCTCATTTGCACTCATGTGTCATTGCCCATTCTGGTCTTTCTTTCCTCATTTTCTTTTTGTGACTTCTTCATGCTTTGTGCCTTTATGAAAGCTCCAGCAAACATCCCCAGTACCTCTGACCCTCTAATCTTTCTCCTCCAGTTACATGTACTCTGCATCACACCCAGCAGGGCTATCTTTGTACTTTATATAGCACTTTCTCCTTCCTGTTTCTCCACACTTAGCTAAGCACATTACTCTTAACTTATTATTTCACTGTAATCTCTGAAAACGGGAACAGAAATACTTTCTTATCAGACACCAAGAGTTTCTTATTATTTACCTATATCTGGCATTGGAATTCATTCATTCATTCATTGTGTAACAAACATTTCCTTAGTACTAGCTTATATGGGCACCATTGCTGAGCTTAGGTCCTGCAGAGGTAAATAAGATTAAGTCCTTGCTTTCAGGGTGTTCACAGATACTGATGCAATCTTGAAATAATATGGAAAAGCAACAAGAGTCACTTTTTTTTTAATGAAAACTTGAGAGGGGGCTTTTATTTAGACAGGAGGTGGGTCCAAGAAGAGGGTATTGTATTTGAGCAGCCAGAAAGTAATGGAGGAAGGAAAAAAATTTCTTTGGGGGGACTATTAGGTGTGGTTCAGTGTTGCTGCAGCATAAAAAATACAAATGGAAAGAGAGAAATTGGAGAGGTAAATGGATGTGAGCTGATGGTAGTTTGTGAACTTAAGGACTTCATCCTGTTGGAGTTGGGGGGAGAATGAACAGGTCTTAGTAGGGAGATCACATCCAGATGTGTGTTAGAGATTGCATTTCCAGAGGTTGTTGGGAGGGTGTTTTTTTACAAATTTAGTTAAGATGTGTTTACAAATTTAATTAAGAAAAATAGAAACTTAAGTTACATAATCTCTTCATTCCTCACATCTTATTCTAGAACTAATATCTAATTTTCTTTCTAATAACCTTTTGAATGTTTCCTCACATTTTTATCTTTACCCCCATAACTGTGTTCAAGTAGCTGTAACAGTGGCCTATGACTGCTACTGCTCTGGCTTCTGGGTCCTTGCACATTGTGAGCTTGTCCATCTTGGTGGAAGCATGGCATTTGTCTGCAGCTCACTCATTCTGCAAGCATCCAACTTGCTCACTTCTTAATGATGAAAGCTTACCATTTTCCAGGATTTCTGGACAGTAAGGCTGTGCACAGTTCAGTGTATAGGAGTGGGGAGCGAGGGAGAAAAATCTGTGGAAGTGGTGTGAACTCTCAGATGTTTCGTTCTTGAGTCTGAAATTCCTTCTTCTTCTTTTGTTAAGACTCTGAGTACCTCCATCCTTCTTGTCCAGCCCACATCATTCCTTTTTATTCCTGACTTTCTCCACACCCCACTTTATGTAGTATGTGGAAATAATTAAACAAAAATCTAGTGTCTCAGTCTTTGTCATCTGAGCTCTTCTACTTTCCATCCTGGGCCTCCTATAGCTTATTTGGGGGTGTGTAATGAGGACAATCCATAGGGTACATGTGAGGGAATAGAGAGGGTTGGAAATAAACAGAAACTGACTATGAATTCAAAATATAAATCACCCCTTTAAAATGGCCTTCTCACTTTTATGTTTTTACAGCACTCATTAGTGACTAGACAAGGTGTGTTGGAGAGAGAGAGAACTAAGGCTGTATGGGATTAGGGCAAGCTTACATGAATCATGGTGATACTTTCATATTGAAGGGAGCATCTCCTACCGTTTCCTTCACAATGTGGAGCGTCATGAAAATTCATCTGTAGACACTAAGAATAATTTTCTGATATTAGAGAGATTTGTTATCTTCTTGTGTGCCGTCCAAAGCCTTATGCATCTTTAGAGATGTAGTTTGTTTATTCATTAATTCAACCAAGATTAAAAGCTACTGTGGGACAGACACTGTGGAATGTGGGAACAACAATAAATATGACACAGTCCCTTGTCTTGAGATATAAGCTCAGAGCCTGCTGTGGGGAGAAAGGTTACTGGAGAGTCTGAAGATGATTGTCAGGGGAAAGAAGCACAGGGTGGTGCAGGGGCACTTGGGAGGACACAATGAAGACAGAAGGGGTCAGAAAAGGCTTTAATGTAAGGTCACCTCTTTTCTAAGTCAGGGGGAGGGAGACAGAGAGAGTGCTATAGGTGGAGGTAACAGTTTGTGCAAAGGCTTAAAGGTGACAGCAGGATTCAGGATTAAGGAAATGCAGGAGAGAAGTGAAACTTGAGAGGTCAATAGAGTCAGGTCATTGAAACATTTTATTATTTTTACTATGTGGCAAATCCTTGGAAGATAGCATGTATGGAATAAATTCTTTATCCTTAACAAATCTTACTTCTGATGGGGAAACCAGAAAAAAAAAACCCACATATTAATTTTAGTATGTTGGGCTGTGAAAGTGCTAGAAATTAAAAACAGCAGGTAAAAATGAGAGTGGACACAAGGCATGAATTGAGGGACTGTTGGCAGTGTCATTATTTCATACTATCAAGGGTCCTGCAATAAGGCACTCGAACAGGGATGGGACTGAAGTAAGGAGGTCGGCCCTGTGGGTTTATGAGGGAAGAACATTCCAGGCAGGGAGAATAGCAAGTGTGAAATGTGATGATGAAACATGCTTGGTGAATTAAAAAATATTTAGATTAGTGTGGGTATAGTAGAATTAGTCAAGGGAGAAAAAGAAAAGATGGAGTTGGGATGATGGAGGGAAGTCCTATCAGACAGATTGCTCATGAACTATTACTGTGAATTTTCCCCAGGTAAAACAAGAGGCCATTGGAACATGCTGAACAGAGAAAGTGACAAGATCTGCCCGTGTATTGAAACAAACACTCTTTTGCGATTGCTATTAAACCCCACACTGCCGTGAGGAGAAATAGGCTATCAAGCAAGGATGGATGAATGAAGGAGCCCTAATTAGGAAGGGCTGTTGTAGCTAGCTGGAAGCCATGGGTTCCACCTGATATGTATGTGACGCACCTGTAGGCACCCGCAAACCTGAAGGTATATAACCGGGTGAAAGCGGTCCGAGTTAGGAGAACGGAGAATTCAGTCAGCCGGGCAGTCACTCGGTCGGTCAGAAGAATCAGAGCGGCCAGAACGTAGGCAGAGCGGTTACAGAAGAGAAACCAGATAGAAGAAGTAATGACTGGCCAGAGTTAGGCCGAGGCTCAAGAGGACTGGTCAGAGTAAGGCCGAGGCTCCCGAGGAAGACAGAAGACAGAAGACAGAAGAAGGAAGAAAGAAGAGAGAAGAAAGAAGCTCTAGTCTTTCTCTAAGCTAAGCTCTATCTTTCTTTAAGACTCTACTCTAAGCTAAGAAGAAAAGCTAAGCTCTATCTTTCTTTACTCTAAGCTCTCTCTACAGAAGAAAGAAGAAGGAAGAAAGAAGAGAGAAGAAAGAAGCTCTAATCTTTCTCTAAGCTAAGCTCTATCTTTCTAACTCTAACTCTAAGCTAAGCTAAGAATCTTACTCTAAGCTAAGCTCTAATATTTCTCTATCTTTCTTTCTAAGACTCTAAGCTCTCTCTAAGAAAGTAGAAGTAAAAGTAATAAAAGCTTAACTCTGCCTCCGAGAATTTTCCTCCCGTGGCGGCGCCGTGGCTGGCCGTGACAGGCAGCTTACAGATGAAGGAAGACCCTCCAGAAAGCTATACACAAATGACTTCAGGTTCCAAGATGATGGCTGGCATTGTGGTGGTAGCAGTAGAGGTGATGTAAGTGGGTTGATTCTTGACTTGCTGATAGGTTGGTTTTAGAATAAAAGTGAAAGAGAGGCATTAGGGTAACTTCGAGTGTTCTGTCTCAGAAGCTTGAAAAGTAGAGTTATTTGGTTAGGGAAGACTGGGTGAGCCTATGTTTTCCTTTATGGGAGTAGTAGCATATGATTTTGGACATGTTGAGTCTAAGGATTTTGAGACATTTTAGTATAGATATTAATACATAGGCAATTGGGTGAGTGTGAAGTATATTACTAACTTGGGTTTTCTCAGGATATAAGTGGTATTTAAAGTCATGATGTTAAGTGGAATGGGAGTATGACAAAGGGAAAAGAAAAAGGTCTGAGAACAAAATACCAAGATATTCCAACATATGAAAATGAAGACTAATAACAAGCAAGACTGAAAATATTATTGTAAATATGTTGAAAATTCTTATATCATCCTTATTATTAAGTAGCCAGCAATGCAGTCACTTAATAAGCTCCCTGTAAATATGAATGAATACTTCTATTTTCTTTCTGGACCTGATATCAGCTCTGGAGCCCAACTTACCTGAATGATATCAATGTGTCATTGAAGTAGCTGCTTTAAAAACTTGACAATTAGTGTAACTGCACAGGGTACAGATGATTAACATTCTGGAGTAAGCTGTCACATGACATGACACAGATTTGAACATTTCTAAGTAAATAATGCAAATTTTAATTAATTTGCAATTCATGGTTACTTCAAGTGAAAACTAATGGAGGGCTGAGAGAAATTTCAGAATACATTTCAGCCAGGAAAGATCATTAGGTAGGACATATTTGTGAGGTCTGAAGATTTTGATTTGAGTGTTTTCTTCCTAATTTGTTTAAAAATTTCTAGAAGACAGAGGCATATGCTTCTTAAAAACGTATTTGTATTTTTACTTCTTTATGTCCTCTAGCACAAATCATATGGACTGATGTACTTGTACATATACTAATTATATATTAATATATATTATATTACACTATTGTCAGCAGTATAGCACTTAATTTAAGAGTGTGGGGACCCTGGAGTCATATTGCATGGGTATGCTCTGCCACTTACTAGATATTTAAACAAGCTACTTAACATTTTATGACTCAAATTTCTCATTAGTAATGGAATAATTACCTTATATGTGAATTTGGAAATAAAATATTTTAATTCATGTAAAAATACTTAGAATCATAACCTGCCAAAGGAAATAATAAATATTAGTTTAAATTATTAGCACAGTTGGAAAACATTATCTACTTTTCACAAAGGAGGGACTTTTTCATGTGTCATTTTATCTTCTATGAGGTGGATAAGGCAAGAATAAAAAGGATATTGAAAGGGATCAAAGGCAACATTGGTTTGGAAGGAAAATGTGGTGAGGGGGAGAAATTCTAGACTTAAGGCTAATAAAATTCATGCTTCCCATTTGTATATCTCTGCCTCCTCATCTATAAACTAAGGAGGTTAGAGTAGCTGATGTTCTAGAGAACATTCCAGTTTTAACTTTAAATAATTGTATATTCAGCTTTAATGAGCAACAGATTTTTTTTTTATTTCTTAATTGATAACACGGTTGGAGGTGGAAGGGGCCATCTATCTCTAGACTGCTACGATTCTATGTTTCTTTAGAATGGAGAAATTTTAGCACAGCTCTACGTATCTGCTTGGTCTTCACACTGTAGATGATGGGGTTCATTACAGGAGGGATCAGCAGGTAGGTGTTGGCAATCAGAGTGTGTACATAGGGTGGGGCTCCTTTCCCAAATCGGTGCACAAAGGACAGACTGATCAATGGAATATAGAATACAGCCACAGCCCCAATGTGGGAGACGCATGTGCTAAAGGCTTTCCTCCTCTCTTCAGGGGAAGCAATGCTGAGGACAGTCCTAATGATCAAAACATAGGAAAGGAGGATGAGGACCGAGTCAACACCAACAGTAGAAATCATGGCAGTCAACCCAACTGCACTGTTGATCCTGGTGTCTGTGCATGAGAGCTTCATCACATCAGGGTGGAAGCAGTAGGAGTGGTGGAGCACGTGGCTGCTGCAGAAGGACAATCTTTTAAGAAGTGCTACCATTGGTGTCAACATTAGGGTCCCCCTGATGACAATTGCCACTCCAATTTGAGCTATTCTGTAGTAGGTTAAAATAGTGGCATACCTAAGGGGATTAGAGATGGCCACAAAACGATCAAAAGCCATAGCCAATAGCACTGAAGATTCCATGACAGTGAAGAGTTTGATAAAGAACATCTGTGACAAGCAGGCATTGAAGCTGATCTCCCTGGCATTGAACCAGAATATGCCCAGCATAGTGACCAGAGTGGATAGGGACAGCCCAAGGTCTGTAGTGGACAGCATGGAGAGGAAATAATACATGGGTTCGTGGAGACTGGGTTGTGTGATAATGACAAAGAGAATCAGGCTGTTGCCTGAGAGGGCAGTTGCATAGAGAAAGCAGAAGGGAATGGAGATCCAGGTGTGGAAGGTTTCCAGGCCAGGAACACCAGTAAGCAGGAAAATGATGGAAGAGGATGTGAAGTTCTGGAAACTTGACATGCTGGATTAAAAGTACAGAACAAGTCTGAAACAAAAAAAGCTTCATCAGAATTATTTTTAATTACAAATATTTTTATTCAACAGAAAATGTACCAAAGATGAAAATCTATCTAATAAATAGAAATATGAATGAATCACTTAAATTGATAAAAATGACATGTAATATTTCAACTACTATGGTAGATACCCTAAAAATATTTGCCTTAGCCCACAATTTTCCTTTTCTGGGGCCCTTTGCTGTTAGCTATATTTATCCCATGTGATCTTTTTTCCACTGTTGTAGCTGTAGATGACTGGACTAAAAATAGACACTTTATCCTAAATTGCCAAATCATATCCCTGGGATTTTTGTAAGAAAGAGGTAGCCATTTAATTTTTTTCTATACAGTTGGCACCAGAGAAAAATGGACTGGGAATGTGGAATTACTGTAATTAGCTATAAGTATGGAAAGCAGAGAAGCTTACAGACAATTTTGGAAGCCAGAAACTATAGAGAAAGAGATAATTATTATAGAAAGTAACACATATGAAGTGACAAATAAATAAACTAGAAACTAGGGCAGTCATGCACTTGCTGGCAGCATCTAATTGTTAAAACGGCCCTTACACTGGAAGAAAACTGCCATTACATTTGGAAGAAATGGAGAGGAAGAACACAGACCTACCACCAGGCTTAGAGACAGAGAATGCTGCTCTTTACCTGACATAATATACTGCTATGTTGAAATATATATCTGTCTTCTTCATGATAGATGGGCTACCCTCCCTCCCCACCCCAGAGTTTTCCACATCCTGAGAGAAGCAACCTTGTTTCATTCTTGGCAGGATATTTCTTCCCTGGGCAGGATGTTTCTTTTCCCCCGGGCAAGAGCCAATAGGCTTAAAGGTCGCCCTGTTCTATGGGCAAAGAGCCAATGGCGTTGGGGTTGCTCTGGTGCACCTCCCACCAGAAATCCCTATCTAGGGCCCTGTTCGACAGACACACGGACAGAGACACAGAGACACACAACATCAGCTCGTCGCTGCTGAGAGGAGGAAGCCACTCAGACACATCAGCTCAACGCTGAGGAGAGGAGGAAGCCACTGCAACAGCTCCAGACCCATGGCCTCCAGCTGATGGTAGCTGCCCCAGCTGGCAGCTCCAGACCCACTGCCTTCAGCCCGACGGCCGCTCCCAGCTGACAGCTCCAGCCTCCAGCCAGACAGCAGCTGCTTTATCTGATAGCTCCAGAGATCCTAGCCGGTGCTACCAAGCACCCACCTTCTGTCCAGAGCTTGCACACTCCCTCTCCTTGACTCCCCTCTCCCACCATAGCTTGCACACTCCCTTCTCCCTGACTCCCCTCTCCCAGCACCTCTTCGACCTTCTACCAGAGCACCTTTTCTCCAGTTTTGCTACCAGCCACGAAGGCTGTTGAATAAATCTCTTGGCTACACAGCTGTCCCCGGTGTGATGTTTTGCCCTTCACTTCATGCCTGCACTCATTCTCCAGTATAGATTTTCTCCATTTTTTTTAAGACATAGGAGATACCTAACAGAACATCACTGTTTTGTTTTGGAGGGACAGATATAACTTTGTTGATAACATCACAATTCTTTCTTCATTGAACAGAGAGTTATAGACTAGGAAGAGGGATATGTGTGAGTTTAAAGTAGGGGGCCAATGGGAAAAATAGGGAGATTAGGGATATTTCTGGAGAATGTTCAATCGATGAGAGAGAGCAATGTTAGGATAGGTTCTTCAGTGGGAAAAAAGGTTCTGAGCAGCTAACAGTAAGATAAAAGGGGGAATGAAAGGATCCCAAATTTCCAGACCCCACGAATTCACCCAGAAAAAGTGCCAACTTACAGATCACCTGAAGAAACCTTAGTAAAAAATTGGAAAAAAAATTAGCTGAAATTATCAGAAAATTAGAGGAAAAAAAAAAGAAGTGGGTTACATAAGCAGACTGAATAAGTAAACTATAACTTTATGTTCTGTTGTTGATGGTAATGAGTGTCTTCGGGGGAGTGATGGAACTAATGTCAGAAATGTATGATGGAACTTCACAACAGGAAGAGAATCAATAGTAACAACAATGCATTGTTTACTTCAAAGCAGCTAGAGGATAGGATTTTAACTGCTGTCATCATAAAGAAATAATAAATATTTGAAGTTAAAGATATGCTAATTAGCCTGATTTGGCCATTCCAAAAGGTATACATGTATGGAAATACCACATTGCATCCCATAAATATACACAATATTACTAGTCAATTAGAAGGAAAATAATTTTATAAACCAAAAGAGACAAACATAAAGTGAACATTCAATAGGTTTGTAGAATTTGGAGAAGCCTTTCTAGAAAAGGTGCTGCTAATAAAATAGAAGAAAGATCGGTGGAGTGGACTAAGGGGATTGAAGGAGAGGGAGGAGGGATGGCATAAAGAATGACAGAGGAATGAATCTGACCTAACTTTCCTAAGCACACATATGATTATACCACAGTGAATCTCATCATCATCATGTGCATCCATCATGCACATCCACAAGACACTAATTAAAAAAAAAAAAACCTATGAGTAAATAGCAGAAAAATTGATAGAGTAGAGGGAAGGAAACAGAGGGAGGACTGGGGAGGCAAAGGGGAAGTAGTGGACACTGAATTAGTATAAATTATATTCCATGCTTTTGTAATTATGTCAAAATGAATCCTAATGTTATGTATCACTAAAAAGAATCAAAAACATTTCTGTGTGTTGTCTCAATTGAGATGAAGAATTACAAGGCCTTTAGAATGCAATGTGTAAAAATGTTGAGCAAGAATGCTCTCATGATATTTCTTCCCTTGATCTTGCCTTTTGCTCTCTGGACATTTCCTGAGTCCTATTTTTGCATAGTGCTGTTAGAAGTTAAGGAATAAAACAAATAAAAATCCCTTAAAGAATTCATAATCAAGCAAGTGAGAAAGATCGGTATTGCTTTTTAATAACTTCAATATCTAGTGCACAAGATAAATATTAAAAATGGTTATGGAAGTGCAGAGGACTTTCTGTACATACCAATTAATTTTGGATAGCATCACTTTTATTTCATATGCAATGATTGAGTTCCAATTTTTGTCACTGAGTTCTAAAGATTCTATAAAAATTACTTTAAAAAATTAAACTGCTACCTGAATAATTTATTTTTTCATCCTAGCCTCTTAATGGCTTTCTTTATATTATTTCAATAACTCATTATTCACTGCCCATTTTCATTCTTCCTGGCATTCTCTTTCCATCCTTTCCTTGCTGAGAGATCATAAACCAAACATGACACTAAACTACAGAGCACAGTTTGATCTGGTCTGTTTTCAAGTTCTCTCCTTTTCATTGTTCTTCAACCATATTTTCCTGCATTTTCTCTTCATCCATGCTGGGTTTAGAGACAGGTGACTGATTACATGTTCCTTTTCACAGCCAATAGCTCTACTTAACCACCTATCGTAAACACTTAGTTCAGTTCAATAGCAAACACACACTAGGCACTCACTGTGTCTTGTGTCAGCCACTCAGAATAGGAAGCAAATGAATTAACAGTGGTTTTGTGCCAACAGAAGCCATGGGGTTTGTCAAGGGCTGAAAAACCCAGGCTTAGAAGGATGAAAATCCTATCTTTAATAAGAGTCTGGTGATTCTTATAAAAATGAAAATTGATTTGAACACCTGCTGCATGTCAGACACTGTATTAGGGACAGTGCTTATCAGAGGAATAAGAGACAAAGGAAGAAAAGTCACTAGCTGTAGATTGCACAAAGATAAAATATCAGATATCTGACAGATAAGGCAGAGAAATAGTATGGAGTGACAGATTCCAAGTATGTGTGTCTGCTTCTGAGTGTCAAGATGAATTAGTCCTTAGAAATCTGAACAGCATAGATGAATTATAACTGTGTAAAGTTTTAATGGGTTGATGTGAATTTACAAGGATGAAAATGGAAGAAGGATGTTTTCACATAGATAACATGAGATACAAAGGAAAAAAATGATAGCAATCAGTTTATCACATAACTGCAAGAAAATTAACATGATGGAAACTTAAACGTGAGGCTGGGTGTTGTGGGTGATGAAGCTAGAGGAATCATCAGGGTCAGGTCACACACTTGAATTCTGAGGGAAGGATGACGAACTTTGATTTTAGTTGCACAGCAACAAAAAAACCAGGCATTTCCGAATATTGTATGAGTAAATAAGAAAATCATTCTTTATCCCTTCTAATTTAACTCTTAACAAAATTCCTTTCCTTCTTTAGTACCTTGTTTGATACAATTGATTCCTTTTCTGCAGTCTCCAATATTCAAGTTTTGTCCCAACTCAATAATGAAAGCTTCCTATACTGTAGTGTAGATATTTTCCACACATTCAATTTGGTCAGGATATATTGAAAAGCTCTCATTATTAACCTCTGTATTAGATAGCAAAGGATAAAAAACACGAATCTTGTTTCTCACCCCCATTCCCTACTCTAAATTGTATAATGATAAAAAGCTATTTGAAGAACAGTCTACTTTTGTTCATTATTCCTTCACCTTCAGTAACAGAATTTTATCTCTAATAACTCTCAGAACCACCCCCCTCCAAGCCACTGATGTCACCGATGATTTTTCTAAATATCAAGTACAATAGTTTATTTTCAGATTTGGTTTTCTTTCCATGATCTCAAATTTTGGTAATGGGGATTCCTTCTTCCTCGAAATTTTCTCCTTCAGTGGCTTCAATGCCAGTCGTTCTGACATTTTTTCTATTTATCAAGCAATGTTTTTGTTCTGTTTTACAAATTGTGGTATCCTTAGAGGGAGCTTTTCTTCTAAGAATGTCCTCTTCTTTCTCTCCATACACTCTCCTTAAGATATCTTAGTTATTCCCATGGCTTTAAAAAGACCTTCCATCCAGAGAATTCACAAGTCTGCAATCTAATTATAGCATCTCCTGAGATCTATGCTTCAAAAGTTAGCAGAATCTTTAAAGTTGTGGCAGCTTGTCTGGGCTTAAACTGAAGGCAGTAATGAAACGTGAAAGTTGTCAATCAAATATGCAAATTAGAGAAATCCTAGCAGCAGTTTGGAGAAAAAAAAAATCAGAACTCTCATGTTTAGTAAGCAAAAGGTGAATAAAGTGCTTTATCTCTGAGGTACACCCCCATCTATAAGCCCTCATGTACTTGAACTTCAATGTGAGCCAAACAGAACTCATTCTTTGCCCCATTCTAAACCCAGCTCTTTCTTCTGTTACATTTTTCAGCAAATGGCATGAAGCTCTAATAATCATCTAATTAGAATTAATCTCCACCCACAACATACACACATTCTCTCCCTCTCTCTTCCTCTCTCTTATGCCCTACATACAAATATTCATTAATTCATACTGATTCTACTTATGAAATGTCAAAAACTAGAGCCTCAGGAGGTCTATATGTAAACACCAAGTCCAGGAAACTGGCAAACTGTTGCTGGTGTATTTGTTGAATTTCATTGCACTTTTCTTACTTTGAAAAAAAAAAAAAGTTGTATTTCATTGCACTTTTCTTACTTTGGGGGAAAAAAACTAAACTGCTCATACTAGAGAATAAAAAGGGATTGATGAATATTCATTGACGGGAGCACTAAACTTCTCCCAAGCTACCCTTTTTTTTTTTTTTTTCCCAGTTCCATCACTCTCAGAACTGATTCATTTTCTCTAATCCACATACACTGAAATTCTCTTTTGTGTGAAATAAGCTATAGTCTCTCAACTAATTTTCCTATTTGGATCTCAAAGACACTCTTTTCTCATTGCACTGTTAAGAGCTATAGCTTGTGGCTGTCTTTAGCTGCTAAGTTAGACCATATGGCTTCATCAGCATTCTCTAATCCATTACTGATGGCGTGGTTATAGTGTATGACAGACCTGAGTTTAGATCGTTGCTCAAATGCTAATAGGTTTTGAGGCCTTGTATAGCATTTAAAAAAAATCCACATGTTTTTAACACTTGGTCAGCAAACATTATTGTGCTAAGCACTTTATAAGATTCTTTTAATTCTTACTAGAATACATATGGCAACTATTAGTTTAAACTCACTTTAAACTCACATTTCTGATAAATAAACTGAATTTAAGAGAAGTTATAAAACATATTCAGGATTACACACAACTGGTGAATGTCAGAATTAGGATTTTTAACTCAGTTCCTTTTAATTCCAATGTTCATGTTCTCAGAAAGGTTTATTTCACAGATGCCTACAAGAAATGTAAACATCCTTTGATTCAGTTTCTTTATCTATAAGATAGGATAGGTAATGTGCCTAACACTGTTCCTGGCATGCAAAAGGTATTCAAAATTGGTAATTTTAAAGGTTTAATAAGAGGCATTGGGCTTAGAAATGAGGCTCACTGACCACGATAAGTGTAATAGCACACAAATTAAATTATCTAACAACAGTTGTCCAACTCCTGCCAGGCAGAACAAATTGACCATTTTCTGCAGATTTCCTGGGAATAAATAACTCTACAAATCATATCATCTTCTTTATCCCTCCATCCACTATCTGATCTAATTCTGCCCATTGTGATAAAATTCTTCCCTGTGGATAAGACGGTGCATCTCACCTAAAGCCAGGCATGCTCACTGAACAGTTACTCACAGCACATCCAGCAGTTCTGTCTGCTCAGCCTGACTCAGATAGTGGAGGAAGCTTCAGATTCCAGATGATGACTGAACTTATGAGACTTATTTCAACTTGGTTGGAGAAAGGCACAGAGCTGAGAGGCCAGTTCCCATTGGTGGTGCTAATTCCCTGTGTCCCTGGGTTATGGAGGTTCCCAGAGGACTTGCCTGATACAGTCTTTTTATATTTATTCCATTATGCAATTATTTATTGTAGGTTCATGATTTATGGGCCAATGTAACTTTTTTTTTTTTGTACTGGGAATTGAACTCAGGAGCACTTGACCACAGAACCACAGTCCCAGCCCCATTTTGTATTTTATTTAGAGACAGGGTCTCACTGAATTGCTTAGTGCCTGCCTTTTTGCCAATTCTGGCTTTGAACTTGTGATCCTCCTTCCTCAACCTCCTTAGCTGCTGGGATTACAGGCTTGACTAATGATTTAACACTTTTCTTGTGCCATTTTATTTAAAGAAAGTTTTTCTTAACAGCTTTATTGAGATATAATCAATATATTCTAAAATCCACCCATTTATAGTGTATAATTTAAAAGATTTTAGCAAAGTCACAGACTTGTGCAGCAAACTTCACAACCTAATTTTGGAAAAATTTTTATTGCTCCCCAAAGGAAACCCCATCATTATTAGCAGTCCCTTTGAAGAGAACTTTGAAATATAAAATTTACACCAAATTGCTTAAAGGTATCTCCTATCATGAGCGTTTGTCACACTCTCTCTCATAACTCCTTAGCATCTATCATTATTCACAGTAGTACTGTCTCATTAGTGTGGTATTCTTTTATTACCTGTGATTTTTTTATAGCAGCAAAACCTTTTACAACTAGGAACAATAATTCATTTATATATGCATGCATGCATATATCCAGTAGGTATTTCATAAGAGTGTCCTACTATTATAGTTTGGATATTAGGTGTCCCCCAAGAGCTCATATATTAAACAAAGCAGGAATTTTCAGAGGTGAAGCAATTGGGTTGTGAGAGTTTTAAGTTAGTTAGTGAATTAATCCACTAATATGGATTAATTGGGTGGTAACTGTGAGAAGTTGGGGTGTAACTGGAGGATGTGGGTCACTGGGGATGTGCTGTTGGGGTTTATATTTTGTCCCTGGTGAAGGGAGCTCTCTCTGCTTCCTGATTTTCTTGTGATGATCTGCTTTCCTCCTCCACACCCTTCTGCCATGGTGTTCTGCTTCATCTCGGATTCAGAGCAATGGAGTCAGCTGTCTGTGGTCTGAGACCTCTGAAATCATTTATACCATATAAATTTTTTCCCTGATAAAATTGTTCTTATCAGGTTTTTGCTCTGAGTGATGAAAAAACTAACTTAAACACTTATATTCCAAGTATCTTGGTAAAAGCTAGAGATTTTTTTTAAAAAAGAAGAATACAACATACCTCTTACTGCCTAGGGTTTTGGTGCAAAATTTAATTAACCAATGAGTATGTGTTAACCAATGATAGGGCTATCTTAGAGGCATAAACCAAGTACTTGGTGAAAACCATGGGTCAAAATCTCAGCCCACAACTTAGAGGCACAGAAGATACTGTTTTATTTACTTTATCTTGATTTGATCTATTTTCCATTTTGAAGTCCCAATCCATTAGGTAGAAGAAAATTAATCATAATAATGTGGGGTTCTCCCAAATTATTGTGTTCAGATTTTGAGGATGTTGCATTGTGCCAAGAATTTGCGGTTATTTGGCCAGAGATGTCATCTGATATGAAGTAACTCTTGCTCTCTGTGTTAGTCAGCTTTGCATCACTTTGCCCAAAACACCCCAAACAAGAACAACTTAGAGAAGAAAAAATTTATTTTAGCTCATGGCTTCAGAGGTCTGAGGCTATAATTGGCCTGCTCCACTGCTATGGGCCTGAGGTGGGGCAAAACATCATGGTGGAAGTGTGGCTGAGGAAATCTGCTCAGCTCATGATAGCCAGAAAGGACAGAGAAGGAGATGGAAAAAGACAGGGACAAGGAGAAGGAGGAAGGGGCCAGGGAGAAGATAAATCCTTCCAGGGCATGCCCCCAGTAACCAGCTTCCTTTGACTAGGTCCCACTTTCCAACGGTCTATCCAATTGTCAAATGTCATTAATTGATGAGATCATAGCCCTCACAGTCCAATCATTACCTAAAAATATTCCTTTGAACCTTGCTGCATTGGGGCCCAAGACTTCAATATGAACTTTTCTAGATCCAAATCACAACACCCTTATTAGTCTTTGATAAATTATACCCATAGATTGTTATGTATTATCTAGCCATCATTTTTATTTCTGGACTTTTTAGATTCTCAGATATTCCCATCATTTCTGCACCTCTCTTGAGCATGGGGATCTTTGAGTCATCCTTGATTTCTGTTTGTTATATCCTATGTCCAATCTATTGGAAATTCTTGTCATTCTCCTGGAAAATATAATAAGAATTTGATCATTCTTCATGATGTCCAAAATTTTCTCTTATTAATGTAATTTCAGTAGTTTCCTAATTTTGTTTCCATCCTTATCTCATTTGCCTCATACTTAATCTGTTTTACTGAATAGATAGTACAAAAAATGTCTTGCTTTGAGGTATTTTATTCTTTAAAACATAACAAAAAATAAACAATAGCAATCATATTTTATTGTGTGTTTTATGTCTAAGATACTATGCCAAGAGTTTGTGGTAAGCAAAATTATTAGATAGGTAAAAATATTTTACTGTTTACTGCAGCAAAATGCTGACATTTAATAAGATTTATTGCAAGTCCCTACAGCACAGTTTTTCTTGTGTCAAATTCTGTCCTTCCTGTTTGGATTACCAAGTTTGGGAAATATTACTTTGAAGTCCAGTGAAGTCACAGACTATGATGTATTTTCCAGATTCAATGGCACTGATATTGACATATCCAAGATGTCCACACCCTGAACCTGTGAATATGTTAACTTATATGGAAGAACGGACTTCACAGATGTGATTAAAATTAAAGACTTCAAGATTAGTTGGGGAGATTAGTTGGCCTGTGGGTTGCTTCATTCTAGTCACATGAATCCTTAAAATTGGAGAACCAGGGAGATGTCTGTGTGAGAAGGACTTGATTCACTGCTTCTGGCTTTGAAGATGGCAAAAGGAGGCCACAAATCAAGGAATGTGGATAACCTCCAGAAAGAGGAGTGGCAAAGGAATTAATTTTTCCTAGATCCTCTATAAATGAATGAAACTTGCTGGTGCGTTGATTTTAGCTCAGTGAGATACATGACAGCTTCTTACCTATACAACTCTAAGATCAATGTGGTAGGAAAAAATCAATTGGTAGTTTGATTTATGCAGTGTCCAAGAATTAGAGGGTTTAAATAACTTACTTAGGTCTCTCAGTGAGTGGCACAACCAATGTTCAAAGCCTCAGCTATTGGAAAGCCTTTCAATATTCAAAATTCATTGTTTAAAGTCTTCATATGATGTCCATCCACCACTACTTCCAAATTTATGTAATTTAAACACAACAGCATGCATGTATGCTATGTGCAGACTGGATGTTAACAGTTATCACTTGTGTATGCTTAAAATTTTTATATAATGGCTTTCCCCCCACCACTATTGTGTCTCCAGACAGTGAGTTTCTTGAGATCTTTGAAAAACTCTCCTCTGGCAGGTTGGGCAAATTCTAGGTCTGTGACTGTTTTTCCACCCATCTCAGAAACTACTTGAGAATGGTCTCATTTATTATTTCCCCAGATTAAAGAATATTATTCTTATCTCAGAGCCATTGTTAGCATAGCAGTTGTATGTATAATCTGTTTTGGGCTTTCTACATGTACATGGAAATGGTTTGCATATTGGTCAAAGTACTCATATCTATACTGGTCCACATGCTTCAAAATATGGCCTTTCATTTGCGGGTAAATGGATGGAGTTGCAGAATATCATGCTAAGCAAAATAATCCAATCCAAAAATCCAAAGGCCAAATATTTTCTCTGATATGTGGATGCTGATCCATAATGGGGAGGGGAGCAAGGGAAGAATGAAGGAGCTTTGGGCAGAGGGAAGTAAGGGGTGGGGAGGAAGTATGGGGGTGGGAAGGATGGTGGAATGAGGCAGACATTATTACCCCAGGTACATGTATGATTGCACGAGTGTTGTGATTCTGCATTGTGTACAAGCAGAGGAATGAAAAGCTGTGTTCCATTTGTCTACAATGAGTTGAAATGCATTCTGCTGTCATGTATAACTGATTAGAAAAAATGATAAAAAATGGCCTTTCAGGTTGGGAATGCATCTTTGATAGTAGGCAGCTTGTCTTGTATGCACAAAGCCCTGGGTTCAATCCCCAGCACTCCAGCAATATATGCATATATATATATATATATATATATATATATATATGTATATGTATATATATATAACATATAAGATACAATAATTATATAAGTATATGTATATATAATATACATAATATATGATATATATAATACATTAGTATAATATATACATTTTGTTGTCCTACTCTCATGTCAGCTTAGCCAAACTGTCACTGGTAATTTTATTATACTAGAAGTCTGAGCACAATGTTTCTCAAAAAATGACATGAAAACATGTTATTAATATGTCAATATTAATACCATTAAATATGGAAAACAAATCATAGTCTATGACATTATTGGACCTCAAAGTAATGTTTCCCAAACTTGGTACTCCAACCAGGAAGGGAAGAATTTGACACAAGTAAACTTGTGCTGTAGGGACTTGCAATAGATTTTATTGTCAGCATTTTGCTGCAGTAAACAGTAAAATAGTTTTGCCTATTTAACCTGCAAATATTTTTAAAAATTTAGTGTTGTGTTGCTGTGCTATGGTGGATTAAGTATTGTTTTATAACATTTGCATAAACTTTATGGAAGTATATTTTCCAGTATATTATTGTCTTAAAATGTTCATAAGTTTCCATTTCTAAAAATTTTTTGAAAGGAAAATATCAGAGTGAGTCCACATTTTATGCACAGGAACATTTATTGCAGCATTATTTTATAGCATTATTCTTTCTAGTAAAGAATATGGGTTAAAAACTCTCAATGACATGGAATACATAGGTGTATTTATTCTGTCCTGGGAAGTTGTTAGACCTTTAAATTCATGTATGAAGCTGCTCCTGTGAATAGTTACACCAGACAAGAAAACAGGAAGGCAGGTTTTAGGTCCGAGTCTTTCAAGGCAGCAAACAGTGAAGGTTCAGAAAGAATGAGTGACACAGGAGAAAGAAACCAGACACAAATCAGGGAATCTTGGGTTAATGTATGCAAATTGTAGAAATAAACTTAAAAGCAAGAAAACAATGGCAACAGAGACAAAAACTGGTTTCTGTATCAAAAACTGCTCTGTTTAGATCACTGTTTACAAAAACATATTAAGGCCCCACATCACCTACTGGCCCTTCATAGTCTAAGGAAAGCCCCATTCACCTCTGTAAAGCCCATTCGCTTCCTTTCTTGACTTCATCCATGTTGAATTATGAGCAGTTTCCTGCCCTGAAGATTTGGCTGACACTGACCATTCAATGTCAATGCATATAAAAATGTAGCTCATACTTAACCTCTTCCTATGGCTAGTCCTGTTAGTCCTGTTTATTACATTCATCTCTGTTACTTGTACATGCTGTTGTCAGAGTTTTTCATTATTTAGCATTACAATATTATTTACACATTTTATTATATACACATTTCATATATGATATTGAATAAGATATTGAAGGTATAATGGTGAACATAATAGATATCACCCCAGATATTACAGAGTTTGAAGTCTAATATGGGATATAAATAAATACATGGGAAATTGCAATACTGTGTTAATAATTAAAAGAGAAATATTAAAAGAGTTCTTTGCTATTAAAGGATCAATAGCATTGGCATCACTTGAAACTTATTAGAAATATTAAAAAAATTCAATGTTCTGAATCATAATATGCATTTTTATAAGATGCTGAGGGTGTTCACTAGACACTCAGAGCACTTGTTTTTATGCCCTCTGCCTGTGTGTCCACTGATTATTATGCCCTTGTAATAAATGACTTAACTCCCTGGGGTTTACACTGAAAACAATCTTGGGGTTCTACTGTTTCCCATCTCTTACAGTTGTGTTCATGGACTCATTAGAATGGAGTCCTTAGCATAGCAGGATTTTCACATTTATAACCCTGAAATAGTTTGGGCATCTCCTTTTGCTTCTGTTTCTTAGAAGGATATGTTGAAATTATATATTCCCTCCACCCCCAAAGAGTCTCATGCATTTCATGGCAAGTTCATCCAGAACTGAAAATGTTCCCCCAACTTTTGAAGTGCTTTCTGGGGAAGGTTGTTTTTATTAGTCTAGAAGTTAACTTAAAAAGAATGTTTTCTTAGGTTTTTGATGAAATCTTAGTTGGGGAAAAAAACTTTCTAGACTTTCCCAGGAATCTAGAATCTTGGTAGAAGAAAAAAAAATTAAACAGGTCAATGAAAGTATCTGCTCTCTGATAACTCTAATGGAAATAGTTTCTTCATTCACTTTTTTCATATAGCAGGTGTCAAGTAATGCCATCTTGACACAGTTTTTTATGCCAAGAGGCAGGTTTAATTAGTTATCCTTGAACTTATCAACCAATCAACCTCACTACTAGGTTTCAAAGGCTATATTAATGGACATAGCCTGAGACCCAATTTTGTGTCTCCACAAAATCTGGAGAGTTAATAAAAGCTGTCCATTGAAGATGGTTAATTTGGGCTTGGGATATAGCTCAGTTGGTAGAGTGCTTGCCTTGCAGGCACAGGCCCTGGGTTCAATCCCCAACACCGCAAAACAAATAAACAAAAAACATGGTTAATTCTCCACTACAGTGTTAACTACAGTGGTAGAAGTTTGGGTCCAGCTATCAGAGCAAACTCATAAATCTATAAACTGGCAAGAGATACAGAGGGACTCACAAAATATAGTAGTCTTGCCTTAGTTACTTCCTCTTAAATTGTTTTCTGTGCCTATGCACAGGTGGGCAGCCCCTCCAAGATATTCAGAACACCTAGGGAAGGCCTTGAGCTTTGAACCAGATAACCATTGCACTGGTTTCAGTGATTCCCTTTCTATATGGGTTCTGGGTCTTATGATTGCTGTAAATCTGGCAAATGACAACTGAATAAATTCATGGATGATTCATTAACGTTTCTTTAGCCATTCCTTTTCTCTGGCTCTATGCAAAGCTTTGTACCACAGCTGTTTGTGGGTGACACTGTTCTCAAAGGAGACCTGGACCTGTAGGTCATCTTCAGGATTTCCCATGGTGAAGTTAGAGTGAAGCTAGACTGAAAACAAATTGTTCTTTACAATCTGTCATTTGGACCACAAAGGGTAAGCAGGACACAGCTGTACAGAGTTCTCTCCTGAGAATTTGTTTTTCTGTTGGGCAAATGACTCTCACCGAACAGCTTCTGAGTTCCTTATAAAGCTCTCTTTCACAAATCTGATAGTACTTCCATTCCTGGATTTTTTCCCTATGGGTTTCTGGCAAAAGAGAGCCACTTTGGTGACAGTGTCAGGGGGCAGGGCCAATCAGGGACTGATCCCCCAGCTTTAATCTAGAAGGACCATTCCACTGGTGAGTTTGGGAGGTTGACATAATCTCTCTCTCTCTCTCTCTCTCTCTCTCTCTCTCTCTCACACACACACACACACACACACACACACACACACACACATTCTCTGGTGCCTGTGATGACCTTTCAAAGAGCAGAGGCCAGTTTGGGCATGGTTGCACGTGAGCACCCCTGGGTTCAATCCCCAGTACAAAATACATAAATAAAAAGTTTACAAAAGCAGAGGGCAGGATAAATGACCTCATACCTTAGACCCAATAATTTTTCTGTGCATGCTGTTGGTGTTTTAGAGCACGGAAGACTAGATAGTTTATAAAAGCAAGTTAGAATGGTTCAGAGGAATCCATTAGTACACATTCAACCGATTAATATATTATGTCAACTAAAATATTTTAATGTTCTAAATAGTTACTACAAATATAGACTACAGTCATGAGCATGTGTTCATTCATTTTGCAAATTTTAAACATGAAATTCCTTTGAAATAAATAGTATAAATGCTGTGGAATTTAGAGCTCAATTGCTGGATCTGCCATCATCTTGTTGGGTGAATGAGTTAGTAATGTGATTTCTCTGAACCTTGGTTTTCTTGTCTTAGTCTGTTTTCTCATATATAGCATGGAGCTAATAATACCCAGTGATGTTATTGGGATACTGATTTGTAGGAAGCATTTCAGTGAAGGCTATTTAGCTGTTCCTGGTGTTTCAGTTGCAGATAAATTTAATTCATAGTCTGTGGCTTAAAAGAACATCAGTGGGGGAGAAAGAGACATTTAATATATCCAGGAATAGTTATTAAATATTTGCTTGTTGTACAAGACAAGTGGAGGCTGATTTAAGAATCATAGAACTTTTTAAAAATCTAAATTTTCATAATTTAAATTTTCTTCCTTCAAGTTTGCTAGAAGAGTTTCCTGTGTTACAAGAGCCCTATTGTTTCTCTTTGAACAGAGGAATTTACAAAAAGGATATCAGGAGAAATGAACAGTGGAAAAGGGGACTTAAATACAGGGAAGTAAGTTGTTTGCCATATGGGAGGTATTTATAATAATATGTAATATATAACATTATCACTGTTATTACAGAGAAATTCGTTGTGAACACTTAGATAATCTATTGGGGTCTATCTTTAATTTTATCTATCTATCTATCTATCTATTTTGTTGTCAAAACATAGACATTTTATTTAATTCTATTTATTTCCTTATTGTGGTAAGAACATGAGTTCTACCCACTTAAAATTTTTTCAAGAGCATGTTAAGTATAATTCACTATAGTCAAAAGGCTGTATAGCAGCAGACATTTAAAAATTACTCATTGCCTATAACTGAAACTTTATACCCATTGAATAACAACTCCCCCATGCCCCTCCTTTTATACTCTGGCAAACCCCATTCTACACTCTGTTTGATGAGTTTCACTACGATGCCTCATAAGTAGAATCATGCAGTATTTGTCCTTCTGTGACTGGCTTATTTCATTTAGCATAATGTTCTCCAGGTTCATCTATGTTGTAGTATGCATCTGAATTTTTATTGTTTTTCAAAGCTGTTGTATGTATATACTACATTTTCTTTATCCATTCCCTGGTTGATGGATATTTAGGTTGTTTCAATATGTTGGCTATTGTGAAAAAATGCTTCAGTCAATATAGGAGTGCAGGTATCTCTTCAACATACTTATTTAATTTCCTTTGGATATATATTCAGAAGTGGGATTTCTGAATCACATACATGGTAGTTACATTTTTAATTTTTTTTTGATAAAGCTAAATACTGCTTCCAGTAATGGTTGCATGATTTTACATTCACATCAATAGTGTATAAGGATTCTGATTTCTTCATGTCCTTTTGAATATTTGTCTTTCAAAAAAATAATAAACACCTCCATGATTTTCATGTACATTTCCATGATTAATTATGTTGAACATCTTTTCATATACCTGTTGGACATTTGTATGATTTCTTTGGAGAAATGTATATTCGTGTCATTTTACCATTTCAATTGGATTATTTGTCTTTTGCTGTAAGCTATATAATTTCTTTATACATTTTGAATATTAATTTTAAATGAGATCTCTTAATTTATTTACTATAATAAAAATAACATTAGTCAGTAACCTTCTTTTTCATCTTTAAGGTAAAATGTATATGATTTTAAGGTATTTCTCACACTCCATTTCATCTAGAAAAACTTGTTTTTATCGCCAGGTCCAAATTTAAGCAGATTCCTAGTGTCAAGGATGAATACCAGATTAACAAGAAAATTGTTGGTTTTCTTCCTGTTAAAAATATGCCAATATGTTTACGGGAATTTTACATCTAATTTGTGGGGGCTGTATATAAGGAATCACAGTACATACTTGAATATTCAGTGTCTAGGCTTTCTCACTATTTTCAGAAGCAATTTATTCATTTAAAAGATTTGTTTAAATGCTACTGTGATGGCATTTTCCCTGACTCTGAGACCATAGATCTGAGAAAACTGGAGAATTCCTGTGTTTCCTGGGAGTAATTTTTCACCTTAGTGACCTTGTCTCTGCAGTCTCATTAGAAGGTACTTCTGCTTTTCCTTAAATGCTACTGTTGCACAGAGCTCTGTCCTCAAACCTCTTTTCCCTAAAATTTATTACTCCACAGCATTTTTCCACTCCTGTGATTTCAACCAGACATCAGTTTCACAACACTTATGCTTTATTATCAGGGCAGAAGTCACTTCTGGGGTGCAAAGCTAGGTACATTTTTCAGTTCTTGGATGGAAAGTTACAAATGAAAAAGTGAGCCTTATTTTTCAGTTAATGTCTAAGGGCTAACTCCAAATCCATAGAGTTTGTTTTATTTTTCTTTAGCTCTCAATTAAAAAAAAAATTTTAAAATCTTTACTGGTGCATATAATTATACAGACTAGTAGGATTTGTTCTAACACATTCATACATGCACAGTACTTGCTAGAGTTTAGATCTTATATGTCCAAGGGCCCATGTTTTAAAGGCTTAGTCTCCAGCTTGATGCTGTTGGGAATGGTGAGGTGGGGGCTAGCGGGAGGTTTTAGGTCACTGAGGGGTTATTTTCAAGGCAATTGTGGTCTCTTCCTCTTTCTCTCAAATACTTAGTGACCACAAGGTGAAATCATTGTCCTGCCATATGATTCTGCCATGATATGCTGCCACAGGCCTAAAGTAATCGAGGTACTCAATCATGTACTGAAACCTCCACAATTGTGAGGCCAAATAAACCTTTCCTATTCATAAGCTGATTATCTCAAGTATTCTGTTATAATCACAGAAAGTTGACTAACACAGAAAACTAGTACCAGTAGTACATTCATTGCTATGACTCTACCTGATGATTTGACAGAGCCTTTATAGTAGTTTGCAGGAGGAATTTGGAAAAATTTGAACATAAGGCTTTTAAAAATCTAGAATTTTGTAATCAGAACTTAAGCAGAGATTCTGACAAGGGCTCAGAAATGCAGAATGTTGATAGAACTTCAGACAGAAAATGCTTTGCTGAGATTTCAGATGGAAAGGAGGATTAATTGGGAACTGGACTTAAGGCCACCTGCATTAGGAGTGGCAAATACTTTGAATGCATTGTATTCTTCTGAAACTTAATAGGAAGCTGAGTTTAAAGTGACCTAATACATTTTTGGAGGCTGAGATGGGAGGCTCACTTGTACCTAGGAGTTCAAGACCTGCCTTGGGCAATATAGCAGAACTCCTTTCTCCAAACAGCAGCGATAACAGCAACAAGCACAACACCTGAAGAACAGCAAAGAAAAAGAAAGAGAAAAATAAGCACGACCTTCTTATTTATCTGCCAGAGGGAATATGAAGACAGCATATTATTCAGGCAGTGGCATGGGTCTCACTGTTTGCTTTTAGCCAGATTTATAGTGACAACGGGAAGCAAAAAGGAAGAGAGCAAACAAATTTAGAAACTTTTCAGATTGACCAGAAAAGGAACATTTAAAAGGAGAATTAAAAGAGGGTGTAGTTGCTAAAGAGATTAGTGCCATTAAAAAGGAGACACATGCTTTGCACAGGGACACTAGGGAAAATTACTTGACAAGACTCCATCCATCACAAGTTCAAAAGTATAAAAGTGAAAATTTGATTCAGACTTTCCAGGGAAAATTCTTTGGAGAATAGAGCTGTGGGGTGCCCTGTGTACCTAGGACTGCCTTGGGAACTTTTGTGGGCAAACAGATTCAGAGTCCACTTCTGCCATGGTTCACATGGGCCAGGTACAGCTTGCACTGGTGGCAGACATTGGCATCATCCATGTGTAGATGATTTTCAGGCAAGCAAGCAAAATACAAGTTACAGGGTCATGGAAGTTTCCAGTGGCATTTCAGAGAAGACTTTGGGAGACCAGGAAGTGGGTGGCAGGGTTGGAGTCCCTGAAAGAGGTCTCTGATAGAATGTGTGGGCTGTGACAGTAAAGCTGAAGCTGCAATGGAGAACCCAGGAAGGAAGAGATGCTAGGTTTGAAGAATGCCTGCATGCTGCGTGCAGCACGCAAAGCTGGCCTAAGAGAGTAGCCATGTGGGCTGCACCCAGCAAGGCCATAGAGGCAGGGCAGCCCAAGCCCTTAGGTATGCACATCTTGCTAAAATGTGCTTTGGATACTCTAAGATTTAATGTTTGCCCTGCTGGGTTTCAGTCTTTCTTTTGTTCAATATTTTAATAATATTAATTCTTCATATCCATGAACATGGGAGGTCCTTCCATTTTCTTGTGTCTTCTTCAATTTTTTTTTTCAATATTTTGTAGTTTCCATTGTAAAGGTTTTTCACTCCTTGGTTAGCTTTATTTTTTGAGACTACTGTGAATGAGAATATTCTCTTGATTTCTTTCTCAGCAGATTCATTATTGGTGTATAGCTATTTTTTTTTTTTTTTTTTTGTATATCGATTTTCTAAACTGCTACTTTGTTGAGTTCATTAGATCTAGCAGTCTTCTCATGGAGCTTTCTGGATCTTCTAAGTATAGGTTATATTATCAGCAGTGACAATTTGACTTCTTTCCTATTTGCATGACCTTTATTTCCTCCTCTTGCCTAAATCAAGAGACTTGCTAAGATAATTCTCTGGCTAGAATTTCTGCTACTATATTGAGTGGATATAAGAATGTTGAGAGTGGACATCCTTATCTTGTTCCTGATTATAGAGGAAATATATTCAGTTTTTCCCCATTCACTATTATGTTGGCTTTGGATTTGTCATATACAGCTTTTATGATGTTGAGGTAGGTATTGTCAGTGTTTTTATTGTGAATAGGTGATGATTTTTTCCAGAAGCTTTCTCTACCTTTATTGGGATGACTGTGTGAATTTTGCCCTTGATTATATTTATGTGGTGAACCATATTTATTAATTTGCATGTAATAAACTATTCTGGCAATCCTGGGATAAAACCAACTTGGTCACAATGTACAATCTTATTAATATGTAGTTGAAAATAATTTGATAATGTTCTATTAAGGATTTTTGCATCTAATTTCATCAGCAGTATTGGTTCACAGTTTTCTTTCTTTGATGTTTCCTTATCTGGCTTTGGCATAAGGGAAATTATTGACTTTATAGAACGAATTTAGAAGTGTTCTGTTCCTTTCTATTTCATGGAATGATTTGAAGAGCATTGATACATGTGTTTATTGCAACAAAATCCACAATAACCAACTATGGAATCAGCCTAGGTGTTTATCAATGGGTGAACAGGTAAAGAAAATGTGATATATATATATATATATATATATTATATATATATATATATACAATGAAATTTTATTCAGTCATAAGTAAAAATGAAATTGTATAATTTACAGGAAAATGGATGGAACTAGAGACCAGTGGCACATGCTTGTAATCCCAGTAGCTCAGGAGTCTGAGGCAGGAGGATCACAAGTTCAAAGCCAGCTCATACATTTATGCCCTAAGCAACTTAGCAAGACTGTCTCTCAAAATAAAAAATAAAAAAGGGGCTGGAGATGTGGCTTAGTGATTAAGTGCCCCTGGGTTCAATACCTGGTTAAAAAAAAAAAGCCAAACTCAAAAAGTCAAGGGTCAAGGATCATATGTTTTCTCTCATATGTGGAAGTTAGAAAGGAAAAAGTAAAAAAAAAAAAAAAAGGTGGTGGGGTAGGAATCTCATTATCAAAGGGATATCAGGAGAGGAAAGGGACTAGGAGATATTAGAGGTAGGGAAATGCTGGGGAGTGATATTGACTAAATTATATTGTTATATTGTGTGCATGTATGAATATGTAACAAAAAATCCCATCACTATTTACAACTATAAGGTACCAATAAAAATGTAGACATAAAGATTAAAAGAAAAAATTTGAATAGCATTGACATTTCTTCTTTAAAGGCCTGGAAGAATTCTACTGATAATCCTTCCTTATTGGAAGCCCCCCGACTTTTTTAAAAACTTACTACTTATATCTCATTGCTAGTAATTGGTCTGTTTAATTTTTCTATGTCCTCATGATTCAATTTTGGCATGTCATCTGCCTTTTGCAAAAATGGAAAAATCAAGAGACTTGCTAAGATAACTCTGCTACGATATTATCCATGAGCCTCCAATGAGTTCTTTTCTTCTTTTGAGGTTACCTCTTATTTTTTGTAGTTATAGATGGACAGTATGCTTTTATTTTATTTATTTCTATGTGGTGCTAAGGATTGAACCCAGTGCCTCATATGTGCCAGGCAAGTGCTCTGCCAGTGAGCTATAGCTTCAGCCCCTTGAGGCTACTCTTAAGCCACCTTTCTGAAGGCAGAATTTTTTTTAAACACAACCAAGTTCTCAACTCCTACTTTTATATGCAAACCATTTCCTTCTATCATCCATTGGTTCTTTTTAGTGTTTATTTATTTATTTATTTTTACCAATAGCTGTTGACTTATTCAGTCACAAGTACTTTACTAAAAAGAAATCTTTTAAAATGTTGGTTTGTTTTTCTATTTTCATTGGGTGCATGAGAACTTATAAATCTTAATGGACCTCAGGAGTTGTGGCTCAGAAACCAAGAAGTGAAGAAAAGCAAGACAGTAGACATTTTTCCTTGGCTTATGGTTGCCAAGAAATATCCTGTCTATCCATGTCCACAGTCACAGAACTGGAAAATACTTTCCATTTTCTCATTTAATATCCCTTTATATATATAATATATATATATAAATATATTATATATATATATATATATTCAGGCCTAGATGGAGTATAGGACTATGATTAATTTATATATATATATATATATATTTAGGCCTAGTGGAAAATAATGAGAATGTTTTCATGGCCCAGATCTCTTCAAAATGTTTTGTGCTCTCTCTCTTCCCCAAATTCACCTGAGAAAAATTCCAAATCTAAGAAAAACAAAAAAAATGGCTATGCATTCCCATTAAAGAACAGGACATGGTTAACTAATGATCCTATAATTGTATGGTATGTAGAGGACAGTGAAAACAGTTTTTTTTTCCTACTATTATAGGGCATGGTCCTTTTTCCCAAGGATATCTTCTTCCTTTGTTCATTATGCTACCCTTCAACCAGAGCATTTTACACCCTGCTGTCTTCTTCCTTACTGGCATTCCTGGTCTTGAAGCCTCTCACGTCTGGATCTCCATCCCATTCTGTTGTCTGTATGCCATTGCAATCTCTGGAAATGGCATGATCCTATTTGTCATCATCACTGAGTCAAGCCTCCATGAGCCCATGTACTATTTCCTCTCCATGCTGTCCTTCACAGACCTAGGTCTGTGTTTATCAACATTGGTCACTATGCTGGGTATTTTCTGGTTCAATGCTCGAGAAATCAGCTTTGACACCTGCATTAGCCAAATGTTCTTTATTCATGGCTTCACATTCATGGAGTCCTCAGTACTCCTAGCAATGGCCTTTGACCGCTTCATTGCCATCTGTAACCCTCTGCGATATGCCATGATCTTAACCAATTCGAGGATCATCAAAGTAGGCTTTGCAATCATTATCAGGGGCACAACAGCCCTAGTGCCTTTACTTCTGCTCCTTAAGCGTCTGTCTTTCTGCCACAGTCATGTACTCCACCATTCCTATTGCTTTCACCCTGATGTGATGAAGCTTTCATGCACAGACACAAAGATCAATAGTGCATTTGGCCTGGCCATTGTCATCTCTACCGCTGGTCTGGACTCTGTGTTGATCCTTCTCTCCTACATTCTGATCATCCGCTCTGTGCTTAGCATTGCATCCACAGAGGAACGGAAAAAGGCTTTTGGAACCTGCATCTCCCACATCAGTGCTGTTGCCATCTTCTACATCCCCATGATCAGCTTGTCACTGGTGCATAGATTTGGGAAGCATGCCCCTCCTTTAGTGCACACTCTCATTGCCAATGTTTATCTGCTCATCCCTCCTGTAATGAATCCCATAATCTACAGTGTGAGGACCAAACAAATCCGCAAGGCTGTACTTAAACTATTTGTCCCCAAGCTAGTTTAGGCACGTTTTAGAGTATCCCATTTTTAGAAAGTCTTCCCTGACCTATGCTTGATTAACTCACTAGTGTAAGTTACCACTGCATTTTGAAAAAGTCTATAAATAAGTGTTTTTTCTCTATTCTGATACAGTGATTTACTATTTACACAGTTTTAGATTTTGGATTCTTTGAAAACAGGAACCTCATCTTGTGTCCTTCTGACTATGTGAATACTGCACCTGGAACAGTATAGGACTATGATTAAATTTGTCTGTAAATATGGACAAATGAATTCATGCTTTGTAGGTCCAGACTGTCTCAGTCCTTGTAGAGTGTGTAACTATTCAAGATATGTCTTATAGATAAGTAAGAACAGGATTGCTTTCAATAAATCTTATAGTTTATTGGTAATGATTATTGTTACCCAAATAGATAATTAATGACTTAGGAATACAAATAAGTGCAATAATTAAGAATGAACATAAATGGAGAAATACTTTCCTAATTCTTATAAGAATCCTTGGAATTACTTTGGTAAATGGATTAATATTTTAATTATATAAGTGACTCATTTTCTAAATATGTGGCTAAAAGAATCACTCTGATTTTATCAATACAAACTGTACACATATATTGAATTCTCATACTGTGCCTCATTAATATATGTAATTATTTACACACTGATAAAAATTTTAAATTTTTAAGGAGATATAAATGCTAACAACACTGGTTTGAATATTACACATTGTATACATGTACTGAATTATCATATCATATCTCCAAAATATGGACAATTAAAATAATAATTAATAGAATATAAATGCCTATTGTAATCACTGAATTTTATTTAGTCGTGAGGTCTGGAGGTAAGAGACTCAGTTCCATTCTCTGCATCATCTATGCAAAAACTTGGAATTATTAGATATGTAAAGTGCTTCATGAAAGAATAAATAAAGAATATTTTTGTTCTGGGTGAAGCATAAATAAAGAGACTTCTAAGAATTTTACAGAATCCACCCCAATAGTATTGGAAAAAGACAAATTTATCCCATGGGATTTGTAGTTTGTGGGGATGAGGGGTGAGCTCATGGATATAACAGGTGTCATTATTTTCAAATTCTTACAAATTTAATTAAATTTTATCAGGAAATAGATGAAAGAAATAGGATACTGGTTCCTTCATGGAATCTATAAAAGTAGAGTAGGCATAATGAAGTTAAGGGGATAGAAGCCACAAACTGGAAGGAACCCATGGGAGCACCATACTCTGGAGCCACAAAAAGCCCCACCAGGAGGTTTCTGATTAAGAGATGTCAGGCAGCCTGAGGCCTGGCCCCTAATATATGCCACCCATCCCTGAGCAGCACACTCCTCTGCTCCTCAGGTCCCTTCCTGGAAGACCAGGCAGGAGAGAACACATCTCTACCCTGTGTAAGTGAAACTGCGGCATTCAGGGGAAACATTAGCCTCTTTCTACATTCTCTTTAAGAATCTGGAAGGCTTTAATAACTTCAAAGAGCTCTCCTGGGTGCCTAAGAAAAATTGTGGGAAGCTCTTTCCTGAAATCTCTCTTTTATGAGGCATCTCATTTAACCAAGGAGGCTCAATTTTCTGTGTGCCATTTTTCTTTCTGCTTAAAGCAGCTGAATATGCCCATGCCAAGTGTGAGTTTTCAGTTAGTTGTACCACATTTTAAAGTTGTGACCTAAGGTGAGCTGCCACTATCACCACCATCCACAGCTACCATCATCTTCATCTTCATCGCCACTGTTCATGTTCTAAGAAGTAGTCATGAGGTGACTATGAGGTGATTTCCAAATGCTAATCTCATTGAATCCTTTCATACCAATGGTGAGCTACCAATTTCAGAGAGTTGGAGTCTGATGCAAAGTGCTTGTTTGTAGAGATCCATCATGCTGGGTTCAGAGACAGAAGCTGACCCAGGTTTGCCTGACCCTGTAACCATACTGCTGACTCTGTACTTAAAGAAGAGAAAGAAGTCAAGGTAGCTCTTCCTAGAACAGGAAATGTGTTCTTCTAGTGGGAATGGTATATTATTATCATATGAGAGGAAGCGCTGTCAACAGTTAGGGGAGCATGCTAAAGTTTTCCTCCAATGACAGAGCAGAGTTTTCCATCAAAACCCCAAATGTCTGTCTGTTTCTTTCTCTCTCTCTCTTTCTCTCTCTCTCTCTCTCTCTCTCTCTCTCTCTCTCTCTCTCCCCTCTCTTTCTCTCTCTCTCATACGCGCACACACACACACACGCAAAACTCAGTTTGTAGAAAAGGGGGAAAACTCGGTAAGTTTTTTTTTTCCAGTAGCAACCTATGTAATTTCAGGCTCTGCAGCATGATTTAAATAGACAAAACTGGCAATATGTTGAGATCCAGAGATCTGTGCAGAGTCCTTGTTCATTTTGCAACTCTTAGATTGAATTTATATGAAAAAAAAATATATATTGTGTGCTCACAGTGTTCAGAATATAGTGCAGGTACCAGGGATATGATGATGAATGAAGAAGGAATGACACAAAAGACCAGTAGCTTAATTTGGTTAGAAAGGCATATTTCAAATAACTCATGATCATACCATGAGATGACTACTACTCTAGAAACATAAATATAAAAGAATCTAACTCCAGAGAAAGAAGCAATTTTTTTGGGTTGATTTACTGAAGGTAATGTCACTGAATACTTCCTAAAATGCATCATCATACTCATTTTTATATAGATTGTGGTACTGGTGCAAATTCATTACTCTTTTCAGTATGGCAAGATGATCCAATTCTTGATCCCTATGATCCCTTGAGCATGACCATTTAGTATTTTATATCTAACACTTTAGAGAAATTTCTAAAATTTCTTAAACTCCATTGTGTTTGAATGCTGCAGTGGATCAGTTATTAAGTAATCAATTTAGTATTATTCAAAGAAGATGGACTTCCATGACAAAGGAAAGCACGTTAGGGTGAATTAACATGTTATATTTGGTGCTTTGGTGAAGAAAGGAAAATCTAGGTTAGTTGCATAATTGTTTTCTGGAGATATTAAAGTAGGTAAGTCATGGTAAAAGTAGATATTGGAGGGTTCCTTGCTGCTGTGAGAGAGATAACAAGTTTGACTTCCCACTGAAAGCAACAAAGAGCTGCATGTGAGATGGAGTATGAAGACTTATCAAGTGGATGCTACCAGCATCCATGTGGAGCAAGTCTGGAAAACCTTGAAATATGGGGCAAATTATTTGTGCAAATATTGCATAGATCCTGAAAAGTCTGATGACAGTGTGATATAAAGTAATGATGATCGAACTGGAGGATAAGGAGGGTCAATCAAAGAACATTGTAGAAGCAGAACCTATTAATGTATGCAGGTTGGATGGTCTTGACAGTTCCAGTAGGCAAACTTTTCAAAAGGCCTGAAAGATTCCTACTCACTCTTCTGTTTATAGAGTATGATAATCATCCCTTTGGTGTGAGTGGGGCCTGTGAGTCTGATGCAATATCACTTTTATGAGTATATGAAAAAGGGTTTACAGATACAAATAAAGTCCCTGATTACTGAACTTCAATTTAATTGAAAATGGTGTTTGACCTAAACAGGAGCCTTTGCAAGAGACAAGAAGTCACAGAGAGATTCCCTATTGGATTTGAAAAAGTACTATGTCATGATATGATCAGAACACATGGGTTAGACTGAAAGTAGCTTTTCCTTTAGGAGCTAAAAGCAATCTCTAATCACAGCCGGAAAGAAATCAGAGACGCCAAACCTGCACCACAAGGAACTGAGCACTGTCAACAACTTGCATGAGCTTGGAAGAGGACCCTGGACTCTAGATGATGGCACAGTCTTGGCTGAAACCTCTGTCTAAACCTAATGAGATCCTGAGTGGAGGATCTTGTTTGGCTGTGCTTTGACATTGGACTTATAGAACTGTGTGATAAGAAAGGTGCCTGGTTTCAAGCTATTAAATGTTTAGTAAATTATTTCTTTTTTTTTCTTTTCTTTTCTTTTTTTGCAGCCATAGGTGAGTAATGCAAGGGTATGTTTCCATCAAGAAGAGAAGCTAGCAGCTGGGCGTGGTGGTGCACGCCTGTTATCCCAGCACTTGGGAGACTGAGGCAGGAGGATCGCGAGTTCAAAGCCGGCCTCAGCAATGGCGAGGCACTTAGCAACTCAGTGAGACCATGTCTCTAAATAAAACACAAAAAAGGGCTGGGGATGTGGCCCAGTGGTCGAGTGCCCCTGAGTTCAATCCCTATTACAAAAAAAAAAAAAAAAAAAAAAAAAAAAAAGCTAGATTTCAAGTGTACATATGAAGCATTGAAGAGGATCATAGGATGAGTACAGGTAACTTGTGTTTAGAGTGGTTGGTGGAGGAGAGGAGACACATGTAGCAAAGAGGCAAGTTAAGTTTGTTAATTTAAAGTCTATTTAGGTCCAGGAAGAAATCAGCATGTCCATGTAGATTGTGGTTCTGGTAAAGTTACCTGCTATTTTGAGTTTGGCAAGATAATTTCATACTTAATCCCTCTTCCCTCTTAAACACTACCTTTTAGTAGTTTGTATGTCATACCATAATGGTATTTCTAAAATATCTGAAACTCTATTGCCTGTGGTTTTGCTCAGAATTTGTTTCACGATGATTTCCACCTCTCAGCCTCTGCAAAGATATTCTTTACCTACTCAAAGACGCAGTTTGATGACTCCCCACACAAGTTTCTAATATGCTCAACCTCTGTGCTTTAAACACAATCTCTGTTGTATATATCACCCTGCATTTTATGTGTTTGTTTACACATTTGTTTACTGAGCTTTATTTTATCTTTGCTTTCCTTAAGGATAATATCTGATTTGGTTTACTCTCCTCATTCTGAATTATGGCTTAAACTGTACAGTCAACATTAATTGACAATCTAGGAAGTAGGGCTGCAGAGAGGAACAAGTATTCTTCTGATGAATCAGGAAAGATAAAGAAATTTAGAAAATATGTCTCTGTCATTCTCTCAGCTGATAGATGGAAAGACAAGTGGATGAGTGGAGGAGGGTAAGAATAGACAAAAGTAAGGGAAGGCTGAGAAGCTTTGGGTAATTTTTAAACTTCAATGTTTCTCATTAAGAGATAATAATAGCTGGGCTGGGGTTGTGGCTCAGTAGTAGAGTGCTTGCCTAGCATGTGTGAGGCACTGGGTTCAATTCTCAGCACTGCATATAAATAAATTAATAAAATAAAGGTTTATCAATATCCAAAAATATATTTTTAAGAAGAGATAATAGCTAATATCTGGTAAGATATAACCATAGTGATGTATTTTGTAGAGATTTTCACATATGTAATTTAACCCTTTAGATGATCCCATGGGGCATGCATATCATTGTTAACTTAGAAGAAATATGTGATTATAATATATAAGGATTAAGGCACATGGAGTTTAATCATTTGTCATGTCATAACCCAGGTGGAAAGTGCCAGAGAATTAGAACCCAATCAAAGTTTAGACTATGTAGTTGTAAGAAAATTGATGTGGGATTCAGGATAAAAATTTATACCATAAATCTATTCATAATACTTATACTGGAGATCCTCTATACTCAAGTAATTCTGTTTGTAATTATCTTATTTATATCCTATGAAAATTAGTTACAGTTCAAGCTTTGCTATTGTAAATATATAGCATTAGAATCATGGCATAAACCATTTACTATTCATCTAAAATTTCATATGGTACTTTGTACACATTTAAACTGATATTACCTGACTTTTTACCACTTCAATTCTGAAAATAATGTCCTAAAATCCACCTTATCAATTATTGGCCATGTAGAATTAAATTAAAGGGAATGTGTGCCTCATTTGTTTCTAAGTAAATTCTGTATCCTCATGTAATTTTTCAATTATTGTTTTCTGCTCCTTTATTTGATGTGGTTTTAGTTCTTTGTTTTGTAAAACCAGTTTTCATGAGCTCTTTTTTAAAAAATTTATTTATTTTTTATTCTAAGTTGTTATAAATGACAGCAGAATGCATTACATTTCATATTACACATATAGACACATTTTTACAAATCTCTGGTTGTATGCACAGTAAATTCACACCATTCGTGACTTCATACATGCACTTAGGGTAATGATATCCATCTCATTCTACCATCTTTTTTTTTTCATTCACCCTTTTGACACCCTCCCTTCCCCTCCCTCCCCATTGGCCATTCTAGTGTTCCTCTAATCCTCCTATGCTCCCCATCCCAACCCGACTGTGAGTTGGCCTCCTTATATCAGAGAAAACATTTGGCATTTGGCTTTTTGAGATTGGCTAACTTCACTTAGCATTATATTCTCCAACTCCATCCATTTACCTGCAAATGCCATGATTTTATTCTCTCTTATTGCTGAGTAATACTCCATTGTGTGTATATACTACATTTTCTTTATCCATTCATCTACTGAAGGGCATCTGGGTTGGTTCCACAGTTTAGCTATTGTGAATTGTGCTGCTATAAACATTGATGTGGCTGTATCCCTGTAGTATGCTGTTTTCATGTCTTTTGGGTAAAGACCAAGGAGTGGGATAGCTGGTTCATAAGGTGGTTCCATTCCAAGTTTTCCAAGATATCTCCATACTGCTTTCCATATTGGCTGCACCATTTTGCAGTCCCAACAACAATGTATGAGTGTGCCTTTTTCTCCACATCCTCTCCAACATTTATTGTTGTTTGTGTTCTTAATAGCTGCCATTCTGACAGGTATGAGATGAAATCTTAGAGTGGTTTTGATTTGCATTTCTCTAATTGCCAGAGAGGTTGAGCATTTTTTCATGTATTTGTTGATTGATTGTATATCTTCTTCTGAGAAGTGTCTGTTCAGTTCCTTGGCCCATTTATTAATTGGGTTTTTTTTTTTTTTTTTTTTTTTTTGGTGTTAAGCTTTTTTGAGTTCTTTATATATGCTAGAGATTAGTGCTGTATCTGATGTGCATGTGGTAAAAATTTGTTCCCAATTAGTAGGCTCTCTGTTCACCTCACTGATTGTTTCTTTTGCTGAAAAGAAGCTTTGTAATTTGAGTCTATCCCATTTATTGATTCTTGGTAGTAATTCTTGTGCTACAGGATTTTTATTAAGGAACTTGGGGCCTAATCCAACGTGTTGGAGATTAGAGCTTACTTTTTCTTCTATTAAGTGTAGTGTCTCTGGTCTAATTCCTAGATCCTTGATCCACTTTGAGTTGAATTTTGTGCATGGTGAGAGATAGAGGTTTAATTTCATTTTATTGCATATGGATTTCCAGTTTTCCCAGCACCATTTGTTGAAAAGGCTATCTTTTCTCCAATGTACATTTTTGGTGCCTTTGTCTAATATAAGATAACTGAAATTATATGTGTTAGTCTCTGTGTCCTCTATTCTGTACCATTGGTCTACCGGCCTATTTTGGTGCCAATACCATGTTGTTTTTGTTACTATTGCTCTGTAGTATAATTTAAGGTCTGGTATAGTGATGCCACCTGCTTCACTCCTCTTTTTGTTACACAAATATTATCTTTTAGAAATGTTCACTTGGGAAAAATTAATTTCAGGCTAAATAAATAATATATAAATATAATTTACCATTGCAGGACACAGCTTAAGATTTTTTTTCTTTTACAGTTTAATATTTTGTTGTTTGAGCTCCACATGTCAAATTCTCAGAACTTCACATCCTCTTCCATCATTTTCCTGCTTACTGGTGTTCCTGGCCTGGAAGCCTTCCACACCTGGATCTCCATCCCCTTCTGCTTTCTCTATGCAACTGCCCTCTCAGGCAACAGCCTAATTCTCTTTGTCATTATCACGCAGCCCAGTCTCCACGAACCCATGTATTATTTCCTCTCCATGCTATCTACCACAGACCTTGGGCTGTCCATGTCCACTCTGGTCACCATGCTGGGCATATTCTGGTTCAATGCCAGGGAGATCAGCTTCAATGCCTGCTTGTCACAGATGTTCTTCATTCAGCTTTTCACTGTCATGGAATCCTCTGTGCTGTTGGCTATGGCTTTTGATCGTTTTGTGGCCATCTCTAATCCCCTTAGGTATGCTTCTGTTTTAACTGATATTAAAATAACAGTAACTGGGGTAGTGATCATCACCATGGGGACACTAGTCCAGGCTCCACTCGTGGTGCTTCTTAAAAGACTGTCCTATTGTCATAGCCACGTGCTCCACCATTCCTATTGCTTCCACCCTGATGTGATGAAGCTCTCATGCACAGACACCAGGATCAACAGTGCAGTTGGGTTGACTGCCCTGATAACCACTGCTGGGGTGGACTCAATCTTCATCGTGCTTTCCTATGTTTTGATCATTAGGACTGTCCTCAGCATTGCTTCCCCTGAAGAGAGGAAGAAAGCCTTCAGCACATGTGTCTCCCACATTGGGGCTGTGGCTGTATTCTACATTCCACTGATCAGTCTGTCCTTTGTGCACAGATTTGGGAAAGGAGCCCCACCTTATGTGCATACTCTGATTGCCAATGCCTACCTGCTGATCCCTCCTGTAATGAACCCCATCATCTACAGTGTGAAGACCAAGCAGATACGCAAGGCTGTGCTAAAAGTTCTCCATTCGAGTGTGACAAAGACCTAGCTGTATTTTTTGCAAGTTTTTTTTTTTTTTTTCTAGCATTTGTCATTGTGTGGAAGAAGAAAAAAATGCTATTCAGGGAGTTTCAAATAAATATCTTGATACTGTTGTTGAAAATATACCAAAAGATAACTTCAATATTAAGTAAGAAGATGGTGATCTGGAGATTCTGAGAGATGTCACTATTTCCCTAAAATCAATGACAAAAGAAGCATGTATTTGTTTAAGATGAAAGATTTTCAAAGATGTAGATAACCATTTACTCTGCTTAACATTCTCATGTTGAATTATATTTTGTTTTTGTTTTTGGTACTGGGTATTGAACTCAGGCACACTTGACCACTGAGCCACATCCCTAGCCCTATTTTGTATTTTATTTAGAGACAGGGTTTCACTGAGTTTCTTGGTGCCTTGGGGTTGCTGAGGCTGGCTTTGAACTTGGATCCTCCTGCTTCAGCCTCCAGAGCCCCTGGGATTATAGGCGTGTGTCACTGCATCCAGCTTATATTATATTTTTGTTTTTATTTTGAAATGCAAGAAGGGAAAGTACCTACTTGTGGATTTTATTTCTCCTTCACTGTGTAAAGAACCTCACTCCTGTACACAAATGGAATAAAAAGTGCATTGACAATTCCAGATTACTGAATCTTGTCATCCATGTCTACCATAAGCAAATGGCAGTGCCCATGGTTACTTACTTTTCTAAATATTCTTATTGTTGTTCTTGCGTGTACTATAGGTATGAATTGTCCCAACAAATTATTCTGTGAGACAATATAAGAATGTTCAGAGGTGAAATGATTAAATTATGAGAGCTTTAACCTAATCAGTGGATTAATCTGAAATGGAATAACTAGATTGTTGATGTAGGCAGGTAGGGTGTGATTGGAGGAAGTGGGTCGCTGAGGGTATGCCTTTGGGTTTTATATTTTGTCCCTGGTGAGCAGAGCTCTCTCTTTCCTTCGTGGCTCTGGTGTCCTGAGCTCCTTTCTTCTACCACACTCTTCTGCCATGATGTTCTAGAGCTGTGATATCAGCTAACCATAGACTGGACCTCTGGAACTATGTGCCTTCAAATAAACATTTCCTCCTTTAATTGTTCTTGTCAGGTCTTTTGGTCACAGCAATACAAATCTCTCTAAAACCTCTTTGTCTCCTTATTTAGCAGCTACTATCACAATTAATAAAAGTTTTCTTGCCCCATTAGTAGCCTAAATCTCTTGGTCAAATATTTATACTTTCTGTCAGCAGGGAAGATTTTTAGCATAAGCCTTTGGTGGAAAATAACTCTTTTAAATTCAACTCCAATCTAGTGTCTTCAAGTGGTACTAATGTTGTGATTATTAGTTTATAAAACTTTTAATGATTTGATAAGTAACACATCCAAATAAATTTATTCTGACATTTTCAAATTAACAGGAACCAAATGTATAAATATTTTCATCTATTTAGATTTATAGCGTTACACTTTTGTCTTCTCCACGAGGAAATCTGTAGTCAGGCTTTATATTTTAAGATAGAAAGCATAGCAGTGATGGACACAGGAACATTTAAACAAGGAAACTGGATAAAGAAGTATTGGAGTATGAAGGTAAAAAGGAAACAGAAGTAATACAAAGAAAATAGTTGCAGGACGTTTCTTCCATTTGCATGAATTGGGGAACTAAGTGTAAAAATTGAGCTTATTAAAATCTAGGACCTGGAATTGAATTCTCCTGGAGCTAACATTCAGACCTGTAATGAGAAGATGCTGCTTTTTTTTTTTTTTTTTTTTTACTAGGGATTTAACCCAGTGGACTTAACCATTGAACCACATCAATAGCCTTTTTATATTTTATTGTGAGTCAGGGTCTAAGTTGCTTAGGAACTCACTAAATTGCTGAAATTGGCTTTGAATCTGCAATCCTCCTGCCTCAGCCTCCTGAGCTGCTGGGATTACAGGTTTGGGCCACTGTGCCTGGAAAAATGCACTCTTAATTCACTGATTATTCTATGTGAATCTCAGTTTCTCCCCTTCATTCAGAGTTTGGTATGATGTTTACCAAGTTAACTTTCACTGGTGATCCTATATTGTAGGTTATGATAAAGAAAATGAAAACATTTTTGTTTCCTATTATTATAGGGTATAGTCCTTCCCCTCCAAGGAAATCTATTTTGCATAATCTACAGTGTGAAGACCAAAAAAATTCATATGGTTACACTTAATGTATTTCTTTCCAAGTTAATGTTTGATTATTCCCTAATGTGAGTTACCCCTACATTTTGAGAAAAGTCTGTAGTTAAATGCTTTCTCTCTATTCCGCTGATGCAATAACTTGCTATTTACAGTGTTTGAGATTATGGATGGGATCTACATCTTGTCTTCTGACCCTATCATGAACACTTCACCTGGCACCATATATAAAATATGTCTTCAAGTATAAACAAATTTAGTCATGTATTGTGGTCCAGAATGTCTCATTTATTGTAGAATGTGTAGTTGTTCAAGGTATGTCTTCAATAATATAGATTAGTGAGAAGAGCATAGGTGTCTCTAATACTTATAGTTGATTGGTAATGATTACTGTTATCCAATACATTATTCATGATCAAGGAATATGAATAAGTGCAATAAAGAAGAATAAATATAAATGAAAACAGTACCTTTCTATTTTTGTGAGTTTTTACTTTCTTTAGTAAATGTGCTAAATTAAATAAGTTGTTATTTATTTAATTATATAAAGCCTAGTGTTCCATCTTCTAAATATGGGTCTAAAGGGGAAAAAAACTTACCCTGACTGGATTAATATACACTATATATACATGAAAATGTTGCACTGGACATTATAAATATGCATTTATGAATTATTAAATGCTAATATAAAATTTTGTAAACATTTGATGATATGGAAATGCTACTGACTTCCCTGATTTGATTATCACAAATTGTATAGATGTACTGAATAATAAGACTATAATCCACACATATTTTAATTTAAAAATATTAATTAATTAAAAATGATTTAGCCTGTTGTAGTTACTGAGTTTTATATGTGTTTCCTCATTAGGTTATAAGTCCTGAAGTTAAGAAACTCTGTTCTATTTCCTTATTATTTGTGCAAAACTCTGAAATGAGTCACACACTAAAAAGACTAATAAGACTCTTTTTTTCCTGGGGGTGAAACAGAAGTGAAAAAGCTTCTCAAAAACTGTACAGAATCCACCCCAATAGTATTGGAAAAAGACAAATTTATCCCATGGGATTTGTAGTTTGTGAGCTCATAGACATAGTGGTTGTTATTGTTTTCAGATTCTTAAAAATTCAATTCAATATCATCAGGAAATAGATGAAAGAAATAGAACACTGGTTCCTTCATGGAATCTATAAAAGTAGAGTAGGCATAATGAAGTTAAGGGGATAGAAGCCACAAACTGGAAGGAACCTATGGGAGCACCATACTCTGGTCCCACAAAAAGCCCCACCAGGAGGTTTCTGATTAAGAGATGTCAGGCAGCCTGAGGCCTGGCCCCTGATGTATGCCACCCATCCCTGAGCAGCACACTCCTCTGCTCCTCAGGTCCCTTCCTGGAAGACCAGGCAGGAGAGAACACATCTCTACCCTGTGTAAGTGAAACTGCGGCATTCAGGGGAAACATTAGCCTCTTTCTACATTCTCGTTAAGAATCCAGAAAGCTTGAGTTAAATAGATGAAAATGTTGAGATTTGAATTTTGTCTAGAATCCTTGCTCATCTTGCAACTCTTGGATTGGAATTATTTCAAGAACATGCATTGCCTGCCCTCCGTGTTCAGGATAAAGTACAGTACCAAGATGTGATGTTGAATGAGAAATTATATAAATAATTATTTAGAAAAGCATATTTTCAAATAACTCATTGTCCCACCATGAAATAAGCCCTATTCCATATGTATAAAATGATATCAGCTCAGAGGAAGACACAATTTCTTTTGACTTTACTTAATAAAGGTCATTCCACTATTTGCTTCCTGAAGTAGACAAATTTATGATGAATTTATATGTAGTTCTATAAATCAACAAATGAATAAAGAAAAGGAACCTGCATGAATAAAACAAGGCATACCAGTGTGAAGGAACTTCCTCTATTTGATATTGTGGTGATGTATATATCACAATATTTCTTGAGGTATTCAAGTGGGTAGGTCATAGTGGATGTAGACATTAATCAGACTGGGAAGATATTTTTGGCTGGGATAAAAGGATAGAGTCTGACTTCCCATTGAAGGCAATGAAGAGTTGTGTATTAGGAGTATGAAGATGTATGTGTTTTCTAAATATTCTACCAACATCCATGAAAGTCCAGAAACCCTTGAAACATAGGGAAGTGAAATTACTTATGCATATATTGATATACATCCTGAAAAACACTGATAAAAGTTTCATGTAAAGTAATGGTGATGGCACTGTAGGATAAAGATAGTTATCCCAAGGACATTGTAGAAGTTGAACCTATGAATATTTGTCAATTGCAATGCCTTGGCAGCTGTAGTGGGCAGAATTGTCACAGCACCTCAAAAATTAGTACTCATTGTGGTGCATTTTCATGAATGTTAACCATCACTTCAATATCATTGTGGCCTCTGAGTGTGGTGTGATATCATTTCTGTGAGTATATGTCAAAAGGATTTATAGATACAAATAAAGTCTCTGATTACTGAATTTCATCTAAATTGAAAAGAATAGTATGCTGAGTGTGTTTAACCTAAACAGGAGCCTTTGCAAGAGGCAAGAAGTAGCGGAGAGAGTCCCTTTTGGATTTGAAGAATTACCATATCATTGTGATCAGACCACATGAGTAAGACTGAAAGTAGCCTCTAGGAGCTTAGAGCAACCTCCAGTCCACATCCAGCAAGAACTTAGGGAACCCAGACCTGCACCACAAGGAACTGAATGCTGTCAACAACCTGCATGGGCTTGAAAAGTGAACCGGAACTTTAGATGAGGGCACAGACCTGGCTGCAACCTGTGACTCAACCTTGTGAGATTCTGAGTGAAGGACCTTATGTGATTGTGCTTTGATATTGTTCTTTGAAAACTATGGAATAAGAAAGGTGTGTGTCAAGCTATTGAAGTTTTAGTAATTTTTTGTAGCCATAGGTGACTAATGCAACAGAGTTTGTTTACATCAAGAAGAGACGCCAACTTCAAGTTTATATATGAACCATTGAAGAGGTTTACAATCATCTCATGATTTTAGTGGTTGGTGGAGGAGGATAGAGACACAAAGAAGAGTGAGATGGGGTTCAGTGGCAAGTCAAGGTTGTTATTTAAAGTTATGTTTAGGTTCAGGAAGAAATCAGAATGTCCATGTTGATTGTAGTTCTGGTACCAATTCCTTGCTCTTTTGAATGTGGCAAGATAATTCCATACTTAATCTCTGTTTCCTCTTATTTTAATTTGTTCTTTTTAGTTATACATGGCAGTAGAATTTATTTTGATATATTTATACAAGCATGGAATGTATCTTATTCTAATTAGGATCCATTCTTGTGGATGTACATGATGTCGAGATTCACTGTGGTATATACATATATGTACATAGGAAAGTTATGTGAAATTCATTTCACTGTCTTCAACACTACCTTTCAGTAATTTGCATGTCACACGTAGTGGTATTTAACATATCTGGAACTCCACTGCCTGTGGATATGCTTAAAATTTTTTTCACAATGATTTCCACCTCTCAGCCTCTGCACAGCTATTCTTTACCTATTCAAAGAAGCCTTTTGCTGCTTCACCATACAAATTTCTAATATGTGCAAACTCTGTACTTCAAACATAATCTCTATGTTTACATGTTTATTTACACATTTGTTTACTGAACTCCCCTAGTTATTCCTTACTTTCCTAAAGGATAATATCTGATTTGATTACTTCTCCTTATTCTGAATTATGGCTTATACTATGTAATATTTGATGTTAAAATAACTTAGTCAACAATAAGATCCTAGGTAGTAGGGTTATAAGGAGAGGAGAAAATATTCTTTAGATAAATCAGGAATTTAGATGAACAATGAAAAAAAGTATGAGAACATATAACTCTGGAGAAAGAAGAGACCAAATTAGGAGAAAATATTAACCAATGACCATTGTACAGTCTGACATTGAACATATTTCCCCATCATTCCTAGGCTGTCAAATGGAAGCACAAGTAGATGTGTGAAGAATGAGTAGGAAGAGACATAGGTCAGGGATGACTGAGAAATGTTTGGGTAGTTTTTTAATATTTATGTTTAAGAGATAATAATAAATATTTGGTGAGATTTAATTTAACCATAGTTATGTATCTTGTTGAATTGTTTTACATACAATAATTTTAATTATTTCAGTAATCCTATGGGATATGCATATAAGAAATATAGGTTATATAAGAGGTAAGAGCCATACTGTTTTGGTAATTTTTCATATGATAAAGCAGCTTGGAAGTGATAGAACATTTACATCAAATCAAAATTTAGACTATGCAGTAATAGTAAAATTGATTTCTGATTCAGGATAAAAATTCACGTCATAAATTCTCCATAAAACTTATACTGGAGATGATCTAAGCTCAAATGATTCTATTGTAATTGTGTTAATAGCTGATACTTGTGATCGTATAAAAATTATATAGTTACAGTTCAAGTTTTGGTATTTGTAAAAACATGGTACTAAAATTGTTGCATGTATTGTTTATCATTCTAAATTTCATAGAACTGTTCACATATATTTCAATCAATAATACCTGACTGCCTTACGACTTGAGTTCTGGAAATAATGTTCCAAAATTCCAGCCTTAGCACTCATAAGACATGTAGAGTTATTTTAGTAATGTGTGCTTCATTTGTTTCTGAATAAATTTTGCATCATCATGTAATTTTGCAATAACTGTTTTATGCTCCTTCATTTGATGTAGTTTTAGTAGTTTGTTTTGTAAAACAGTTCTCATGAGCTCTTTTTATAACACAAATATTAGCTTTTAGAAATGTTCACCTAGGAAAACTTAATTTCAGGTTGAATGCATAATAACTAAATGCAATTTATCATTGCAGGACACAGCTTAAGATTTTGTTGTTCGAGCTCCACATGTCAAATTCCCAGAACTTCACATCCTCTTCCATCATTTTCCTGCTTACTGGTGTTCCTGGCCTGGAAGCCTTCCACACCTGGATCTCCATCCCCTTCTGCTTTCTCTATGCAACTGCCCTCTCAGGCAACAGCCTGATTCTCTTTGTCATTATCACGCAGCCCAGTCTCCACGAACCCATGTATTATTTCCTCTCCATGTTGTCCACTACAGACCTTGGGCTGTCCATATCCACTCTGGTCACCATGCTGGGCATATTCTGGTTCAATGCCAGGGAGATCAGCTTTAATGCCTGCTTGTCACAGATGTTCTTCATTCAGCTTTTCACTGTCATGGAATCCTCTGTGCTGTTGGCTATGGCTTTTGATCGTTTTGTGGCCATCTCTAATCCCCTTAGGTATGCTTCTGTCTTAACCAATCTTAAAATAGCAGTGATTGGTGTAGTGATCATCACCAGGGGTACCCTTATACTTACAATTATGGTGGTGCTTCTTAAAAGACTGTCCTATTGCCGTAGCCACGTGCTTCACCATTCCTATTGCTTCTACCCTGATGTGATGAAGCTCTCATGCACAGACACCAGGATCAACAGTGCAGTTGGGTTGACTGCCCTGATCACCACTGCTGGGGTGGACTCGATTTTCATCGTGCTTTCCTATGTTTTGATCATTAGGACTGTCCTCAGCATTGCTTCCCCTGAAGAGAGGAGGAAAGCCTTTAGCACATGTGTCTCTCACATTGGGGCTGTGGCTGTATTCTATATTCCACTGATCAGTCTGTCCTTTGTGCACAGATTTGGGAAAGGAGCCCCACCTTATGTATATACCCTTATTGCCAATGCCTACCTGCTGATCCCTCCTGTAATGAACCCCATCATCTACAGTGTGAAGACCAAACAGATACGCAAGGCTGTGCTAAAAGTTCTCCATTTGAGTGTGAAAAAGACCTAGATGATTCTTTTAACTTTTTCTCTAGTGTTTGTTATTGTATGGAAGAGTAAAATAACTATCAGAATGTTAAACTGATGCTGTGTTGAAAGTTTCCCAAAGACTAACTTTAGTTTTAAGTAGGAAGTCTGTTAGCTAATAGAGTTGACATGCAGTGAAGGTTTTTAATGGTTTCACTAATGTTTTAAAATATTCATAGTGATAATAAAAACATTTTTAAATTCAATATAAAAGACCTAGGTAGCCAATGACCCAACTTAATTTTCATGTATACTATTATTTTATTTTTTAAATACAACAAGCAGAATGTTTATTGAATGATTCAGGTTTGTCTTTTACTGTGAGAATTGGCATCACTCCTGTTCATAAATGTGAAAAAAATTATGTTAACAATTCTGAATCACTAAATTTTTAAAATCTAAATCTACCATATAAATTGGCAGTGCCCTTGGCTATTTAATTCTTCCAAATAGTCTTACTTTCCCCTGACCTTCCTGCCCTCCTTATTTAACAGCTACTATCATAATCAATAAATACTTTATTGCTTCATCAATAGCCTAACCTAATTTGGTCAAATATTTGTATTTTCCCTTAACTCTTTAGGATAATATAATTTTTTTAGTGTCAATCATTTTATGATAGTGACTTCATAAATCTGTTTTTGTTTTTAGCAAACAACTTCTCCGAATAAATTAATTTTCTTTGAAGCCTTGAAATTATCAATAAGCAAATATAGAAATATTTTTAATCTGGTTGTATTTTTAGTGCTATATCTGGACCTTCTCCTTAAATAATTTTATAATCTGTATGCAAATCAGGCTTTAGATGGTAATATAGAAATTATATCAGTGATAGAGCCAGGGAACATTTAATTGGAGGACTAAAAGTTAAGAAAGAAGGAAGAAAGAAAGAAAGAAAGAAAAAAGAAAGAAAGAAAGAAAAGAAAGAAAGAAAGAAAGAAAAAAAAAAATAAATAAATAAATAAATAAAGAAAAGAAAGAAAGAAAGAAAGAAAGAAAGCAGAGTTAATAATTGCAGTAAGTTTCTTCCACTAGCATGACTTTGGGAACTAAGAGTAGAATTTGGGCATATTAAGACATAGAATCTTGTAATTGTATTCCCCTAGAACTAACAGTTGCACTTATAATGAGAGAATTCTGCCCTTTTCATTCTGGTGCCTGAATAGCTCAGGGGGTGGAGCACCTAGAGTCAAGACCCAAGCTCTGAGGGTTGAGCACGTCCCACTGGAGCTCACTCCAGGAGCAAGAGTGGAACTTCTTATGGAGTTAGAACTCAGATTCTTAGAATGGATCTACTGGTGGTTTGCTCTGTTATGAAGAGCTATGTTAGGACTGGTGGTGGAAGTATAGGATAGTGTAAAACTACAAACTAGAACTAATCCAATTTGTTAAGAACTATTGTAAAGCAATGATAGGAACAATAAACAAACATAATGGGGTACTTGTCTCTCTAGCATCTTCCAGTTTTCCTTCTAGTATCTTCCAATGAACAGCATATGTGGGGAACCAATTGGTAAACTATGATTGTGATTCATTAGTTTCAGCCTTCTTCCATAAGCTGAGAGTCTATAGAATTGTTGGTTTGGAGCTGAGATACAATAGCTTCACAACCAGCATGACGATGAAGGTCACTGTGAATATGACAGAAGTTTTATTAGATGCTCCAATATGGGATTTAAATAATAACAGCAATTATCTGTTAATCATTAACAATGATAATAATCATTAGCATTAATGATAGCAAGCCAAGTGCTTCTAAAGTTCATCAAGTATTATTAATTATAATCTGCTGGAAAGCCACTAGTTGACAAATTTCAGGTCTTTTTTGGAGGCATTTTCTCTCCTTTCTAGCAAATCTCTAGTTTTCCTATGACAACACCATCTCCTTGTCAATGGCCAGCAATAGAATCCCAGGTCATTAAACATACCGAAAGAAGTTCAAGTTGAAAGAATCTATTTACTGGTTACCTTGTGCTTTACCTTATGGAATGCAGATTAGAAATTTGCCTTTATAGCCTTCCAGGAGCTAGTAATCTGGTTTAAGCAAGAGTAATACCCAAATAGTTTGTAGAATGTTAAAGCTAAAACTGAAGTCCTACCGAACATCTTCAGAAAGGGTTTAAAAGTGATAGGGGGTAATTTATGTATAAATGAATCCAATAGCACAGACTTTATTGATTAATATAATATAATGTTAAAATTGAATTTTTTTTCTCTCTGGTTATGGCTGAGGCAGGAAAACTATAGATACTAAATTACAATGTGAGTTGTCAGATTATCAAGATGGAAGATAGGTCAAATGAGACTGTGAATATATAATTCAGAAAAAAACTGAAGAAATTATTACAGGCATAAAGAGAACAGACTAAAAAGTGAAATATAAGACCCTTTGCCTACCAATCTGTATACAAAAGGGGAAGTAGGACTACTCATATAGAATAGTCTTCTTGGCACCTTGAAGTTGCAAACATCTTTCTATACACCCGAATACATAGCTTGTTTTGTATCTTAAAAAAGAGGCAAATGGCCTCTTTGCAAGAACTGTCAGCCTTTGTTGTCTTATCCTTGTTTTCTAAGAATTTTTTTCTTTTTCTTAGGTCAGAGGATTTTGACATAGAGGTAATATGGACAGGGTACACTGTAGCACAGGGAAATGCTATTAAATGGGCTTGTGAAGAAGACTACTCTAGAGAAAATTGTGGCATTTGGGAAGGAAATGGAGCAAATTGTTATGTACATGTATGAATATGTCACAATTAACCCTATTATTGTGTACAATTACTAGCACAAATAAAAATATAACAAAAATAAATAAGTAAAAAGGATCTATTTGTTCACCAAAGGAGGAAGGAGCAGGTGGGTGGGGAAAGACATATTGCTATGCTTCAGAGAGAGTTGGGAAGGATAGTGGACTTATAAGTAATTTTTTTCTGAGAAAAATCAAAGAGCCAGAAAAGGGATGGGGAGTTTCTGTGGTGGTAGAGGAAAGAGAATTGTCATTTTGTACATTGGGTCCATGCTTCTCTCTACTGGTCTGCCCATGCAAAGGCTGCATGTGTGTGTCCTATGGTCCAGATGTAAACTATGTGCTGTAAGGGAGCCAGCATGATTTCCTTTAGATTAAGTCCAGAGGGATGTCTGTAAGCACAGGAGAACCTCAACTGAGGATAATCAGGGGTAACCTCTGGGCCACGGAAGGAACTAGAGCACATTCACTAGAAAAAAGGAACTTCTGTGAGAAACCAGTACTTCTTACTGGGAGATCACAAAAGCAATCCAAGTGCATCAACTCACAAAACAAAACCAAAAAAACACTAAGCCTAGACAGTATGAAAGCACCTGCGATAGCATCATATAAATAAGAAGTTTACTATTGGTTTTACTCCTTTTTTCTTCCTTTTTAACATTGACCTTGCAGTGTTAAACATAATAGACAGTGTTGGGTGCAATGGAGCATATCTGTAATCCCAGCCACTTGGGAGTCTGAGGCAAAAGGATTGCAAGTTCGAGGTTAGACTCAGCAACTCAAACCCTGTCTCAAAAGAAAAAAAAATGCTTGGAATGTAGTTCAGAGGTAGGATGCTCCTGGGTTCAATTCACAGTATGGCAAAAAAAAAAAAAAAAAAAAAAAAAAAGTTAGTGTAACATAATTCTGTACATTTAGGGAGAGGCAAAATTCAGCCTCTTCCTAAATGTACTGAGGCCTATCTCAGCTTTAGCTTATTCAGTAAGGAAAGTTATTGTTTGTGAATGAAGATGCAAGTGTTTATTAGCTTATCAAACTGGATTTTTTCAATTTCTATATTGAAAATGTGTTTTCTGACTTGTAGCTGCCTGACGTACAGCCACAATACCGCGGGAGGAGATTTGGTGGCAGGAATCTATTATTCTTTGTCTCTGTCTCTGTTTCTCATTTCTTTCTCTAGTTTCTTCTGACCGAACTCTTAACCGCTCTGACTCTTATTTCTTCTTCTGACTACGTTCTGGCCGCTCTGACTCTTTTCTTCTTCTCCGACCCGAACTCTTCTTCCGACTGACCGACTGACTGAATGAATCGCTTCTGACCGCTTTCACCGGGTTATATACCTTTAGCTTTGCGGGTGCGTCACGTGCATTTACAGGTGCGTCATGTGCATACTTAATGTATGATTATTATCAGGTGGAACTTATGGCTTCCAGCTAACCGCAATAGCCGTCTCCCTGATTGGGGCTCCTTCACTGACTTAGAGTAGGTCTTTCTATTTCTAAGCATAAGCAGAAGGTTTATATTCCTTGCCAACACTTTCAACCAGGGTCAGGAAAGGATGTTTTCCCCTGGAATAACTATAATGAGACAGAGAGAAAAAAGAAACTGCACTTGCTTTAAGGAAAACATCCACACATACTGTACATTCATCACCATTGGTTACATTATAAAAGACAGCCTCTTACTTTCAAGCAGATCATTTAGAAGGTGATTTTGCTCATGGGGAATCAAATGGTCTGTTTAATAGCATTTGCTAAAATGTTTGCTTACAGTCATTAAATATTTATAAATAGAAAATATGAAACTTTTATTATTTAAAAAGAAATTTTATGGCCATAGTTGGAAAGAAAAGAAAAAAGCAAAACACATCTGTGTTTTCCTTTAACTGCCTGGCTCAGTACCAGGTTCCTGGTAACCCTAATATAAAAGTTCACTAGCCTCTTTAGCATTTGTAGTGATCAAGAAGTCATAGAATAAAACATTTAACTGTCATGATATAGTTATTAAATTAACAAAGACTTAAGTAAAACATCATGATATTGCTAAGTGTAGATGAGCAGAATACACCTGTGAGCAGTTATTGTGGGTGTGAACTGAATAGCTCTCCTGGAAGGTAAAATGGACAATGGAATAGGTATTAGCAGCTGTAAGTTGTTATTTTATTCAGAAATTCTAATTAGAGACATGTTAATGAAAATTAAGATATGAAAAAATTAATAAAGATGCTATTCACAGTTGGATTATTCATTGGGCATGAAAATTGGGAAGGGCCTAAGTGAATAACTTAGGAAGGAGATTTCTTATGAAACATTGTATTATAACTGAAGAAGAAATCAATATTTACAGCAGATTCCCTTTCTGAGTATTGACTAGAGCTGTATGGAGTTGCCACATGCACAGCAGAATGCCTACTCCGGGGACATTTATCCAATGGCTGGCCAATACAAGAGGACCAGTCCTGATGCCCCTTGCCCTAACAAGTCTGAAGGCAGTTCCAGCTCTGAAGCTCCCATGGGACTTCTTGAGGCCTCTAAGTAAGAGGAAGACAACATTTTCTTCTACCCAATAAGGTCTCCCTTACTCTCTTATAGATGCTATTCCAGGAAGTACACTCTGTTAAGTCTTCTGCACACAAATATCCATTTCACATTTGTGTGCATAGCTGCAAGTTGTGCGAAAATCAGATCAAAGGCTCAGTATTTCCCTTTTGTTTATCCCCCATTCTACTTCCCTTCCTTTCTGAGGAAGTGCTTGCTAGAGGTCAACACTATTCTGAAAGTAGTGAACATTGTTTCTTTGAAGGCTTTACAATTTTTGTTGAATACATATACACGAACACACACACACACATACACACACACAATACACAAATTGTTTAAGGATTTTAAAGTCAAATAAATGCATTGTATTTAATATATCCAAGATTCGTTTTGCTCTATTAATTAAAACTATTTTGAGAGTATATGTATTGATATTCATAATATTTGTAACATTATGTATGGTTTTTAAAATGTGTATAAGATCTTACGTTAATCACATTTGAAAAAATAGTCTTCCTCTTCACAGACACTTAACTTGTTCCCAATTTTTTTGCTGTGAACAAAAAATCTCATTAAATATACTATTTAAATCTTTAAAATATTTACTATAAACATCTCTCTGTTTCATATGTAAGTTAAGCCTATGGAATTTAAATTGTTGGTTTAATAAAAGACAGAAGTTGGGGGTTTATGCAGAAAATCTGAAGTCATGTCATATTTTCAAAAGAGGCTATTGTTATTTAGGTGGTAAAGAGTCTGAAAGCCAAGCAGGTGATGATGTCCTAACCCAACTGCAGGAAACTACCAGTGACCTCATGGTTGGAGACTCTTTGGTGTTATCAGATTTCAGGGGCTATGGTTTCTGATAGAAGGTAGGAACATGGAAAAAGACTGCTGGAGAAGCTAACCAAAGCACAGAGGGCCACGGAGAAATTCCTAATGCCTTGATTTGCCCTCAGTCTCCTATTAATATCTTCCAGGGGCCAAAACCCTGTTGGAATACAATTGATATAAAAATGGAAGGATGTAACCATCAAGGCTTGGTTTTCAATGTGATACTGTGCACAGTTGAGTAAGAAAAAAAGGACTTGAAAACAAACTTATTCAAGGTAACCACAGTACACCCTTTTTACTATTTATCAAATATATTTGATAGCTTCACGATTCAACCCAATAGATATCAGGGATTCACACACACACACACACACACACACACACACACAACTGCTCTCCTTTTCTCTACAAAAAGTGGAAATGAGAAAGCCTTCAACCATACTGTTCATTGGGAGTACAGGATCTCCAGGTGATAAACTAATTTCCCAAGCTGTTCAGGCACTGATTCCTGTACACTGATGACCTATGTAATAAATTATGAAGTTATGCAGTACTAGCATTCCTCCTACAAAATGGTGGGAAAAGGTAAAACATAATTGGTCAATGCATTTATATTAAAATATGCATAAGTGATTCAGTTTTCATTTTTGTAGTTGGTCATGAAAACATTCCTTATATTTATGATATAAATATTTTCACCATTACACATCACCTTTTCCTTAGCTCTTACTGTGGCTGGTGGTTTTACCAAATTTTTATTCCCCAAAGTACTGTATCTTCTTTGGTCTTTCCCTTCCTTACTGGGTTGCTATGATATTTCACTTGCCTTTACTATAGGATATGGAACATAAGTAGTGCTCCAGTGAAACCTCTGAGTTTCAGATATGGTGTTCACTGTTCCCATGGTACAGCAGCAGTCTGATTTATCCTTGGTATTTAGAGTCAACATTGGAAGAAGATGGCAGAAATTAATGGCACTATTAAAGAGCTACAAGGTGGTGGTGGAATTTCTCATCAGATCTCCTTTTATTTTGTCATTTTGGTCTCTGTAAAAAAAGAGAGACCTTGGAAAATGACTGTCTACTACTGCAAACTCAACAAAACCATAGCCTTTTTTTGCTGTTGTGGTTCTAGAACATATTGACACAGCTTCCAATGCATGTTATGTGGCTATTGATATGGCCTTGACACCAGGACTATTTGTCTCTATGGACCTCTGTCATAATACAGTCTGAAGAAGCCTGGAGCACTAGGATTTCCCTCAGAGACACATACTAGTCCACTCTATCAATGAAGTGAGGAAACCTTACTCATTATGTGGGATGGACAAGAAGTAGCTAATACATACTCTCCAGAGAAAGAGTCAAGAAAATAAATTTTCCTTACAAAGATGCACTGGTCAGCCACATCAGTGAAACTTTTAGAAGTCCAGTGGTTTAGACATCTATTCCACAATTAAGGAATAATATTTCATCTTGCATTTTCCAATACAAGAAAGATGAACCTTGTTAATGGATGCTTTGGATTCTGGAGGTGTACACACTCATGCTGATTCACCATACCCATTTCTCATAATTAGGTATGACCTAGCTGATACTGAATTTTCCTTGAATACCAAAAGGGCCCCCAGACATTTCTATATTTTTCCTGTTAAAGTTTGGCTTACTTATGTAAACTCTTTCTGAATGAATATGAAAGCTCTAAGTATTCATGGGCCCAAGGTCTATGATTGTTTAAGAGTATTGCTCAGGTCTGCCAATACTCTAACATGTGAAGACATTTATCAATGGTTTTAGTGTCCCCTGCTTCCACATTTATGTTTCTGGAAAATAAGAGAACATTTTTCTAAAATGGACAATATTCATTTGATTTTTTCCCCTTCAACAGCCAACTACTAAATTAATGTTTCTGTTGCCTAATAGTGTCTGTTGGGATTATGGGTTTGAGCTAGGAACACTTAGATTTTGTTTTGCCCATTTTCATAGTGAGTGCTGACATATTTAACCTCAATCAACTGAACTAAAATACATCTGTTTGTTAGAAGCTTGGCTTGAATGTTCTGATGTCTTTAAAGATATTAAAATCTTTTATTCTGAATAGAGCATTATTATCCCCACTATTAGAAAAAAAAAGTAAAAGCTCATACCCTAATGATGACAAATCACTATGATATTTGAACAAAAGTACTTATCTTTTTGAAGCTTAATACTAACCTACTGGATATTTGATCCTAATAAAAAATCCTATGTTCTTTGTTTCCCATAATATTTATTTATGTTTAAATAATAAATCATGTCATTCTTTCCTTTTAATGGAAAATTCTACATTGAGCTATTCTGACTCTGTGTCTTGTCTTCAAAATAAAACCTGAAATATTGTGCTATTTTCTAATTGAGAATGGAGATTGAAACAGAAAAAAAAATTAAGAAAATAAATTTTTCATCTGAAGGGATTGACATGTTTTTATTAGCACAGAAGGATTTTCTGTGATTACTAAAGGAATCAGATGCGATAGGTGTTTCCACATTATCATATTAAATATAATTAAAAGAATTCAGTACCTGCTTGAAAACAAATAGAACACTAGGGCAGAATTAAGAGTACAGGAAGAAGCACAGGTGAACTTTGAACATTGTTAAAGATAGACATTTAAACTGGTAGTACTAAAGTGAGTTATTGAACAGGAGTTAGATAAACCAACCATCCATTTGGAAAAAATCATATCACTACAATTTCTATTGAAATTTTTTCCTCATGGTTAAATAAGTAACTATCAAGAAAGCACATATATTTTAGATTAAATCATGGTTAATATTTATATAATCCAAAAGTGGGGAATAATTTGCTAATGATGAAACTGAAGGAAGAGGTCAGAATAGGTCAGAAACCATAGGGGCAAAATTTGATATGTTCCATTTGATAAAGTACGAAGAATTATTTTATAGCAAAAACAATATCCATAAATTTAAGACTTATTACAAACTGGGGAAAATATTTGGAACAAAAACAACATTCAGTTGGTGTAATGTGCTTACTATAAAACAGTGGAAATGTGAATAGAGAAATAATAGCAAAGGGAATTAAAATGAAATTATCCAAATAACTGCCAGTTAATATAGGAAGATTCTCCAATCTTCCTCAACCAAAGGAATGCTTATTAACAGGTTCAGAGTGAAGAACTTATTGAAGTTTCCTATTGATAGACATAAGAGGTCAGACTGAACCTAAAGGTGTGGTCATTTTATTGTGCACACCACCTCTCTGGTGTTCAGAAACAAATTAGAAAGAAATAACTTTGATCGACACAAGTTTAAGAGACTGAATGTAATATATGTGATGCACTAAGTATAAATAAACTTGAAATGTAAGTTAAATAATAATGAGTATGTGCCTGTATTTGTATTTTGTAGTTAATTATTGTTTGTGTCAGGAAATACTTACATACAAGTACAGTATGTATGTATGTACTATGATCAACTAAATGGGTAAAAACAAAACATCTATGTGGAATTTGGGGTTTCTGAATGGACTTTAGGCCCACAGAAGTAAACAAAAGAGTGGGAAGTGAGTATAGGCAGGAGCTCAGTTGGCTTGGTGGTCATGGACCAGGGTAGAGGCCCTTACCTTTCAAAATGTGGAGAATTAGAAGGATTACAAGTAGAGGTGTTGAAGGAGCAATACCAGAAGTCTAGCATTATTTGTTACCTTCACTTCTAAGAAATTCCTGTTTTTGCCCAAGTTAAGTTACTCATGGTACAGCTTAAAGTCATTAGACACATTTATTATAGGCACAAAAACATACAACTTCTGATCCAACAGCAGCTGCTTGACTTGACCTTTATGTGAGGTAGAGAGATTGTATATTTAGAGTGGCACATGTGAAAGTCACCCATTGGCCTCCATGAATGAGAGATTTTACAAGGAAACTTGATGGTAGTGTCCCTTCCCCAACTGGGATAAGTATACTCCTGTGGGATTTCTGTGCTATTCTGTTGTGCTGCACCTCTCTGCCTCCTGGGTTAGTGTCAGGAAATGTGGCTGCTTAGACAAAAGGAAAAGAGTCAAAGCAAACACATTGACACAGGAACTCTCTGTTTACATAATGTAATTAAAAATGAAATTGAACCATCACTTAAATGATGGATACAGTATGTAAGATGAGGAACCAGTATTTCTTCTTGCATATTCTGCCATGTGTTCCTTGTAAATAATCTATTATAGGGATGATTGGAGTAACAGATGTTTTGAAAATATCTCCAGGTAATAGCTAGTCCCAGGTGCCTGGTCTGCATTAGAAACTTTAGAAGCAGGCAGTAAATTAGAGCAACAAAATCAAGGAAATCCAAGGAGCAGGGTGTTGCTCTTTCCATAGAAAAAAGAATTGGCAGGTTGGGAACTTAAGTGGAAGTAACTTCCAGAGGGGAAAAGCCTGACTTTTATTAAAAGATATATTAATTAACTTATGTACAGTGTTTAATGTTTTCTAAGTAGTTTTAGGTACATTATCCTAGTTAGTCTTAGCTGTTTAGGCTAAAATAAACTTTTTTATTTACCTGAAATGTACCAGTGAACACAGTGTTTAACATGCAGTCAGTGGTCAATAATGTTTACTAAATGGATTTGTTCCCACTCTTGAAGATCTGTTCAGTAGTCTAGGAAACGGAATCATGTGAATAAAGAATGTAGAAGTCACTTCTACCCAGTTCTATTTGTGCTGGCCACTAGGTTAATCAGCTGGTAAAACTGGTTAAATATAGGAGTCATAAAGTTCTTTTATTTACACTGAACATTTTATTTCAATTTAAAACTTATGGAAGTAATTTATCCACCATGTTTTGACATAGAGATAAGGTCTTTGAATGTAGTTCTGCGAATTGGAATTCTATATCACCTTCCTTGCATAAGCCATATTTTTGATGTACCATGTAAAATTTCCACTTTAAAAATTACTCTGCTTGAGAAAACAAAAACAAAAATAACCAATATACTGTAGTTTGCTTACTGGGGCAATGAGGTGTTTCTAATTAATGAATGAGGGTGAGTGCTCAACTAGATGCTAAAATCAGGCAATATAATTTAGAGGGTGAATAAAGATTTCTGGCTAATCTACTAAGTTTGTTCAGAATTACAATGAAATCTTTGTACTTATAATATTGCAATACATTTTTAGAAAAGTGGAAAAATAGGGAAACAATGATTCATTGAGGGTAACAAGTAACTACTTCAGATATTTTTATTACTGAAAGAAGCAGCATAGTACAGTCCCAGGTCCTCTGTGTTATACAACCAGAAAACCATAACGCTTTGTTCTCCTAATAACTGTGGCTCAAAGAAAACACAACATAGATAAGGGCATCTGTTTCCTTATCAGTAAAATAGAGAGATGGCATAGCCAATCTCTGAAAATTTTAAAGAAAAGTGCACAGGTTTAGGATTTCGTGCCCTTTTGGCTGCTGTAGTTTGTTTGCAATATAGAAATGAAGAGAAGCTGTGGAAGTTTGTTTTGATCAATTTATGATTCCATTAAAAAATTAATCTGATAATTGCATCAAGGACAAATTAGAATGAGAAGAGATTGTAGGCAGGGCCTGCCTGATTGAATATACCTATGGTGAGAGAGAGGCTGAAGACCGAACGGGGAAGCAGGAAGTGGTAAGTTACCTGAGGTGCTGCATCAAGGAAGCTATACTTACCTCAGATGGTATCACTTTGAATGGTGAGGAGAGAGAGAAAAGTCAAAGGTGACCTTGATAAATCAGGCTTGGTAGGGTGGGAAAAAAAGGTGGCATCACTAAAGAAGGATCTGAAATGTTCAGTTGTGATCAAACAGAAATTTTAACAGAAAGGCATGTTACCAGGGGCCTGAGGAGTGCTTGAACAAATTTCTTCAAGGAAAGAAAACTACTGCAATTACCTTATAACCTTCCTTATCAAGAGAAGTAGCATATTATTTGTAAAAGAGACTGAATTAATTTGGTTTTGGACTTGCTAAATTTGGGTACCAACAGTACATATAGATTCTTTTAGTAGGAAGACATGGTCAGAAATGCTTCATGAGAGTATAAATCTTCCCAAAGCATGCTTTATTTATTTTTATGTAGCAGGTGTTGGTAGTCACTGAATGAATCATGAAATAATAAATGTGTAATTTTGTGGAAATTAGCTTTGAATAATAGATTTCTGTCTAGTAAAACATATGGCAATGAGAGCATAAAAGGATTTAAGTTATAGATTATCCTGTAATTGTTTTTGCATATTTTGCTTAATTCTCCTAAATTGTTTGAGACTAAGAATTATTCAAGTGTAATAGGGCACAGCATTATTTGTAATTAGTATCCAAGTATTTAATATTAAATGGGATTCCTAAAATGGTAATTGTCAGAATAAATAATTTCTTAATATAACAAGCATGAGAATTTTATGAAGAATCTTATGAGAATTTTATGAAGAAGGAAAATTTTATTGTTCATATGCTTAATGAGTAAATTTTTAATCTTGATTAGTTTTTAATCTTTGCTTTGAAATATCAGATTCTGTCTCTGCTGCAGGAAAGGTCTGACATATTAAAACGTGTTTACTTTCTAATTTTATGTAATGGTTCTGTTAGTCATCTAATGAATGATTTTGTAATTTCTGGTACTTTTGCCTGAAGCAATTTTACTAAACGGGAAACTATGAACTTCTGTTTTGTCAATTTAAATCCCCCAAATCATCACCATTGTCTTAAAACATAGGTCAATAATCAAATGTTCTTAATGCACTTTGTTGGTATAAGAGTGGTAATTCTTTGGCAAAAATGTTCCTGAGAACAGTTCCAAACATAGATGTGGGGCTCAGTACCCTGGTCCTGTGCATAGGAACCCGGTAGATCAACAAAGGAGATTTGTACACCTGACCCAACCAGGGACAATTAATTCTCTTCCATTAGAATTTTAAAACATTTCAAAATGAGTTCTGAATTACAGAAAAGATGTAAAAAGGATACTAAAACTTTCATATGTCCTTCACTTTCACACTCTATTTCTGGGTATTTGAAAAGAGAGACACATGAAGACTGGAAAATGGCAGAATGCTGAACTTCTCTTGAGCTGCCCATAGCTGATCTGGCTCTTCTTTTTCCCAAGGGTTGGTTGATTGGCTCCTCCTTGCATTGCTTTACCTTTCTTTCCTCTTAATTTGATAATATGGTAGTTATTAGAATATTTCCTTCACATCTCATATTATGGGTACCACAGTCCTAAGTCCATCCTCATGTTCTATGTAGGCCCCACTTCCCATGAGCTGCTTCCAGACAATGACCAAATGTGTCAGGCACAAGACTCTCTGGAAGGCATAAGACTCTTCTGACAAACAACTTGGGCTTGAGGGTACCCAGTGGCCTTGACCAACTCTATTTAGAACTACACAGCAGCCTAAGATGCTTCTTTCTACCATACTTCCCTTCTTTTCTAACGCAAGGTCAAGCGGACCTCAAAGTTTGACAGCTCTCCCAACATCCTTTTCTCTTCTGCCGCCTTCTTCTCCTTCTCCTTCTTTCCCTCCCTCGCTCCCTCCCTCCTCTTCTCCTCTTCCTCCTCCTCCTCCTCCTCCTCCTCCTCCTCCTCCTCCTCCTCCTCCTCCTCCTTCTTCTTCTTCTATTTTATTATTTGTAAATGGACTTTATTTTGTTTATTTACATGAGGTGCTGAGACTCAAACCCAGTGCCTCACACATGCTAGGCAAGTGCTCCACAAATGAGCCACATCCCCAGCCCCTCCATCTGTCTTTTTTTGTGATAAAGTTTACTTCACCCCTTGTTAGCTGCTTGCTTATTTTTTTTCCCCAGGGATGTCATGGTCTATTAACTGTCTCTACAACTACTTGTAATCCTTCTTTTCTGCCCTTGGACTTTTCTGTTTCTTATGATAATTGTAGTTCCCTAGCTCTTGGTGGTTAATTACTGCTATCTGGCCTCTATTATGCTAATGCCTCAGCACATGCATGGATATTAATTAGTTTTATTTCTGGTCACTTATACCAGTAAAACAGTTGGAAAGAAAAATGTTATGATTTATTGTGGTAACTGACTCATTATCATGAGGAACTAGGGCTGTGCTACATAGTGGGAGTAAAGGGAATTTGGAGAATTCAGTGAGGCAACTCAGTATTTAATGACTGGTGAGTAAAAAAGGCAATTTGGGGAAGATGTGGGGGGTTGTTCAATACACATAAATTTTCAGTTATGGAAGGTGAACAAATTCTGGAAATCACACTACCTATAACACACTACCTATAGTTAATACTGTATGGTGCACTTAAGGGATTTATTAAGATGGTGATTTCAGATTGCATGTTTTTACCACAAAACTAAATCTAAGACAAACAAACAAAAAAAGCCAATGGAACATAAAAAAACTTTTGCAGTTGATAGACATGATTATCATTATTATACTTTTGATGGCTTCATAGGTGTATGCATATGTTCAAGCTATTATACACAATAAATATGTGCAGTTTTTGGGGGGGAACATCTCAATGATATCTCAATAACAATGTTAAAATAAAAGAAACAAAGGGGAAATTGTAGAAACTATGGCCAGTGAAGGAAATATAAACAAGGACTTAGCTTTTTCAAAGGTGAAAAGTAGATGATTCCAATAGCAGACATCTGAATTATGGGAAGTTTTTCAGAGTACAGGGAATCTAGAGAAAATCCATGAAGAAGCCTGATGATGAATATCACTTATAATCTTGGAAGTTTGGGGGACTGCTGCTTCTTCCCTTAACCCTTGCTTATTGAGTCTTACAGATTGTAGCCAGTGAACATTGGGAAACATTAATCTCTGCCTTCACCTGCCCAAAGCTGTGTTTCCTTCTTCTTCTTCTTGTTACTTTCTACTATGAGGGTGATCAATGAGTTGAAATACTCAGCTCCTTAAGTCTCCTGTTATTATTATTGCTGATCCATTTATTTACTTATTTTAAATGTCTTTTGTAATATTTAGTGGTACCCTTTGAGCTACTAAACTTTATCACAATGAATACTTAGTAAATTTACCTCAGGGCCACCTCTACTAAGCCAAACATGCAACTCTTCCCTTTTAATAAATTGTACTCAGGAATATGTAGCATCCCAGATATGTATAGGACATACAAGATATATTAAGCTAAATGAAATTATGCAAGTTTTTGTTTTAACCCTATGCCTTATAATATTTAAACAATATGTACAAGAACATAACTCCTTTTTCTTCTTCTTCATCATCATCATCATCATCATCATCCTTCCCCCCCCCTCTCTCTCATTCATTTCCAGTAAAGATGTCTTACTCAAATATCTAGATTTTCTCTTACCAGGTTCTCCTAGAAGCACACTTTACAATGAGACAGCCCATGGAGCTTCTCGAAGTAAAAGTCATTTAAAGTTTGCATTGTTATTTGTTCTTTTTTCCCTGAAATTCCAAGAAGTTAAAAAGTATGTACAATTACTAGAGCAAGAATTGCCCACATATGAAATATAGAAAATATGGCCAAATTTCTAAACTAAAGCCCTATGTAATAGAAGAAATGGGCAGATAGAGAAAACAGAAAAAAAAAGTTTTTTTGGTTTTCAGTATCTCAATACCTCTGATCAGATAGGACTTGTGAATTTCAACCTTAGGAAAGTATTCTCCCATTCTCCCATGAATAATGAAATTGTGACATGCTACTTCTCATGTTCCACAGAGTTGCTTCAAAAACAAGTTTGACGCACCCTTAGGAACCCTTTCAATTTAAGTGGCAACAAAAATAGGGTAGAAAGCTACTGTTTTATTATTGACTATCATGCCTCCAAGTGCACTATTTTTAAATTTGTTCTTATTAGTTATACATGACAGTAGAATGTATTTTGACATATTATACCTATATAGAGTATAACTTCCCATTCTTCTGGTTGTACATGCTGCGGAGTTACATTCATAGATGCATATAGGAAAGTAATGTCTGATCCATTCTATTCTTTTCTATTCCCATTCCCCCTCTCTTCCCTTCATTCCCCTTTGTCTAATCAAAATACTTCTATTCTTCCCTACCCATCTCCCTTATTGTGAGTTAGCATCCACATATCAAAGAAAACATTCAGCCTTTGGTGTTTTGGGATTGGCTTATTTCATTTAGCATGATATTCTCTAGTTCCATCCATTTGCTAGCAAGTGCCATAATTTCCTTCTTTATTATGGCTGAACAACATTCCATTGTGTATATATACCGCATTTTCTTTATCCATTCATCTGTTGAAGGGCACCTAGGCTGGCTTCATAGTTTAGCTATTGTGAATTGAGCTGCTATAAATTTGATATGGCTGAGTCTCTAAATGCAGTCTTCTACAATTATTTGTCCTTGCTGATGTTTTAAATTCTCTTGAGTGCAAGGAAATATGTTCAGTTGTTTTTTGACTTCTATTACTCTCTGTAAGATCAAATATAAATTATACCTACAGTTACAGGTGTGCTGATAAACCAAATCTCTTGGGGAGAAAAGTTTCATTTTAATGTTTGTCAATTCCCATGGTATAAATGTTCTCATTATGTGATTTCACATTACTGACATGACATCAGTGAACACAAATTGGAAAGAGATTCATACAAAATGACAACCTAGGCATCCCCATTACAAACTGGAGAATTCTGACTCCTACACAATACTGACCAAGTGTTTATGGGATACATGGAACATCCCTCCCATCTACCACTGCTTTCCCAGCTGCTGCTGCAATAAAATTGACTCCCATCACATTTCCATCTTTATTTTCCTCTGAAATTTTTTTTAACTTTTTGATGCAACTCAGTTTTTAAGATTTTGGCTGCCCCTTAAATCTAAATAGCTACCATGAGTAGGGACCAAACAATTGGAGTCTAGCTCTGTAAAACTGCTTATAGGCTCAGAACCAACAATTTTTTAGCTTAGTTCTTTGCTTTGGAAAGAGAGCTATGTGATCCTTTGTAAAATTTTTGAAGCCTCAAATTTTATAGAAAATAATGTGAATATATATTTTGTACTGGGGATTGAACACAGGGGCACTTGACCACTGGGCTGCATCCCCAGCCCTTTTTTTGTATTTTATTAGAGACAGGGTCTCACTGAGTTGCTAAGTGCCTCGCCATTGCTGAGGCTGGCTTTGAACTCGCGATCCTCCTGCCTCAGCCTCCCAAGTGCTGGGAAGAAATTTCTGTTCTAAATTTCCTTGCATTCTACTTCATAATATTTTATAGATCTATAAAGTTTCCATTTCCTTTATCAAATAAGCAAATATCCTTAAGTCCTGAAGCCTTTCTTTCGAATTTCCAGCACTTAATAATAACTTCTGCTTACATGCCATAAACAATTTTAAATTTTTGTATTATGTATTATCCACAAATAAACAACCTCAAGTATACCATAAAAAGACTACTAAAACTTTTAAAGACCTGGAATGTATTCACAGAGATTTGGGTCTTACTTTTGATATTACAACCTTTCTCCTAGATGCTTTTGGCAGAATACATAATAAAATTATAACAAACATGTCTCAGAAGTATTTACCCATAAAGTCCCAAGTTTTTAATTCTGCAAATATTTCAATGATAGTGACACAGTGCATTAAATGAGGTTGGAGATCATAATCTAGAAGTAATTATATAATTTATTATCATTAATAATATTAAAGAATATTATCACTAGTTACCTATTCTTTTCTGAAAAGAATAGAACTTTAATAGCATAAACATTTATTTCATAGTTACCATATGTGATATATTTGTTGCTAACTTTAGTTTTTTGGGTGTTTTATAAATGGAAGGAGGGGTATCATGGGTTAAAATTGTGTCTGCCCCAAATTAGTTGCATGGTCTTTGGTGGTCTAAATGTCTCTAGACCTCAATATCTATATCAGCAAAATAGTTAACAATGTCATATATTTCATTGAGATGTTTTGGAGAATAAGTAGAATTTGTCCTAAAAGCACTTAGTAGAGCACTTAGAATAAATCAGTCAGGAAATGGTAGGTGCTATGTTTTTTATATATCTACATTATTAATATTTTTCAATTTCCCTTGATAGGTTATAAAATCCTTGGGGTAGCATGTCATACATATACATTTCATGGAAAAAACAAAAATGTTCGTTAAATATTATTGAGTAAGTGAAAATATGAAAAAAAATCCAATCTAGTGACTATTGGGGTTGTTTTTCTACAGTGAAAATCATTATCAGATTTTTCTCAGACTTAATCATATCTGTTTATTTTGTAAGAAAATTAAGTATAGCCTTGCGGATCTGTTTTGTTTTTACACTATAGATAATGGGGTTGAGCACAGGGGGCAGAAGCAGGTAAATACTGGCCATCATTGAATGGACCACTTTGGGAGCTGATTGACCATAACGATGAACCAAAGATAGGCTTATCATGGGAATGTAGAAAATAGCTACTGCTCCAATGTGGGAGACACAGGTGTTAAACACCTTGTGCCTTTCTTCAGGGGAAGCAATACTGAGAACAGAGTAAATGATGAATGTATAAGACAGGACAATGCATGGTATATCTATTCCTGTGGTCAGGATGAGATCAACTAATCCACAGATACTATTGGCCTGAGTGTCTGAACATGCTAATTTAATCACATCTGGATGGTAGCAGTAGGAGTGGGAAAGGGTTTTCATTCTACAGAAAGAGAGAGGCTTAAGGAGCAGAAGCAGTGGTATTATTAAAACCACAGCACGTATAATCACTAGGAGACACATCTGAATGATTCTAGAATTAGTGAGAATTGTAGTGTATCTGAGAGGGTCACAGATGGCCACATAGCGGTCAAAAGCCATAGATACCAGCACCCCAGATTCCATGAAAGTGAATCCATGGAGAAAAAACATCTGGACAATGCAGCTGTCTAGACTGACTTCAATTGTATCAAACCAGAGGACACCCAATGTTGTGGACATTGTGGAAAGAGTCAAGCCAAGATCTGTGGCTGATAGCATAGAGAGGAAATAGTACATGGGCTCATGGAGACTATGCTGGGTGCTGATGACTAATAGGATCATGCTGTTCCCAGACAGGGCAATGGCATAAAGGAAACAGAAGGGAATGGAGACCCAGGTCTGGGCAGACTCTAGGCCAGGAATGCCAGTCAGTGAGAAGGTTGGAAATCTGGATGTCAAGTTACTGAGGATGTTCATGCTGTCCTGGATTTGTAGCTTTTCTCTTCACAAGTCTCATATCCTGTAGAAGTAATAAATTACATTGTTATGTATAAATATTTAGAATTATTTTCTTTAAGAGAGTTATCCAAGGTCATAGATAAGGTCTCTGTCATTGAAAATACACTAAATTAAATTATGATTTCATTCAGCATTTATAAATAGGGGAATTTAGCAAAGATTCAGGATTTTTATTTTTAAGTCCAATAAAATATGTTCACATAACTATACCTTTTGATGATAATTATTGTTATATTTATAGCCTTTTAAGATCCTTCTGATTCTATGAATAGAGACAGTTAAGAAATATCAGTGCACTAAAATTCTAATATATTATGTTGTGTAATGAGTGAGAGAAATCCACTGAAAAATATTCATGGGTCTGAATTGCCCCAGTAGGTGTGAATATCCACACACAGATCTCTAGATTTTATAAGGAATATATAATATAGAAGTTATTCTTTAATTGTATGATTTCCATCCAACAGTGTGGATGGACAACCTCAGATAGTAGACTCAAAAGAAATACAATGATGACAGAGCTCAGTGGAAGTTTTTGAAAAAGACTGTATTCCTTAAAGCTAGGAGAGAAAGACAACTTATGAGAAACTTAAAAACCAAGGGAACACGGTGCTGAGACTGATTTTACATAAAGAACAATGTCAACTTGTTGAAGCAGTCAAATCTGGTTTTGAAAAATCAAAAGCAGCCTAGAGCACATTAACAACTGTGAAAAAAAAAAAAAAAAAACAACAACAGTTGAACTTGAAGGATAAAAATAGACACCTTGACACAGTGGCTTGAGGAATGGATGGAAAAGTCAGTGGGGTTTTGATGTATTTTACTTCTAGTAACTTGGCAATGAAAGCAAGGAGAGAAGCCAGGAGGGATGGAGGGTTTGTGAAATATAGGACAAACTTAGTGATGTATATACATTTACAATGTGAGATTAAAGTTACAGTAGAGAGTGACAGAATAAGAATATAGAATGAGAGGGATTAATTGATATGTGGGTCCTGAGAAAAGTAGTAGGTGACTGAATGTAAAGCATGATAGTAAAACACATTAAAAAGATGATAATTAGGGGCTGGGGTTGTGGCCTAGCAGTAGAGCGCTCGCCTAGCATGTGCGCGGCCCGGGTTTGATTCTCAGCACCATGTAAAAATAAAGGCATTGTGTACAACTAAAACAAATAAATAATTTTTTTTTTAAAAAAGATGAGGATTAGCATTTCCATTGACACTATAGAGTAATTTGTAAATGTGTAATTTGGTGGAGAGTTATGCAAAACAACTATCACCTGATGTCTACCTTTTTCTCTGTGAATAAATGCAGAGACATTTCCTGCTACCCATGAAGTGTGGAGTGATAGATGGTGGCTTAAGACAGGGCAAAGGTCTGCAGTAGACAGGGGATGAGAGAACAGTTTACAAAAAGAATTGTTATAGAAACTTGATGAATTATAACTACACAAATATTTTCAAAGGGATAGATTCACATCATTAATATTTTAGGAATAATTGAAATGAAATAATAGCAATATTAGTTATTTATAATTCTAATACTTTTAAATCAACCTTTTAAAAATACAAAATGTAAAGTTTATCTCATGAGAATAAATGCTTTGTAGTAAGTATACACACTATAATTTTTTAAATGTCAGTTTTCAGTAGTTTTGGTTAAATCTCTTATTCCCTGGGATTTAATTCTAAGAAAAATCTTCCAAATTTTTAACTATTAATCATTAGATAATGTTATATTATGGTGTGCCTCACTGTTTTCAGACTTTTCTATATTTTTCACCATTTTTTGACATTGTATAACAAAATGTTTTAATATTTGTTAAACTTTTAACAATCTTCATAAGTCAATAAAAATCAGTATTTTTCAAATGACCAAGGCAAGGTATTTCAAAATCATACAGAATATATTATGAGTAGATCAATGGTAAAAGAATACACAAAGTTCACTGATCAGGCTTCAGATTCCACACTGTAACTAACCTTTAAGAAATATCACTTGTGAGTTTTGGTGTGGTATTAAAGAACATCCACAAAGATCTACTAACACTTCTCCCTTTTCTATGTACATATCTACTTCATGAAAGTTTTTCTTCACACATATCAATCAAAATTATACAATGCAACAGAACAAATGCAGCAAGAGATATGAGTGTCCAGTTGTCTTCCATCAAGCTAGATATTAAAGAATATACTTCCAATGATGTAAAACAATGATATTCTCACTAAATCTTAAATTTTTTTCATAAAAATATATTATTTATGTTGATATTACATGGGTTTCTTTTCTTTTCTTTTGTTCAACTTTATTCTTGTCATATTTGTGAATAGGAAGCAATCAAAGCACAAAGTCAATACAGTGAACATTTTTCTCTACCTTTTTTTTTTTTTTTTTTATCAGCTACATGTGCAAAGAGGAGCTTTCTCTGTCTTTGCTAGCAGATGGACTGAAATTCTGAAGCCATGGACTTTACACCCAGCTGGGATTGAGCTGTGGGATCATCAGTAAGATGTGGATCTTCCTTGGGCCATGATCCAAGAAATGCTGAAATCTCTTTCCCCTATCTATAAATATAGGGCAGTGCTGTGAAACCTCCAAAGGGTTTTAGTTACTAACTGAAGTGAAGAGAGGTCTCCAGGGACTTTTAAAATGCAAAGCAAAAGAAGCTAACAGTTCTCCATATGTATATGTTCTCTATTTGTGAATTCAACCAACCACAGATGGAAAATATTTGGGGAAAAATGACATCTTTTTTGAACAGAATTATTTTCTTGTCATTATTCCTGAAACATTATAGTATAACAACTATTTACATAGCATGTTCATTGTAGTAGGCATTCTAAATAATCTAGAGATGCTTTAAAGTGTACAGTGGAATGCATATAGGCAATGTGCAAGTACAACACCACTATATACAAGGTATTAAAGAATCTGTGTCTTTTGGTATATGTGTGTATGTATGGTGGAGGGGTCCTGTAACTTATTCCCCACTAAAATTGAGTGATAACAATAAAAGGAAGGTTTATTAAGTTCTTTATATTCTAGATGTTAATACTGGAAAGTTTAGTAAACTTTATATTCTGGACATTAATCCTGCATTAGATAACTAACTAGCAAAGATTTAATCCCATTCTGTAGACTGTTTTCAGACTTGTTTCCTTTGCTGTCCAGAAGCTTTCATTTTTTTTTTTTTTTTTTTTTTTTTTTTTTTTTTTGGTGGGGGATGCTGCCAGGGATTGAACTCAGGGGCACTCAACTACTGAGCCACATCCCCAGTCCTATTTTGTATTTGATTTAGAGACAGAGTCTCATGGAGTTGCTTAGTGCCTCGCTTTTGCTGGGGCTGGCTTTGAACTCATGATCCTCCTGCCTCAGCCTCTGCAGCTGCTGGGGTTATAGACATACATCACCATTCCTGGCTCCATTTATTAAAGCTTGATGCTATTTCCTGAGCCTTTTGGAGTCCTATAGAGGAAGTCATTACCTCAACCTGTAGGTTGGAGTGCTGACCCTATGTATTTTTTCAAGGAGTCACAAAGTTTCTGGTTTAATTACTAGTCTTTGATCCATTTTGGAAAGTTTAGACTTGTTTTCACCACTGGGAACTAGGAGGATGCTTGCTATTGTCTCTGGATTTTAAGTATGCCAGCAAGATAGGAAAACAAACCTCTGTTGATTGGAATACTTATGGTGATAATGAAGAGAGAAGAAAAGTTGTATCCCAGTCTGCAGGGATCCTAGGCCTACACAATCATATTGACCCAGAAAGAGGATGATGTGTCCATTCTCAAAGCCATCTCTCTTCAGCAACCTACTAGCTTTTCCCTAAGAAATGAGTCAGCCCCTGATCTTGTCACAGGAAAGCAGGGAACTGAAACTCCAAACCTCGGCCCTTGTGCTCCAATGAAAGAAGATTTAGTCAGACACCAAAAGTCATATAAGAGAACTTGATTAGAAGTGAAAGTGAGGTGAAAATAAAGTAAAAGAAAAGTGAGGCTTAATCAAAAAGCACTCTCAAGGGAGAGAGTGGGCTGTCTCCAAGCAGAGAAGGACAAAGGAGACAATGCTGTCCCCAATTTTATTACTGTTGGATGCTTGCCAGGAAACTAGGGACTACCTTCTGTACTCTTTGCCAATCAGGTGTTCAACTCCTCCTTCACCTGCAGCTGTGGAGTTTTTGACCTTAGTTGGTCCTCTCCAAACTGTCATGGTGACCATCCTCTTTAGGGAAGTTTCATCTACAAGTCAATGCCATGCTAATGTAGGCACTGGGGTCAAGAGCTGGTCAGAAGTTACCTTAGTGTGCATGCACTATTAAAGGAATCTTCCTTCCCAGACAAATGGAGATACCTTTAGCCATAATTCCTAGCTTCACACCAACCTCAGTTGCCAAGAGTTAGTCCCATTAATCCTTTTGTCTTGATGTGTGTTCCCATTAGCTCCTTTGCTTCTGTTTATTTTCTACAAATTAACTACCGCCCTTTGCTTTCTCAGCTACTTTGGAAGTAGTTTAAAGAAGAACCCTAAATTAATTTAAAGAACACTTGGGACCTTGCCTGCATTTTACTGCTCATTTAGCTACTACCTAACAATCTGATATATTAATTCATCCCCATTGTGCTCTGTCTGAGGACACTGAGGTGTATGGAAAGTGCTCATGTACATGTGTACTTGTTCTCTTACTTGATATTTTAGTGAAGTAGTAAGTTCAAGTTTCTGGACTTGGAGGAGTTTGACCTCCCTTGTCAATGTGGGCTGTTGAGTAGTGAGGTAGACTTCTTGATAGCCCAGCTATTCTAGGTCCATAGGAAAGGAGAAGATCCACTCCTAAACATTGTGCTCCTTCTTTATAGAGAAGCCATACAGGGAGAGATTCTTGTGTTTCTTTGGTATTAATATTAATTTTATCCTCATTTAGCTATTTTTGTTTCCTTTGTTGTCATATAAAACAAATTTATGGCTTTTATAATTTGATTCAAAAGTTATATATTTGGTTGTCTATTTTTAAGTTTTGGCTTTCTTCAATTAATATAAGGAAGAGTAAAAACAGTCCTGGGAAAATCTAGCATGCAGTTATTCTGCCAGTTGTCCTAAGAACAGCTTTATGTCTGTGTGAAATCATGATAGATCAAACATTTTAAATCCACTGGAGAAGCATTATATTTTTCATGACTTTTCCTGAATCCTTGCTCTTTAAGAGCATGTTGAGTATTTCCTCACTTAGATATGCTTATAAAATATTTCCTTAGATGAAATTTAATGACAGATAATGATTTTGATGAATCTGAGGAACTTGGTTATTTATATCTCTTTGGTCCTTTTCTGACAAGAGTGAGGAAAACCAAGTTGAAGCTTCTATTATAGGAAAAATTTCCCACAACATTTCTCTAACATGGTTTCCTGGGTATGCTTAAACTTCACCCCAAAGATAAAGATTAAAACATGGCATTGGACATGGAAGGCATCCGTAGGCAGACATTGAACAGAGTGACAGGAACCAGTTAGGGCAGCTAAAGAAATGGGAGAATAAAAAATAGAGCATGGAGATACACTGGGACAGGATGACACAAATGCACAGACATGTGTGCTAAATACGGTGGGCAGTGGTTTTCCAGAAGATAGCTACAGCACTGCCAGTCATGATAGCTATTGAACTGACATATTTATAAAATCCAAACATGGGAAGGCCACAGGAGACCATAGATATGATTTGATGTGTTTGTGTACCAGTGGAAGTTTAGGGAATGACCTAGTTGAAGCAGATGGGGATCCAGAACATAAAAAGGGGTTCATTCACAGAATCTTTTTTTTTTTTTTTTTTTTTTTTTACCATCACTGTTTTTTCTTGGTACCAATAATTAGAACAAAATGACCTGGTGGGGTAGAAGCCAGATGGCTGCATCTATTGACCACCTGTGACTAGCAGAAGACAAACCATGGATGAAGCAAACCTGGAGTGATTGAGGCAGGTATGGTGTTTGATTTTATGGGCTTAGCACCAGTCATATAGACAATGACTTAGATGAGATGGACATGAGATTATCTCCCCCATGAAAACTAGAAGGCCCAGGAAGAATTGCATAGGTTCACAAAAGTAGTTAGTGCAGACAACATAGAAAAGGGCAATATTTATCACAACAGTCACAGCATAACTATAAAGATTGGGAAACAGACTCAGAATTGGGAATCCTCCCACACTGGAAAGACACAGAGGTAAGAGTGTGTGTGTGTGTGTGTGTGTGTGTGTGTGTGTGTGTGTGTGTAATGTGTGTGTGGGGGTAAGGGGTGCTTAATTCATAGTGCTGGCATCAGAAGATGATGGCTACACTAGTATTTCAGGGAGATACATATATACTTTACAGAGACTAACAAAGTGATATTCACATTTTTAGGAAAGCTAGAAACTATGAATGTAAAGTGATTAAAAAATAATCTAAACTAGAAACCACTTATCATATGCCAATAAAAATAAATTTTTTTTCTAAATTAAACCTAAAAATGTTGGGATGTATTTAATTTCATGTAATGATAGTATTTATAAACCACAGGCTCAGATTTATAAATGAAGAATAAGCATTTCATACGTTAAATCCCCAGTGGAAATGAGTCACATGTGATTATGTCAAGGTGTAATCCTGGTGTTGTATCATTACTAAAAAGAATTTTAAAAAATCAATTATGTATAAAGAAATAAATTACTTTTACATTATGCCTGTGGGCAGTTCTGAACACTCTTATCTTTACCAATATGAAATTAATGAAATTGGAAAAATAAAAAAAGATGGCAGCACCAGGCACGATGGCACATGCCTGTAATCCCAGGGGCTTGAGAGGCTGAGGCAGCAGAATTGCAAGTTCAAAGCCAGCTTCAGCAACAGAGAGGTGCTAAGGAACTCAGTGAGACCCTGTCCCTAAATAAACTACAAAATAGGGCCGGGAATGTGGCTCAGTTGTCAAGTGCCCCCGAGTTCAATCCCCAATACCCTCTACACACACACAAAAAAAAAAAAAAAAAAAAAAAAAAATGAGAGGGAGGGAGAAACAGGTGCTGTTAGAATCTTGCCTGTTCTCGTGATGCTCATTTGATTCCTTATAGCATCCTAAAAACTGATGCTGTGAGTTGGCTACTTGATCTGGGGCAAGTTCAGGGTCTTTTTTTTTTTTTCTTTTTTCTTTTTGGAACTCAGCTTTTCCCCTAAGCATTCCAACAGGACAATTCCCCACTCAGAATTTGCTCAGGATTCCTTGGTCAAAACATCCAATGGGGAATCTCTGTCCTGTAAGACAAAAACTAAGCTTTTCAAAAAGACAGAGACCTTGTTTTGCTCCACAGCCTGATTTGTCTCTGTACCCTCTTCCTTTGTCTAGATCTCTCTTGATGCATGTCTATAAATGTTAATTCCTCTGTGTCAAATTTCCTTTCCATTTTCATTCATCTGATGAATTAAAACTACTCATTTGGGACACAGAATGATTATTACCTTTATAGTGATATTTTCTGGTTCTCAGAATCATTTAAACAGATTTCTACCTTAATTTCACTTCACCCTAATTTTAGAGTCATTGTACCACATGCTTTCTATTTATTTTTTTAAAGTGTCTCTCTCCTGAATGAATTGTAAGCACTGATCTCAATACTAGGCTCTGTCTTTCCCATGCTCAGCATGGGTACTTGATACTTTCTTCCTAATCAGTACAATGTTTTGTAAAAAAAAAATATTTGTTTTTATTGTACTAATCAGCTTTTGAGTAAAGCATTATCAATATTTCTGAAATCTTGTCATTAAATCCCTGTCCTCAAGTGGGGGAATTCATAAATAGATAGACTTCCTTGTGTATACATAAATGATTTGTTCTAGTCAGCTTCTCTTTTCTTTGATGAAATATTTGAGACAATCAGTTTAAAAGGGGAAAGGTTTATTTTGGCCTGCAGATTCAGAGGTTTCCTTACACAGTTGCTTGGTTTTGTTGCTTTTGGCCTGTGGCAGCACCATGCATCATGGCAGGAGTGCGTGGTGGAGGCCTATTCACTTTAAGGCCACGAGAAAGCAGAGAGGGAGGAATGGGTTTATTCTATTATTTTCTTCAAGGGTAAGTTCCCAGTGACCTTCCACTAGGTATACCTCCTAAAAGTTCTACTGCCTTCTAATAGTGACACAGGTTGGGGACCCAAGCTTCAACACATTGGTCTTTGGAGGATATTCAAGATCCAAAGATCCAAACTATAGCATACTTTATGTTTGAGAGGAAGAAAGCAACCGCTATTTTTTTTTAATGTTTTCTACTATTTTTTTTTGTAGGTGTGCACAATACCTTTATTTTATTTATGTGGGGCTGAGGATCGAGCCCAGGGCCTCACACATGCGAGACGAGCACTCTACCTCTGAGCCACAGCCCCAGTCCCAATGATTATGTTTTTACTCTGTGAGGTGAGGAAGTAATGACTAAGTTGTTGGTACTAAAGAAAGACCTGAACTAGGACTAGACCCCAGGTAACCTAACTCCATAGCTCTCTGCTCACTCCTTGGCTACACCAAGGGCAATCCTAGGCCTAACTTCTTGGAACTTTGGGAAAAAAATGATGCCTCAGGGCCAGTTTCCTCAGTAGCTGCTGCTCAAAGCATGCCAGAACTACTATATAAATAAACCAACAATGCTGTTTAGGTTTATGCATTTATGTATAGGCTTTGTGGATGTGAAAGCCCACAGAGAATCTATAAGATGGATAGTTATATTTTTAAAAAGTCTATACAAGACCTCTTTAGAACACACTATTTATCATTAAGTGAAATTTGTCATTTAACAAATAAACTTATCCTACTTACACATTTACCTTATTTCTAGGCCACCATTGAACCGTTAAACATACACCAGAAAGAATGATTTGGTGGTTTCACCCAAAAAATCTCAGTGAGTCAAGAAACAAACAAAAAAGGAGGAAAATATTACTGTTGATGTTTAGACAAAACAATACATAGAAATGTTCATTGAAGTTACTGAATATATGACAGAATGAATGATCCTCCATGTGGATTTAATAAAATCAGTTTCATTAACAAATTCTGTTGGGTCTTCTATGTATAGGGTCATGCAATCTGTGAAAGGACATGATTTGACTTCTTTGTTTCCTATTTATATTCCTTTACTTTTCTTTTATTGCATGATCACTCTTGCTAGAGTTTTAAGAACTATATTGAATAGGAATGTTGAGAGTGAACATCCTGGTCTTATTCCTGACTTTAGAGAAAATACTTTCAGATTTTCTCTATTCAATGATGTTGGCTTTAGGATTGCCATATATAGCCTTTATGATATTGATGTAAATTCCTTTTTCCTCTAGTTTCTTCAGTGTTTTTAAAGAGAATGAATCTTATATTTTGTTAAGGGCTTTTTTCTGCATCTATTGAGATGCTTATATGATTTTTGTCCTTAATTTCATTTTATATGTTGCACTGCATTCATTGATTTGTATATGTTGAGCCAACCTTGCATTCCTGAGATAAATCCAACTTGATCATGGTATCTAATCTTCTTAATATAAAGATTGATTGCAGATTGTCAATACATATTTAAGATTTTTGAATCTATGTTCATCAGGGATATTTTTCTGTAATTTTCTTTCCTTAATGTGTCTCTTAACCTGGTTTTGGTATCAGGGTGATTCTGGCTTCATAGAATGAATTTGGGAGTGTTCCTTCCATTTACATTTTATGTAATAGTTTGAAAAAGATTGGCATTATTTCTTCTTTAAAAGTCTGGTTGAACTCAGCTGAGAATTCATCTGGTCTGTGGTTTTCCATTTCTGGAAGGTGTTTTATTGCTGTTTCAATCTATTATTGATCTGTTTAGGTTTTCTATATCCTCTGATTCAATTGGGAGGGTCATATCTGTCTAGAAATATATCATATCTTCTAGATTTTCAAATTTATATGGAATGTAAATTTACAAAACAGTACCTGGTGATCCTCTGGGTTTTAGAAATTCTGTGGTAATATCTCTTTTTTTCATCTCTAATTTTGTTGATTTTTGAGTCTTTCTCTTTCTTTTTGTTAGTTTGGCTAACAAAGTCAATCTTGTTTATTTTTTCAAAGAATCAAATCTTTGTTATATTGATAACCAAGTTATGGAACCAGCTTAGGGGCCCATCAACAGATGAATAGATAAAAAGTGTGGTTTATATATATAATGGAGTTTTACTCTATCATAAAAAGAATGAAATTGTCATTTGCTGACAAATGGATGAACTGGAGAACATCATGGTAAGTAAAATAATCCAAACTTAGAACAAATTTAGAAAGTCAAAGGTCAAATGTTTCCCCTCACATGTGGAAGTTGGAAAAGGGAGGGGGGAAGGGAGAGAGAGAAAGAGAGAGAGAGCAAGAGAGAGAGAAATAAACTGGTTTTCACAAAAATATAAGGGGGAGCAATAGAGTAGAGGAAGGAGATTGAGAGAGAGGAAGGAGTGGAGGATATGTGGAAGTAATGGGAAATGAAATCTACTGAATTGTGCTATTTCCATGTATGACCATGATCATATATATATACATATATATCATATATATGCATATAATGTGGCATAACAACAACAACATAATGGAGATCAATAGGAAGAGCAAGTAGATCAGAGAGGAAAAGGGGAGGGAAAGGGAACGTACTGGGGATAATGGGATCAGGTTACGTTATATGAATGTACAAATATGGCATAATGAATCCCAGTATTATGTATAATTATAATGCACCAAAAGAGTCTAAAAATGTTCTGTTGGTAATTCAAGTCATCATCCCAATTTGAAGTCTGTATCTAAATTTTAGACATTTATATTTTATTTCCAGAGCAAAATTATTCTTCCTCTGGTAGAACTTCCCTTTATACCATCTTTCCCAGAGAATCCTGTTGCAGGTATTATGTACTATAGTTGCTTTGTTTCTGGTAGTAAGAAAACTGTTGCTGAAAGTCTGGTTTACAATATCCACTGAGCCTTTTCCACTCCAGTCAGAAGACAATTAAAATGAGAATATCTGGTGAGGAGGTATCCTGCCCCTGTGCGCTTGGCCTTCTTATCACAGCATTAAGTCTCAAATAGTACTGGCACACTCAGGACACAAATATTGGTATAAACAAAGTGTACTTTAAATTTCTTCCTAAGGCACCATTTTGCATAACTTTAGGAGCATCACTAGTATGAATTACAATGTGGATTTCTTCTCAGAGATAAGCAATCCACAGTCCTTTACTTACGTCTCATTAAGACTTCTAGCTGAAGAAAAAATTAGGGATAACAGGAACATACCTCAACATCCTAAAGGCCATCTATGCTAAGCCCCAGGCCAACATTATCCTAAATGGAGAAAAAAATTGAAAGCATTCCCTCTAAAAACTGGAACAAGACAGGGATGCCCTCTTTCACCACTCCTATTTAACATAGTTCTTGAAGCCCTAGCCAGAGCAATTAGACAGATGAAAGAAATTAAAGGGATACGGATAGAAAAAGAAGAACTCAAATTATCAATATTTGCAGACGATATGATTCTATACACAGAAGATCCAAAAAATTCCACCAGAAGTCTTCTAAATTCAATAAATGAATTCAGCAAAGTAGCTGGATACAAAATCAATACCCATAAATCAAAGGCATTTCTGTACATCAGTGACAAATCCTCAGAAAGAGAAACTAGGAAATGCACCCCATTTACTATAGCCTCAAAAAAAAAAAAAATCTGGGAATCAACTTAACAAAAGAAGTGAAAGACCTCTACAATGAAAACTACAACACGCTAATGAAGGAAATTAGTGAAGATCTTAGAAGATGGAAAGATCTACCATGTTCATGGATAGGTAGGTCTAATATTGTCAAAATGACCATTCTCCCAAAAGCACTATACAGATTCAATGCAATACCCATCAAAATCCCAATATCATTCCTCATAGAAATAGAAAAAGCAATCATGAAATTCATCTGGAAAAATAAGAGAACCAGAATAGCCAAAGCAATTCTTGGCAGGAAGAATAAAGCTGGTGGTCTTACTATTTCAGACCTTAAATTGTACTACAAACCAATAGTAACAAAAACAGCATGGTATTGGCACCAAAATAGACCAGTTGACCAATGGTACAGAATAGAAGACACACAGACGAACCCACATACCTACAGTTATCTTATGTTAGACAAAGGTGCCAAAAACATTCACTGGAGAAAAGACAGCCTCTTCAACAAACGGTGTTGGGAAAACTGGAAATCCTCATGTAATAAAATGAAATTAAATCTCTTTCTTTCACTATTCACAAAACTTAACTCAAAGCGGATCAAGGATCTAGGAATTAAACCAGAGACCTTGCACCTAATAGAAGGAAAAGTAGGCCCAAGTCTCTATCATGTTGGTTTAGGCCCCAACTTCCTCAATAAGACCCCTATAGCTCAAGAACTAAAACAAAGAATCAATAAATGGGACAGATTCAAACTAAAAAGCTTCTTCTCAGCAAAAGAAACAATCAGTGAGGTGAATACAGAACCTACAGAATGGGAGCAAATCTTTACCACAAGCACATCTGATAGAACACTAACCTCAAGGATTTATAAAGCTCTCAAAAGCCTTAACACCAAAAAAAAAAAAAAAAAAAAAAATACTCCAATCAATAAATGGGCTAAGGAACTAAACAGACACCTCTCAGAAGATCATATGCAAACAATCAACAAATATATGAAAAAATGTTCAACATCTCTACCAATTAGAGAAATGCAAATCAAAACTACTCTAAGATTTCATCTTACTCTAGTCAGAATGGCAGCTATCAAAAACAAACAAACAAACAAACAAACAAACAAACAAAAAAACAAACAAACAACAATAAATGCTGGCGAGGGTGTGGAGAAAAAGGCACACTCCTACATTGCTGGTGGGACTGCAAATTGGTGAAGCCAATCTGGAAAGCAGTATGGAGATTCCTAGGAAAACTTGGAATGGAACCACCATTTGACCCAGCTATCCCACTCCTTGGTCTATTCCCAAAGGACTTAAAGACAACTTACTACAGGGACACAGCCACATCAATGTTTATAGCAGCACAATCCATAATAGCTAGACTGTGGAACCAACCCCGATGCCCATCAGTGGATGAATGGATAGGGAAACTTTGGTATATATACACAATGGAACACTACTCAGCACTAAAAAATAATAAAAACATGGCATTGCAAGTAAATGGATGGAGTTGGATAAAATAATGCTAAGTGAAGTTATCCAATCCCAAAAAACCAAAGGTCAAATGATCTCTTTGATATGAAGATACTAACTTATAAAGGCAAGGGAGTGGGGATGAGAGGAAATGAAAAAACTTTAAATAGAACAAAGGGGGAGAGAGAGGAGGGGGCAAGGGGATAGGAAGAATGGCAGACTGATTTATTCATGACTACCCTAAATACATGTATGAAGACACAATTGTTGTAAAAATACTTTATATAAAACCAGCAACTTGAAAAAAAAAGACTTCTAGCTAATTTCTCAGGAAGAGCCAATTTCCACCTAGGGTCTCGGTTTTTTATTTGTTGGCTTATTTTTTCCATTTCTGGCTCTTCTCTATTTTCCGTCTCAGAAGTAAGACCAAGGACATTTCTTAAATTCCTTGGTTTTTGTTTCCGTATCTAAAAAGTATAATTAGATGATCATATTTGCTCGCCTGTACCAACCTGAAGTATGAAAACCTGTAGGAAATATTAGGGCTGTCATTTACACTTCCAGTTACTAGAGAATTCCATGATGGTGGACACTTAAGATAGATACACTGAGAACTGGAAACTGAAAACTGAGACTCTATCTTCATCTGGTTTGGGGTGGGTTTCAGGAAAGGGCCATGCTCTGCAAAATCAGGCATTGACCTGTGTTTCTGTCTTTCCCACTCTGATCTCAGAATCTCTGTCCTCAGAATACACTGTAGGAGTAGCCAGGAATTTCAACATCAGCACAAGCACACTGAGACTAGACATTGAGTTACACCATAACCAGGTAGAAAAACAGGACTCACACACCTGCAGGCTTCAGTCTTATCATCTTCCAAGTGAGGACTGGACCATGTCTGACCACACAAAATAAATGTCCATAATATTCAACATAAATAAATTGAAATTATGTATTTTTAGTTACTTACTGGCATGCCTATCATCCTTGTTGAACAGAGATATTTTGGCTTACATATACTTATTGATGCCTACTCTATGGTAGGATTTTCTGAGCATTGAGGTTATGAATGCACACTTTTACTCACAGGGGATAAAGTATGGGGACAGCTAGCTAGGTCATAAGAATATAAAGGAGTGAGTACAATGACAGTAGGATTAGTAAGTGCTGTGGGAGCATAGAGGTGGGAGTTTAGGGAAGAGCTATAAACTCTTTATCTCTTATAGCCCAGGCACCAAACACAATACTGGAAGTATGTTAATTGATGAAAAATGTTTGCTAATAACACTATGTTTAGTGTTGTGCAGAGTAGACAATGCTGATAAAGCAGTCCCTTTGAAAAGTATGCTAGAACTGAACTCTGAGATCACAACTTGGTTCTGAGTAATCTTAACAATCCACAGCAGGCTGGCTTACCAGGGGCTGTCTTTGTTAAGGTTGATTCTGGCCTCTCGTTGTCACTATAGTTATAGACTTGTGTTACTTGATGTTAGAGAGGAACTGTGCTGACTCTGCTCAGCTTACTAATGGGAAATCGAGTAACTGCCTCATTAAGAAGGGTAAGTTAAGAAACATCTCTCTGAAAAGGTGACACCAATTGTGACCTGAGGATGATGAGTGGGTGCCAGCATGGCCTACCAAAGAACAGCTGGGGAAGCAGGGAGAGCAAGAGCAAAGCCCTAGGACAGACAGGAGGCTAAATAAGTTCTAGTGCCATCAGAATTACTCTATAGTGATAAAAATCACATCAGAGTTTTCCTGGCTGGGGTGCAGTGGGGCTGACTGCCTGCAAAGGGGCGGTCAAAGATATATAGTAATAGAGCCATTCTGCATCTTGATTGAGGAGATAGTGGTCACATAAGTTATTAGAACTCATCAAATTGTGTGCCAAATTGCTATATTTTAGTAATCAACTGTGTAATTTATTGTAAGTTATACAGTGACAAAGCTGATTTTAAAAGGAGAAAGAATTTCACATGAACTAATTTTCTCATAAAGCGATAATGGTCCCCTGCACTATACAGCTTGGAATTTATGAAAATGCTCCTTCAGAACACCCATTCTTTAAATGGGGCATTTTCAGACTCTGATCACTTGTTTCTTCTGGAAGAAGCAAGTATTTTCCTGATTCCTTTCAAAATATGTTCTTTTGATGTTGGTTTTAGCAACACAAGACCCTGAATTATGGAACGTTATTAATTATTGGCATAGATAGGAAAGAATGGTGAAAAAGTTACCAATTTAAGAGCAAAATTCAAAAGGAAAAATGTTTTTAGAAGCAGAATAAAATGTTAATGCCAAAGGAAATAAAGAGACTAAGATATGCTATTAAAATTCTAATGACTTTCCAGCCACCTGAACTCACATAAAATTTTGTGTTAGGAAGAGAATTTTCTTCTTGTTCATGTCTAGAAACTTCTCCATTCTGAATGAAATACATTGTCCTCAGGGGAGGCCCACACTGCATCTCACATAATTTTTATTGTTAAGAGTCTCCAAAATTTTTGGTCTGGTAAGTTTTACATCTAGATTATATCTAGATTTTTGATATTTTCTGGCTATTAATCTATTTCTCATTGCCCACTCCATTTCCTAGACTGGAATAAATTAATGCTTTCTGTATGCTTTTGGTATTATTTTAGTTACTATTTTCTATGCTAAAATTAAACTTCCTCAATTAAACATATTAAAATTTAATATATTAAAAATATGTTAAAGAGCAAAAAGAAAATTAAAATGCCCCAAGGCTTATTAATCCAAGTAGCTATTATTAGCATTTGGATGTACTTATTGAATTACTTTCTATACAAATGTATTCCTTCTCAGAATTAGAATCAAGACTTAGGGGAAATATTTTTATTTAATATCATAATTTGATAATTTATCAGATATCTTTGTTGCAAATAAAATGAATACCACTTGATATTAGATTGTTCATTTTTTCATTTGGTTCCTTATATGAAAATATTTGAATGGTTTTCTTTTGGGTGTTATAAATAATCATTTTATGTATGTCTTTATACTTATTTCTGTTCCAAAATTTTATTTTTATAAAGAGATTCCCAGTTGTAGAAAAATATATATGTTTTTAAATATTGGTTGTAAATTTCTAAATCTCTTTTAAGCATACTAACTTATCCTTCTATCAATCATGTAAAATAATGTTTTTGCCTTAATGAAGACAGCATTCTTTGAAGCAGCCACAGATTTAGTACATGAAACAGTTGATTTTCTTGCAATGAGGTCAATTAGATTTTCATTATCCATCATATCACTCAGATCTCAAGTTCTGGATATCCTGAGAATTGTGCCTGTGTCTTCAGGAGGGTTGCTAACCTCTAGGTTGGCTGTCCACAGAGACGACTTTGTGATGATACATAATGGCCTGTCAAACTTTAATCATTATGTCCCCAGATCAATAGGGCAACTGAGAGTGTGGGGACATTGTGATCCTTGGTTCAAGGCTCTTTTCTACAACATACTCTGACAACCCTGTCCCTAATCTGTTTGGTTCTCACTCCATAGATGATAGGGTTGAGCATAGGAGGTACCAAAAGATAGACATTAGCAAAAATGATGTGTACCAATTGGGGCACTTGATGGCCAAAGCGGTGGGTGAGGAAGGTAAAAAGCGCTGGAACATATAAAGTCAGAATAACGCAGATGTGAGAAGCACAGGTACCAAAAGCCTTAAGACGAGCTTCGCCTGAAGGCAACTGAAGAACAGCTCTCAATATCATCACATAGGATATGCCAATGACAATGATATCGAAACCAACCACAGAGAAGGCCACAAAGAGCCCATATCCACGATTGACTCTGGTATCAGCACACACCAACTTCAGCACAGCCATGTGCTCACAGTAGGACTGGGGAATGACCTTGTTGGGGCAGAAGGGCATCCTGGAGATCATGAGGCAGAAGGGGCTCACCCACAGCAGCCCTCTCACCATCACAACAGACCCCAGTTTGATCACCACAGGTGTGGTGAGGATGCTAGAGTGCCGCAGTGGGAAGCAGATGGCCACGTAGCGGTCCAAGGCCATGGCCATGAGCACCCCAGACTCCACAGAAGAAAAGGCATGGATGAAGAATACCTGGATGAGGCAGGCATGATATTCAATCTCATGAGCATGGAACCAGAGTATGGCCAGCATTTTAGGCTGTGTGGAGGAGGAGAGGACCAGGTCAGTGAGAGCCAGCATGGCCAGAAAGAGGTACATGGGCTGGTGCAGGGTGTGGTCAGTTCTGATTACATGCAGGATGGTGATATTGCCAGCTACAGCCACAATATACATGCCACAGAATGGGAAGGCAATCCAAAAGTTGGAACTCTCCAGTCCTGGGATTCCCAGCAGGATGAAGGACACGGGATGAGAAGAGCTGTTCCCTGAAGCCGACATCAGGGGATGCATAATATTTTCTCTGGTGCAAAAGTAATATACTATCTGCAGATGATAACAATCAAAGCAATTATTATTATTTATAGGTTTTTTGATTCCACAATTGGCCGGTAGTCTCCCTGATAACTGGAATAATTTCAACTGTTACAAGAAATAAAATTTTGTACCATAAAATAATGCTACTTATTATTTAAAGTGGATTTATAACATAGTAGCTGAAAGTATAATTATTTCTTGCATAATCAATACTTTCTTAAATGTAGAATCTGCTAAATAAAAATTATAATGACAGGTAACGTCATGATAGTTTTTGCCCTTGTATTCTTTACAACTAACTGATTGCTCAGTCTTTCCCTTATATCCTTTTTTATTCCTCTGTTGAATCAGAAGGTAGCCTGGCTTAAAGGACCACAGGAATTTATATAAAGATGTTAAGTGAACTTGGACAATTCATAAGGATTTTAGCTTGAAGACAAATGATGGACAAATTGTACACATGTGATTACATGTATTGTCTTTAGTCTATGTCACTTTCTAGATTTAAAGTTAGAAAACTTTCTGTAGAAGTTCAGAATATGATTTTTTTTTTTTAGAGATTCTGGGCCATAGAGTGTCTATTGAAACCAGTTCATTTAGCCATTGTAGTGCAAAAGCTGCCATAATCATCGCATATGCATGTGTGTGCTGTATTCAAATAAAACTTTATGTATGGAAACAGGCTAGAATCTGGGTTTGTGCAGGCTGTTGTTCTCTAAGAGCTAGATCATATATTTTTCATGAGGTCAGCCTTGAATTCTGTAGTAGCTAGGATCTCTGTGCTCAGAACAGATTAGGAGTTTCATAAACTCTTGCTGAAGGAAATTTTAAAAAATGCCATTATTCACTGGATAAATTACTGCCTTATTAACAATATCATAGCAATATCAAGATAGATCCATCTTGATCCTACTTTGAGTATATAAGACAGCGATGTCTGTTCGTCATGCTGGAGTTTGGCCTGCTGCCAGTGAGCACACTGTTAGCCCCATCCTCTGTCTGCACTGCCTTATGTGGGTTGTCTCTACCATTTGATCCTTATGTTGGATGCAATTACCGTGAATCCATAAGGACAAAGGTGACTTTTTTCATTCCCAGCACCTTTTCACTACTTAATCTTAGTTGTTTTATGCCTTGATTTGAAAGCCTTAGTTCTTACCCTATTCAAAATAGAAATACTGATGCAAGAGAGTATCATTTCCAATCTTCTTTAATACACCATCTGTGGGAACTAACAAAGTTTCATTTTCCCAAACTACATTGCCTTCCACAACTGTTTCTTTAATATCATAGTTAGGCCAAGCCTCTTTTAAATATGTCCTAGATTATAATAGTATAAGAGAAATAAGGATCAGACTTTATAAGTTTTGCTCTATACAAGAAACTTTACCATCCTGCCTTGAAAAGGGCCATAATTTAGCTCAAAACAGATGTTCCTCTTTAGAGCATGGTGATAATTCATATATATACATTGTCTGGAGCCTAGAATCTCAGTTTTACTTGCTTTTGCCTGGCCTATCTTCCCAGTGTTAGATTTTCTATTGGAGTCAGAGGCTTCCTCCAGACCTGCCTTTTGCCACCTGTATTTCACTCTCACATTGTGGGGACATAGTCACTGAGGCTAAGTGCAATTTGGAAAATCATACTTACACCATCCTCATTCCTTCACCTGATGCTGGAAAAGGTATCACCTAAATGTCCAGTTTCTCACTGTGTATAATAATCTTTGATCAACTGTGAAATGGATTGTTATTTTTTGAGACCCAGCACTGCAGGCTCTTAAATATTTATTATTTCTAACTCAAGTAAAACCTTTGCATTCTCATTTTACTATGAGAAAATAGAATTGAGAGTCATCAAATCATTTTCCCATGACATGACAAATTATTGTCAGGGCTCATGGTTCCATTGTCAGGGCTCCTAATGGAGGTCACTGCTGCCGTTGCTACATCATGAGTGGTTGGGACTCCCATACTGGCTGGGTGTGGCAGAGATGGCTGCCTTATAATGACAGAAGATGACACGAAGGGGTTTGTACAATTGTGTACTGAATTGGAGACAGATTTGCATTTGGATCCTGGACCACTGCTACTTCACTAATCTACAGACTCTGCACCAGACTGCAGCATTGCCTGCTGTCATCTGTGTCTCAGAAGACATCTTTATTGGTTTATGCCCATGAACCTTTATGAACAATTGAGTTTTCAATTGTTCTACCCTCCTTGTGAGCAGAGACTCCTTCACAACCATATTTCAGCTGCCTACATGGTACAGCCTCTTTCCAAATCCATTTTCTGTCTTTTCCTCCATTCATATCCATGCTTCGCCAAATTATTATTTTGGAGGCCAGAACTACCCTGTTAAGAGGTGTCTCTCAGCTTTCCTCATTGATTCTTGGGCTCCATCTTCCCTCTGACTTTCTTGCTTGGGCTGGTGATGCAGGAATAGTGAGGATCTTAGAACTACATCTGAAATGGGAGATAGGGCCCTGGACAAATGGCTTCATTTTATCTTTGAACTTTCCCCATTGTTCCCTGGAATCTAGTGTCTTCACTCTTAAAATTCCTGGGCCTTTTTCCCTTTCACACTTAAGAACTGAACACAGGCAGATTTAAGGCTACAAGTCATGTTTAGTAGATACTGTGTTGACTAATTATTAGTCATTTTCGTCCAGCATGTGAAGTTTCCAAATAAGAAAAGCACAGCTTATTAGTTTGCTGTTGGGTTTAGAGAGGAAACTGCGAATTTCCTAAACTGTAAGAAAAGAACAATATAATTTCCCTTCTTTTCCAAAACTTCTGTTTCAAAACAGAAAGAAACATTAATTCTCACAGTGCAGATCAGTCAGCCTTCAGAAGATACAGCCCATCTAATACAAGCAACAACATAATGACCTGTTTGATGATCTACTCTATCCTGCTATTAAAAATTTCTTTTTCTCCCTTACTCCAGCAAGAACACTTATTAGCACAATACATATTGAAAGCTTAAATTAAGTTATATGCTTTTCAAACATTGGAGCTAGAATGATTCAATTTAATTTCTGAATCCATGTTTTTCTGTTCCTCAAAATATAACTTGCAAAACCTCCATGTAGCTGTAGGTTGAGGAAATTTGGTTATAGAATAATGTTCTCACAATCAGTAGAATACTCAGCTTTCATTTGTGCGAATGGCTTGACTTCACCTCTGCTACCCTTGGTTCAGTTATTTCTCCCTTATATGGAAGTAGTTGTACCCCTCAGTCAGCTGTGTAGAGCAGATGGGGTTCAGATGGCACCTCTTTCATGGAGAGTTTGTGTATACCAGCAGCCTTCCTACCTTTCTAGGTCTCCCTAGAGGGCAGAATGGGAGCCCTGATTCATCTCCCCATTTCAGAGTGAAGTCCAATGATCATGACTTTCAGGATCCAGGACTCCCAGTGAGTCAGGCCTTTCTGCACAGTGCATTTCTTTGCCTTCCAGTTTCTTGGAGACAGTGAGGCCCACTGTTGTCTGGGAAGGGAAGAGGTGCCTGTGCACCTGTGGCACAGGTAATCACTCTAATAACTCACCCTGAGCTCTGATCTTTGACAAAGCTGAGCAAAAAGATCTAAAGAGGCCCTGGGATTTAGCCTTCGGCAGAAACCTCAGATCATGGTCTATTTAAAGGACTATTGCCTAGTCTGTCCCTTCCCCAAGCATTGGTTCCCTCCCTCTCTCCCACTAATTCTCACTGCTTTATATTGATACTGGCTCCCTCTGAGAGTAGAAGCTAAAGCTGGAAACATTAACCCCTAATTTTCCTCTCTCCTTCATATACAGGAATGCAAAGAGGGGATTTGAATGCATGTGCAAGAAGGTGCATTGTTGGGATTATATACATGTGAACTTATCTGTACACTTGCATTTTTTGTTAGTGAGTTTCTATGTATCTATAAATGAAAGGATATTTTATGCAACTTGAATATGTGTTGATATTTCATGTATATTAATGTGTGTATTTGAGAGGTATAACAATAAATACATATGGAAGGGACTGTACTTACATGTGAGTGTATATATGTGTCTAAGATTGTGTACATGTGAAAGAATGTGGAATTATTTGCTTTCAGTATGCAATATCATCATTCTGGGAATGGGCGATCACTAAAAGCACATACTTTGAAGTCACATGCCGTGCTACACACCTGAAAGTGTGAGATGGCTCATGGGCATACATATATATGGGTATGTATATGTAAGGGATGTGAGCTTGATGAGGGTGTTGATGATTTATTGATGCTTCACTGTAACAAGGCAGCCATTGTTCCAAGGGCCTCACTTCTGAGTTAGTGACTATCCAGGAAGGGAATTTTGATGAAATGTTGTGGTTGGGTGTGTTGTGTCCCCCAAAAGCTCATGTGTAAGACAAAGCAAGTTGAGAGGTGATGAATCTACTGATGGTTTAGCTAGGTGGTAACTGTAGGCAGGTAGGGTATGGCTGTAGGAGGCAGTTACTGGGGACACGCCTTTTGGGATTATATTCTGTCTTTCGTGAACAGAGCTTTTTCTCAGCTTCCTGTTGTCATATCTGAGCAACTTTTCTCTGCTATATCCTTCTGCCATGATTTTCTGCCTCACCTTAGACCCAGAGCTATAGAGTCAGCTAAGATCTCTGAAACTGTAAGCCAAAATAAAATTTTCCTCCTCGACATTGTTTTTTTCAAGTCTTTTGGTCACAGCAATGTAAAAGCTGACTAAAGCACAACAATACTATCATATTTATATTTGAAAATGCCTGAGGCTTGAAGACCCTCCTCACTAAACATGGATAGTTGAAGCTTGCACAGAGCTCCCTGTCTTTGTCAATCCCTATGTAGGACTGCTGATCTTTTCCTGTTTATTTTTTAAGCATTCCCTGATTTCTTTTATTTCATCTTTGATGATATGTCAAAGGAATATTTGAGAAAGAAGTCTTTACAAACAGAAAAAATAGATTAATTCTTAGAGTGAAGATTCATCAGACTTCAGAGGATACATCTCACAAAACCCAAAACCCAACATACACTTTTAGGAAAAATAACACAAAAGCTGCCAAGGTTACCAAGTTAACATTAATGGTCATATGGTAGCTTGGGATCATCATGTTTAGATATTAAACATTCAACATAATAAAATCAGGGGTATGATTAATGTTTTTAGGGAGCCCATGTTTACAAAAGCTATTTAAACTTCTTCTGTATCATGGATTAGGATGCCATTATAATTGGAATTTTGATTTTTATCTCTACAAATTATTATACTTTCATTGTTGTTTCATTTAACTTTAATATATTAATTTTCAGCATAATGAAGTTAAAAGAAAGTTCATATCTCTTGCTGTCTCTTTTCCTCCCTCCCCCCCCCTTCAAGGGTCTTTTGCCTCTTAATAGAATGTGCCATATGGGGTTAAGTCCTCTGTTTTCTCATCTCCTGGCTTTTTCACAGTCCTGATTGTCACAATGGCTCTTAGCAGAAAAGACATACACTTAAAGAAAGTATTTCTTAAGTTGACCACAATTATTTTTCAATTTGAGTTGGGGCTAGCTTTCTGTGAGGAATGTGGAATAGAAAGTTCAATCTTTCCAAATTGACCATCTTACGGGCCATATACCATTTATGACTTTCAAAAACTGGTAATTCTACAGGATGTACTGAGAACTTAGTGCCCTGGCCCTAAGTCCTGTCCTCAAGCTCAGTCTCCAGTAGGTGTACAATGATTTCTGGGTAGTGTTATTGATAGATGGGCTTGGGCCGATGGGCCACCCTCCCCCACACCCCCATGGAAATTTCCATGTCTTGAGCAAACTTGTTTTTCTAAGCAAACTTGTTTCATTTTCTCCCAGCAGGATGTTTCATTTTCCCCTGGCAGAAGCCAATGGTCTTAAAGGTCGCCCTGTTCCACGGGCAAAGAGCCAATAGCGTTAAAGGTTGCTCTGGTATATCCCCCACCAGAAATCCCAATTTAAGCTCCCATCCATCCAGAGCTCATACACAACAGCTCGTCCTTGCTGAGAGGAGGCAGCCACTGTACCAGCCTTACACCCAGCATCTCCACCCCAACAGCAGCTGCCCCAAAGACCACAGCTGGCACAATCAGGCACCCACTTTCTGTTCAGAGCTCCCACACTCCCCTCTCCATGTCTCCTCTCTCCCACCAGAGCTTTCACACTCCCCTCTCCCTGACTCCCCTCTCCCAGGACCTCTTTTGTAAGCTGCCTGGTACCGAAACCCGGGAGGAAATCTCTCGGAGGCAGAGTGAAGCTTTTACTACTTTTACTTCTACTTTCTTAGAGCTTAGAGAGGGAAAGAAAGATTTTTAGAGAGAAAGATTAAAGCGAGCTTTTCTTCTTGTCTTCTTAGCTTAGAGTCTTAGAGAGAAAGAAAGATAGAGCTTAGCTTAGCTTCTTAGAGAGAAAGAAAGATAGAGCTTAGCTTAGAGAAAGATTAGAGCTTCTTTCTTCTCTCTTCTTAGAGAGAAAGAAAATAGAGCTTAGCTTAGCTTCTTAGAGAGAAAGAAAGATAGAGCTTAGCTTAGAGAAAGATTAGAGCTTCTTTCTTCTCTCTTCTTTCTTCCTTCTTCTTTCTTCTGTCTTCTGTCTTCCTCAGGAGTCTCGGCCTAACTCTGACCAGTCATTACTTCTTCTATCTGGTTTCTCTTCTGTCTTCTATCTGGTTTCTCTTCTGTAACCGCTCTGCCTACGTTCTGGCCACTCTGATTCTTCTGACCGACCGAGTGACTGCCCGGCTGACTGAATTCTCCGTTCTCCTAACTCGGACCGCTTTCACCTGGTTATATACCTTCAGCTTTGCGGGTGCCTACAGGTGCGTCACATACATATCAGGTGGAACTTATGGCTTCCAGCTAGCTACAACAGCCCTTCCTAATTAGGGCTCCTTCATATTCCTTCCCTTTAGTTTAAAAAGGTGCTTTAATTCTATTTTCTCTATTTTATTTTCTCTATTTTCTTGTCCCTACCTAGCTTTTCACCTTTTATTTTTGAAAGGGTGGATATTTGAGCCCTTTTTGAGAAGGTGCTGTGTCTTTAAGGAAGCCTACTGCTGAGGAGCAGCTAACGCACTTTGTTAAGCACAACTGCATAAGCGGCTTTGACTTTTTTTTTTTTTTTTTTTGTCTCTTCTTTATTTTTATGGCTTTTTTGCCAAAGCTCAATGGCTTTCTATTTTCTTTTAAGCTCATGGCTTTTTTCTTTATGGCTTTTTGCTAAAGCTCAAGGATTTTTCTCTATATGGCTTTTCTGGCTTCTTTATTTTTTATGGCTTTTGGCCGGCTACTCTGCTTCGGCTTTTGGCCGGCTCGCTTCGGCTTTTCGCTGGCTACTCTGCTTCGGCTTTTCGCTGTCTACTCTGCTTCAGCTTTTGGCCAGCTACTCTGCTTCGGCTTAATTCTTAACTGGCTTCAACTGAGTCAGAGGCTCTGCTCTCTTATTTCTACTCTTTTAATTCTTTTTTTAGTTTGACAGCTCACCTTTTGATCTCAGTGCTGGAATAGCACTGCCTTTCCCTTAATAATGGATGCTTGAGTTTTTAGGTAGCGGGCCCTGAAGATTTGCCGGTGGAAATGTCTAGACATAAAAAAGACGGCTGCTGCTACAACTGCAGGGACCGCGGTCGCTGCAAGCATCCCTGCTGCTCAAGCATCAACAACCTAACCAGCAGTGTGGCCTCTGCTCTGCATGCATGGGGCCTCCTGAATCTATGTGTTATAACTTATGGACATTTTGATTTTCCATTATTTTGGGACATTACGGGAAAATGCCTTGCGGGTATTTGTCTAAGAGAACTCAGTGCGTTACTTGATGAAACTAAGGGCAGCTGATTCGCTTAAAGAACTTGATACGATATGGAAACTTGGCTCGTCAGCAGTAGGCTTACTGCCTTAAAGCCGCAGCATCTCCTAAAAATTGGACGGCTGTTAGTCAACACACAGTCGATCCTGAAGGGCTCTATTGGATGGCTGGTTAGCCTATGACGGGTAAGATCCCCAGAAGGGGACAACCTAAGACACGGCACAGTCGCACGGGACAGTCTAATGTGGCCGGCATGTCAACCTAAGCCAGGAGTCAGGACAGCCTAGACTCCCATGACGGGTAAGAATGTCGGTTGCACATGGACGTCCTAGAACATCCCCTCTTTTAAAACTAAAAGGGGGAAATGAAGGAGCCTATAATCAAGAAGATAGCTAAAGATTGCGGTTAGCTGAGAGCCATAAAAGATGTTCTAGTTTCCACCTGATATTAATACATTATTCAAAGAATCTTTGTATGCCCGTGAACACTGCGTGACGCACCTGTAAGCTTGAGCTGTAAGCACGTGTCCTTGTTAAAGCTATATGTATATAACTGGGTGAGGTTCGTTAGTGTGTGTGGGGAAGAAGAAGGTGGTGGTTGGAGTTAGAGCATTTGGAGTGATTGTTGGAGCTGGAGAGAGAAGAAGAATAAAAGACCTTTTTTCATTTTCATCCTGCCTCCGAATTTTCCTGTGGCGTTCGCTGCTCCAAGCGACTTCCGCTTCAGGCAGCGACACTCTTTGACCTCTGACCAGCCATAAAGGCTGGTGAATAAATCTCTTGGCTGCATGGTTGTCACTGGTGTGATTTTTGCCCTTCAGTTATTAGCCCAGTTAAGGTGGTAACAGTGAACTTGTGGGCTTATGGAAGTGGGGCAGAGAAGGATGTTTAGGAGAAATTTTTGTGAAGAAAATGTTGTTGGGGGTATTGTCATGAAAGTCCTAGGACTCTTCACTATATTCTATATTCAGGTGGAAATCTTGGTCACATCCATTGCCTTACAGTTTTTATATCCTCCCTTCTGTTGACATTTATGTCTATAGTACCACAGTTAAAGATATATCAAGATGGCCTGAACCTAGTCATAGTTCAAAGATACTGGGGATTGAATTTTTCTGTTTAAATATAGCATCCTATATTTCCAGTTCATTTATGCATTCATGGTTTTCCATATTTTCCACATACATATATACATGTGCATATGTGCATATATACACATACATACATACACACAGATGGCTGGGCTAATAAAATAAGCTGTTTTTTTTTTTTCTTTTAACAAATTAATTTATTTTAAGCCATTTGTCAAGAATAGAGATCATCAAGGAAATACACATAAACACATGCTTGTGTACACAAACATACCTCAAAATATCTATCAAAGAAAAATTCTCTGATCTGCACACATTAAAATTAATAATTTGGATGTGTTGTCTGGATTGATTAGAGGATGTGACTACTCAATATTCCTGCTTAAATATAAATGATATAATTTTTATGAAACAATGAGAGTTCATTTACTTTCAATAAAAATCTAAATCACACAGGGATTCAAAAATGTGACTTGAATCATTTTCAGATTTTGCATGTCTTCAGTTTTGAAAATCAATATATTTGAATCAGAATGGCAGAATATAATTGAGGTGTAGTATTTTAATAGACTTATGGTCACAAATATTATGGTTGTTATCTCAGTATATCCATGCAAACTGAATTGCACATTATCTAATAAAATTTTAGATCTAATTGTACCATAGTATCTCCAACCACACGCAGGGTTTAAAGGAGCTGGCTGCAGCAATAAACTGAGAAAATAGCAAAGAATCCATGTACAACATGAACATCTGTTTCTAAGAAGGAGGGCAGGATGGCTCTGCGATGGGTCAGCTGGGCAATGCTGGAAAGGGAGCAAGAGAGACAGTGGTGCCCAGAACCCCCCTATTTATTGGGGCAAAGACATTCAATAGAATATTCCACCCAAAAAAGGCAAGAGGTAGAGTTTCGAAAGGTGTAGTCTTGCTTGGTGATGTCTTGTGGTCAGCAGATTGATTGACATATTGGAAAATCACACCCATCTCAGGTGCTGTGTGGGATCACAAGCAGAGCGAGAGGAAAGGCACACTTGTGTTGTACAGACCAATCAGCATGTAATGCCAAACCAGTCCCCTTATATGCTCAAATGTGCATAGCTCACACACATAGCCCATGGATGGCCTGCGACACATATATAGAATAAAGATTACTATATGGATATATAATGTTACAAATAAATATATATAGTTATGCACACATATACCTTTTTCCTTTCTTTTAAAGAAAACTGTTGTATAAAATCTACTTCTTATAGCCCATCATCTCAATCTTATTCATAAGAATAACCTCTACTATCATTTTTCATCACAGCTACTATTCAACACATTGCTGTCTCCTGCCACTTCTGCACCACTGGCAACTGCTAGATACTATCACACAAATGATTAGCTTGTTATTGTTGCGATTTCATGGTGACCAACTTCATCTACACTTTCCAAATACCCAAATTTATTTTTGTATTCTCTCTTTAACTGTATAAGGACATGAAGTTAGAAAATGATAATGATAACAATGTGTTGAATTGTTGGGTAAGATTATTGTAAAGACTCTGTTCCCTAATCTATGGTAAATTTCTTTCATGTTCTCTGCATCTCCTAAGAAAGCAGAACTTCCAGGCATGATGTTGAAGATAAACCTCTTCTTCTTCTTCTTCTTCTTCTTTTTCTTTTTTTTTTTTTTTTTTGCCTAGAGGAGTGTTCTAGGCTTTGTCCATCTCAGTTCTTCTCACTCACCTAAGCATGGTGCTTTCATCATCATTCTCTCCACAAACTAAGTCTCAGCACCACATTCCAGTTAAAAGAAATCTGGCTAGGGTCTGGGTCTATTCTCTGTCCTCTTCTAATTTCTGGGGTAATCTGGCTGATGACAACATTGTTGGGAAGGTTGTAGAAACTGCAAAAGAAGACCAAGAAACTCTATGTGCCCTGACTGGACAATTGCTATTGGTAAATTGTGTTTTCCCACAATTAATTTAATTTTAATTTATTTTTACAAAAAGTATGATGGCCCATACATTTATTTTAATGCAACAAATATTTATTTTCATTAACATAGCTTCAGAAATTAAACGCATTGGCTTTGTAGGGAAAAATGAGTCCATTGTGGCCTCACAGAGAGTAGAATTGTCTCAAATCTCATATGTTCAAGCCCTGACACCCAGTACCTCAGAATGTGGCTTTATTTTGAAATGGGGAAACTGTAGGTGAAATTAGTTAAGACAAGGTCAAACTGGAGTATGGTGAATGAGCTTTCAATTGGACAAGAATAGAGAGATCTAGGTGATGCATCTATAAGCCATGATTTCCATCAAACCATCAGAAGCCAGGAGAGAGGCATGAAACAAATTCACCCTCAGTTTCAAGAATAGGACCCAACCCAGCTGATACGTGAGCTTGGACTTGAGGCCTCTAAAACTGTGACAAAATGAGTTTCTAGTTGAAGCCCCTTGGTTTGTGGTAGTTTGTTGAAGCAATTCTAGTAAAATAATACAACAAATGCATCATTGTTCTAAACCTTCATCTATAAACAACTATAATTCACAATTTAAATTCAGTTTTTTTTTTTTTTTTTTTTTTTTTTTTTTTTTTTTTACTGGGAATTGAACTCAGGGGCACATGACCACTGGGCCACATCCCCAGCCTTTTTTTTTTTTTTTTTTTAATTTTTTGTATTTTATTCAGATACAGAGTCTCACTGAGTTGCTCTGTGCCTTGCTTTTGCTGAGGCTGGCATTGAACTCACAATCCTCCTGCCTCAGCCTCCCAAGTGCTGGTATTATAGGCGTACACCACTGTGCCCAGCTAAATTCAGTTTTAATGAAGTTATTTATCTTGGCAGAGACCCTTCAACACATTTGTCAAGTGTCCCACATTCTCTAGGGTTGGACTTGTATTTATGTAAATCTAGATCCGTCCATTATGGAAAAATGATGAAGACACCAAAAATAATTTTAAACATGTAATCAACCAATTAATATAATTGGTCATTAACAGAGAAATCAATGCAATTCAGTGACAGAAAAATGTCTTGGTGAAGCTAAAACAACTGGATATATGTACAAGAAACAAACAAACCTCAACTTGTATCTAAAGGTTAAAACTCTTTATATGAGTTGTAACACAGATTTAAAAAGTATAAAGAGTCTGGAGGGCTTTTCTTCCTCACCAACTCCGTTTCTCCCTTTCCAGGTGCCTCGTGTTCTGCTCCTGGGGCCCAAGTGACTCTGTGCAGCCTGTGTTCTCCGCGAGCTCTGGTGCATGGAGGGCCCTGGAGAGGACAGTGGGTCACCGCGGAAGCCAAAAATGGTGCATGCATATTAAAATTCAAGACAGTTATTTGAATGTTTAGCCTAGGGCTAGCCCCGTGGCATATGCCTGTAATCTCAGTAGCTGAAGAGGTTTTGGCAAGAGTTTTGCAAGTTTGGAACAGGACTAAGAAGATGGCCGACAGGAGGGAGGTGCTCTATGGATGCTGTTGCTAAAAGACGCGGAGTGGGAAGTTTGAACGCGTTACTAGGAATTCTATTACAACTGAAAGGGAGCCGAGACATTCGTGCACCTCAGGACAGTGAAATACAACGTTCTCCGGACCACGACAAGCAGGGGCAGAGTCGCAGCGGTCCACAGTCCGAAGCAGCGCTGATTGCACTGCAGGTGCAGGGGCCCAACACCATCTAGGCAAGGAGACATCCACTCAGCGGCTTTGAAATCCATCGGTGATGAGGGATAGAAAGAAGCCGAGAGGCGTGGGCGGTGTCCACATAGAGCTCTTTCGCACAGCTTGCCAAGCCGATCCCGCATGCTCTGGACTGACACAAGGGTCTGCGGAGCTGCTGATGAGTAGGAGGCGAGCATCCACCACCATCTTTGAGAAGTACAGTGGCTGACCCAGACAAAGGGGAAAAGACAGAAAGGAAGAACAATTACAGATATCCAGGGAGCCGCCAACGCTCTGAAAACAACGCACACCTGGGTGAGGCTCTGGTAACCAGCAGGGGAGGGCGTGTCTGAGGCCAGCGCAGAGGCCACAAGAAGCTACAACTGTGGGTGGGCATGGGGAAAGGGTGCCTTCTGGAGGGTCCCCTTCCCGGTGCCATTCATCTGCTCACACAACCCCCTAAGCCAATATTCCGCTGAGCTATTCGGCCACTGGCCTAAGGTGCAGCCTTGACTCCACTAACAGGATCGCAGACTGTCTAGATGTGATCCGATACAATTGGCTTAAACTGGAAAGGAAAAAGAGGGGGGCTTCCCAGGGCCCATTTTGTTTGAGACTTGGGGTTTGACTTTTTTTTTGGTTTGCTTGGTTTATTGGTTTTCAGGGTTTTGTTTGTTTGTTTGTTTGTTTTTCTTTTTCTTTTTTTGGCTTTGTTTGTTTTGCTTTTTTTTTTTTTTTGCATTGATTGTCAGTGTGTTTGTTTGTTTGCTTGTGCTCCTTTTTTCTTTCCTTCTTTTCTTCCTTCTCACTTTTGCATCTTTTATTCCTCCTTCATCTTTCATATTTACACACCTTGCCACTGCATACTAAACAGAGGCAAAAACAAGTTATATGCAGAACTTGGGATTTCTAGAACTGGTGCAATTGAACTGGATAGCAAAGCGGTGTTATATATAGTTTACTCTCTATTTTCTTGATTCTCTCTATCCTCTCTCTTACACCAATTTCTACTCTTTTATCATTTTTTTTCTTTTCCATCTTACTTTATATATAAATTGGTCTTTACACCTAATTGTCTACTCCATTCTCTTTCTTCTCTCATCTACTGATACTAAACCACTCCCACTAAACCACTTCAATAGAACTCCCTTTTCATACTTTCCAAGAAATAACAATTCAAGACATTTCCTTCTTCCTAAACATAACACCTCTGTATCCAATACTTGAAGCTATAAAACCCCATCAGAAGCGTACAGAGTAAATTGGAAATAATATCTGGGTTAACCAAATCTGTACAGTGTGATCAAACTTGAATTTTCTGAATAGAAAGTGTTAGGTTTTAAAGTGTAAAGGAATCATAAGGGGTTCTGATAGCATTGTACTACAAGAACAACATAAGGCTTTAAGGTAAAATCGAAATAGTCAAGGTCCCACAGTGCAGGAAGAAAAGACACACAAGCAACATGAAAAAAAAACAAGGGAAGAAAGTGACACAAACAAATCAAGATACCTCATCAGTAGACTCCATGGCAAACACAGTTGGTCAAATGCCAGAGATGGAATTTAGAAATTACATATTCCAAATGTTTATGGAATTTAAGAATGAAATAAAAAATGAGATGAGGGAGCAAGTACAGGAGGCAAAAGATCATTTTGACAAAGAACTCCAAAAACAAATACAGGAAGTAAAAGATTACTTCAACAGGGAAATAGAGCCTCTAAAGAGATACCAAACAGAAATTCCAGAAATGAAAGAAGCAATAAACCAAAATAAAAGTTCAATTGAAAGCATCTCCAACAGAGTAGACCACTTGGAAGAAAGAACCTCAGACAATGAAGACAAAATATATGTCCTAGAGAAGAATTTAGACTATACAGCAAAACTTGTTAGAAATCAAGAACATAACATCCAAGAACTATGGGACAGCATAAAAAGACCAAACTTAAGAGTGATTGGCGTAGAGGAAGGGGCAGAGTTTCAAGCCAAAGGAATGAGTAATTTATTTAATGAAATAATTACAGAAAATTTTCCAAACTTGAGGAATGAATGGGAAAACCAAGTTCAAGAGGCATACCAAACACCAAACAAACAAAATCTCAACAGATCCACACCTAGACACATTATAATGAAAATGCCTAATATACTGAGCAAGGAGAGAATACTAAAAGCCACAAGAGAAAGGAAGCAGATTACATATACGGGGAAACCAATCAGACTATGTTCAGATTTTTCAACCCAGACCTTAAAAGCAAGAAAATCCTGGAATAGCATATTTCAAGCTCTGAAAGAAAAGGGATGTCAATCAAGAATCTTATATCCAGCAAAATTGAGCTTTAGATTTGAGGAAGAAATAAAAACCTTCCACGACAAGCAAAAGTTAAAAGATTTCACAACTCAAAAGCCAGCACTTCTGAACATCCTTAGCAACATTTTTCATGAAGAAGAAGAGAAAGATAACAACGAAAATCAACAAAGGGAGATATTAAACAAAGGGAAATACCAACCAGAAGAGAAACCAAATCAAGCTAAAGACCATAATTCAAATAAAAATGGATGGGAATAAAAATCACATCTCAATAATAACCCTGAATGTTAATGGCCTAAACTCGCCAATCAAAAGACACAGATTATCAGAATGGATTAAAAGAAATGACCCAACAATTTGCTGTCTCCAAGAAACACACCTCATAGAAAAAGACATCAACAGACTGAAAGTGAAAGGCTGGGAAAAGTCTTATCACTCACATGGCCGGCGGAAACAAGCAGGGGTTTCCATTCTCATATCAAATAAAGTAGACTTCAACCCAAAACTAATCAAGAGGGACAAAGATGGATATTTCTTACTACTTAAGGAACCATTCATCAACAGAATATAACAATCATAAATCTATATGCCTCAAATAATGGAGCACCTACCTTCATCAAACAAACTCTTCTCAAGTTCAAGAGTAAAATAGACCACAACACAGTTATTCTAGGGGACTTCAACACACCTCTCTCACCAATGGATAGATCATCCAAACAAAAGCTAAACAAAGAAACTTTAAGCCTCCTTAAAACAATTAACAATTTAGACCTAATGGACATATATAGAATATTTCATCCCTCAGTAAACGAATACACTTTTTTCTCAGCAGCACATGTCTCCTTCTCCAAAATAGACCATATATTAGGTCATAAGGAAACTCTCAGCAAATATAAAAAAATAGAGATACTACCCTGCATTCTATCAGACCATAAAGGGATGAAATTGGAAATCAACAACAAAACAAGGATTAAGAAAAACTACTCCAACAACTGGAAACTAAACAACATGCTACTGAATGAACAAGGGGTTGAAGAAGACATCAAAGAGGAGATTAAAAAATTTCTAGAGGTAAATGAGAACACAGATACAACATATAGAAATCTCTGGGACACTATGAAGGTGGTAGTAAGAGGAAAATTCATTGCACTGAGTTCATTCCTTAAGAGGAAAAAAAAAACCCAACAACTAAATGACTTAATATCACACCTCAAAGCACTAGAAAAAGAGGAACAGACCAACACCAAGAGCAGTAGAAGACAGGAAATAATTAAAATCAGAGTAGAAATTAATGAAATTGAGACTAAGGAAACCATTCAAAGAATTGACAAAACTAAAAGTTGGTTCTTTGAAAAAATAAACAAAATTGACAGACCCTTAGCAATGCTAACAAAAAGAAGAAGAGAAATAACTCAAATTACTAACATTCGTGATGAAAAAGGGAATATCACAACAAACACCTCAGATTTACAGAAGATAATTAGAAATTACTTTGAAAACTTATATTCTAACAAAACAGAAAATATTGAAAACATTGACAGATTTCTTGAGTCGTATGATTTGCCTAAACTGGAAAAGGAGGCTATACACAACTTAAACAGACCTATTATAAGTGAAGAAATAGAAGATGCCATCAAAAAGCTACTAACAAGGAAAAGTGCAGGTGCTGATGGGTTTACAGCCGAGTTCCATAAGACTTTCGAAGAAGAACTAATACCAATGCTCTTCAAACTATTTTAAGAAATAGAAAAAGAGGGAGCTCTTCCAGACTCTTTCTATGAGGCCAATATCACATTAATTCCAAAGCCAGGCAAAGACACATCCAAAAAAGAAAACTTCAGGCCCATATCTTTAATGAACATAGATGCAAAAATCCTCAACAAAATCCTGGCAAATCGGATACAAATACATATCAAAAAGATAGTGCACCACAATCAAGTGGGGTTTATCCCGGGGAGGCAAGGCTGCTTCAACATTTGGAAATCAATAAACATAATACATCACATCAATAGACTTAAAGACAAAAATCATATGATCATCTCCCTAGACACAGAAAAAACATTTGACAAAATACAACACCCCTTTATGTTCAAAACACCAGAAAAACTAGGAATATCAGGAACATATCTCAACATTATAAAAGCTATTTATGCAAGGTCCCCAGCTAACATTATCTTAAATGGAGAAAAATTGAAAGCATTCCCTCTAAAAACTGGAACAAGACAGGGATGCCCCCTTTCACCACTGCTATTTAACATAGTACTGGAAACTCTAGCCAGAGTAATTAGACAGACGAAAGAAATTAAAGGGATCAAGATAGGAAAAGAAGAGCTCAAATTAGCACTATTTGCTGATGACATGATAATCTACTTAGAAGATCCAAAAAACTCTACCAGAATACTTTTACAACTAGTAAATGAATTTGGCAAAGTTGCAGGATACAAAATCAATATACATAAGTCAAAGGCATTTTTGTACATCAGCGACAAAGACTCTGAAAGGGAAATGATGAAAACTACCCCATTTACAATAGCATCAAAAAAATAAAAAAATAAAAAACCTGGGAATCAACCTAATGAAAGAGGTGAAAGACCTCTATAATGAAAATTATAGAACACTAAAGAAAGAAATTATAGATGAACTCAGAAGATGGAAAGACTTACCTTGCTCTTGGATAGGTAGAATTAATATTGTCAAAATGTCCATACTACCAAAAACATTATACAGATTTAAAGCAAGTCCAATCAAAATCCCAATGTCATTCTTCAAAGAAATAGAAATAGCAGTCATTAAATTCATCTGGAAAAATAAGAGACCCAGAATAGCCAAAGCAATCCTGAGCAAGAAAAGTGAAGCACGGGGCATCACCATACCAGACCTTAAATTATACTATAGAGCAATAGTAACAAAAACAGCATGGTATTGGCACCAAAACAGACTGGTGGACCAATGGTACAGAATTGAGGACACAGAGACTAATACATATAATTTCAGCTATCTTATATTAGACAAAGGTGCCAAAAATGTACAGTGGAGAAAGGATAGCCTCTTCAACAAATGGTGCTGGGAAAACTGGAAATCCATATGCAACAAATTCCATGCACAAAAAAATTCAATTCAAAGTGGATCAAGGACCTAGGAATTAGACCAGAGACAATACGCCTGATAGAAGAAAAAGTAAGCTCCAATTTCCAACATGTCGGATTAGGGCCCAAGTTCCTTAATAAGAATCCTGTAGCGCAAGTATTACTACCAAGAATTAATGAATGGGATATAGTTAAACTAAAAAGCTTCTTCTCAGCAAAAGAAACAATCAGTGAGGTGAATAGAGAGCCAACTAATTTGGAACAAATATTTAATACATGCTCATCAGACAGAGCACTAATTTCTAGAATATATAAAGAACTCAAAAAACTTTACACCAAAAAAAAACCCCAAATAATCCAATCAATAAATGGGCTAAGGAATTGAGAAGACACTCTCAGAAGACGATACACGATTAATCAACAAATACATGAAAAAATGTTCAACATCGCTGGCAATTAGAGAAATGCAAATCAAAACTACTCTAAGATTTCACTTCACTCCAGTCAGAATGGCAGCTATCAAGAACACAAGCAACAATAAATGTTGGAGAGGATGTGAGGAAAAAGGCACACTCATACTTTGCTGGTGGGACTGCAAAATGGTGCAACCGTTATGGAAAGCAGTATGGATATTTCTTGGAAAACTGGGAATGGAACCATCCTATGACCCAGCCATCCCACTCCTGGGTCTATTCCCAATGGACTTTAAAACAGCATATTACAGTGACACAGCTATCTCAATGTTTGTAGCTGCACAATTCACAATAGCTAGGTTGTGGAACCAACCTAGATGTCCCTCAGTAAATGAGTGGATTAAGAAAATGTGGTATATACGCACAATGGAATTTTACTCAGCAATAAAAGAAAATAAATTAATGGCATTTGCAGGTAAATGGATGAAGTTGGAAGACATAATGCTAAGTGAAGTTAGTCAATCTCAAAAATCCAAGTACCAAATGTTTTCTCTGATATAAGGAGGCTAGTTCATAGTATTGTTGGATGGGGGGCGGTACATAGGAGGACTAGAGGAACACTAGAATGGTCAAAGGGAAGGGAGGGAGCAAGGGGGGAGGGAGAGGGAGAAAAGGAAAAAGAAAAAAAAAAAAGAAAAGGTGCTTGAATGACACAGATATCATTTTCCTTAATGCATGATTGAAGACCTGAATTGTACGATTATACTTTGTATACAAACAGTTGTATGTAAAAAGATGCTAAATACATCCACTATGAGTTGTACATATTAAAAATTATAAAAATAAAATTAAAAAAGTATAAAGCTAGCTATAAAATTCAAAAGAAAAATAATATAAACTTGGAGAATTCAAAGATTTCTTATACAGAATATAAAAGGCATTAATTTAAAGAGGAAAAATAACCTCGACATTGAATTTCATCAAAAGAAAAATACAGATCTTTAAAAGACACAATGACAAAAGTAAAAATGCAAACTACAAAGAGCATGTATCTGATGGAGAAAATCCCAAATCAGTTAACAGACAAATAGCTCATTAAAAAATATAGGAAAAAATATAGGAAACTGGTTTTTAATTTTTTCTTTTAGTTATACATGTCATTAGGATTCATTTTGACATGAATAAGAAAGCATGGAATATAATTTGCTCAAATTCAGTACCCAGTATTTACTTTTTCTTACCTTTCCTCCTTCTCCTTATTCTATTCACTCTACTCTATGGATCTTTCTACTATTTACTTTTAATTTCTTTATTTGTTTTGGTTAGTGTCTTGTGTATATACATAATTATGAGATTCACTGTGGTATATTCATATATTTACATGGGAAAGTTAGATTCCATTCATTCCTTTGTTCTTCCCCTCCTTCTCATTCCCCTTCATCTAGTCCACCAGTCTTTTTTCTATTTTGATGAAATCCCCCATTTCCATTTCTCTTTCTCTCCTTCCCCCCTTTTATTTTTCCTCTTTATTTTGTATTGACTTTGAAATATCAGAGAAAACATTTGACCTTTGGCTTTCAGAGTCTGGTTTATTTCACTCAGCTTGATAAGCTCCATTTCCATCTCTTTGCCAGCAAATGTAATAATTTCATTCTTCTTTATGGCTGAGTAATACTCCATTGTGTATATATACCACATTTTCTTTATCCATTCATCTGTTGAAGGATAACTTGGTTGGTTCAATAGCTTGGTTATTGTGAATTGTGCTCCTATAAATATTGATGTGACTGTGTTTCTATAGTATGTTGATTTAGATCTTTTGGATATATACTGAAGAGTGGGATTGCTGGGTCATATGGTAGTTCAATTGCTACTTTTTTAAAAATTTTTTTCTTTTACTTTAATTTCTTTTTCTTTTCTTTTTAAAATTTTTTATTATTTTAATTTGTTATACACATTTTCAGAGTACATTTCATTTCATATTACATATAAAGAGCACAATTTTTCAAGTTGCTGGTTTTATATAAAGTATATTTTACAACAATTGTGTCTTCATACATGTATTTAGGGTAATCATGGATAACTCAGTCTGCCATTATTCCTATCCCCCCCCCCTTTGTTCTATTTAAATCTCTTTCATTCCTCTCATTTTCTTGAGAAATCTGCATGCTGCTTTTCACAGCGTTTGCACTAATTTGCAAATGGTTTAAACAGCCATTTCAAACAGGGAGGTGTACAGATGATTAACCAATACACATGTGAAAATGTGCTCAACATCATTATTCATTAGGAAAATGGAAATGTAAGCCATGAGGATTCCCTCATCCCAATACAAACTCATTAGAATAGGTAATATTAAATATACCTATAACACTAAGTATTCAAGAGAATGTGGGCCAGATGGAACATTTGTATATTAAATAGAACCATATCACCAATTGTCTTCTAATTTCTAATAAAATTAGACCTCATTTTCATTAAGAAGTTCCACTTCTAATGTTGGGCATGGTGTTATAGGCCTGTAATCCCAGCTATTTGGGAAGTTGGATCAGGAGGATTGCAAGTTTGAGCTCGGCCTCAGCAATTTAGTGATATGCTCAGCAACTCAATGAGACCACACATCAAAATAAAAGTGCTGGGGATGTATCTCAGTAATAAAGTACCCCTGGGTTCAATTCTCACTACCCCCAAAAAATGATACACAAAATTCCACTTCTGGTTGCATACTCATGGAAATTGTTACTATACACCAACAAGTCAAGAGTGTTTATAGCAGCTGCATTCATAACAGTTGAATTGTGGAAACAGCTAAAATATCCATTGATAGAATAGAATTAATCAAAAGTGAAAAGGAATTGAAATTTCCACCCATCACTCCTGCCATTTTAAAAAATTTCTTTTTAATTTTCTCTCCAGCTTCCATATATGAAAGAAAACATTCAATCCTGGACTTTCTGAGCCTCGCTTATTTCACTTAGCATGATGCTCACCATTTCCATCCATTTACAAGCAGATGACATAATTTAATTCTTTATGGTTGAGTAAAACTCCATTGTGTACACATACTACATTTTCTTTATACATTTATCTATTCATGGCTGTGCAGGTTGGTTCTATAATTTGACATTTTGAGTTGTGTTCTTATAAGCTTTGGAATGCATGTATTGCTATAGTATGCTGATTTCAGTTTAAGGTATAGGAAGGAAAGGAGAAGAACAGGCAAATGAAATTGATCATATTTTTCATATGCATGTGTGAATACATAACAATGAATTTCACTTTCATGTGTAATTATAATGAACCAATAAAATATATATGTAAATTATTGAAAACAAGAAGAGTGGAAAAAGGGGAAGAGAGGGAGGTCGAAGAGAAGGAAAAGGGGAAGTGCCACTAATGAATTGCAGCAAATCATATTATGTGCATTTATGAATATGTGACAATGAACCCCACTATCACATATAATTGTAATGCACTAATAAAGCCATAAGAATGAAAAGGAATGGAGGAAAAAAAAAACAAAAAATGTACAGAAATAATACTGTGAAATTTCAAAGAAAAATGAAACATGTTAAATAATGGAAAGAAGATGATCTATGAAGAAATTCCAATAAAATTGATTTCCACACACACCTGGTCATACGACTAATAGTTTCAACCTGCAAGTTTGTGTTGTAAGGTTGTTAGGCTTAAAATAATTTTGTCTGAACATTTTATGATTTAACCTAATATAGTAGATAAAATTACTGACTGTATTCAGCAAGAACAACCAGTATCAACTACATTAAACTAAATCTAAGGAATGCTCAGATAAAATAATTTAAAGCATAATTCCTTGTATACCCAATGTGAATGTTGAGTGTATCAGGAAAAAAGTAGAGAGGGTCTAGACAAATAGAAATACAGAAAATTCATCATTTTTTTCCCTCCAAAATAAATTTATAAAGCCCCTGGAGTATGTGCTTCAATGAATTTAAGTATACAATAAATTCAGCTTTTGATAAGGAAGTTAATTTACAAGTTAAATTTACTTTCAACCAATATGTAAGGTAATATCAGGAAAGAATGATTCTGATATTCTTATGAATAAATAACAATAAATTTTTAGAGAAAAAAATGAAGAAAGCTTTTCCTTATCCTGCTATTTCACAAAATATAAAAATCTGAATTTCTGAGAAATCATAAAAGTTCTTCTAGAAAGCCATGGTCCAAAATGAATTAAAACAAAATTTGACATAGCGTTGGAGAGTTGAACCAGTATACCAGGAAAGAATCAATTTTTTAATGGGCCCCTTCTCTTATAATGATAGATGTTTAATGAGAGAGTATAACATGCCTTTTTTTAAAAAAAAATCACACCATACATATTCTGTATTCTTTGTCAAATAAATTTACTTAACCATATTTTAATCAAAGGTTATTTGGTATTGAAATTTAACAACTTAAGGCAAATATGGACTTATATCTGTAAGACTGTAAGTTATGTATCTTGTCCAGGGAAATATTATGTTATAGGTGACTAAATTTGGGAAATGAGGGAGAAAGGAGAGAAGTACAAGGACATTCATTCTCTAGACTTTAAATATTAGGAATTAGAATCTAAAGACAATAGAGTAATATAAAGAACATTATATTATAAAACATTAGAAAGATAATAAAATAATTAAAAATGGCAATATAACATTATTTTGACCTGTTTCAGTCTAGTGTGAGGAGCCTCCTGGGAAATTCTAGTTGTCTCAATTAGTGTGAAGTCTCCAGTGTCTCTTAGCAGCAGGGTTGTACTACATTATGTGATCCTTTTAAAAGGACCAGATCCATGAGCCAGCAGCATATATAGCTGGTTGTCTGAATGTGGAAAGGGCACCTTTCCCTCTGTTGGAGCCAGGTAAGATACTAGGCCCTGAAGAACAAGCCCATAAGACAGAGACTGAAATACTAATAGAGGGGAAAGGAGGGATAGAACAGAAAAACAGGGATGCAGAGGGCAGAGACAGGTGCTTAGAGGCAAAGGACCGCAAATCAGAGTGATGGGTAGAAATACTGGGGAGAGGGGTTCAGAGTTATAGGCTAAGCAGAAGGTTTTGGGATTAAGTGAGATCAAGCAAAAAACTTTCAGACACATTTCCTTCCAGAAAACTCAAAGCCCAGTATATCAAGGGAATTGGGTAGACTTATTGTGATTTTTGATGGTCTTAAGTATGATATTTATTGTTATTTTATTTCTCTTTTACTCAGCTTTTAAATTAGTTTATTTATTATTTGTCCCTATTTGTTATAACATAAGCTTTTGTAGGCATATTACTTGGCATCAGCTCTATCTTGCTACAAGATCCTTGTATTCTGAGCTCCTTCTGACTCCTAACAGTAGCTATTCATATTTAGAAGGATGTACCTCAAATAAATCTTCACATTTTTAACCAGCATGGAATTAACTGGAAATAGGCAGACCAGGGATATTTTTAAAGTCCAGGGTTTATAGATAAAATACCATAGATGGTAATGAGCTACCAAGTTCCTACTTCTATTCAACAAATGTGCAGAGTTCTATCTTTATGTTTATTATTTTCCTTGGCCAGAATAATCATGTATTCCAATTTCTTCCATGAACAAAACTTCTGGATACTGACATCTATATTTAGTATTATGGCTGTCTGAGTCTGTCCTACTATCAATCAAACCACAGAACATTACCCACACCAAAAAACAAAACAAACAAAAAACTAACAACAAAAACAGCAGTAGCAGCAGCAGCAACAGACACAATCCAGTTTAATAGAAATGTATGGGATACCATCCCCAGATATTGGATTTACTTTATGTGTGCTGGGATCTTGGCTTCATTTCTTTTTGTACTGGGGATTAAATTCAGGGGTGCTTTGCCACTTAACTACACCTCCAGCCCTTTTTATTTTTTATTTTATGACAAAGTTTCAATAAAGTTGCTCAGGGCCTTACTAAGTTGCTAAGGCTGGCTTTGAACTTGTGATCCTTCTGTCTCAAGCCTCCAGAGTTGCTGGGATTACAAGCGTGCATCACCCAGCCCTGCTTGTCTTCATATTTTTAAAAAATGAATGATGATGATTACAACCGTATAAGAATAATTCACAAACACTAATTTTATCTGCCATTTTATTGGTAATTTAAAAAGAGAAGTTCACAAGGTAGATGCTGTGTATTGAGTTGTTAGCAAATTTATGTTGGACCCAATAGCAAAGATCAAAATTTAGGCATTTTTATGTTTGCTTTATAACCAAGCTAGTCAATGATGAGTTTGTGGGGGACATTTTTTATTTTCTTAGTAGAGGGAGGTTTAAACCATGTGTTTACCAACTTTTATGTCCTTGATTGAACCCATTCAATATTATGTATTATGTATGGTTCCAACTTTTACGTCCTTGACTGACCCATTCATGTTATTTATTATGTTATGGTTTTTATTTTGTTTTTGGTCCCACATCTAGCTTTGCATCCAGGTTTGCCTAATCTTGTTTATTCTGTTTTCTAAAATATGTTTAGATCTTCTGTTTTTATATCATTTTCTGTACTTTAATTTAGACTATTGCTTTTGACTAGAAGCATCTGCATTCTCTGGTCTTGGTGCTCCAATGCAAGGACATGCTATGCTTCTAATTTTGTTTATGTATATCTTTCCTTATCAGTGGTATTTGAGTTTGATGCAATGTTTGACATTAGCATTTTACTTGTTGACTTTGATAAAAGCATTTTAGTGGTTTTGTGTGGGTGCACATCTTATAAATTTTAATCCAAACACAGGAAATAAAATAACTGTAAAAAAGGGTGATAGCTGATTGGACAAATCTTTTTTTTTTTTTTTTTTTTTTTGGTGGTACCGGGGATTGAACTCAGGGGCACTCGACCACTGGGTCATATCCCCAGTCCTTTTTTGTATTTTATTTAGAGACAGGGTCTCACTGAGTTGCTAAGTACCTCGCCATTGCTGAGGCTGGCTTTGAACTCATGATCCTCCTGCCTCAGCCTCCCAAAGTGCTGGGATTACAGGCGTGTGCCACCGCGCCCGGCTTTGGACAAATCTTTTAATCACATAACCTGTTCTTTTTTTCTAATGCTTGAAGATATTATTGTCATCCAAATTTGCATTTTTAGGGAAAGAATAGACTTTTCTTGGGATACATATTCTTATGCCTTTGTCAGTATTACACCTCATTAGTTTCATTAGCTTTATATTATATTCTGATATGTTAAAGGGTCAGTCAACTCTCTTTGTTGCATCAGCATTTTAATAAACACACTTGCATACTCATAGTGCTTACTATACTGTAAGATCTATCATTTTCAATTAAAATTCTTAGGTGTTATTGATAAATAATGCTTTGAATTTATGTGTTAATGAAAAAATCCTATACATTCACTATGGCAGAATCCTATCTTCAAGAGGGGAATTAAGAAATAAAGGTAATTCTTTAAGTTTCTTAGCATATTATTACAGACCTCCCTCCTTCCTCCCTCTGCTGCATAACATGAACTTTTGGTAATAGCAGTAATTTTTTGTAGCTTTATGACTATTGTGAATAAAGTCTATTTCTATAAAATTTTCTCAAAGTGATAGATTTTGTGAAAATCTATTAATTTGTGATTTTGATTGTTATCTGGTTACACTTATCAACTCTAGTTTCAGTTTATAGTTCATTCTTTTAGGGTTTTCAGGTAAAATATCAATTAAAACCTTAATAAAGACTTTTAAAATTTCTTTTCAAGATAATACATTTTCTTCCTATGGACTTACCTTTCTCCTTTGCTGTTACTATTCCATAAATATTGTGATAATTTATGTGGTATCTTGCTTTAATGAAAACAAACTTTGAATCAAAATGCTTTTAGTAGACAGTTCACTAATAAACATGTTTGTTCTGAATTTCTGGAAGATGCTCTCCTCACTGGAAAACTTACCTTCTTCCTATTCACAAATTTCTCATGAATCCCTATTGAATTTCCTGAATTTCTCTCATCTCTTAAGAAAATCATGTTTCTTTTTATATATACTCATATAATCACACCATTGATAGATTTCTTAATTTGAGTATTTTTTTTATTCATAAGACAAGGTCTATAGTATCAAAACGAACCACTCTTTTTAAAAGAATTGTACTGAGTTGCAAATATGGTATTAATAGTGTTTGTATCTCTCTTCATAAGTGACTAGATGAGTAACTTTCCATCTTTTCATATGCTCAAGAGTTTCTCAATCTTGGTACTATAGATATTTTGGGCTGGATATTTCTCTGTTGTAAGGGGCTGACTTGTGAATTTTAGGATATATAGCAGTACTCTTGGCCTCTATACACTAAATGCCAGTAATACTCCCTTCCTAGTTATGATAATCAAAAGTATTTCTAGGCACAGCCAAATGACCCCTGGGGCACCATGTGCCCTCTCTTCCCTGGTCAATGAATTTATAATAGATACAAACACTCATTTTGTCTCTTTAAATCAAAATACACGGTCTTTGTCACAAATCACAATGCATCACTTGAATCTTTATTGGGATTTTATTTTCTAGACTAGTTTGGTGATTGATATTTTTCTATAAAATTATCTGTCACATACATGATGTCAAATATATTGCTATAATTATGCATACTATTTAAGTATGCTTAAAGTTATATTTCTCTCTAGTTTTGTTATCTTTTTAATTTTTTGTGCTTTTAAAAAATTTCTTGGATGAGTCTTGAAATAAGTTATTTTAAAAAATTAATCAGCTTTGGTTTTGTTGTTAACTAATTAATTTATACCTTTATTTTTCATGAGTTTCTTCTTTTGATGTTTTAACAATTATTTTACTAGCTTCTCATATTGAAAATGTAGATAATTAGTATTTCTATTCTGGTTTTCCAAGAAATGTACAATCTTCAGTTACTGCGATAATGACAAGTGGTTATCTTACTGCTATTCTGCTTAAAAGGTTCTTTTTCTCAATTATATAATTTTTCTGGCAGAGAGAAGATGCTAATAAATGGAAGTTGTTGTTGCTTTGGAGTCCTTGCCATTTTATATTATTATGTAAATATTATTATACAAAAAAATAACAAATTATCATTATTTTTCAGCTAATTTAGTAGTCCAGGTTTGACTATGTCAAGATTTATAAGATATAGTTTTGTATTCAGCTGAAGCTGAGGTAGACCAAGAAAGAAATATTAGAGGTTGAATAGAAAATATGTGGTAATTGGTTGGAAGGCATTAAAAAATAAAAAATTGTGATAATTGGATAATTTTGTGAAAATTTTAAGTTTTATACTAATAGAATAATGGGCAGTTATAGAAGAAAGCGATCAATTTGCTTTTGAACATATTTTTTGTTTTATCCATGAAAATCCATATGGAAATGCCTAGAAGAAAGTTCTAAATTCAGGTCTGGAAATGAAACCAGAACTGGCATTCAGATATTTATTAGAAATTTGTCATAATATAGGTGAAATATAAAGCTGAGAAAAATGTATGAAATAATTCTCTTTCCTATTCATCGTGAAACACTGAGATGAGAGAGAAAATAGTAAAGATCTTTGAGAATTAGTAATAATAATAATAGAGTGAAACTTGGGGTGCTAAAAAGTGGTTCTAAGTAATAAATTATATATTTATTATGTGTTACATTCAATTATTCAAATATCCCTGTCTTCACAGTCCTTCACTATGTTGGTCTTCAATAGTACCAATGCTCCCCCTCTGATCTTCTTCCTGACGGGTATCCCGGGCCTGAGAGCAGCCCAGGTCTGGATCTCCATTCCCTTTTGTCTCCTCTATGTCATCGCACTCTCTGGAAACAGCATGATCCTGTTGGTGGTCCTCCGTGAGCAGAGCCTCCATGAGCCCATGTATTACTTCCTCTCCATGCTTTCAGCAACTGACCTCAGCTTATCCCTGTGCACACTTTCCACTACCCTTGGCGTTCTCTGGTTTGAAGCCCGAGAGATCAACTTAAATGCTTGCATTGCCCAGATGTTCTTTCTCCATGGGTTTACTTTCATGGAGTCTGGGGTTCTGCTGGCCATGGCCTTTGATCGCTTTGTAGCCATCTGTGACCCACTGAGATACACTACCATCCTCACCAATGCCAGGATTGCCCAGATTGGGGTAATCATGTTGATAAGGAATGTTGCTGTCATGTTGCCAGTTGTGCTCTTTGTCAAGAGGCTGTCCTTCTGCAGTTCTTTGGTCCTTTCCCATTCTTACTGCTACCATGTTGATCTCATTCAGCTCTCTTGCACAGACAACAGAATCAACAGCATTCTCGGTCTGTTTGCACTCTTCTTCACTACAGGGTTTGACTGCCCTTGCATCTTGTTCTCTTATATTCTTATCATCCGATCTGTTCTCAGCATTGCTTCCTCAGAGGAGCGGCGGAAAGCCTTCAATACCTGTGTATCCCACATCAGCGCTGTTGCCATCTTCTACATCCCTCTCATCAGCTTGTCTCTTGTCCACCGCTACGGCCATTCAGCACCTCCGTTTGTCCACACCATCATGGCCAACGTCTTCCTGCTCATCCCTCCTGTACTCAACCCTGTCATCTACAGTGTGAAGACCAAGCAGATTCGAAAGGCCATTATCAGGATCTTATTTCAGAAGCAGCGCCAAATCTAATCATGTTATCTCAGAGAGATAAAGCCATTTATGAAAAATGCTATGGAATAATGGGGTGAAATACCAAACATGCCTCAAAGAGTCCAAACTATAAACATATGTTTTATGATATTGCTTACTCATTTTCTTTGATGGTAAATATATACCAATACATCTAAATTATATGTACTTTTCAATATAAAGTGAGATACTATAGGTGGATAACTATTTATATTTGAAAACAATGTTAGAACTATATGAATTATTAATTCAAACTCTGCATACAATTTTAAAAGTTCAGAAACATGTGGGAAACTTTATTTTTGTGGGGGGAGGGTACTGGGGATTGAACTCAGGGCCACTCAAGGACTGAGCCACATCCCCATCCCCCCACTTTTTTTGGTATTTTATTTAGAGACAGGGTCTCACTGACTTGCTTAGTGCCTCACTGTTGCTGAGGCTGACTTTGAACTTGTGATCCTCCTGCCTCATTCTCCAGAGCTGCTGGGATTCCAGGCATGCACCACTGTGCCCAGCTCAATGTGGGAAACGTTTTAATAAGTGGGTTGTTCTTTTCATAATGGCATGCAAAAACAATTGTTGTTCTTGAGTTTATTGATTCTCTCTATGCCTCCAAAAATTTTAATTTTATGGAGAAAGTCCTGAAATGTATATCAAGGTAATTTGACTTTGGGTCTTGTTTAGGTATATATAACTTGCCTTTAGTATGTGCTAAGACATATCCAACATGAATAAAAAATACTATATCAAGTGTTTAGCACCAGTTACCACTGCTATTGGCCAAACATTAAAAGTTGGTAATAGCCAGATATGCTGGTACACACCTGTAATTCCTAGTAACTCAGGAGGCTAATGCAGGAGAATTGCATGTTCAAAGTCAGCCTCAGCAACTTAACAAGAACTTGTCTCAAAATAAAAAGGGCTGGGGATGTGGCTCAGTGGTTAAGCACCCCTGGGTTCAATGCCTGGTACAAAAAAAAGGAGAGAGAGAGAAAGAGAGGGATAGAGAGACTCCAGTATTCATCCCCAATTTAGTAATATTATTGGTGGCATTTCAGGAATGAGAGTAACTATTTTCCAAATCTTTTACCAACTTTAGGCTTTGTGAAAGGGAACTCATAGTTTTGGCTCATGTTTATTTCTCTCTTTGCCATTATGAGGTCATTTATGGGCCCACTGGGATAGCGGTGGGGGAGTTAAGGTTGGTTGATATCCACATACCGGTACTTTTTTTATCTGGTTGTTGACTTCCTACTCTAAAGTGATTGCTGTATGGTGGTATTAATATGAGATACAATTTTTCCCCTTTGTGTCTATATCTATATGTCTATCACATGATTTCCAGACTTCCTTATCCCTCTTCTTCCAAAGTTGTTGATTTCATGCCCTAATCAACTACTGAAGCCTATCAGCAAAGTTTAGAACTAAGGGATTCTACTTAAACAATCCCTCTTTCATACTGTGTTAGTCTACATTTTGTCATTGTGACCAAAATACCTGGCAAGAATAACTTAGAGGAGGGAAGATATAGTTTGATTCATGGTTTCAGAGGTTTTAGTCCATGGTCAGCCACTTCCATTGCTCTGGGTCTGAAGTGAGGCAGACCATCATGAAGAAAGGGTGTGATGAAAGAAAAGTGCTTATATCATGGCAAAAGTAGAAAGTGAAGCACCAGGGACAAAATATAAACACCAAAACACCAAAGACATGCGGCAGTGACCTACTTCCTTCAGTCACACACTACCTGCCTACAGCTATCATCCAGTACAGTAATCCTTTCAAGTCACAAACTCATCAAGAGTATTAATCCACTAATTAGGTCATAGGTTTCATACTTTAATCATGAGCTTTTGGGGGATGCCTCATATCCAACCCATAATGCATACCAGTTTAATAGCCAAAAATACTATTCACAACTTTGCCCATAACAAGGATTTTCCTTTACTACTGTTCTTTATGGCCACCATGTTGTGCCATAGTATTTCATTTTTGATTAGCACCAATTTGTGCACTAGTGAATCAAACCTATATTTTCTTCTTTTCAGAAACGTATCAGGAACCCCTGATGAATCTCTGCATATGATTTCATGGAGTGACTGTCATATAACATTGATATGTGCCATGAAATTTGGGACCAACTGTTTAGATGTTTTTATGACCTTGTATTTCAAATGCCACAGATCTGGGTAGAACATGAAAAATTTTCCAGCAGCTAATGATACTATCTTCAATTATACACTTTAGCATAGAAGTGAACACTTCAGCATCTGAAGAATAACTAGAGTAGACATGAAAAATAACTGGACTCACTCTGAGATTAAATATTGTCCAGAACTCTAATAATCATTCCTTCTCAATAATATTACAATAAAAAAAACGAGCTTGATGGCATTTTTTGGTGCTTGTTATCATAGCCTATATCCAACACCTCTCAAAGAATCTGGGTATTATTCTTTCTACAATGCAGCAATTATATTTTTAAATGGTCACATGTTCATTGGGGGAAATCTTTGGATAATTTTTTAAAATTTTATTCTGGCAGGGGAATTGCAGGCTACTTCATGGAGGGGAACAAGCCTTATTTTCAACCAATGGATTCTGTATACATGGAGTGACTTAAATATTTACACAGTCTGAGGGATTCTGATTTCTGATTATGGTGCTCAAGATCAATTGCTCAGCAGTTCTCTGTCTAAATGTATGCTGAATAACATCCTGGTTGACTGTCTACTTGGCTTGTTTCCAGGAACATCATCATCTTTGCAACAGATTACTACATGACTCGTGACCCTGACTGACTTCAAGGCTTGCCACACTGAGTAATGATGATATTCATCTTACAGCTGATTGTTAAGTACTGCCAATGTGGTCTCAGAATCCTTTTATCCTCATTGTTCCTGGGGATCCTATTTCCATTGAAGCAATCTTCACAGACAAGTCTAGCTATAAAAATAAAATGACTGCTGAAATTTAAAATATTTCAAATTCTTTTGTACAAATCTATTCTTTATTGCTTCAGTGAAGGAGTGTTCTTTCTTCTCAGAAAAAAATAATAAATTATCTGGTCCATTCTAGTATGTCCATCTTCCTGACATATGCATATATGTGTTGTGTATACAAAATACAAATAGATGTATATGTAATTTGAGATTCTCTCTCTCTCTCTTCATTAGCTTGGCTAAGGGTTTGTCAATTTATTTTTTCAAGGAACCAACTTTCTATTTCATTGATTTCTTGATTTTTTTTTGTTTCAAGTTTGTTTATTTTGGTTCTGATTTTAATTATTTCCTGTCTTCTGTTTCTGGTGTTTTTTTTCCCCCCTAGGGCTTTGAGATGTAAGGTTAGGTTATTTACTCAGTAACTCTCTGATCTTTAAATGAATGAGCTCTATGCAATGAACTTTCCTCTTGGAAAAATAAAGAAAATTGGGAATCCATCAAACAAAAGAGGTAAAAGACCTCTACAATGAAAACTACAGAAAACTAAAGAAAGAAGTTGAAGAAGACCTCAGAAAATGGAAAGATCTCTCATATTCTTGGATAGGCAGAATAGTATTGTCATAATGGCCATACTACCAAGAGCACTATACAGATTAAATGCAAAAGCACTATACAGATTAAATGTAATTACTATTAAAATTCCAATGATGTTCTTCATAGAAATAGAAAAAGCAGTCATGAAATTCATTTGGAAAAATAAGAGACCCAGAATAGCCAAAGCAATCCTTAGCAAGAAAAGTGATGAAGGAGGAATCATAATACCAGACCTTAAATTATACTACAGAGCTATAGTAACAAAAATGACATGGTATTGACATAAAAACAGACATGAAGACCAATGGAAAAGAACTGAAGACACAGAGACATACCCACATAAATACAGTTATCTCATACTAGACAAAGGTGTCATAAACCTTCATTGGGGAAAAGATAACCTCTTCAACAAATGGTGCTGGGAAAACTGGAAATCCATATATAGTAGAATGAAATTGAACTCCTATGTCTCACCCTTCAGAAAACTCAACTCAAAGTAGATAAAAGACCTAGGAATTAGACCAGACACCTTGCACCTACTAGAAGAATAATTAGCTCCAACTCTCCATTATGTTGGCTTAGGAATCAACTTCCTCACTAAGATTCCTAAAGCACAAGAAGTAAAATCAGACTCCATAAATGAGATGATATCAAACTAAAAAGCTTCTTCACAGCAAAGGAAACAATTAACATGAAGAGAGAGCCTACAGAATGGGAGAAAATCTTTACCACCTGTACCTCAGATAGAGTATTATACTGAGATTCCATTTCAGTCCAGTCAGAATGGCAATTATAAAGAATGCAAGTAACAATAAATATTGGTGAAGATGTTGGGGGAAAAGGTTCACTCATACATTGCTGGTGGGACAGCAATTTGGTACAACCACCATGGAACACTTGAAATGGAACCACCATTTGACCCAGTTATTCCCCTCCATGTTATATACCCAAAGGACTTAAAATCAGCATACTACAACGATGCAGCCACATCAATGTTTATAGCAGCTCAATTCACAGGAGCCAAGCTATGGAACCAACCTTGGTGTCCTTCAATAGATGAATGGGTAAAAAAAATGTGTTACAAGGGGCTGGGGTGTAGCTCAGTTGGTAGAGTGCTTGCCTCACATGCACAAGGCCCTGGGTTTAATCCCCAGTACCACACACAAAAAAATGTGGTACATATACACAATGCAATATTACTCAGCCATAAAGAAGAATGAAATTATGGCATTTGCTGGTAAATGGATGGAACTGGTGAATATCCTGCTAAACAAAATAAAGCAGTCCCAAAAAACCAAAGGCCAAATGATCTTTCTGATATGTGGATGCAAATCCACAACAGGGGAGGGTGGGGAGGGGAAGAATTGAAGTCCATTGGATTAGACAAAGGGGAATGGAGGGAAAGGAGGAGGGAGGGGAATAAAAAAGACAGTAGAATTAATAAAACATAACTTTCCTATCATTGTGTATGAATACATAACCAGTGTTGTGCCACATCATGTACAACCACAAGAATAAGATCCTAATTATAATAAGTTTTACTCCATGTATGTATAATATATCAAAATACACTCTACTGTCATGTAAAAAGAACAAATTAAAATAATGACACAAGCTTCATTGCTTCAAGTATCTATTATTAGCATTTGGATGTATTTCCTAAATATTTTTTTGTACATGTCTTCCTTCTTTAAATTGGCATCAGGCTTCATGGGCAGTTATTTTTTTCTTTTCTTTTTAATTTAATGTAATATCTTGATCACTTCACATTTCTCTTTACATATTTCATGCACAAGTGGAACACGGTATTCAGTTATACATTGTGTCGCTTGGTTTATTTTAGTATAGTATTTCAATAATTCCATTTTATTTTTATAAATAATGACTTTATCCATGTATTTATATTTGTTTTGTTTCACAAATTCTGTTTTTACATAGAGATTCCTGGGGAGGAAATGTCTTTCTTTTAACTGATGCAAATTTCTTTACTGTTTTTAAACAGTGTCCCACAGTTTTACTGATAGTATAACGATGTTTTTACTTCAATAGGATATAGAAGATGAAATTCTTTTAAAATAGTTACTAATTTAATACATGAAAAATTTGTTTTCTTGTGATAATGAACATAAGTCAACTAAGTTTGCACTATGTATCACATTTCTCAGACATCTCTCCTTCTGGGATATCATGAAAACTGTTCCTCTTTCTTCAGGATGGTTGCTTTATTAATAAGTTTTGCATCAATATGACCAAAGTACCTGACAAGAACAATTTAGTTTTGAGTTCAAAATAAGCAACTTAGCTGTTCTTATTTATTTTTGTCTCATGGCTTCAGAGGTTCAGTTCATGATTGGCTGACTCCTGAGCTCTGGGCCTGAGATGAGGGAGAATATCACGGCAGAATGTTGTAAAGAAAGAAAGTTGCAGTTTACAGTAGCCAGGAAGAAGAGAAAGAGAGAGAGAGAGAGAGAGAGAGAGAGAGAGAGAGAGAGAGAGAACATAGATCTAAAGCATATCTCCAGTGACCTACTTTCACCAGGTACCATCTAGTACAGTAGTACAGTAGCCCTTTCAAGTCATTAATCCATCAGATAGATTAATATACTGATTAGGTCACAGGTTACAGCTCTCACAACCTAATCATCTTGCCTATGAACATTGCTAGGTTATCTATCATATGAGCTTATTGGGCAACACCTTGTATCCAAACAATATTAATTGATGGCCTCTGGCCTAGTTGTTCACAGAGATAAATTTGTGATTGTTTTAGTCTGCTTTGTGTCACTGTGATCAAAAGATCTGACAAGAACAACTTAAAGGATAAAAAGTTTATTTTGGCTCATGGTTTCAGAGGTTCAACCCATGTTTGGCTGGCCATAGATCTGGGCCCAGATGAGGTAGAACATCATGGGAAAAGGATGCAGCAGAGGGAAGCTGCTTCATTCAAGGCAACAAGGAAGCAGAGGAAAGGGGCGACAAGGAAGATGCACCCTTCAAGGGCATGCCCTCAGTGATTCATCTCCAGCTATGTCCCAAATGCCTACAGTACTAGCCATTCAGTTCATTTAAACTAGGAATGACTGATTATGTTAGAGCTCCCATGGTCCAATCATTTCACCTCTGGATATTCCTGCATTAATAAAGGAGCTTTTGGAGGACATTTCTTATGGAAACTATAACATTGATGATTTATAATGGTCTATCAAACTTTAATCATTATGTCAGATAAATGGAGCAATTGAGAGTGTGGGGACATTGTGATCCTTGGCTCAAGGCTCTTTTCCACAACATACTCTGACAACCCTTTCCCTGATCTGTTTGGTTCTTACTCCATAGATGATAGGGTTGAGCATGGGAGGTACCAGAAGATAGACATTAGCAAATATGATGTGTACTAAATGGGGCACTTGATGGCCAAAGCGGTGGGTGAGGAAGGTAAAAAGGGCTGGGATATATAAAGTCAGGATAACACAGATATGAGAACCACAGGTACCAAAAGCCTTGAGACGGGCTTCACCTGAAGGCAACTGAAGAACAGCTCTCAAAATCTTCACATAGGATATGCCAATAACAATGATATCAAAGGCAGCCACAGAGAAGGCCACAAAGAGCCCATATCCACGATTGACTCTGGTATCAGCACACACCAACTTCAGCACAGCCATGTGCTCACAGTAGGACTGGGGAATGACCTTGTTGGGGCAGAAGGGCATCCTGGAGATCATGAAGCAGAAGGGGCTCACCCACAGCAGCCCTCTCATCATCACAACAGACCCCAGTTTGATCACCACAGGTGTGGTGAGGATACTAGAGTGCCGCAGTGGGAAGCAGATGGCCACGTAGCGGTCCAAGGCCATGGCCATGAGCACCCCAGACTCCACAGAAGAAAAGGCATGGATGAAGAACACCTGGATGAGGCAGGCATGATATTCAATCTCATGAGCATGGAACCAGAGTATGGCCAGCATTTTAGGCTGTGTGGAGGAGGAGAGGACCAGGTCAGTGAGAGCCAGCATGGCCAGAAAGAGGTACATGGGCTGGTGCAGGGTGTGGTCAGTTCTGATTACATGCAGGATGATGATATTGCCAGTTACAGCCACAATGTACATGCCACAGAATGGGAAGGCAATCCAAAAGTGGGAACTCTCCAGTCCTGGGATTCCCAGCAGGATGAAGGACACAGGATGAGAAGAGCTGTTTCCTGAAGCCAACATCAGTGGATAGGTACCATTTTCTCTGGTGTGAACATAATCTACTATCTGCAGGTGATAACAAACAATTCAATCATTGTTAATTGTAAGTCTTTTTCAATGGGGCAATTGGATTTAGTGATAAACCAAAACAAATTTCAGTATTTTTAATATGTAAAATTTTGTAGCATAAGATGCTGCTGCTGCTCATTATTTTGTATTCATATTAATGACATTGAAATGGATTTAGAACATACCATCTTCAAGTATATTTATACTTCCAGAATCAATATTTGTTTTGATAGTAAAATGTGCCAAAGAAAATATATGTTGGCAAATATGGTTTTACCCCTTAATTCTTTAAGACAGGCATCTGACTCTTTATCCTTTCCCATATGTCCTTTTATTTCTTTGTTAAGTTTTCTAGGCAACATTTCAGGGTTTAAAAGCAACAAGGATTAAAGGACCAGAGCTATGTATGAATGATGTTGAGTTTGGTTGGACTCTAGGATGGTTACCTTGAGGATTTGGGTTTGGAGATACCTGAGGGACTAATTGTCCATCTATAAATAAACATATTTAGTGTATGGCTCCTGCTTCTTTAGAAGTAAAATCTGACCTGTCAAATTTCAGATTATAAATACTTTAGATTTGGGGGCTAGACAGTCTCCCATGCCATCTAATCAGTTTAAATTTGTAGTGCAAAATCAGCAGCCATAGTCCTTATGTAAATGCATGTGTGTGACTTTATTCCAGTAAAAGCTTATTTGTAAAAGCAGGGTACAGCTGGATTTGGCTTTTAGGATGTGGCCTGGCAAGGGCAGTCTTAGGTGCTGAATTCATATGAGGTCAGTCTGGAACTCTGCACTATTCCTAACACCTCTGTGCTTTGTACCAAGTAGAGGCTTAATAAATATTTTCTGAAGAAAATAACAAATAAGTGTCATTATTTTGTGGTAACAGCCTTTTATCTGTAAAGCAATATCCTAAGATGCCCAGCAGAGCCCACTTAACCCTACTCTGAGTTCTACTCATAAGACAGTTCTGTCTGTTTCTCATAGTAGAGGTGGCCCTGCTGCCAGTCAGCACACTGAAGCACCATCCTCTGTCTGAACTTGCCTTCTGTGATTTGATTCCATGTTGGATCCCTCTGATGAATGCCCCCTACTTCAGAATCCATAGGACACAGGTGACTATTGTCACCTAGCACCTTATCACTACTTAATCTCAGTTTTTCTATGTCTTCGATTGAAAGCCTTAGCTTTTACCTCCTTCATAAGGGATGCATGTAGGCAAGAAGAATATCTTTTCTAACCCCCCTTAACAAATCACCTATGGATATGAACACATTTTTCATTTTACTAGATTGGCTATTCCTATAAAAGATTTCTTTGAGATCCCAAATAGGCCAAGCCTCTTTCAAATTTTCTCTGGGCCTATAAGTATGAAAGAAATGAGATTCAGACTTTTGAGGTCTTTTCTATGCCTAAACTTTCCCAACCTGCTCATGTAATAGGCATAGGTTTGCTTAAAACAAATATCACTATTAAGCATATTGCAAAACTTCAGAAATACATTATTTGTAGCCTGGGACCTCTGTGTTTTACAAAGCCTGATCTTCCCAGTCTTATGTTTTCTGTTTGAGACAGAAACAGTACAGAACACACAAGTTATCAGATTTGCTTTGGGTTCAGGGGTGGGAATGCATATTCCTTAAATGGTAGAAATAGAAGAATGATATAGTTTCTCATCTTTTGCAACATTCCTTCCTTCTCTACCCTGGTATTAAATATGTTCATTTCTCTCCCCACCCCAGGATAAAATTCTTTTAGCAGAGTGCACACTGGAAGCTGGAATTAAGTCATATTCCTTTCAGAGATTAGATCTAAGGTGATTTCACTTTGAACTTATGATTCAAGTTTTTTCTCTTCTCCCAAATAGAACTTGTAAAGACACTGTGTAACTTTTAGTTGAGGAAATATGTTTACAAAAACCATGTCCAGAAATTGAGTAGAAGCTGGTTATCATCTGTGAATATGGGTTTGAATCCAGGGCTGGCTGGCTGGCTCTGTTGAACCGCCATTACTCCGCCCACCATGTGGAAGTAATTGTGTCCTTCTGTTACCTGTGTTGATGAAGGCAATGAAGGAATAGAGGTGAAATGGGCTGAGATCTTGCTAAAGAATAGCTTCAGGTAAATTTAGACTGTTATTTCAGTGTAGGGTACCCACAACCAAGGTGGAAGGCAGGTGGGGTTCAGATGCAACCTCATGGGGAGGGATGTGGGGAGGCAGTCTGCATACCTTTCTAGACACAGATGGACCCCTGCTCCTTTCTCCTCATCTCATAGTGGAGTTCAGTGGTCATGGATCTCTGGACATGGTTTTCCCAGAGTCAGACTCTTCTGCATAGTGCACCTCCTTGCCTTCCAGCTTCCTGGAGACTCTGAATCCCACTGCAGTCTAGGAAGAGCACAGGTGCAGCAGGCACAGAAAATCACTCACACTGAGCTCTGCTTTGTCTCTGACCAAGCCACATATATCCATAAGAGGTTTTTAACCGGCTCTTGGGATTCAGCCTTGGCAGAGACTGCAGAGCAGAGTCTATTTAAAGGATATGCCTAGCTTTTTCCTCCCTCCAAGCATTAGTTCTCACCCCACCCCAAGTTCCATGGCCTCATACTCACACTGGCTTCCTCTGAGATTAGAGACTGAAGCTAGAAGGATTAACCCCTAACTTTTCTCTCTCCTCTGTGTACATAATGCAAAGAGAGGGTATTTGAATTCATGTGTAACAATGTGTGAAATTAGATATGTGAACTTATCTGTAGACCCATAATTTTGTTATTCAGGATATATGTACATATGTGTACATACTTTTATATGTACATATATATAAATAATTGAAGGGATATTTTGTGTTATTTGAAAGTATATTGATATTTCATGTGTCTTAATGTGCATTTGAGAGGTTTATCTATAAGTATTTGTATCTGGGACTGGATTTGCATGTATGTGTGTGTATACATAAGCTTGTGCTTTATGAAAGAACGAATAATTCTTTGCTTTAAGTTTGCAGTATTATTATGACAACATCACTCTGTGAGTGTGCAGTCACTGAATGCACATGCTTTTTGAAGGCACATGCCTAGCTACAAACCTGATAGTGTGAGATGGCATACTGGCATGCATGTATATGAGAATTGTTTTAGTTAGCTTTTATTTTATTTTTTTATTTTAAAAATTATTTTTTATTCTAAGATGTTATAAATGACAGCAGAATGCATTACATTTCATATTACACATATAGAGCACTTTTTTACAAATCTCTGGTTGTATGCAAAGTATATTCACACCATTCGTGACTTCATACATGCACTTAGGGTAATGATATCCATCTCATTCTACCATCTTTTTTTTTTTTTTTCATTCACCCTTTTGTCCCCCTCCCTTCCCTTCCCTCCCCATTGGCCATTCTAGTGTTCCTCTAATCCTCCTATGCTCCCCATCCCAACCCCACTGTGAATTGGCCTCCTTATATCAGAGAAAACATTTGGCATTTGGCTTTTTGGGATTGGCTAACTTCACTTAGCATTATATTCTCTAACTCCATCCATTTTCCTGCAAAAGCCATGATTTTATTCTCTCTTACTGCTGAGTAATATTCCATTGTGTGTATATACCACATTTTCTTTATCCATTCATCTACTGAAGGGCATCTAGGTTGGTTCCACAGTTTAGCTATTGTGAATTGTGCTGCTATAAACATTGATGTGGCTGTGTCCCCGTAGTATGCTGTTTTCAGGTCTTTTGGGGAAAGAGCAAGGAGTGGGATAGCTGGGTCATAAGGTGGTTCTATTCAAAGTTTTCCAAGGTATCTCCATACTGCTTCCCATATTGGCTGCACCATTTTGCAGTCCTACCAACAATGTATGAGTGTGCCTTTTTCTCCACATCCTCTCCAACATTTATTGTTGTTTGTGTTCTTAATAGCTGCCATCTGACTGGTGTGAGATGAAATCTTAGAGTGGTTTTGATTTGCATTTCTCTAATTGCCAAAGAGGTTGAGCATTTTTTCATGTATTTGTTGATTGATTGTATATCTTCTTCTGAGAAGTGTCTGTTCAGTTCCTTGGCCCATTTATTGATTGGGTTATTATTATTATTTTTTTTTGGTGTTAAGCTTTTTGAGTTCTTTATATATTCTAGATATTAGTGCTCTATCTGACGTGCATGTGGTAAAAATTTGTTCCCAATTAGTAGGCTCTCTGTTTACCTCACTGATTGTTTCTTTTGCTGAGAAGAAGCTTTGTAATTTGAGTCTATCCCATTTATTGATTCTTGGTATTAATTCTTGTGCTACAGGATTATTATTAAGGAACTTGGGGCCTAATCCGACATGTTGGAGATTAGAGCTTACTTTTTCTTCTATTAGGTGTAGTGTCTCTGGTCTAATTCCTAGATCCTTGATCCACCTTGAGTTGAATTTTGTGCATGGTGAGAGATAGAGGTTTAATTTCATTTTATTGCATATGGATTTCCAGTTTTCCCAGTACCATTTGTTGAAGAGGCTATCTTTTCTCCAATGTACATTTTTGGTGCCTTTATCTAATATAAGATAACTGAAATTATATGTGTTAGTCTCTGTGTCTTCTATTCTGTACCATTGGTCTACCAGCCTATTTTGGTGCCAGTACCATGCTGTTTTTGTTACTATTGCTCTGTAGTATAATTTAAGGTCTGGTATAGTGATGCCACCTGCTTCACTCCTCTTACTAAGGATTGCTTTAGCTATTCTGGGTGTCTTATTTTTCCAGATGAATTTCATGACTGCTTTTTTCTATTTCTATTAGGAATGTCATTGGGATTTTGATTGGCATTGCATTAAATCTGTAGAGTGCTTTTGGTAGTATGGTCATTTTGACAATATTAGTTCTGCCTATCCAAGAACAGGGTAGAAAAGGAAGACATTCTTATAAAAATATTCACTGATTTACTAGTTGAGAAATATTTATTGTTTCCTTGTGAGGATAAATATCGATCAACTAAGTTTGCATTTTGCAACATATTTTTCAGAGTTCTCTTGTTTAGGGTTTCCTGAACATTGTTCCTTTTCCTTCTGGAGAGTTGTTGGATTCTGGAGTAGTGGTACATGGCTTTCTGATGATGCATAATTGCCTGGCAAACACTTTTAATTATGTCCCCAGATCAATGGAGCAATCAAGAGTATGGGGACATTGTGATCCTTGGCTCAGGGCTCTTTACCACAAGAACCTCGGATGACCCTTTCCCTAATCTCTTTGGTTCTAACTCCATAGATGATAGGGTTTGAGCATGGGAGGTACCAGTAGGTAGACATTAGCAAACATGATGTGCACCACTTGGGGCACTTGATGGCCAAAGCGGTGGGTGAGGAAGGTAAACAGTGCTGGGATATAGAAAGCCAAGATTACACACACGTGGGAGGCACAGGTGCCAAAAGCCTTGAGACGAACTTCTCCTGAAGGCAACTGAAGAACAGCTCTCAAAATCATCACATAGGATATGCCAATGACAATGATATCGAAACCAACCACAGAGAAGGCCACAAAGAGCCCATATCCACGATTGACTCTGGTATCAGCACACACCAACTTCAGCACAGCCATGTGCTCACAGTAGGACTGGGGAATGACCTTGTTGGGGCAGAAGGGCATCCTGGAGATCATGAAGCAGAAGGGGCTCACCCACAGCAGCCCTCTCACCATCACAACAGACCCCAGTTTGATCACCACAGGTGTGGTGAGGATGCTAGAGTGCCGCAGTGGGAAGCAGATGGCCACGTAGCGGTCCAAGGCCATGGCCATGAGCACCCCAGACTCCACAGAAGAAAAGGCATGGATGAAGAATACCTGGATGAGGCAGGCATGATATTCAATCTCATGAGCATGGAACCAGAGTATGGCCAGCATTTTAGGCTGTGTGGAGGAGGAGAGGACCAGGTCAGTGAGAGCCAGCATGGCCAGAAAGAGGTACATGGGCTGGTGCAGGGTGTGGTCAGTTCTGATTACATGCAGGATGGTGATATTGCCAGCTACAGCCACAATATACATGCCACAGAATGGGAAGGCAATCCAAAAGTGGGAACTCTCCAGTCCTGGGATTCCAAGCAGGATGAAGGACACAGGATGAGAAGAGCTGTTCCCTGAAGCCAACATCAGGAGATGGATAATATTTTCTCTAGTGCAAAAGTAATGTATTCTCTCCAGATGATAAAAAAAGAAAAATAATTATTATTGTTAATTGCAAGACTTTTTGAATGGGGTAATTGAACTTAATGATAAACCAAAATAAATTCCAGTATTTTTAATATGTAAAATTTTGCAACATAAGATGATGCTACTCATTATTTTGTGTTCACATTATGGCATTCTAAATGGTGTTACAGCTCCATTTAGATCACCAGCTCTAAACATAATTATTGTTTTAGAATTACTTTTTGTCTTAAAATTTTAATGTACTAAAAATTACATCTTGTCAAATAAGGTTATATTAAGTTTTGCCCTTTTATTCTTTACAACAACTGAATGATTGTTTAATTTTTCCCATATGTCCTTTTTATGCCTGTGTTAAGTCTCTGGGGCAACACTTCAAGGTTGAAAGGCATCAAGGATGAATGAAAGGACTCAAAATAGGTGGGAGTGGAGGAATAGAAGTTCAGTGGATTTGACAAAAGAGAACAAAAAGAAGGAGATGAGATAGGAAAATGAAAGATAGTGGAATGAATATGACACAACTTTCCTATGTACATACATGAATACACCACAGTTAATTGCAACGTAGTGTACATCTTCAGGAAATTAACTAAAAAAAAAAGCTTTGGGTAATGGCAGAAAGATCAACAGAGTGAAGGGAGCACTAGGCAGGAAAAGGGAAGGGGAAAGAGAGGTATTGGGGACTGAATTAGATTAAGATATATTTCATGCTTCTATAAATATATCAAAATGGATTCTACTGTCATGTATAACTAAATAGAACCAATTTACAAAAAGGATCAGAGCTATGTATGAATGATGTTGAGTTTGGGTGGACTCTAGGATGATTACCTTGAGGATTTGGGTTTGGAGATAGCTGAGGGACCAATAATCTGTCTATAAATAAATATCTTTAGTGTATGGCTCCAACTTCTTTAGAGGTAAAATCTGACCTGTCAAAGTTCAGATCATAAATATTTTAGCTTTGTGGGCTAGGCAGTCTCTTATGCATCTAATCAGTTTAAACTTTGTAGTGCAAAATCAGCAGCCATAGTCCATAAATAAATGCATGTGTGTGACTTTATTCCAGTAAAAGCTTATTTATAAAAGCAGGGTACAGCTGGATTTGGCTTGCAGGTTATGGTTTGGCAAGGGCAGTCCTAGGTGATGAACTCACATGAGATCAGTCTGGAACTCTGCACTATTCCTAACACCTCTATGCTTTGTACCAAGTGGAGGTTTAATAAATATTTGCAGAAGAAAATAACAAATAATTGTTATTATTTTTTGGTAACAGCCTTTCGTCTGTTTAACAATATCCTAAGATGCTCAGCAGAGCCCACTTAACCCTCTCTGAGTCCTACTCACAAGACAATTCTGTCTGTTTCTCATACTAGAGGTGGCCCTGCTCAGCACACAGGGCCTCCATCCTCTGTCTGTACTTGCTTCATGTGAGTCGACTTCGTGTTGGATCCCTCTGAGGAATGCAGCTACCTCAAATCCTTAGGACTCTGGTGACTTTTTCTTATTTTTTTACTTCTTACTTTCAATTCTGTGTCTTGCATCTGTTTTACCTCCTTCTAACAGGTACATGCAGACCAGAAGAGTATCCATTTTTATTCCTGTAAACAAATAACTTTGGGGAACTAACAAATGTTTCATTTTACTAGACAGATGGGTTCCTAGAAACTCATAACCACCTTTCTACTTGGATAGTAACTTTTGGTTTACTCTAAACAAATACTGTGGCCGTGAGTACAATGAAAATTCATAAGTGAACATTGGCTCCCAGGGTCCATGCTTTGTCTTGTTTGGCCAGGCCTGATCTTCCCAGTCTTACATTTTCTGTCAAGGCCAGTTTTTTTCCGTACTTGGCTTTGTCCTACTCTTTGTCACTTTTCCCTTGTGGGAATCCAGTCACCATATATCATAGCCTCTTGGAAAAACATTTTAGACCACCCTCATTCCGATACTAGTCACTGGAAGAGGTGCTGGGTCAAGGTACAGTTTCCCAGTGTGTATAATAATATGATTAACTGTGGAAGAGATTGTTGAAGCCCAGCACTACAGACTCCAAAACTTAATTGTTTCTGAGTAATTGTTCCTAAAATCTCTCCATCCTCATTTTATCATGAGAAAAACAGTTCAGAGTCATTAAATGATTTGCCTGACATCACTTTCTAAATTTTTCTCCATGTGCAACTCCACAGCAGGGGTTTCTGGTGATACTGCTGCCATTGCTACGTAGTGAGTGATTGGAGCTCCCACCCTGGTTGGGTGAGGCATAGGAGGCTGCCTTGTCATGACAAAGGCAGACATGAAGGGGGCTTGTGCAGGTGTGCCCTGGATTAAAGACACATCTGCAGTTGGGTCTGACCATTGCTGCTTACCTGGACTGGGTCTCTGGCCCAGGTTGTGGCATTGTTGGCTGTAGCCTCTGGGAATGGGCTGCTTTGTCTGTGATCACATCACTATTGGCTTCTGCCCAAGAGCCTTAATAGAAGATTTACCTCGTTTGTTCTCTCTGGGGGTGGTAACTCCCCTCCTGACCACATTTTAGCTACCTTAACTATACAGTCTCTTTCAATATACGGTCTTCCTCTTTCTTTTCATTCATATTCCAGCCTTGATGATGGAACTTTCCACAGGAAAGAGCTCACCCATGCAGAGATGCCTCTCAGTCCCCCTTTCATTCTGCTCTTTCAGATTTCCTGCTCTGGGATTTCTTTTATTGGATGGACCCTGGAAGAGCAGAGCTGAACTGGGACCCAATCCTTGAGCAGGAAGGAGCCTTAGTTTTGTGTCTCTCTTCTCTGAGCTTTTCCCTGTTGTGTCATGAAATCAAGTACCTTCATTGTCAAAAATTCCCTTGATTTTTTTTTCTCCCCTCAAAAACGTAGGAACTCAACACAGACAAATTTAAGACTGTGCCATGTGAAGTGGAAAGAGATTTAACCAATCCTTGGTTATTTTTGTATAATGTGGGAGCTTTTCAATATGGAAAGACAGTTTATCAGCCTGCTTTGTCTTTAGGGAAAACAATGTGCATTCCTACATAGTAAGAAATAGATTAATATAATTACCCTTTTTGTTCAACTTTCCTTCCTCCTCCCTCTTGTTAAGTATTTTTTTTTTTTCATTTTTCACAGGACAGAGTTCTTATGATCATAATGTGTACTGAAAGCTGAACTTAATATGTATCTATAATGCACTAATACAACCTCCCCCATGTCATGTCCTTTATGAGTATTATATTAAGGATGAAAACACTTTAACTTCTGATTCATTTATTTTCTGTTCCACCAAATAAAATCTAACTCATAAAAACTCTGTAGATTTTGGTGAGGAAATTTAGATATGTGAGCAATGTTCTCCCACTGAGTAGAGCTCAGCTTTCATCTATGCTTTTGGGTTTGAATCTAGGAATGGTACTGCTGGCTCTGTCAGACCTCTGATACTCTGCCCATTATGTGGGAATGGTTGTTTCCATCAGTCAGCTGTGTTGTGGAAGCCAGAGAAAAATTAAAAAATAAAATGGCCTGAGATCTTGCTAAAGAATAGCTTTGAGGAAATTTTGACTCTGTTTTCTTGCTTTAAGGTATCTAAAACTAAGTTGTAGAGCAATAATAATGGAGCAGGTTGAGTTCAGATCCAACCTCACCTCAGGAGGGGTTGTGTAAGGGGCAGCCTTTTTACCTTTCTAGGTCTCCCTGGAGGACACTGTGGAGTCACGATTCTTTCTCCTCATCTCATGGTGAAGCTCAGGGTCCATGGACCTCTGTGCCTGGAGCTCCCTGTCATTCAGGCCTTTCTGCTCAGTGCATCTCCTTGCCTTTCAGCTTCTGGGAGACTGTGCATCCTACTGCTCTCTGAGAAGGGCACAGGTGCCTGAAATACAAAGAATCACTCACGCTGAGCTCTGCCCTGTCTTTGCCCAAGCCAAGTATGCACGTAAGCATTTCTAACAAGCTCCTGGGATTCAGCCTTTGGTAGAAACCTCAGAGCAGAGTCTATTTAAAGGACTACGCCTGGCCTTTCCCTTCCCCAAGCATTAGTTCCCTGCCCCACTTCCCCTTCCTGAGTCCCACTGCCTCATACTCCCACTGGCTTCCTCTGAGACTGGAGACTAATGTTGAAAACATTAACCCCTTTCTTGTCTTCACTGTAGACATGAATGCAAAGTTAGGGCATTTCAATTCATGTGCAAGAAGATGTGTTGTAGTGATTACTTGAGTGTGAGCCATATATACATGCATTTTTTGTTAATTTGATGATGTGTACTTATAATCAAAGGAATATTTTCTGAAGTGTGAAAGTGTGTTGCTATTTCATGTATATTGATATGTGAATTTGAGGTTTGTTTAAAAATATATATTTATGAGACTGGATTTGCATGTGATTGTGTATAAGGTTGTTTATATGTGACTGACTGAATGAACAATTATTTATTTTAAGTGTGCATAATTAGTGTGAAACCATCATTCTATGAGTGAGCTGTCACTGAGTGCAGTTGCTTTGTGAAGGCGCATGCCTGGCTACACACCTGATAGTGTGATATGGCATGTTGGTGAGTATATGTATGAGTATGCAAATATGATATGTGTGGGCCTTTATGAGATGGGGTTCCAAGGCCCCGACTTCTGAGTGAGTGATTATCCAGAGAAGGAAAAGAAATTCTGCAGGAGATCCAGCTACAGTCATTTCTGAACCTTTCTGAGACTGTGATTCTCTCCTCACTGAATCTGAAGATTAAAGTCTGCACCAAGCTCTCTTTCTTTCATCACTCTTTCAAGCCTTGCTGGTGTTATTATTTTTCAGAAGTCCCTGATTTTTAAAAATCTCATCTTTGATCAGATGTTCAAGGAAGATGAGAAAAGAGCATTTACAAGCAGGACAACAAAGGTTAATTCACAAAGTACAAAGCAGTCAGACTTCAAAAGATGTTTCACAAAATGAAAAGCCTAACATATTTTTCAGGAAAAAAACCACAAAAGTTGCCAGAATTATCAAGTTTACATTATTGTGCTTGTGATAGATTTTTAAAAAGGGCATGACTTACTTTTGGATATCTACTTAATAACATAATTAGAATACCAGTTTTTATTGGGGGTCAGGTTTTAAAGAAATATTCTGGGATTTTATAATTTTTGCAGATCAGGCTGACATTATATACTGAAATTTTGTTATTATCTCAGATTGAAATTTATATTTATTTGTTTTCTTTTAATTTGGGGGTGTGAAGTTCTCAGTACAATGCAAACAGAAAATTCAGGTCTTTTTGATTCTTTTTTTTTTTCTTACTTTTTTTTTTCCAAGGAAATTTTTCCCCAAACAGAATGTGATATTTAGGAGTAGGGCCTGTATTGTCCTCATCTTCTGACTCTTTAATAGTCCCAGATGCACAGTGACTCCAAGCAGACATGGCATGAAGTCTCTTGTAGAATTCACTTCTCATGTTAGTCACACTAATTTTCAATGTTTGAGGAAGGCTTGCTGTAAGGACTGGGTATTAGAAATTGCAACTTTTTCATGATGGCCCTCAATAGGTCCCTTACAATTTATATCTTTCAAAAGTTGATACCTCTTGCAGAATTCTTTGAGAACTCAGGAACCAGGCTTTCAATCCTGTTTTGAAGCCTGTTTTCTATTAGAATAAAAAAAAAGATTTCTAGGTAGTACTGAGAGTTCAGTTAAGGTTGGTTACAATAAACTTATAGCCATATCAATCTGTGATTGTGACGTTACAAGGGTAGGGCAGAAAAGGGTGTTTAATAAGGAAGATTTTAATTTTTTTAGTTATACATAATAGTAGTATATGTTTTGATATAATTATACAAGCATGGGACATATCTTATTCTAATTAGACCCCGCTCTTTTGGATGTATATGATGGTGAAATTCACTGTGGTGTTTTATTATACGTACATAGGAAAATTATGTCAGATTCATTACACTGTATTTTTTTCCTATGTCCATTCTATTCCCTCCATTCCCCTTTGTCTAATCTAGAACTTCTGTGCCCCCTCCCCCCTTGGCTTCCACATATCAGTGAAAACATTCCACCTTTGGTGTTTGGGGATTGGCTTATTTCACTTAGCATAATAGTCTCCTGTTCCATCCATTTCCTGGCAAATGTCATAAAATCATCCTTCTTAATGGTTGAGTAATACTCAATTGTGTATATATACCACATTTTCTTTATCCCTTCATCTGTTGAAGGGCACCTATGCTGGCTACATAGCTTAGCTATTGTGAATTCAGCTGCTATAAACATTGATGTGGCTGCATCACTGTCACTGTAGTATGCTGATTTTAAGTCCTTTGAATATACACTCAGGAGTGAAATAGCTCAGTCAAATGGTAGTTCCATTCCTAGTTTTTTGAGGAATCTCCATACTATACTTTCCATAGCGGTTGCACCAATTTGCAGTACTACTAACAATGTGTGAGAGTACCCTTTCTCCCACATCCTCACCAACATGAAATAAATGCTTATTGCAGATATTGATCTGAGGGTCCTGAGTCATTTTACTGTACCTGTGTAGAAGCTCGGTCACATAGTTCCTGTATTTTCACTTATGATGACCTTTATGTCCATAGTTCCTCAGTCAGAGACATATGGAAATGGCTTGGACCTAGTCACAGCTCAGAGGTACTAGATCTCTGAATTTTTAAGCTTATTTTTCTTTAACTAGAGCATATTTTTTTTAATGTGCATCTCGCGATTGATAAACTATGGCAGTTTCAGTTTTCTTTTGTTTGTTTTTTTCCCCAAATTTATTTTTTATTCTAAGTTGTTAGAAATGACAGAATGTATTACACTTCATATTATACTTACAGAGCATATTTTTACATATCTCTGGGTTCTCCCACTTGTCCTATGTTCTTTCAAGTCATCCATTCATTGTGTGTATATATTGTATATATGTGTGTGTGTGTATATATAATATATATATATATATAATTTGATATAAAGTATGAAAATTATTGTTAATGCACATATATAATGTATATATAATATATAGTGATAGATATGTTATTTATACACATACATATGCTTTTAACTTCCTTTTTAAAATTCCTTTGTATAAAATCTAGTTCTTATAGTCCATCATTTCAACCACTCATGCTAATTACCTCTGCAACTATTTTTCCATCATAGTTACCATTCAATATATCACTGTCTCCTGCTACTTTTTTTTTTTTTTTACCACCAATAAACTGTTGGAAACAGTAACAGAAACAATTAGATTTTTGCTATTGCAAGTCTGTGGTAACCAAGCTTACCTGCATTTTACAAATGCCCCAACATATTTTCACATTCTCTTTCTTTTTTTTATGTATTTTTTATTTGTTCTAATTAGTTATACATGACAGTAGAATGCATTTATTCACATCATACATAGATGGAATATAACTTCTCATTCTTCTGGTTGTACATGATATGAGTTACAATGGTTGTGTAATTATGTACGTACATAAAGTAATAATGTCTGATTTATTCTATTATCATTCCTACTCCCATACCCACTCCCATCCCTTCACTCCCCTCTGTCAAATCCAAAGTACCTCTATTCTTCCCTAGCCTCATCCCCTTATTGTGAATTAGCATCCTCATATCAGAGAAAACATTTAGCCTTTGGTTCTTTGGGATTGGCTTATTTCTCTTAGCGTGATAGTTTCCAGTTCCATCCATTTACAGGCAAATGCCATAATTTCATTCTTCTTTAAGACTGAGTAATATTTCATTGTGTATATATACCATGATTTCTTTATCCATTCATCTATTGAAGGGCCTCTAAGTTGGTTCTATTGTTTAGCTGTTGTGAATTGAGTTGCTATAGACATTGTTGTGGCTGTGTCACTGTAGTGTGCTGATTTTAAATCTTTTGAATATAAACATCGAGTGGGATAACTTGGTCACATTTTCCAAAGAATGTTTTTCATTAGTAAGCAGAGCTTCTAGGCATGTGTTAGAGGTCAATCTTTTCATTTTTGGCCTTCAGGAGCATATCAGACTTTGCCCACCTCAATTCTTCCTTCTCACCTAAACATGGTGCTCTCAACATCTTCCTCTCCACCACTTTAGGACTCAGCACCACATTCCAAATGAAATCAAATGATTCCCTAGAGGGGAAATAGCTATGTGTGCTGCTTTCTCATTATTTCAAGGAGATTCTTGCTCATATCAGCTGTGAAATAAAGTTCATAGATATCACAGAAAAACAAAGTGTTTGAAAATGTTTGTGCATTGACTGGATAATTATTTTTGGTGAATTTTATTCCTCCCACAGTTATATGTTGTAGTTCTAAACCCAGTCCTCAGAACATGACTTTATTTAGAAAGAGTCATTGCAGATTTGATTGCTATGTTGATGTCATTCTGGAGCATGGTGAGTTCCTTATTCAACATGACTGAAATCTGTAAATAAAGCAGGGGATGTGGATGCAGAGATAAACAGACAGTGAGAATGCCATTGGACAAGAATGCAGAAAACAAGGCAATAGATTTATAAGTGTAGGTTTCCATCAAACCACAGGAAACTAAAAGAGAATGAGAGAATCACAGAACAGATTCCCTTAAAAGCCAAGAAAAGGAACCAAACCTGCTGACCCTTTGATCTTGGACTTTCAGCCCCCAGAATTGTCACACAGTGAATTGATCTTGGGTATGTCACTTGGTTTGTGGCAGTGACAGTTCATTATAGCAAACCTAGCAAACTGATAAATAACAAATTTTTACCCATTATCCTAAATATTTATATATAAAAAGTTATATCTCTTATGTGTTATTGGAATTTTACATAATTTTGCTTCAATTGTTAATCTAGACAGGAACCCTAAAAAACATTAATGTCAAGAGTCCTACATACATTAAAGGGGGACTTATGTTTATGCAGAAATAAATGAACTCATCATTGACAAAATGATGAAGAAACCAGAAATAGTTCCAAACATATAATTAAATATGAATAAAAGAGTCAATATAAATCAGTGACAGAAAAATGTTATTATAATCTAAAACAACTGTATATCTATATGAAGAAAGCAAGCTGACACTCAATCTCTATTTCACTATAAAATTTTTTATTACAGATATAACATAAACCTGAATTTGAAAACTAAAATTATAAAACTATAAAGCACCTAAAAGAAAAATAATATGATAATATTTTCATGAACTTGGAGAAAGCAAAGATGTCTTTATAAGATAAAGGCATTAGCTATAAGAATGGGGAAAGACACTTCAACAATTGAAGTTCATCAACATAAAAAATTCTACCTCCAAAAATTCTTTTATGAAACCAAAAAACACAAGCCAGAAATGGAGAGAATATTCACAACACATGTATCTGACAAAGAAAGACTCACAATCAAATAGACAACCAAATAATTGACTATGTAAGCACTTCACAGAGGGTAGTAGATGAATCATGAATATCCAAATGAAAAGGTGCATAATGTTCTTGTTTATTAGGAAAATGAATATGTAAACTTTGAGGACATACCATGAGAAACTTTTTAGAATACCTAAAATTAATACATTGAAAACTCTGAGTATTGGCAAGAAAGTGGGGAGGTCTGAGCATTCAGGCCTTGAGCATGGTCATATCTGCTATTTTTGTGGCAGTTTCTAATAAAATTAGACTGCCATTGGAAGAAGAAATTCTACTTCCAGCTTTATACTCCAAACAAATGCTTTATATATCCACCAAAAATGTCTAGGAATGTTTAGCAATTGTACTCCTTAGAGCTAAAGTGTGGAAACAACGTGATTATTGCCAATTGGAGATGAAACAAAAATTGCTACACTTATCACCTCAATAAGAAGGAAAAGAATAAAGAACTGAAAGAAAGGTGCATGTAAAATTAGTATTGTGGAATTTGAAAGCATTACCCATAACAAGTAGAGTCTGATGCTCTAAATAGAGGGTGAAAGAAGACCTATAAAATCAAATAAGATTCGTTTTATTCTACATGGGCCTTACTGTGAATTGTTGAGATTTTTGGTAATAGTTTCTACATGCAAATTTGTATTTTAAGGGTTATTAGGATTTGAAAATTATATCTAAATACTTTTATTGTTTAGTGTATGTATGTATGAACAGTATGTGTATAGTGGATTTTCTGTGGCCAGCAAGAAGGGCCATATCTACTATCTTAAACTAAGCCTGGAAATTGTCCAGATAAAAACACTTAAAACATAATAATTCTATACATAGACAATTATACTACATAAAATTTATCATTTATGTACACTTATTCTCTGAGACCAAAAACCTGGAGTATGTGTCTCAGTGAATGAAATAAGTATGTAATGGGTTCAATCTTTGATAAATATAAATTCCATTTACTCAGGGGTGCCTTGTGAAGTGATCCCAGGAATGACAAAATCTGACATGCCTAGTAAAACACAGAGCATGTTAGAACCTTGAAAAAAAATATGGCCTCAGAGCAGCAGTGATGTCAGAAATCAGAAGAAGCCAATTTCAGACCTAATGGATCACAATTTTCATTTTATCAAGATCCTGAGGATATTAGTATGCTCACCAGATTTTTATTCTCATTGTGAACAAATAATTAGTGAGATAATAAAGAAAGCTTGTCTTTTATCCTGTTAAGACGCAAAAAAGAAAGATAATTTGAATTCCAGTGAAAATATAAAAGTTGTTCCAGAAAAATCTAAAATAAATTAAACAGAAATTTGACATAACTATGGGCAATTGAATCAGTATGAAAGTAAAAACAAATCAATTTTTTTTTTGATGAATGTTATCTTTCTTATAGTAAATGTGTTTAGTAATATAGAATGATGTGCCAGTTCTTTTTTTTTCTAGTCCCAGGGAGTATTCTGCATTCTGTATTGGATGAGGTTTATTTAATTAAATTTCAGTCAAAATTTATTTGCTTTCAAAATTTGAATAACCTAAACACAAAAGAGAAAGCAACTATAAGACTTTATGTCAATTTATAGGTCTTGTTTGAGAAAAAATATGTTGCATGTAACCAAATTTGGGAAAAGTGGGAGAAGATTAAAAGGGAAGTTTAAGAGCCTTTATTCCCTGTATTCTAGATATCAGGAAGTAGACTAAATTTAATTTAAAAAATAAAGAATGCTAAAATCATGACATCAGGGAAATTCCAATCAAAACTATAAAGGATATCTCACTGTTATCAAAACAAAACAAAAAATAACAAATGCTGGCAAGTATGTGGAGGAAAAAAGAATTTAATGCCCTACTGGTAAGAACGTAAATTTGTATAGCCATTATGGAGAACAGAATGGAGATTACTCAATAAAACTAAAGATACATCTCTCATAGGACCCTGTTCTCACACTCCTGGGTATGAATCCAAAGGAAATGAAATTAGTAGTGTGCTATTCATAGCGGATGAAATATGGAATCAACCTAGGTGCCCATCAGCAGAGGAATGGATAGAGGAAATGTGTTCTGTATACAAAATGGAATATATGTCAACCATTAAGAAAATTTAAATCTTGTCATTTTGCAGAAACATGAATTGAACTGGAGGCCATTTGTGTTAAGTGAAATAAGCCAGACTCAGAAAGGAAAATACTGCATGTTCTGTCTCATACATGAAATTCAAAAAATGTCGATTGAATATAATTACTAGAGATGGGGAATTGTGGAGGTGTGTGTGGATGAATGGGGGGTGGTGTCGGATAGCAGGTAATAAAACACAATTATAAGGATTAAGTTCTGATGTTCCACAGTGTAATGTGATAACTTTAGTTCACATATGTATGTGCACACACATATATATGTATGTATTTTTATATATTTTATGAAGTTCTGCAAGAGAGGAGATAATTGATATATGGTAATAAAGAAAAATCTTAAAATATTATAAAGATAAAAATAATTGAAAACAGATGTAAATATGTAATTTTGACATGCTTCAGCCTTGTGTGAGGAGCTTCTGGGAAATTCCAATTGTCATACCTAGTGTGGAGTCCCCAGGGTATCTTGGCAGCAAGGGAAAGTTCCATGCTGGGCTCCTTTAAAGAGGATCAGGTCCACCAGTCACCTACAAGCATACCTAGGCAGGAAGTGGAAGAGGCACCTGTCCCTCTGTTGAGAGCAAGGTAAGATACTAGGACCAGAAAGAGGAAGCCCATGAGACAAGAGACTATGGAATGCAAAGCTACAGGGAGGGATTGAACAGGGATGCAGAGGGCAGAGACAGGGGCTTAGAGGCAGATTACTGTGAATCAGAGTAAAGGGTAGAAATATTGGGGAGAAGGGGTCAGAGTAACAGGCTCAAGTGGAAGGTTGTGTGATTAAGTGAGATCAAGCAAGAAACTTACAGACACATATTTCTTTCCAAGAGAAAACTCAAAATCCAGTATGCCAAGGGAATGGGGTAGACTTATTATGACTCTTTGTGGTCCTAAAATGTGACATTTTTGGAGGAAATGGTACCAAGGATTGAACTCAGGGGCACTGGATCACTGAGCCACATCCCCAGTCCTATTTTGTATTTTATTTAGAGAGAGGATTTCACTGAGTTGCTCAGAGCCTCATATTTTCAGGTGTGTGCCACTGAATGGAGCGAACGTGTGACATTTTTCACATATTTTATTTCTGCTTCACTCCTCTTTTGAGTTAGGGTGCTTTCTGTATCCCCATTTATCAGGAAATAGGTTTCTGAGTCCTTGCATCTGGCATTAGTTCTAACTTTTCACAGGATCCTCATGCTCTGAGATCCCCTCTCTTTCCTCCATTGTGACCATTCATGTTTAGAAAGACATACTTCAAATAAATCTTGACTTTTTTGACCATCATGGAAACAACTGGAAACAGGTACATCAGGATATTTTTAAAGTTCAAGACTATACATGGAAATGAGTTGCCAAAGCTCCTACTTCCAGCCAGTAAAGAAGCAAGGACTTCTGTCTTCATGTTTGTTATTTTGCCAGAATAATTATAGTGCCAGTATCCACCACTTCCTCCACAATCAAAACTCTTGGACACAGAATTTCTATATTTAGTGTTGTTGCTTCCTGTGCCTACCCCCTCACTATAAAGTAAACCATAGAACATCACCAAAAGAACAACAGATATACAATTTAGTTTAATGCAGATACATGGGCACTATCTCCAAATGTTTAGGTTCATGTGATGTGGGCCCAGAACTAGGCTTCATATTTTAAAAGCTTCCCAAGTGATTTAGTGTGCATGTGTGATTCACAAGTACTGATACTCTACCAATTATATTAAGTTTTAAGAAAAGTCAGCAAGGTTTGTGCTCTTCATTGAATTGATAAATATGCTTTGAAGCAAATAGCCAAGGTCAATACTTAGGTATTTTGGTGCTTGCTTCACCACCAAAATGGCAAGGATGATAAGTTACTGGAGTCATTTTCTTACTTTCTTCCTTCTAACTTTCTTTACATATGTGTTTGCATCAATATTTGTTTTTAGTGCATATATTTTACATAATGGCTTAAATGTAATCCTAAGAAAGTCATAAACATATTTCCTTTATTTATTCTAGTATTATTATAAAGCTATCTTTGCCCTGAACTTTTAAATCTAATGCAAGGATGTATAAAATTGGCATTTTTAAATATTTTTCATAAGTGTTAGTGGGGCTGGGGTGTAGTTCAGTGGTTGAGTGTGGAGGCCATGGGTTCAATCCCCAGGACCCCAAAAAAGTTTCAGTCAATTGTCCCAATCTCATTTATAACATCCTTCTCTTTTCTCCAGCGATATAAGGTATGATTGCAATCATACTTTTTATCCTCATTCACAGTATTTTGGGAATACTACTCATTTCTTGAAACATTTATTTTATAACTTTGTCAGCATTACACTTAATTAATTACAGCAGCTTTATAAATTCTGATATGAAAATTCTGACTTTTCAATTTTTTTCTTTTACTTTTTAAATTTTATTTTTTATGGCACTGGGGATTGAATACAGGATGTTCTACAGCTGAGTTACATCCCCAGCCATTTTTATTTTGTATTTTGAGACAAAGTCTCAATAAGTTGCCCAGGCTGGCTTTGAACTTGTCATTCTCCTTCCTCATCCTCCTGCATCACTGGATTACAGGAGTGTGCCACCATGCCTCAGCAAGCTCTGCCTTTTTGTTATTTGCTGTGTCATGCTGAATACATTTGCAGACTTATAGTGTGTGTGGAATACATTTCAGGATCCATCCGTCATTATTTATTAAATTTCTTGGGTGCTATTGAATGATATGCTTTGAATTTATGTTTCTGAATGGGAGAATTCCTGTTTACTATGAAAGATTCCTGTCTTCAAGAAAGGATGAGCCAACTAAACCTTAAAGACATTTTTTGTTGCTTTTCAAAAGTAACACAGATTCTTTTATTTGTATGTCTTTTTTTCATTTGGAGTACTGCTAATAGTAGTTGTGATAGTAGATGTGGCATCTTGTTAATTATTTTAATGAAAATTATTTTAGTAGATCACTAATAAACAAGTTTTCACTGAATTTCTGAAAGATACCCTTTATTAGAGAACTTTTACTTTCTTCATAAATGTTAAGAATTTTATCTTGAATTACCACTGGATTTTATGTGTTTTCCTTGTCTCTACAGAAAATTAGTATAATCATACCACTGATAGATTTCTTAAAGTGAATAATTTTTCATTCATAGAACAAAATCTACAGTGTGAAATACAATAGGCATTGGAAGTTTGCATCTGACTTGCCAATATGTTGTTTGTAATGTTTGCGTGTCATAAGTAATTAAATGAATAACTTTCTTATTTTACTGATAATTCTTTAATATTTTTATATCCTTATACATATAAAATATGCTATTGCATTCAACCAAAACCAAAAATATGTACAAAACTAAAAATTACCCAGGATAATCACCACTAACACTTCAGTAACAATTTTAATGCACCCGTTCAGACTTATAAATGCAGGCTGTATATAAAAAATTTTGAAGAAATAGAATCTTATTCTACATGTATTTTTTAAAAAATTTTATTTATAGTAGTAGTATGTATTACAGTTCATACTACATATATAGAACATCTTTTTACACAAAACAGTTTGTATACAAAGTATATTTGTAGCATTCAAGTCTTCAATCATACATTTAGAATAATGACATCCATCTATTCAACCACTTTTTCTTTTTCCCCCCCTTTCCCCCCTTGTTCCCTCCTTTCCCCTCCCTTGCCTTTGACCATTATAGTGTTTTTGCTGAGAATATTTTATTTGTATGTCTTTTTTTCATTTGGAGTACTGCTAATAGTAGTTGTGATAGTAGATGTGGCATCTTGTTAATTATTTTAATGAAAATTATTTTAGTAGATCACTAATAAACAAGTTTTCACTGAATTTCTGAAAGATAACCCTTTATTAGAGAACTTTTACTTTCTTCATAAATGTTAAGAATTTTATCTTGAATTACCACTGGATTTTATGTGTTTTCCTTGTCTCTACAGAAAATTAGTATAATCATACCACTGATAGATTTCTTAAAGTGAATAATTTTTCATTCATAGAACAAAATCTACAGTGTGAAATACAATAGGCATTGGAAGTTTGCATCTGACTTGCCAATATGTTGTTTGTAATGTTTGCGTGTCATAAGTAATTAAATGAATAACTTTCTTATTTTACTGATAATTCTTTAATATTTTTATATCCTTATACATATAAAATATGCTATTGCATTCAACCAAAACCAAAAATATGTACAAAACTAAAAATTACCCAGGATAATCACCACTAACACTTCAGTAACAATTTTAATGCACCCGTTCAGACTTATAAATGCAGGCTGTATATAAAAAATTTTGAAGAAATAGAATCTTATTCTACATGTATTTTTTAAAAAATTTTATTTATAGTAGTAGTATGTATTACAGTTCATACTACATATATAGAACATCTTTTTACACAAAACAGTTTGTATACAAAGTATATTTGTAGCATTCAAGTCTTCAATCATACATTTAGAATAATGACATCCATCTATTCAACCACTTTTTCTTTTTCCCCCCCCTTTCCCCCCTTGTTCCCTCCTTTCCCCTCCCTTGCCTTTGACCATTATAGTGTTTTTGCTGAGAATATTTTATTTGTATGTCTTTTTTTCATTTGGAGTACTGCTAATAGTAGTTGTGATAGTAGATGTGGCATCTTGTTAATTATTTTAATGAAAATTATTTTAGTAGATCACTAATAAACAAGTTTTCACTGAATTTCTGAAAGATACCCTTTATTAGAGAACTTTTACTTTCTTCATAAATGTTAAGAATTTTATCTTGAATTACCACTGGATTTTATGTGTTTTCCTTGTCTCTACAGAAAATTAGTATAATCATACCACTGATAGATTTCTTAAAGTGAATAATTTTTCATTCATAGAACAAAATCTACAGTGTGAAATACAATAGGCATTGGAAGTTTGCATCTGACTTGCCAATATGTTGTTTGTAATGTTTGCGTGTCATAAGTAATTAAATGAATAACTTTCTTATTTTACTGATAATTCTTTAATATTTTTTATATCCTTATACATATAAAATATGCTATTGCATTCAACCAAAACCAAAAATATGTACAAAACTAAAAATTACCCAGGATAATCACCACTAACACTTCAGTAACAATTTTAATGCACCCATTCAGACTTATAAATGCAGGCTGTATATAAAAAATTTTGAAGAAATAGAATCTTATTCTACATGTATTTTTTAAAAAATTTTATTTATAGTAGTAGTATGTATTACAGTTCATACTACATATATAGAACATCTTTTTACACAAAACAGTTTGTATACAAAGTATATTTGTAGCATTCAAGTCTTCAATCATACATTTAGAATAATGACATCCATCTATTCAACCACTTTTTCTTTTTCCCCCCCTTTCCCCCCTTGTTCCCTCCTTTCCCCTCCCTTGCCTTTGACCATTATAGTGTTTTTGCTGAGAATATTTTAAAACCATTTAAAATTTTATTTCTCTTCTCTCCCTCTCTTATTTCTCCTCACCATAACCATAAGAAATGTTAAAAAGCTGTTTTGCTTATTTGAACACCTATTGTAAAAATCCCTCCAAATCAGCTTCTTTTATGCTCTAGAATAGGGTTTCTAAGCCTTGGTGCTCTAGAGATTTGAAGCTGGATAATTTCTTATTGCGAGGGGCTTTGTCCATTTAGGGTTTTGACAGCATCTGTCCCTGACCTCTGCTTTCTAGTTGACAGTTATACCTTCTCCCCGTTAAGGCAACTGAAAGGTGTCAGTAATGATGGCATGAGGAGTATGAGGAGGATAAGGCCCATATACCAGGGATAAGAACCTGAATTGGTCACCAATCCAAAGGCCAAACACAGAGAAGCCAAGAACTGGAAAAGGAATCTAAGATTAGGGAGAGAAGGATAAGAGCTGTGACTGAGCAGGGCCAGCAGCAGTTGCCCAGAACGGTTGTGAGTGCTGTAAGCAGCTGTGGTGTATAGTACCTGTCAAGGAAGCATTGACCACATATGAAAGGCTGAGACAAATGGACACTCGGCACTATGAATGGGAGATATGTTCTCTTCATCCAGCCTAATCACTTCTGTTCTCCGTATGATGTGCCCACACATACCATTAAACCTCCTTCTCAAGTCAACTTGAGACAGGTCCTTGCAAAACTTTTTTAGCGGAGAGAAAAGCTACCTACTCTCTTCTTTCTCTTCTTCACTGGTTTCTATTTACAACCATCACCAGCTGATTTCTTCTATCCAGATAAATTCTCTTTCTTTGTCTTGCAAAATGCTCAGAGTACCCACGAAGGGATCAATACTGATGCATGCCAGCTTGCTACCTAAATAATGATGGCTATTGTCAGAGTACTTCTGTGCCCGGAAAGGCTGTACTCACACTGCCCTGCTGCAGGCAGCTCTCAAGTTCTGGCAAATGGTGTTTGGTACTCAGATCTCTATGAGCTTTAGGGGTCTATATTTGTGGGAGCAGTGCTCATTAAGACAATTGATAAGGGTGCAGATTTCAAGAAAACAGAGGTGTTTAGGAAGTAATATCTGTATTTTCATGGTTCTGATGGAAAATATTAAAACATCTATGTTTTTACTTCATGTGCCCTTTTATCTTTTGAATTAAAGAAATAAAATATTGCCCTCAAATCTGAAGTTCCTGTTGACCCATTCTTTGTTCCCATCATATTCATTCACAATTTTGGTTTGATGTCTGTGCGTGTGTATGTGCGCGCACACACACACACACACACACACACACACACACACACACGTGTCCTTCACTTTCTGAAAATAGTCAGAATGTAAACATCTTATAATTTTCATTTATCTTGGTTACACTTGCTTTTGTGTTCCCTTGTCATTTTTTTAAAAAAATGCAACTCTTTAAAAGTATTAAAGAGCTCACAGTTTGCACATCAGGCCACAGGCTGAGTTTAATTCTGCATTGTTATCTGCAAACTTCTGCAATGCTCATTTTAGATTTACACAAACTTATACCATGAATTATAATTTAGGATTTGGACCTCCTTTAACCACTACTCTTATGTACATGTGATTTGTGTGAGTTCATGACCACTCCACAGTCATGATATCAGAGCCCTTCCACATTACAGAATATCCTATTTAGTTTGCTTAATGTATAAATATCAAAAGGTGTGGTTTCAAAACAAGGGTCTTCCTAACCATAGAATTGTTCAGAAACATATCTAAGACTAAATATAGATTTGATGAATAGTACAAAAGTCTTAAATAAATACCATGAAGAATCTTAAACCTATTCCATGTTTTTTATATAGAAAAAGTTGTACTATATTATCTCTTCTCAGTAAAATTTATCTATATTTAATTTAAATCACAATTAAATTTAGTTTTTTTTCAATGAATATAGCTAAGAGAAAATATGTTTCTATTGTATTTTTAGACAGAGGACCAGCTAAACAAGACCTATTCATGATGTTTCTTCCCAATACATCAGAGGTTGAAGTCTCCACATTCCTACTGATTGGGATCCCGGGGCTTGAGCACATGCATGGTTGGATCTCCATCCCTATTTGCCTCATGTACCTAATGGCCATCTTGGGCAACTGCACCATCCTCTGTGTCATCAGAACAGAGCCTTCTCTGCATGAGCCCATGTACTATTTCCTCTCCATGCTGGCCCTATCTGACCTGGGCCTGTCTTGCTCCTCCATCCCCACTATGCTGAGCATCTTCTTGTTTAATACCATGGGGATTTCTCCTGATGCATGCATTGCCCAGGAATTCTTCATCCATGGATTCACAGACATGGAGTCTTCAGTGCTACTGATCATGTCCTTTGATCGCTTCATAGCCATTCGTCACCCCCTGAGATATAGCTCCATCCTTACCAGCTCCAGAGTTGTACAAATTGGCCTGGTATTTGCTATTAAAAGCATTCTCTTAGTGCTTCCTCTTCCTTTTACATTAAAGAGACTAAGATACTGTAATAAACGCCTGTTATCACACTCCTACTGTCTCCACCAGGATGTCATGAAGCTAGCCTGCTCTGACAACAAGGTTAATTTTTACTATGGGTTGTTTGTTGCACTCTGTGTGATGTCTGACAGTGTATTCATTGCTGTTTCCTATGTGTTCATCCTAAAGACTGTATTAGGTATTGCCTCCCATGGGGAGCGGCTTAAAGCTCTTAACACCTGTGTGTCTCACATTTGTGCTGTGCTTATCTTTTATGTGCCAATCATCACCTTGGCTACCATGCATCGCTTTGCTAAGCATAAGTCCCCCTTAGCTATGATTTTGATAGCAGATGCTTTCTTGCTGGTACCACCCTTGATGAATCCCATTGTGTATTGTATAAAAACTAAGCAGATTAGAGTAAAAGTCTTAGAAAAATTGGGTCTGAAATCTAAGTGATGGGACAAAGGTGGAAATTCCATTTTCTTTACAATAAATTGTTCTAGGAGCAAGACATTGTTCCATCCAAAAAGGAAATTGTTCTATTTATTTCTTAATCATTAGCTTAAATTAACCAACCAACCAACCAACCAATCAAGTCTATTATGCATCTAATATACCACAGTTTTTTTTTTTCCCTTTGGGAAAAAAAGAATATATTTCATAGCAAACTACATGAATCCTTTGGAGCTATTTAGGTGATTGATGATATCTATCCTTGGGCACAAGAATGTAGAGTAAGAATATCAGGAATTTTCTAAAGAGGAGCCAAGAAATGTAGCCTTGGTTCATGACTGGAAGAATCCTGAGAGATATTGGAAGTATTAGCACCTCTGTATTTGCCCCTTCTTATTTGAATATTCATTGCAATTTACATTAAATTCTTTACAATGCGTCTAGGTGAGTCTGAATATGTAATCCACTAATTAGCAGCAATGTTATTACCTAGAATATTGTTAAAATTGCAGAATCTCATGTGTTGCTGCAAGTCCATGAGTCAATCTGCATTTTAGCAAGATCCCAAGGAATTGGCATACATGTTAATGTTTAAGGAATACTTTCCTAGGGCATTGTGAAAGGAAAATATAGAAAAAAACTATGTAGTTTGCTAAAGTCAGTTTTGAGTGAAGTGGGTTTGGGGAGAGGAAGTTATAGGAGGGCCTTGACATTTAGCAACATTAATGGTAAAGATGAGGGATTGAGTGCCTAGGGCTCAGTGGTTGGAAGCCCATGGCAACTCCAACATTGTACCTATGTTTCCCATGACAACTGTGTTGTGAATTCCTACAGGGAAAGAACTGTAGCTCGTTCAACTTTGAATATCATTAAAGTACTTTGTCCATAGTGTGTACTTAGTAGATGTGTATCCATGTGTATTAAAAGAATAGTTTCAAGTAAAAGAAATTTTATTTTGGTAAATAGTTGGCATAAAAGGGTAGAATAAATATCAGAAAACAAATAACTTCCAAGTTTCTGTGATAAGGAAAACCTGGGGTCAAAGAACCAAAGGTTGTTCAATATATTATGAAGGACAGGGCCCACAGTCCCTCAGATTTTGCTGGGGTGTATCAGAGTGGTCATCACCTGGGTTCTACTCAGCACTCTCCTCTCCCCATTTCTCAGGGACTTCATCACTTTAGTTCTGGACCAAACTGTTCCCCTGCCAACATTAATAAAAAAGGTTGGGGGTGGGGGTTTTAGAGTAAGTAAGGCAAACATCTTAAATCCTCAGCCTTGGCATTCTCATTTGTGAAACAGAGTGACTAACTCATTTAATAAGTTTAATAAGAAAATATATACTTTGAAGGGAAGCTTAATTCAACATGAAGATGTACCTATTTATATGTTCCTGGAAGGTATCACAATCACAAGAGAACAAGATTTTTCAATATAAAATTTTTTCAATTCATTAAAGAAGACATTTATCAGTAGATGATAAAAAAAACATTTGATAGGATTCAGAAGGCAGGTAAATGGATGAAGTTGGAGAATACAATGCTAAGTGAAGTTAGCCAATCTCAAAAATCCAAATGCCGAAAGTTTTCTCTGATATAAGGAGGATGATTCACAGTGGAGTTGGGCCGGGGGCATAGGAGGATTAGAGGAACACTAGAAAGGTCAATGGGGATGGAGGGGAAGGGAGGGGGCCGGGGGTATAAAGGGAAAAAAAATATATATAGTAGAATGAGATGGATATCATTACCCTAAATGCATGTTTGAAGACATGAATAGTATGAATATACTTTGTATATAAACAATGATATGTAAAAAGGTGCTCTATATGTGTATTATGAATTGTAATGTTATATATACAACAACTTCAAATAATAAGAACAAGATAAAAAGACTATTAAACAAGAAAATAAATTAACTATTTACTCAAAGATATAGCATAAAACCATTGTACTAGGTTCTAATAAAGACAAATGCAATTTCTATTAAAATCAGAAACAACATTTGAACATTCACTTTTACAATTATCTTTCATAATTATTTTGGAGGTTAATGAATTAAATAGAAAATAAAATTACATAATTTATATGAATATTAACAAAACTACCAAACATCTATTTTTACCTATATATCCTGTGTACAAAGAAAATGCAAATTTTCAATAAAATGGTCATAATGCAAGTGATAATTAGGTAAGCATATTAATGCAATATAAGAAATGTTTTGTTATATCAACAAACCATTTGTAAAATACATAGAAATTCACTTAACCGGCCGGGCGCGGTGGCGCACGCCTGTAATCCCAGCACTTTGGAGGCTGTTGCGAAAAGCCAGCCTCAGCAATGGCGACACTTAGCAGAGTGAGACCCTTCACTAAAATACAAAAAAGGGCTGGGGATGTGGCCTGGTCGAGTGCCCCTGAGTTCAATCCCTGGTACCACAAAAAAAAAAAAAAAAAAAAAAAAGAAATTCACTTAACCTAAGCAAAGAATTTTATTGAGTAATAAGAAAAGCTGTTTTTGACTGAGACATTCATCATACATTTTTGAATATGAAAACCTATTTATGTTTATTCCCTTAAATTTATTTTATAAATAAGTAATTCATTTTAGAATCCTGAAGTTTTATTACAATGAGATTTGCTTCATACCACATTTTTAGCTAAATTACACTACGAGGCTACTAAAATAAAAAGGTGATATGTCACCACCCATTAAAAGATATGTAAAGCAAAATCTATACATACACCCAAGGGTACGTGTGCATGTTTATGTGTGTATGTATGGATAAATTTAAACATTGATATACATAGTGTTTTACTTCAGTGAGAATAAAAGAATGAATTTAATAAATTATTCTACCATTAGTATATATACATGATTAATATAATTTGCTTAGTATAATTGGTTAATATAATTTTAGACTTTCTGATAGAGAAAACATTAGAAGTAAAAATTATGAAACTATTACAACAATTTTATAAAAAGGCATAACAGACTGTATGTAGAACCTAGGAATCAAAATACTTTTGTTTTCAGTGCTGAGGATAGAATCCAGGGCCTCAAGCATGGTAGGCAAGTACATTACCACTCACTGGGTTATACTCCCAGCTCAACGATACCTGTTTTAAAGTAACACATGCACCAAAACTTATAAAGGAAAATGAAGGTGGAGGGAATTATACAAAACTATTTTTTTCTTGAGAATTGGTTGTTAAACAGATCATGCACAAATATTACAATGGGAAAGGCTTAAAACTTACCTCTTGCAAATTTAAATTTAAAACATAAACAAATAAACAGAGAAATGAATGAAGTTTATTTGAATGAGCTCCTTGTGAAAAATGAAACAAAATGATCATTAGATATGTGAAAGACATTCTTTTTAACTAATAGAGAAATACAAAATAAATTACAATGAGTACAATAAAGTATAATTCTTAATAACAAAACTGATGAGAAATTAAAAATACTAGAACAGTCAATTTTAGTGACTATGAAAAAAATGACTCTACTCTAGAGTGTAAAAATATGAATTGATAAGATCTTTGGAGAAAGTGCCATATATTGAAATTTTTAAAAATGTGCAGTCCTTTAAAAAGAGCAGTGATCTGGAAATCAATCTTACATAAACATGAATACACATAGAGAACCGCAAAAGAAGTTTCATGAAAAATGGTTTGGAGTGGCATAAAATACATCTCTAATATCCATTCATAGAAAGCAGTTGAATGAACTATAATTAACCCAAAGCTTCAAGTATTATGTAGTCATTTAAATGAATTAAATCCATTCCAATAAATTTGGAAGTATTTCAACTTTAAGAAAAACCAGACGCAGAAATACATGTAGAATGTTATTCAACTATTGTGCTACAAACAATGCAAGTTCCTCTATCTGTGAATTAATAATTGTATTTACATAAAGAAAAAACTCAGGATAAACCATGTTTACAGAATAAAAGTGTGTTATCTACTTTTGCTGCATAGCAACCACACAACCTCAGTTGCTTGCAACTAAAGCATTTGTTGTAATGCTCACTGGTCATTAAGTTGACAGAGGTTCCCCTGAAGTAGGCTGCTTTGACTTGGTCGTTCTGCTTCAGTATCCAAGCAGCTGGGACTGGCCACGGGCTGTGGATTTGACTCAGTTCTGTACCTTGTATCTTATTCTAGAGACCAGATTGAAGAGGTAGAATCTACTAGGGAAGCACTGTTCATAGTATAAGAAAAAAAAAAAAAAAAAAAAAAAACTCCATAGAAAAACCACATCAAAGCCCCTGCTCTTATTACATGCATTAACATACTATTTGAAAAGAGTGAAATCATGTGCCCATGCTCAAATCCACAGTGAAGGTTAAGTCCAGTGTGTCCACTCTGATCCTCAGGGTGTGTGTGTGTGTGTGTGTGTGTGTGTGTAATACAGCTACTAGGAAATAAAGAATTAAGATAGATAATTCCACATACAACCTGTAAGATCATATTTATATGGACATTATATATTTTTTAATATTTACTAAAAGGTAATTATGCTTAAACCTGGATGATATAATTCAAGGTGATTTTTATTCTATTTTTATGAATCATGTGAAATTTTAACAACAAATATGCATATATTTAAAAATTAAACACTTTGAAAACCATATAACAGATGAAAAATATCAATCATTCCTTTTTCCAGCCCAATCAGTTAATTGGCCTATTCTTGGTTTGAAGAGACCAAATGAGAGGCTTACTATATCCTCCTGGTTCATTTAATCCTGAGGATCACTGAGTATACTACTTATGAGGGTGAACACAAGTGTAAGATCCCCATCTGGCTGGGCAGAACACTGCTGTTCTCTTTTTTACCATGCAGTTTTTAAAATTTCTCTAGCTTCCTCAGTTATTAAGATATAGACAGAGCAAGGCAATGAACAGCAACTGAACAATAGCCAGACTCTTGCACGGTTGTGAGAAGACCTGAAATTTGATCCTTTTTTATGTTTTTTTTTTTTAGTGCAAAGGGGGTGGATTGCTTCCATTCTCTTTGACTTTTATCTTTAATATGCACATCCATACTTCCAGAGACAGGGAGAGTCATCCATTCACGGGCACTTGGTCACTTGAATGGCCATTTTATGCACGGTGAACTGAGTGCAGTCATAGAAGCCTTTGTAGCAGGAGCCCTCTACCATCAAATATGGAGGGGCACCCTCCTCACTGAGTACAACCAACCTTCTTGGGCTGGAATCTCTTGAGTATTCTCTCTCTAATCTCCTTCATCTTGACACTATAGAGGACAGGGTTTATCAGTGGAGGGAGCAGGAAGTGGACATAGGAGAGAAGAGTATGAGCAGGCCGAGGGAGTGGCAACTTGAGCCTGTTAATGAGTGCCAGGAGAATCATAGGTGTGTAGAAGAGGAGCACAGCAGAGAGGTGGGCAGCACAGGTTTGACTGGCCTTCCAGCGGTCCTCACTGGATCCCACACCTTGTAACACCCTGCCAAGCAGGCCATAGGAGAAGAAAATAAGCAGAGGGTCTAATGCCATGACTGACAGGACCACAGAGAGGCTATAGACTGCACCCCAAGCTCCTGGGCAAGCCAAACGGGCCACATCTGGGTGCAAGCAATAAGAATGTGTGAGGATCTGTGAGTGACAGTAGGGCATGTGGGACAGGAGGAGTGGCAAGGGCAGATGGAGGCCTAGGCATCGGAATGCAATGGCCATGCCAATCTTTTTAATGGTACCATTGGTGAGGAGTGCTGGGTAGTGGAGAGGGCGGCAGATGGCCAGTGCCCGGTCAAAGGCCATGGCAAGCAAGACTGAGGACTCCATGACAGAAAAGACATGGATGAAGAACATCTGAAGGAGGCAGGCAGAGGCAGGGACAATATAAGCATCAGCAAGGGCCAGGCCCAGTAAGGTAGGCATCAGAGATGTGACCAAGCCAATGTCAGACACACTAAGCAGAAAGAGGAAGAAGTACATTGGATGATGCAGGGTGGGTTCCAGGGCGATGACACAGAGGATAGTACCATTTCCCATTGCAGAGAGAAGGTAGACAGCGATGAGAGGTATTGTCCACCAGGATGGTGCAGCTGACTGGCCTGGCATGCCCACCAGCAGGAAGGTGGGAGCCATTGAAGTGCTGCTGTTGGGGATTACCTGGGTGAGGAATGTAGACATAGTTCAGGATCTCAATTTGAACTCTGGAACACGAAAATAGATTAGAAAAAGGCACTTAGTCTGGTGACACATCTACATGATGCCACCTACCACAGCCTGCCCCACACTTATGCACGTGGATACACTCTCTCACTGTGCACACATACTCATTCTAATAGTCAATGAATACCCAGCCCTTGCCTCAGAACTTTCTCGATAACTGTTTCTCACAGCTGTTTCTCTCCCAAAACTTTTCCATAGTCCTTTAACCCCGCCTCTCTGTAGCTCTTTCTTAATTAAACTCCCTCCCTTTTTGACAAGCATTTGAGGAAAAGGTCTATATTCCCATAACCACCTTTTCTTCTTCTCTCAACCCCAGGAAAACTTTCTTATGTGCTGCCTTAATACAGTCATATTTAGCTTACTTTACCTGTTCTCATTAAGTTATCAATTACCACTTTGTTTCTAAATCAAGAGGCAATCATTTTTCATAAGCAATTTATTTCTTAGAGAGCTTTGTCTGCTGTAAATCTCCTTCCTCTGTTTCTTTTTAAGGTTCCCCATCAGAATTTAACCTCTCAGTTGATCTTGATGTGGACATAAAATTTATATAGTGGTATTTTTGAAGGATTTTCCTTGGCCCTGTTCCTTTTTCCTCAATGGTCTTATCTACTCTCATGACTTAAACTAAACTCTGTAAGCTGATGAATCAAAAATATATCCCCAGACTTTTCCATATTCATTTACCTTGGAATTCTCTATTGGTATACTTTATATAACTTAAATTCAAATAATTTGACACATCAATTTTAAAACTCCTTCTACTTCCCTCAGGAGAAAATTTTGGGGACATTACAACAATGGCATAGAAAATGGGAGATATCTTGCTTACACAGGTCATTTAGGGGCACTGACACTAATCAAGTTCCCAAAATAAAAGCCTTGAAATTAGCCTCATTACACACGTATTATCCAAGTATTATTTATAATTTCAATAAGAAGGATTGGTCACACACTATAGTCATACCTTCCTCTCCTAGCCCAGAACATTTGGGTGTGAGATTTTATACTAAATGACAATAAGAACTGGCTGGTAGACTAAAGCAAAACACAAACATGTTATGTTCTCAAGGGACATGACATGGATACAAATTAATCTGAGACTTTTTTTTTTAATTCTAAAGGTGTATGTCTTAAAATATAAAGGTAAAATTTTAAAATAAAATGTAAAAGCTTTCAGACTGAAGAAGAAAAACAAATATAAGAAAGACCTCAGTCAATCCAAGAGAAGATAGTGAAAGAGTAATGAAAACCACTTAGTCATTTCTGGCATAACTGAGTGACAAATCCTCTCCTCTGAAAATCAGCTTATAGTGTCTATGAACTAGAAAACTGTCAATCACACCTATTTCAGCACTTTGCACTTTGAAAGCCCATCAAAAACATCAGCCTATTCAATATAACTACTTAACTTTAGGACATCACAGCCATGTTCCTGGCATTCTAGTTGAAAACTACTCTTAACACCCACTGCCTCCAGCTCTGTCATCTGTAGTCAAACAGGAAAGCCCAGGGCTTTGTTCTAGCTGCCTGAAGTGAGGGCCTTCCTTGAGTTGGAGACTGCCACTGCTAACTTGGTGTCAAGCAGGTATGGGTGGCCAGCTGCTTACTACCCTGAGGTTATGATTCTTTCTGCAGGAAGCCATAGGCAGGAGACTAGTTGGGGATTTAATAGGGAGTACTGAAAAAAGTAAATATATGGGTAATATAAAGGACTCTTTAAATATGTTTTTAAAAAGTCTCTAAATTTCCTTGAAATAGATTATGTGGGGAGATAATTATAGCATTGTATTGTTTTTATGTATATAAATTATATGTATACATATTTACATGTGTGTATACATACACAGATTCATTCTTGCTTTTATATTTTAACAGATGCTTCTTGACTGACAATGGGTTTGTGTTTTAGTAAGTCCTTTATAAGTTGAAAATACCGTTGGTATTTAATATACCTAATATACTGAGTGAACATCATAGCTTAGCCTACCCTACCTTACCCATGCTCTGAACACTTATATTAGCTTACAACTAGGCACAGTCATCTAAAACAAAACCTATTTTATAATAAAGTGTTGAATATGTCATGTAATTTATTGAATACTATACTAAAAGTGAAAAACTGAATGGTTGTGTGGTGATGCTTTTGCAACACTGTAAAGTAAAAAAAAAAATCAGAAAAGAAACATTATTAAATTGGAGATCAACTATGTGTAAGATATACATATATATATATATATATCTCACAAGATATATATATATATATATATATTTTCACAAGATTTTTGTTACTTTGGATAGATATAAAGAGGTAGGTTTGTTGGATCATATGGTAGTTTTATTTTTTTAAATTTAAATGCATCTGCATATTGTTGGATATGAACAGCAAATGAATATTCTTTTCATGCACACAGGAATGTTTTATATGACATATTAAAGACTTGGAGAGAAAATAAGTCTTAATAAGTTTAAAAATATTTAAATACTACCAATGTGTAAAATTAAATTAAGTTAGAAATCCACAAAAATCAAGAAATTTGAGCTTTAAACAGCACTTCTAAACAACTAAAGGATCAAAGTAGAGTTAACCAGAGAAATAAAAATAATTTTGAATCATATGAAAACATAATTTTTCAAAACTATAGTACGCAGATAGTACAGGGATTTCAGGGAAATTCATGGCTTAAAAATACCCCTATCATGCATTTAGGATAGTGATATCCATCTCATTCAACCACCATTTTTTTTCCCTTCCCCCTAAATGCATGATTAAAGATCTGAATGGTACTTATATACTTTGTATACAAGCAGTTGTATGTAAATAGATGCTATACTTGTGCACTATGAATAAGTAAATAAATAATTAAAAAAATACCCCTATCAGAAATGAGGTTATCAAGTTATCAACCTGAACTTGTACCATATAGTTATAAAACATCAACAATCAAAACTTGAGATAAACAAATTTTGGTATGGAAGTAAAGAAAAGATAACATTTGCACGTTGTTGGTTGGAATGTAGATAAGCATAGTTATAATGTTTTATGAAAACCACATGCACGTGCCTCTAAAATTATAAATGAAACTACCATATGATTCAACAATCCTACTTCCTTGTATCTGTTCAAAGAAATGAAAATCATTATCTCAAAGAGATATCAACCTCAGTGTATTTCAGTGAATAAATGGATAAAGAAAACATATGAGTATAGTTCAGGCTTAGAAAAGAAGGAAATCCTGCTGCTTGTGATAACTGGATGAACCCCAAAGACATTAAACTAAGTGAAACAAGCCAGACAGAGAAAGATAGCACTACATAAGTTATATGTGGGGGAGAGAGAGAAAGAGAGAGGGAGAGAGAGAGAGAGAGAGAGAGAGAGAGAGAGAGAGAGAGAATTTTTTAAAAAGGGGTTTCACAAAAATCAAAGGGATCCCAAGAGTAGAGGAAGGGGATTGAGAGGAAGAGAGAAGGGGAGGATATCAGATCTATTGGGAAATGAAATCTACCAAATTATCCTATGTCCATGTATGAAAATATTTCAGTGAATCCTGCTTATCTACAAAATTCTAAGACACCAAATTAATAATAATAACAACAATGACAGTAGTAATAATAGAAGGGAGATCTGTAGAGTACAGCAAGTGGCTGAGGGGGAGGAAAGAGAGGAAGGTATGGGGAATAAGATTGACAAGATTATGTTATGTGCATGTATGAATGTGTCATAATGAATTCCACTATTATGTATAATTATAATGCACTGATTTTTGAAAAAAGTCATGCTAACCTCACAGCATCCACCAATTCTATAGTAATTATCAAACCTATCCATTAACCTCACTAGAATGTGGCTTCTCCCTGCAACCTAGGGTTTCAAACTGTTCCTTTAAACTGTAATAAACTTTACATACAGAAAATTAAACAATTTTCTACTTTAGAAATTCCAACTCAATTCAGCAGCATAATGTGATCTCAATTCTAAAGCTAAATAAAGACATTAGAAAGAAAACTACGAATATCCCTCTATTTGTAAATAAATATGCAAATGCTTGTCATAATATTATCAAATAAAATTCAGCAACATAGAAAAAAAATTATTTACTGTACTTAAGTGTATTTTATCCAGAAATGCAAGTGTTGGTTTTACATTTTAAAATAAATTAATATAATACCCATCTTAAGAGAAAAAAATGACAAAAACTCCAAGGTCATCTCAATAGACACAGAAAAACAAAATATTATTTTCAGATCTAATGACCACTCTTTATATAAAAACTTTTCTAAAGCTAAAAATAAAAAGGAACTTCTTCAGCCTGATAAAAGGCATCCATAAATAACCTACAGAAAATATCATATGTAACTGTATAAAATTTGTTTCCTCCCTAAGATTTAGACTTAAGTAAATATATGCTCTTCCCACTTTGTTTCCAAATTATACTGAAGGGTCCAGGTAATACATTTAAAAAAGCAATTTAAGTTTCCGGTATATAAGATATTACCTCTAATTACAGATGACATGAATCTATATGTAAAAAATGTTGATGAAACTGATCAATGAGTTTATCAATGGTATAGGATACAAAATCAACCTATAAACATCAATAGTCATGAACAACCTAAAAATAAAATTAAGGGAATAATTGTATTAATAATAGCATTAAAATAAAAAAGTACAGGAAAATGTATAAAATAACACAAAAATTCTTATTCTGAAACATATAAAGCAATGGCAAATTATTAAAGAAGCTCTAAATAAAGATAGGAATATTTTTTATTTACAGACTGGAAGTCTCAATATAGTTAAAATATTAATTACCATCAAATGGAACTCTTTAGTCCCATAAAAATTCTTCACAAAGAGCCACCAGGGCTTTTTGTAGGATTTGATAAGTTTATACAGAAATTTGGATAAAAATATAAGATATTTTATCATATCAGGAAAAACAGTTATCTGAAATTAAACACAATAAATTCAACCCATAAATTAAAATATCAGTAATTATGGCAATGCCAAAATAAAACAAATAATATGAAAATGGATATCATATAAATAGATGAAAGATTAGGGGCAGAATGGGACAGAAAAATCCCAGAATAGAAAATATTAGTAGTTTCGATTACTGACAAAAGATTAGATTTGAAAATATAAGAAGAACTACAAATAAACAAGAAAAGACTAAAATTAAATATAAGATTTGGCCATATAGGAACAGTGAGTGATTTATACAATGATAAATACAAATACTAACAAATGTATAATAAAATCAACCTCAATGGTCACTGACAAGATACGTCTTAAAAATGTTATAATATTATTTTACATGTTATGTGGGAAAAATAAAGAATTTGATAAAACTAGTGGTAGGAACAGTTATTAAGACTACTTTGAATTAAAGTTGTCAAACTGTGTAGACTTTCTCGGAGTAATGTGGCAGAACCTAAAGAAATAAATTCATTTGGTTTGGCAATTTTAGTTTCTGAGATATTGACAACAAAAACTCTCACATGCATAAAGAGGCATAGAAAAATCGTGGTTTTCAAGAGGAATGGAGTTATTCATAGGGGGAAATTCATTTATCAGGGGAAAATGATCATGATACATCATAGACTCAATGGTTAACAATAAAGACATATTGCTGAGTCTAAAAAGTTTTAGAATGATTCATTCCTTATGGCATCTTGTATGTTTTTCAAGCCTCCAAAAGTCTGCCATAATTTCCCAGATAGTATTTGTATGGCCCTGCTTAGAGAAGATCCCAGAAGGATACATATTAAATTTATTTGATCAAATTAGTAATGAACAATATTGAATCTAGTACAGAGTCTAAGAAGACTTTAGCCTCAACCCTCATACTTTGCTTTCTTTTAGTAAGATGGGTTATTATATAAAATAGGTCATTATTAGTTATTTAGGGAACTCTACTGTTTTTTTTTTTTTTTGTTTTTATTGACAAATCCCCAGCCCTTTTTTGTATCAGGGTCTCACTGAGTTGCTAAGTGCTCGCCATTGCTGACTTTGAACTCGCGATCCTCCTGCCTCAGCCTCAACAGTGTGGTTACAGGCGTCGCCACCGCGCCCGGCGGGAACTCTACTGTTTTTATTCAAAATTTTCATCTGCATCTAACTTACTCATCAACAGTGTGGTGTTTTGATCTTTCCGTTATCCCAGTCCCTGCTGCTAATCCTTTTGCCTTCTAATCCTTCCACTGTATAGATCCCACAGTGTTATTTCTCATTAGCAATCTGATAACATGGCTATGGCATCTTTCTTAAGACTCTCTGATAAACAACAGTAACAACAACAACAGACTCTAATTTTTTACTTCTTTAAAAAAAGTAAAAAGGCTGCATAAAAGGCTACATTTTTTTTTTTTTTTTTTTTTTTTTAGATGAGGATCTCCCTAGTTTTACTGGGCTGGTCTGCTACTCATGAACTCAAGTCATCTTTCCCACGTTAGTTTCCAAAGTAGCTGGGGCTACAGATATGTGCCACCAGGCCCAGCTTAAAGGCCACATCTTGATTAGTTACAGAAACATCCTCAACCCCTGGGCCTAGACACCCCTCACACACATTTCTGTTGTATTTTTATGCAGGTATCTGAGCCTTCCTGAACTACTTAGTTTCCTCAGATATGTCATTGGATTTTATACTTTCAAAGATTTACAAGAGGAATTTCCTTCTCCCTCTATGTATCGTTATATCTCACAGGCATCACCATTTCCAACTCAGACCTTGATCCTCTTTTCCCTAAATCCCCTGCTGACCACCTTTGCTGAAACATACATCTATGTTGGGTATTTACCCTCTGCTATCACATGATGAGGGTACAGTGTGTGTGCTTTTTGTCTCTGTCTTCCTCAATTATTAGTATTTCTTTGTCTTTCTCCTCAATGAATTGTACCTTCCCCAAAAGAAGGTTTATTTATTTATTGCCGTAAATCTGTTCCTGGTATACTTTAAACCTCAAATAAAATATGTTTCATAAACATTTAACATGTCAACATGACACTTTCACAATTCCATTTCTCTAAATTTTTTCCTAGATTTGATCACTTTTTCTGAAATATACATTCAGCCTTCTTATTCCTTCCTCAAAATGTCCCTATCCAACCCTCTTCCACACCTCATATATGTTTCTCCAAAATGTTATTCTTTCCTTTTGTGTAGTCCTTTCTCCCTGACATATTTCTAGTTCCCCCTCTGTTCTCTTGACTCTTGGAGTCTCTGCCTCTCTGTGTAAAGTATACTCTAGATGTAGCTCTGAGTGACTGGGCTTGCGATTAGGAAAATAAAGGTTCTGATGCAAAACACACATTGCACAGAACACTCTTCCCATTAAAAACATGTCAGAGAGGGGGTGTGCCTGATATAAGGTAAATTAAAAAGGAGATTTGGGGCAGGTGTCTGTCATTGATAACCTATGAGGTTTTGATGGGACTATTTAAGTCACTGCATGAGAACTTTTACATTAGACAGGTTCACCCCTTCCCAGAATTTCAAAAGGCCTCCATAGACACCTAATTAGTATACAAGATAACCATTTACACACAAATATATATTTAGATTTAGTAATCAATGTGCATAAAAACAGACATATGCACAAGTACTCACAAACATCACACATGTTTTTACACACTTAACAAAATTCATATACAGAAACATGCACACACATACACACCTGTAAAAATGTTTATATTCATAAAAATATTTTAAGGCAAATGTATATCAAATTTAAATAAAAATGTATATTCCTATTCATATCACATTCAAAGTTATAAAAATGGCAGACACATGCTCATTCCTTAAGGCAAATGCACTTTTGAAATATGTTTTTGAAATGTATATATTAATTCTGCAATATGTATACTCAGAAAAATGAGAAATTATATCCCATCTATGTATGATATGTCAAAGTGCATAAATGCATTCTTCTGTCATGTATAACGAATTAAAGCAAATTAAAAAAATTAAAAAGGCAGTGGAAACCAAAGCATCTGTACATATATATGCATATATACTTTATTATCATACACACATTCATGTCTATAAATCCTGAATAATAATTCTGTTACTCAATCTCTTGCTGCCTTAAACAATCACAACCAGGTAAATACAAAGACTCAATAATTTTTACACAAACACCTATGCAGACATTTAGTAACTCCTACCCTTTCACACACATATATATTCTCAAGAGGTTCATAAACGTCCCTTCAATATGCAGCATCCATACATGCATCCTTTATACATGTAAATGCAAGATCTCGTAAACATACTCCTTGTGACAATATTTCATATTACAAATTAATACGTAATTCTTATTTTACTTTCAATATATGGTAGATTCCCAGTAAATCTCCAACTGAAATCTTGCTTTTATAAATTTATTTTTATGGATTCAAAATTGAAGTTAAAATCATCACTGCCAAAGGACATTTACAAATTACTGGAACATTTTCTGCTAGAAAACAAAAGTGTTATACATTACCAGAGTAGTTTACTGCAATCTGAAATACATGCTGAGACTACTAAATGGCTGGAACATAGAATATTTAGTTATCAGGGAAATTGATGCTGGTGTAATGGAGAGATCTTTGTAGCTACTTGGGGATGGCAGATGTCAGGGGAAAATTTTGCTCACTATAATTTGTGTCCAGATCTAGTCTTTTCTATTAGTCTCTTTATCAAAATTCTCCCCAGTATTTAGATGAACATTGAAGAGCATAGGTAAGACAGAGTCTTTTGTTGCAGATATATGCTGCAGGATTTGAATGGCTTCAGGGAGTGGACAATGTGATAGAATCTACAGCATCAGCTCCCTGGGAGTTGAACCATTAGGGATGGACCAGAGTAGGAAACAATGGGTGAGAGAGTGGGCTTATCTCCAAGGCAATGACTGCCTCTCCATGTCCCACAGGACCCCCACTTATCTTCATATTAACTCTGAATGTACTAAGAAAGACAATTGCAGTGCTAATCATCAAGCATTCTACTGTGGACAGGTGGTATATCATGTAAATTACCTAACAATAAAATATAAAATAAAATACATCATGAAATATGAATATGACAAAATACCTATTCAAACAGTGAGCATAACCACTATCACCACTAACAATAAAGCAAGCACAGCATCTGAGGTTGAGCAATAACACTACCTAGGGAACAAATGCCTAGCTGTTATAGGTCTTAAATGTAAATAATAAATTGCCATGTTCTTAGCTTCCAATCTTTGTGGATGGTTGGAATACAAGACAACAGTCCGGGTGGATCTCCCAATATTCACATTACTTCTCATGCTGTGTCTTCACTGGGGATGTCCATGGGATTCAGGTCTACTCTGAAGAACCCAGGACAAGGACCTCAGCAGCTTATCATTGGGGCAGGAAGGCAAAACAATCAGCTCAGATTTAGGGACAGAAAATAGCACCACTGAATTTTCAAGGTTCCCAAATCCACCATCCAGGACTTTGTCCATAAGTAAATTTAGAGATACACTATACAATTTTAAGACATCCCATCAAAGTCTGCTCTAAAAGACTTTCTGTTTCTAAAGAATGTCATTCAATTTTAGAACCCAATTTCTCTTTGTCTAGACCTTTGCCCAATTTGAAATTCTACATGCTGCTTCATAGCTTTGGCCTTTGTACATACAGCTACAGCTGCTTTCTCCCCATTTTCCATTTCTTGACCCAATTTTACCTTCCTGGAACTCATGTCACCAGATCTGTTGGGCAGTCTCATCTATCGCTCCCCTTCAGATGAATCACCCCTCTTTCTACCATCTCTGTACACAAACTTCAGGCATCTTTATAGCAGAAACCAGCACACTATTGAAACCGTTTCCATGACTTGCTATTACATCATGAGCTATCTGAACATAGAGACTAACTTTTATATTTTTCATTTTTATACAAACAGCTTCTATCTATTATACCTGATGTAAATTTGTTGAATTCCATGAGTTGTCCTGAAGAAATACGTTTATACACATGTTTTTCATTGCCCATAGTTCTATATCTTCCACTAAGGGCACTGTACTTTTCTTTTCATCTGCCCTAGCCTAATTTCTTAGCCCCAGTCTCCTTTTTAATTCTTCAAAAATTGAAGTAACTTTCTGAGAAGGATCTTTTCTCTGTTTTCTTCCTGTCCTTCACTCCTCTCTCTCTCTTTCCTCTCTTCCTTTTTCATCTCCCAACTTCTTTGCCTCTCCCCATTAGTTTCTCACTCAACACCATCTTAGACTTCTTTCCCATGTGTGCTTCTCCCTTTTGCAGTTCACTCACCACACATAGCGACCCTCAGCGACCCTCATACATTGTAGTGTTTATGTCACTGTGGCTGTACAGCATCTGGGGGATTGGAGATGGGATGTGGGGTACAGGAAATGTAAGCACAGGTGTTTGGCCTCTCTTTGCCAGAGCCCCCTGGGGGAGCCAAGGTGAGAATGTGGTTAGTTAAGAGCCTGCTATTCTGCCAGCAGAAGGACCAGGATGACCTTTAAACTGCAGCAGAAATGGAAGAATCCCTCCATCCCTACCATCCAGTCCTGTTTTCACAGCCCATGAAACAGGTCCCCCACCATCTCGTCTTATGGCACTCATAAGCCCAAATGCCCTATCTTCTCCTGACCTATCTGCCCTCTGGCCATTATCAAAACCCATTTTTTTTTTTTTTTTTTTTCAGACAGTGGCTAATGAGCTGCAGAAAGTGCCTTGGGCTCAGTCCTCAGGGACATCTTTTGGTTTTGCCGCTTCTGGTTTTGACTAATTGCCATTAGCTCAGTGTGGTACCACATGGTGTTAATAACACCAAGGTCACAGGCTCTATCTCTGTCGGGATCACTTATTCACTTTGCTTTATAACTTCAGGTTCGGGCCATAATCAAGTTAAAGACCCCTTGGGCTATAGAGTGATTTCTTAATCCTTGTTATGGTTTGATCTCCATCTCTGGCCACGTGCACACAATTTCATACAAAGTTAGATCTCTCTAAAATACATCAGCAAGTGTGACTCATTCTCCTCACTCCTCTGGCCCAGTCATTTTGACTCAATTTTATTTCTTCTCTCTTTCTCTTCAGTTTCTTATTTTTCCTATCATCTTTTGCTCTTAATAGATGCCTTGTTTTCTGATGGATCATGTATCCTAGTTTGTGGTTTTCTCTCTTACCCTGGGCATGATCAGTAAAATCCCTGTAAACAGCTTGGGCACTTATTGTGTGCCATGCCATTTACTGCTCCTCCCCTCCTTCTGACCTTCAGGGGTGCTTTTGTTCCTGTAATCCCTGAAACTGGCTTGGGTAACCAGATGCCATATTGCAAGTTTATCCTGGCTGGTCCCTGTCACTCCTATACTCCCTTTCAGGAGATGGTGCATTAATCTTGCCATCCCCAGGGTACAGTCAAACATCCCTTGGATTCAGGTTACTGCATCCCTCCTCCCACTTTTTTTTCAGACCCCTTCAGCTGGTATGATCCGTTGGGCCTGGAGGCTGCCTTCAAACATACCAACTAAAGTTTAACTCCATGGAAAATGGAGCAGGGGATATTAATTAAATTGGCCTTAGCTCCTCAGAACCTGCATAGCTTTTTTTCCAGTTCCTGCCTTAAGATCCTCCTTCAATTACATGTACCTTTCCGTATCCATTCATCACCCTGGGATACAAAAATTGTAAAGTTATTGTCTTTCTACATCAGGGTCCTTTATCTAGCTGCAGACTGGTGTCCTTGACATTGAGGCAGTAATTTATTAACATGACAAGTGAATCTGCCCTAATAGTTTAGAGGGTGGCTCAGAATGAAACTATCTCTAGGTTCTTCTTTTTCTCTTTTTCTCAGAAGGACATGTCCATATTTCTATACTACCTTTCAGGAGCCCACCATATGGTGCTGTGGCATTCAGATCTAGCCTAATCTGGGTGATGATCCTCACTTTCCTACTTTCTCTCTATGAGGCTGTGGATCAGATATGAAGGGCAAAAAAATCCATGCCAGAAACCGCCTTGTAGCAAAAGGGGTTTATTAACAGGCCCCTAAGGGCTGGTCTGGGCTAAAGGGGCACTGGAGGGACAGGGAGCAAAGGGAAGGGAAGGAAAACCGGTGGGGAGGAGACAGGTGCAGATAGGGTGAAGAAGGAAAAAGTGGGGGAAAAGGGGAAGGAGAGAAGGGAAAGGGAAGGGGGAAAAGAAGAAGGGGAGAAGGGGAAGGGGAGAGCCGGGGAGAAGAAGACAGCAGTGAAAAAGAGAGGAGTTCTGGACCAGTGGCGGGGGTGGAGGTGTGTGTTAAGTACAGAGGGGTGGAAGCAGGACTTGTATGCTGGGCTTGACTCAGAAAGGGAGAGCCCACCCCGGGGTGACAAGTATTCCCGGAATCAGAAAGGGTGGGGACCTGGAGCCCACCAAAGATTCTTGGGAGATGGGCACTTCCGGGAAGTTAAAGTTCGGGCTCACTGGATAATCCTAACACACCTGGGGTGTGGCCAATTTAAGGCACCTGGGGGGTGTGGCCTGTCGGCTGGATTTTATCTAACAAGCTACTTCGCCTTTCTGATCTTCATTTTCCTCATCAGTAAAAAGGGTGCAGTAATAATGTTAGTGACATATCCTGCATAAAACATAACTCCCACAGTATTTCCACATCAATCTCAATTCCTTTCTTTGCTGTCTGAATTGGCTCTCACTCAACAGATGGTTTTGAGTACCTGATATATGTCAGGTATTTGTCTAGGACATGGTATTTCACATTCCAGTAGGGAGTGACAGAAAATAAATGAGTAAACAAGTCGTGACAATTGACAATTCCAGTTGACTCTTTACAAGGCATATTAAACAATAAAAAAAAATTATTAATGTAGAGCAGCTGAATTCTATAGAAAGGGTAACATGTGTGAAGAGGTGATATTGAAGCAGAGACCTAAATGCTGAGAACAGACCACCCATGTGGAGATATGGAGGAAAAGAGTTTTAGCCAGTGTGAAGGCAGCAAGGCAATGTGCTTGGTGTTTCTGAGGAGCCAGAAAGTGTCTTCAAAGAAAGGGAAGGAGGAAAACAATGACATGAGGCATCACTGAAGGTATTTACAGGGCTGTGCCAGATAGCGTCATCCGACATGGGTAGGAGTTTGTATTTTAAGTGTGTGGAAAGACAATGGGGTATTTTTAAAGCAGAGGAGTGTGAGGATATGGTTCATGATTTTAAAAATGTATTTCCACTGCCACATAGAGTAAGGATGGACTTTGGCAGACAGAAGCAGAGAAACTGCTTAGAATAAATCATTCAAAGCAATTAAATAAAACAGAGGAAAAGTGATTCATGTCTCTCAAACCAACACGTTTCTGCACCACCATCCTTCTGTCAGGGAAAAATTTGTAAAGTAATTTTTATATATCCTGACTATTCGCTGAGTATTTAACAAGTTATGTTGGGTCTCCATGGTACTACTAATCTTGTAACTTGTTCTTCTACTTTGTTTTCCATACCTCATTTGTGCTTCATTAACCTTGCTTTGTCTCCAGTTCTCCATTTTCTCCTCTTGTACAGAACATATCTGATCATTTAATTTTCTCTGACAGGATTTTTCCCATTGTCCACTCCTTGCCCCTTGGTCAATTTCACATTCCTAAGGCATTCAAGGCTTCTGATGTTCAGTTCCAGGGTTTTCCACTCTTCCCTAACCCAGCTGTTGCCAAAGGCTTGGTCCTTGTCCCCAATGTCTATCCAATAAGGAGGACAAGGTTTTTGAGAAAAAGGAAAAAAATAAGGTTTATTGCTTTCAGCAAATGAGAAATAGGGGATTCCAGTCCCAAAGGCTGTGATTCTGCCCATCAGCAGGAACAGGGGGCTTTTAAAGAGGTGTCTCGAAGGCTACATTCTCCATGTTCTCTGTCTGGAGTTGTAATTCACTTGTTAATTTGGGAGATAGTCACTTCGGATTACTTTGTTTCTATGATGGATGTTACCCAAGGAGACAGATAACTCTACCTAGGATGGGGAAGAAAGGTAATCCTGTTTCCCCTGAGATTAGGGACAGGGAGAGATTAGGAAGGAGCAGGAAGAGAAGGAAAGAAATATGACTGTTTTAAAAATAAGTTGCAGTGGCAGAGCAGTAAGGGCTAACTTCAAAGCATAAAGTAAACCACTCTTAGGCCATGAACCACAAATAACTTTTCCTCCTCCAATTGTTCTTGTCAGGTCTTTTGGCACAGTGTGAAAAAGCTGACTAAAACACAATCCTACCAAGAGTGACCAAGGATTCCAATTTCTCTACATACTTACTAATGGTTATATTTTTTCTAGTTTTTTTTTTTTTGTTGTTGTTGTTAATTAATGTGAAGAGATATTGTAGTTTGATGACTTGCATTTCTCTGATGATTTGTGATTTTGAACATCTTTTCATATTCTTGTTGGCCACTTATTTGAAGCATATTTACTCAAGTACATTTGCCTTTGTGTGTGTGTGTGTGTGTGTGTGTGTGTGTGTGTGTGTGTTAGGTGCTGGGAGTTGAAATTAGGGCCTCACAGATTCTAAGAAAGCACTCTACAATTGAGCTCCAACCCTTACCGTATTTTGCCCATTTAAAATCAGATTATTAGATACATTTTCTCATTGTTGAGTTGCAAGTGTTCTTTATGTATTCTGGATATTAATCTCTTATCAGATATATAATGTGCAAATGTTTCTCCCAGTCTTTTTCACTGTGTTATTTATGTTCTTTGATGAACAAAGTTTTTAAATTTGAACTAGCCCTGTTTGTCTATTTTTACATCTGTTTGGATCATATCCAAGGAGATCATTGAAAAATCTAATGTCATGAAGTTTTCTCCTGTGTTTTCTTCAAGCAGTTTTAGAGTTTTAGGTCTTACATATAGTTAGTTAATTCATTGGAGTTAATTTTTTTTATGGTATAATGTAAGATTCCCTTTAAGTTTTTGCATGTTGATATTCAGTTTCTTCACCACCATTTATTGAAAACACTGTCATCCCCCCATTGAGTCACATTGGCATCCTTTCAAAGGTCATTTGACCATGTATACCAGGGTTTATTTCTGTCTCATGATTCTATTCTTCTGGTGTATTTAATGAGTACTACACTCTTTGATTACTATAGTTTTATAACATGTTTCAAAATCAAGAAGTATATAAGTCTTTCAACTTTTTTTTTTCTTTTCCCAAACCAATTTTGCTCTCCAAGATCCTTTGGGATTCATAGGAATGTTAGGAGAAAAGTTTCATTTCAGTGATATATGTCATTGGGATTTTCACAGAATTGCATTTCGTCAGTACATTGCTTTGTGTGATGTGAACATCTTAATATTATATCTTTCAATCTGTAGATGTCATGTCTTACTATTTATGTGTGTTCTCTTTAATTTCTTTCAGCAATATTTTGTAGTTTTCAGTGTATAAATATTCTCCCTCCTTAGGTAGCTTGTAAAATATTTTATTTATATTTTATTTTCTGTGATGCTATGTCAAGTGGAACTATTTTCTTAATTTAATATTTGAAATGTCCATTGTAGTGCATGGAAACACAGTGGAGTTTTGTGCATTTATTTTGTATCTTGCAGCTTTGCTGAATTCACTTATTAGTTCTAGCAGGTGTGTGTGTGTGTGTGTGTGTGTGTGTGTGTGTGTGTGTGTGTGTATGTGTGTGTAATGTTTTATGTTTTCTATATATAAGGTCATGTCCTCTGTGACCAGAGATAATTTTATTTTCTTCTTTCCAATGTGGATGCTTTTTAAATTTCTTTTCATTGTCTAAGTGCTTTAAGTAGTATTCTAATACTACATTGGATAACAAGGAGTGACAGCAGGCATCTTGTCTTGCTTCAGATCTTAGAGAAAAAGCTTTCAAGTTTTCATCAGTGAGTATGTTGTTAACTGTGGCCTTTTACTAAATGGTCTCTATTATGTTGAGGTAGTTTCCTGCTTTTCCTAGTTTGTTGAATGTTTTTTTGATTAACAGACAGGGAGTCATGTAAAACGCTTTTGTTGCATCAGTGGTTTCATCGTCGTTCATTCGACTAATGTGGTGTATCACATTGACCCATTTTCATATGTTAACTCATCCTTGCATTCCAGATATAAATCCCATGTGGTCTTAGTGTATAGTATTTTTAATGTGCTGCTATATTTATTGTTGGTATTTGTTGAGGAATTTTTCATCAAGATTCATTAGACATGTTGGTTTATACTTTTTTTTGTAATCATTTTTGGCATTGGGGTAAAGGTGGCTTCACAAAGAAGCTCGAAAGTGTTCCCTCCTTTTTAAAAGAGTTTTAGGAGTAGTAGTGCCTCTTTTTTATACTTTTGGTCAACTTAACTAATTAAGGCATCAAGTCTGGATAATTTGCTACATTGATTTAATGATCTCCAGTAACCTATTTTAGACTTTGTTGATTATTTTTTCTGCCTAGGTTTGTTGTTGAGCCCCTTTTCAGCTGCACAATTTCCATTTTGTTCCTTCTTTGAAATGTATTTTACTTCCATGTTGATGTTTCTCTTCTGTTCATGCACAATGTTCCTGATTTTATTTAGATGTTTATTTGTGTTGTCTTTTATTTTACTGAGCATCTTTATGGTGTTTAAAAAGTTTTTTGTCAGGCAGTTCATAAATCTGCATTTTTTTTTGAGAGAAAGTTGTGCTTTATTTTTAACAATCTTTTTTTAAGCTCTAACAATTACACTTTTCCAGATGCTTCTTCAGGATAGAAGCTTTTAGGAGTGGAGTTTTTTTTGTTTGTTTGCCAAAAATGATTACAAAAAAAAGTATAAACAACATACTCACTGATGAAAACTTGAAAGCTTTTTCTCTAAGATCTGAAGCAAGCCAAGATGGTGGTTCCATTCCAAGTTTTCCTTGGAATCTCCATACTACTTTCCAGATTGGCTTCACCAATTTGCAGTTCCACCAGCAATGTAAGAGTGTGCCTTTTCCCCACATCCTGGCCAGCATTTATTGTTGTTTGTTTTTATGATAGTTGCCATTCTGACTAGACTAAGATGAAATCTTAGAGTTGTTTTGATTTGCATTTCTCTAATCACTAGAGATGTTGAACATTTTTTCATACATTTGTTGATTGTATATCGTCTTCTGAGAAGTGTCTGTTTAGTTCCTTGGCCCATTTATTGATTGGGTTATTTGTTTTTTTGGAGTTAAGACTTTTAAGAGCTTTATAAATCCTTGAGTTTAGTGTTCTATCTGATGTGCTTGTGGTAAAGATATGCTCCCATTCTGTAAGTCCTCTATTCACCTCACTGATTGTTTCTTTGGCTGAGAAGAAGCTTTTTAGTTTGAATCCATCCCATTTATTGATTCTTGGTTTTAGTTCTTGTGCTATAGGGGTCTTATTAAGGAAGTTGGAGCCTAAACCAACATGATGGAGATTTGAGCCTACTTTTTCTTCTATTAGGTGCAAAGTCTCTGGTTTAATTCCTAGGTCCTTGATCCACTTTTAGTTAAGTTTTGTGCATGGTGAAATAAAGACATTTAATTTCATTTTATTAAATGAGGATTTCCAGTTTTCCCAACACTAATTATTGAAGAGGCTGTCTTTTCTCCAGTGAACATTTTTGGCACCTTTGTCTAATATAAGATAACTGTAGGTGTGTGGGTTCATCTCTGTGTCTTCTATTCTGTACCATTGGTCAACTGGTCTATTTTGATGCCAGTACCATGCTGTTTTTGTTACTATTGCTTTGTAGTACAATTTAAGGTCTGGAATAGTAATGCCACTTGCTTCATTCTTCTTGCTAAGAATTACTTTGGCTATTCTGGTTCTCTTATTTTTCCAGATGAATTTCATGATTGCTTTTTCTATTTCTATGAGGAATGACATTGGGATTTTGAGTATTACATTGAATCTGTGTTGCCGCCTGCAGCAACGATACTGCGGGAAAGAATTCGGAGGCAGACTTGAAATGAATAGGTTCTTTATTCTTCCTTCTTCTAACTTCTCTCTCAGGCTCCAACAACCTCTCCAACTCCAACCACATCCTCTAACCAACCTCACCCGGTTATATACTTTTTGCCTTAACAAGTATACACGTGTTAACAGCTCAAACTTACAGGTGCGTCACATAGTGTTCACGGGTATAGAAAGATTCTTAGATAAATGCATGAATATCAGGTGAAAATACTTAAACACCTCTTATGGCTCTCAGCTAGCCGCCATCTTAGCTATCTCCTTATTAGGGCTCTTACAAATCTGTATAGTGATTTTGAGAGAATGGTCATTTTGACAATATTAGTTCTAGCTATCCGTGAACAAGGTAGATCTTTCCATTTTCTACGATATTCATTAATTTCTTTTGTTAGCGTGCTGTAGTTTTCATTGTAGAGGTCTTTCACTTCTTTTGCTAAGTTGATTCCCAAATATTTTATATATTTTTTGAGGCTATAGTAAATGGGGTGGATTTCCTAGTTTCTCTTTCTGAGGATTTGTTGCTGATGTACAAAAATGCCTTTGATTTATGGGTATTAATTTTATATCCAGCCATTTTGCTGAATTCATTTATTAGATCTAGAAGTTTTCTGGTGGAATTTTTTGGATCTTCTATGTATAGAATCAGATCATCTGCAAATAGTGATAATTTGAGTTCTTCTTTTCCTATCCATATCCCTTTAATTTCTTTCATCTGTCTAATTGCTCAGGCTAGGGCTTCAAGAACTATGTTAAATAGGAGTGGTGAAAGAACGTATTCCTGTCTTGTTACAGTTTTTAGAGGGAATGCTTTCAATTTTTCCCCATTTAGGATGATGTTGGCCTGGGGCTTAGCATAGATGGCTTTTAGGATGTTGAGGTATGTTCCTGTTGTCCCTATTTTTTCTAGCATTTTGAACATGAAGGGATGTTGTATTTTGTCAAATGCTTTCTCTTCATCTATTGAAATGATCATGTGATTTTTACCTTTGAGCCTTTGATGTGATGAATTACATTTATTGATTTCCTTATATTGAACCAACCTTGCATCCCTGGAATGAAGCCCACTTGATCATGGTGCACTATCTTTTTGATGTGTTTTTGTATTCAATTTGCCAGAATTCTATTGAGAATTTTTGCATCTATATTCATTGGTCTGAAGTTTTCTTTCTTTGATTTGTCTCTGTCTGCTGGTTTTGGAATCAGGGTGATATTGGCCTCATAGAATGAGTCTGGGAATGTTCCCTCTTTTTCTATTTTGTGAAATAGTTTGAGAAGTATTGGTGTTAGTTCTTCTTTAAAGGTCTTGTAGAACTCAGCTGTGTATCCATCCGGTCCTGGGCTTTTCTTGGTTGGTAAGTTTTTTTTTTTTATGGCATCTTCTATTTCTTTGCTTCAAATTGACCTATTTAAATTGTGTATATCATCTTGATTTAGTTTGGGCTTATCATATGTCTCTAGAAATTTGTTGATGCCTTTGTTATTTTCTATTTTATTGGAGTATAAATTTTCAAAATAATTTCTAATTATCTTCTGTATTTCTGTAGTGTCCTTCATGATATTTCTTTTTTTCATCGTAGATATTGGTAATTTGTGTTTTCTCTCTTCCTTTCTTTGTTAGCACAGCTAAAAGTTTATCAATTTTATTTATGTTTTCAAAGAACCAACTTTTTGTTCTGTCAATTTTTTCAATTTTTTTTAGTTTCAATTTTATTAATTTCAGCTCTGATTTTAATTATCTCCTGTCTTCTACTTCTTTTGGGGTTGATTCGTTCTTCTTTTTCTAGGACTTTGAGATGTAATGTTATTTAATTTATTTGTTGACTTTTTCTTTTTTGGAGGAATGAGCTTCATGCAATGAACTTTCCTCTTAGTACTGCCTTCAGAGTGTCCCAGAGATTTCAGTATGTTGTATCGTTGTTCTCATTTACCTCTAGGAATTTCTTAATCTCCTTCTTGATGTCTTCTGCAACCCACTGATTGTTCAATAGCATATTATTTAGTCTCCAGGTGTTCGAGTAGCTTTTATTTCTTTTTTATCATTGGTTTCTAATTTCATTCCATTATGATCTGATAGATGCAGGGTAGTATTCCTACTATTTTATATTTGCTTAGAATTGCTTTATGGCATAATATATGGTCTGTTTTTGGGAAGGATCCATGTGCTGCTGAGAAGAAAGTGTATTGGCTCATTGATGGATGATATACTCTATGTATGTCAGTTTAGTCTAAGTTATTAATTGTATTATTGAGTTCTATAGTTTCTTTGTTTAACTTTTGTTTGGAAGATCTATCCAGTGGTGAAAGAGGTGTTAAAATCACCTAGAATTATTGTGTTGTGGTCTGTTTGATTCTTGAACTTGAGAAGAGTTTGATTGATGAATGTAGATGCTCCATTATTTGGGGCATATATATTTATAACAGTTATATCTTGTTGATCTATGATTCCCTTAGCAGTATGAAATGTCCATCTTTATCTCTTTTGACTAACTTTGGCTTAAAGTCTACTTTATTTGATATGAGGATGGAGACCCCTGCTTGCTTACGTAGACCATGTGAGTGATATATTTTATCCCATCCTTTCACCTTTAGTCTATGGGCGTCTTTTTCTATGAGATGTGTCTCTTGAAGGCAACAAATTGTTGGGTCTGTTTTTTTAATCCAATCTATTAGCTTATGTCTTTTAATTGGTGAGTTTAGGCCATTAACATTCAGGGTTATTACTGAGACATAACTTGTATTACCGGTTATTTTTATTTTTATTTTTTAATTATTTTTGGTATTTAGTTTGACTTGGTTTTTCCTTTGGTTGGTTTTTCCCTTTATTGTAGTTCTTCCCTTTGCAGATTTTCATCCTCCTCATGGAATATTTTACCAAATATGTTCTGTAGAGGAGGCTTTCTTGTTGTAAATTCTTTTAGCTTTTGTTTATCATGGAAGGTTTTTATTTCATCCTCAAATCTAAAGCTTAATTTTGCTAGATATAAAATTATTGGTTGGCATCCCTTATCCTTAGAGCTTGGTATATGTTTTTCCAGGCTCTCTCCTGGCTTTCAGGGTCTGGATTGAAAGATCTACTGAGATGTGATTTGGTTTTCCCATATAAGTAATCTGACTTTCTCTCTTGCAGCCTTTAAAATTCTATCTTTATTTTGTATGCTAGGCATTTTCATTACAATGTGCCTTGGTGTGGACCTGTTGTAATTTTTGTCCTATAGGCCTCTTGTATTTGATTTTCAAGTTCATTCTTCCTGCCTGGGAAATTTTCTGATATTATTTTATTGAAGGGATTGTGCATTTTTTTGGTTTGAATCTCTACACCTTCCTCTATTCCAATAAATCTTAAATTTAGTCTTTTGATGATATCCCATAGTTCATGGATATTCTGTTCATGGTTTCTTACCATCTTTACTGTGAGATCAACTTTATTTTCAAGATTATATATTTTGTCCTCATTGTCTGATGTCCTATGTTCCAAGTGGCCCAATCTGTTGGTGATGCTTTCTATTGAATTTTTTAAGTGGCTTACTGTTTCTTTCATTTCAAGGATTTCTTTTTTTTTTTTTTTTCTTAAACTCTCTCTCTTTCTTGAAGTAATCTTTTGCTACCTGGATTTGTACTCTTATCTCTTTGTTGGTGTGATCGATGGTTGCCTGTATTTGATCTCTTATCTCTTTGTTGGAGAGACCAATTTTTGCCTGTATTTGTTCACTTAGGTCATTTTTTAAAAATCCCTTATCATTTTAATTATGTATATCTGGAACTCTTTCTCTGACATTTCACCTACTGTGCTTTCTATGGTTTCTATTGTTATAGTATCTTGGTTTGTTTGGGGTATTTTCCTTCTTTGTTTCCTCATGATGTCTGTGTATTTTCCTCTCTTGCAAGGTAAGTCTGAGGTATTACAGCTTCTGCCCTTTGGTCTTATAAGGTCCCTCCAGGTTACCCAAAACCTCACTTTTTAGGGAAATATCAATATTAGAGCTTTCAATGTACCCAATGTGTGTCCATATATCAGTTAGTTTATATTTTTATATTTACAGTTTTGTCGCTATAAACAGAAAAGATGAGATCAGTTTTCTTATACCATATAGTCTCTATGTTTGCATGGTGGTTTACAGTATCTAATGGTAGAAGGGGGGATTTAGAGTTTGGCTTAACACTAGAATGGTCAAAGAGAAGGTAGGGGAATGGAGGGAGCAAGGGGGGATGGAGGGGAAAAGAAAAAAAGAACAGGAGGTTGAATAAGATGGATATCATTATCCTAAATGTATGATTGATGACATGAATCACACAAATATACTTTGTATACAAACGATTGTATATAAAAAGATGATCTATATGTGCATTATGAATTGTAATACATACTACTATTATAAATAAAAAATAAATTAAAAAAATAAATTTATAATGTTGATCACCATAAAAAAAGAGTAAGATGTGAGTTAATAGAGGTATTAGATTATTTGACCAGCGAAAGTATAATCATTAGAATTTGGCTGTTAATAGAAGAAGCAAGAGATAGGCAACCCCATGTAAGATTCCCTGTTAGTTCACAACAGCATAACTGGTTGCACCTTTTGGTGCATCCTGGTCCCCAGGGACCTTAGTGATGTCTTACCTGGACCTTTTTGTTGTTCCTTGGTAGTAGCCTCGTTAACTCAGTTTTGTGGCAGTGGTAGCCTCTCGCCTATAATTATATTGATGTTGGGTTGTGTAGCTATGGAATTCCAATGCGGTGTGTCTCTTTGGACAGATGAGGGTTGCCTCTCCGATTTGCGGGTGTGGAGCGGGCCTCTCTCTCCAGATCTCCTGGCCACAGTGTGGTGGAGCAGGCAGTCTGGCTTTCTTCTCCCCACTCTCCTCCTCCTGTGTCTCCTCCCAGTCTAGTTGTTTTGGTGGGGTTTGGGCAGGTGGGCAGCAGGGCCGTTCCACAAGGTGGAGCCTGCAGTTCCTGGTACTGGTGATGGCGTGGGCCGGTGGTCGTGGTCGGGTGAGCTGATAGCTGGGCCACTCCTTCTGGCGGGTGTCTACCTCTTGTTCAGGTCGCAGCTGGGCAGGTCGAAGGGAATGGACAGGGCCCTTCCTCTGGTAGGGCCCTCTCTGCATGGGGGACCTGCTATTCCCAGCCCTGGAGGCTGTGGCTGTGTGAGCCAGGGGCCAGCCTGATGGCCTATAAATCTGCATTTTTTAGGGTTCGTTTCTGGTTTTATATTAGCTCCTTTAGCTGTTTCACACCATTTATATGTCTTGTAATTTTTGGTAGGATTTGAACATTTGAATAAAGAACTTACTTCTTGGATTTTGTATACTAGTTTCCTGAAGCAAAAGACCCTCCCCAAATGGCGGAGCTAGAGATTCTAGAATCTCAAGTCTTTTCTGGCCTTTTAGTCCCCCTGGTGTCTGCTTAGGGGACTGCAGCTCTACCTTGCCTCTGTCTTCTATTTTCAGCAGCTTTCAAACTCTATTTCAAATCAGTAGGTGCACCAAGTGAAACAAACCAGTCCTTTGAGCAGCTCCCAGGAAAGCCAGAACCCTGAAATTATGGTTAATTTCTTTTTTTCTATCCCAAAGGAGGAGCCCAAGGATGGGAGGTTTCCTCTTGGTTGCCGACACTTCCTTGGGTAGGTGGAAGAACACAAATAGAAATGTCATGAATTTTTTTTTTTTTTTTAACTTTTTGCTGGAATGACTTCTTGATTTTACACTGGTCCGGGTGCTGCAGTTACTCAGCTGTCTCCTAGCATTCTCACAGCATCTGCCTCTTATTGACATTACTCTTCTTCATTTATTTATTATTATTATTTTTTCTCTGTAAATTCCTGTATTTACCAATATACCTAGACCACCCTTTTAATTGAGTATTTGCTCAGTTGCTATTTAATTTATCTATCAACAGATGATGACAGAGATGTCCCAGGAAGCTGAATCTGGCAGCTGTGAATAAACTGGACTAGCAGGGCAGACACTAGCAACATAGAAATAGTCAGAAGTCCAACACAGTTGGGCAGGTAGGAGGTAATGAGTGCCTAGTCTTGGGCTGTTGGAGTGTTGGTGTAAAGGAGTAGGTAGATGTACAAGAAGCATTTTAAAGAGGAACGGCATCAGGGCACGATACAGTGTATGTGAATTTCTGCCAGTGCTGTTGTAACCTACCAGCAAATATGAAAGTTCTGCTGCCTATTTCCATAACACATTTGCCTGGTATTCAAGATCAGCAACTGCCCATTTTCTCTCTCTCTCTCTCTCTCTCTGTCTCTCTCTCTCGCTCTTACTCTCGCTCTCGCTCTCGCTCTCTCTCCCCATTCTCTCCCACTGTCCCACGACATGGATTCTATCCATGTAAAACTAATGACCTCATGTTATTTCAGATAAATGCATCTTACATGTGCATTTGTGTCTATGTAGACATTGTAACTCTCCTTATCAAGCCCATATTAACTCATAATCGAATCTACCAAATGTTGTTCAACTTGCCCTTATTCTGAGAAGCTTCTAATGCCTACATAAGATCCCACAGTATTCTCATTTCGTGAATACTTGTAGCCCATATTTGAAGACATTTATATGGTAAATGATTTCTCTGTGAGTTTCAATTATGTGCCTTGCCTCCTTAATGGCTAAGTCTACTCTTCTCATTTTTCCCTAATTCAAAAATGGGTACAAGTAAATTTTTGTCTCAGACCTGCAAAACCTGTGCAAGTAATTTGATATTTCAAGAAGCCAGTGGTTTAGTTAGCTTTTTTTTTTTTTTTTTTTTTTTTTTTTTGTCCCTCTGCTGTGACAGAAAGACCTGACAAGAACAATTTTCACCTTTGTTCTGGGCCTCACATGAGGCCAGACAATATGGCAGAAGGATGTGTTAGAGAAAAGCAGCTCAGGACATGGCAAAGAAGAAAAAAATTTACTTACATTCTGGAAAGGAAAGGATTGTGATGGATGTATTTCAATAATTAGCTTTGGGTGGGGGATTGAGAGAAATCAGATCAAATCACAAAATTTTTGAATAAGTAGGGAAAGTTGTTTTTTGTATAGGAAGTGATGGGTGAAAGATTCGGTTGAGCAGGTAGTTCAGTATGTGGTGAATTTTTGAAATTGCTTTTGATATGAGATACCTAAGTATATAAAGAAGGTCTTTCTATTTTTCTTTTTCTTCTTTTCTCTTCTTTTCTTCTTCTTCTTTTGTATAATGCTGTGACTAAAAGACCTGACAAGAACAATTTTCAAGAAGGAAAAGTTTATTTGGCACTCATGATTTCAGAGGTCTCAGTCCATAGATGGCTGACTCCATTGCTCTGGATGTGAGATGAGGCCGGACAGCATGGCAGAAGGGTGTGGTAGAGAAAAGCATCTCAGGACATGGCAAAAACAAACAAGCAAAAAAACAAAACAAAGAGAGCTCTGCTCATTGGGGATAAAATATAAACCCCAAAGGCACACTAGTGACCTATCTATTCTAGCCATACCCTATCTGCCTTTGGTTACCAACTACTTAATTCCTATCAGTGGATTAATCCAAATATAATTAAAATAATTAACAAAATATAAATTCCCTAAATTTATAGGGCTGTAAAATATGGCCTAATACATAGTCCTTTTCATCTTTCAAGATGTTAAAATTTAAAAAGAGGTGTGGTAACCTTCGCTCAGTTTTATACCTGAGTTGACATTGTATGACAAAGTTAAAAGAAATCATATGATCCATATGAGATACAAATGATGAACTTGGATAAGTAATAAGACAATTTGGTTGAATGATTAGAATAAAATTATTATTATTTAATCAATATCTTATGTGTCCACATAAAAAATATGAATAATAGTATGACTGAGGTGCAAGATGACATATTAATTTTTAACTAGTAGAAAATAAAGCCTACAATATTGCAGATATACAATGTATTCACTAATTACTATGTAAATTAATATTTTCATTAGTTCAAATCTGTTGAAGGACTGATTATGTGATGCAGATTTGAAGCTTATGGTATTGAAAGAACAGTCAGCAACAATTTGCAGTCCCACCAGCAATTTATGAGTGAAACTTTCCCCCCATAACCTCGCCAACATTTATTGTTACTTGTATTCTTATAATTGGTTTTCTGACTAGAATGAGATGGAATCTCAGTGTAGTTTTAATTTTCATTTCTCTAATTGCTAGAGATGTTGAACATTTTTTTCATATATTTGTTGACCATTCACATTTCTTCTTATGTGAAGTGCTTGTTCTGTTCCTTTGCCCATTTATTGATTGGGTTATTATTATTATTATTTTTTGTGTGTGTGTGTGTGTGTGTGTGTGTGTGTGTGTGTTAAGTTTATTGAGTCCTTTGTATATCCTGGAGATTAATGCTTTATCTGAGGTACAGGAGAATATCATGTGAAGTAAAATAAGCCAGTCCCAAAAAAACCAAAGGCTGAATGTTCTCTCTGATATGTGGATGCTAACCCACAAAAAGGTAGGGATAGGGAGAGGAAGAGTGGAAGTCTATTGGGTTAGACAAAGAGGAATGAAGGGAATAGGAAAGACAGTAGAATTAATCAGATATAACTTTCCTATCTGTACATATGAATACACGACTAGGGTAACTACACATCATGTATAACCACAAGAATAGGATCCTAATTAGAATAAAAAATACTCTATGTATGGACATTATGTCAAAATACACTCTACTGTCATGTATATATAAAAAGAACAAATAAAAAAAAGAAACAACAATCTGCATTGATATTGAGTTCTTCTGGGACTGCCATGTAGAAGAATGGTAGGTGACTGAGTGTAGTGTGTGAGCCTCATTCTTTTTAATTAATTAATTAATTAATTAGTTCTAATCTGTTATAATGACAGCAGAATGCATTTCAGCTCATAGTACACAAATGGAGCACAATTTTTCATTTCTCTGGTTCTACACAAAGTAGAGTCACAATATTTGTGTCTTCATACATGTGCCTAGGGTAATGATGTCCATCTCATTCCACAGTCTTTCCTGCCTCCATGCTTCCTCCCTTCCCCTCCCTCCCTTTTCCCTATCCAAAGTTCCTCTATTCCTCCCATGGTCCCCCCACCCTCATTATGGATCAGCATTTACTTATAAGAGAAAACATTTGCCCTTTGTGTTTTGGGGTTGGCTTACTTCACTTAGCATAATATTTTCCAACTCCATAAACCAATTTGGAAAGCAATATGGAGATTCCTTAGAAAATGTAGGATGGAACCATCATTGGACCCAGCTATCCCACCCCTCAGTTTATACCCAAAGGACTTAAAAACAGCATACTACAGTGACACAGCCACATCAATGTTTATACCAGCCCAATTCATAGTAGCTAAATTCTGGAACCAACCTAGATGTCCTTCCATAGATGATAAAGAACCTGTGATACATAAGGATGGAATATTACTCAGCATTAAAAGAGAATAAAATCATGGCATTTGCAGGTAAATGGAAGCAGTTGGAGAATATCATGCTAAGTGCATTAGCCTCATTCTGTATGGACATTTCGTCCTTACATACCCAGGGTGACCTTCAAGAATTGGTAGATCTAGAACACATGTAGGGAAATGAGGAGCCCCTGCTTTTTTACTTCTCTCCTAAGTGATTTCTATAATCTAATTCTTACAAATACCTGGAGTTTGGGTCAGTTTCCTGTGTGAACCTTTTTTGTCTCCTCAATAGTGAAGATGATAATACTACTATCATCTACTTCACAGGAGAATTACTGTGAAGGTTTATGAGTATTATGTTGATTAAGTTAAAAAATGAAAGTGGAAAATAATATTAATGACAAAGTTCAGAATTAATATAGGATATTATTGGTTATTGACATTGCTGTGGATGAATTGCTTTGTTATTTCCTATTATTATTATTCACAGGGCATGTAGGGAGAGTAGCATTATCTGAAGATCATAATGGGCTACCAAGGAATATTCATTGTCTTGTGATTGATTGCATTGATTGATCACCTATTGAAGGGCTTCCTGCTTTTCTTTTGCATAGGACATGACTTATGATTATTAGGTTGATATTAAAACCTGAAAATGTAGGTAATACATCAAAACAATTATTTGCTGGGGAGTCCTTTCAACTTTAGAATAGCATTTAAATGCGCAATCCATAGAATCACTTTTTCTTGAGATTTTCTTCTATTAGATTTGCTGATGTTTTGAAAAAAAACAAAGGCATGGTTAAAGCATGGAAACAGAGGGCTTCACCACATGGCCCTGAGAGACTGTGACCAGCCACTGGATCGTCCCAAGACACAGACTCTCTCTCTCTCTCTCTCTCTCTCTCTCTCTCTCTCTCTCTCTCTCTCTCTCTCTCTCTTTCTCTCTGTCTCTTTCCTAATGGCTTCCTTGGTGACACTTGTTTCCCATACATGGTAGCTGGGGTGATTTTACAGCCCTGGAGAGACCTCTTTAGTCTTGGAAGCCCCCGGGAATAACCCTGCCTGTTGATGTGTGGATTTCTGTGGTACAGTAAAGCAGAACTGGAGCAGCTCAGGGCATAAAAGTCCCCACAAGGTAGTGACAATGTTTTTGCCAGGTGAGCCTCAGGATACCTAGGAATCCTCTTCTTCAAGGGCTTTTCTCAGCAGCCAGGTCAGTTTTAAAACAAGAGTATAAAGTGGGCCAGGGACAGCATATTTTAGGGTATCATTAGTCACCACTTCTTTTTGTGAGTCTTTTCTTTCCCTTGTTTTTCATCCCCCAACCCAAGCACTCTGTGTCCTGTGTCTTGTCCTCTTTCTCACTGAGACCTGCTCTAAGAGAAAAATGTGAAGGCAACTAACTTTTTAAATAATGGCACATAGGGTGACCCTTTTCTAAGAGAAGGATAGATATTTGATCCTTTATAACGACTGCATGCCTCTGACAGGGAATTCCTAGCCATGGAATTAATGTAGACAGAAGGCTCCTGTCACTTTTGGAACATGCTGTGCATATCTCTATATTTGTTAGACATTGAATCTTTAAAATTTCTGTCATTAGAGCCTATGATATTTGGGATTTGTGATTTCCCTCCTTGAGAAGGGAATTTATGGTCCTACCATTAAGTGAGGGATGGTTACAATTAATCTTTACATGAAGAGAGTTTTTATTCCTATTTTTTTCCAGTCCTCCCTACCCATCATAGGTCCCAGAAAAATTAAGCATAAATTTTTCCTGTTAGTTCCAGTCCCTATCTTACTCTATTATCCACCACAGTCCTAGAATGCCTGGCATCCTAGATGTTCTTTAATGTTTACAACAATTAAAGTTTGCTTTTGTTTCATTGTTTGCTGTTATCATATAATAGACTTTATAATCCTATTTCATTCTCCATGTGCTTCTTTAATACAGGATCTATAGTGAAGCCACAATAATTTGTGGAACCTGGGGGGCGGATACAGAACACTTGCATGGTCTGTTTTTCCTCAGATGCCAGAGATGAGGGTTGAATAAAATGCCAAAGCATGAACTGGGACCTAAGAGCCTAATCTTTGAGGACAGACTTGAACTCCCTATTTTTTCTTGGTCTTGAACAATATAGATTAATAACAAAATCTGAGGACTCATATCAGAAGGTCAGGGTCTTGGCCAGGAGATGTGATCTGGATTGTCCTCTCTGATGGAGTCCCCAGTTCCTGCTGCACTTAGTTGTAAACTTCTTCAACAATGCTGTGTAGTTTCTTCCCCTATTTTCTCCTCTGGTTTTCTAATAACAAGATGTGAGCCAGATAAAGCTATTTTTGTTATCTAAGCTTCAGGTCTTTAACAAATAGTGAAGTAGATAATTTTTTAAAATTTTTGCTATTCTTGGAGTTTGTTTTTTCTTTCTTTTCCCTCTCATTTCTCTCTTTTCTTCCTCTGACCTTATTTTCTTCTCCTCCTGTAATTTTCTCACCTCTTAAAATGTTTCCTCATTATCATTTTTTAAATAACTATTAGAAAAATTTAGTAAACATTTTCTTTTTTTTTTTTTTTTTTTTTTTTACATTTATTTATTTATTATGCAATGTTGCAGTTGAACCCAGGGATGCTCTACCACTGGGCCACATTACCAACCCTTTTTGTTTTCTAATTTTGAGATAGGGTCTTGCTAAGTTGCTTAGGGTCTCCTTAAGTTGCCAAGGTGGCCTTGAACTTGTGATCCTCATGCCTCAGCATCCAGAGTCACTGGGATTACAGGCATGTACCACAATACTTAGTGGGTCTTGCCTTTAAAAAAAGTCACAGAGGCCAGGAAGGCCACACAGGGCAGGACACAGCCAGTCCCAAGTCCCAGGCTCCCGAGATCCCTAACCCACAGCCCCTCGTGAAACACTGTCTCCAAGACCTGAAACTGAGAGCCACTGGTCAGTCAGTCATGTGTTGCTGGAGATGCTGTGGCACAGGAATGGAACCCGCCAGCCACAGCTAGGCTGACAGATTACGAACAGTGCGGCAAAATTTAGTAAACATTTTCTTAAAAAAATTACTGAGACACCTCAGAACCTAAACAGCAGTTTATCAGAAAGACAGAACACATATGGCAGAGATCTAATAGATCATGTATTTGAATAGTCAGTCTTTCATAATAGCAATGAAAGGAAAAGGATATTTTATATTTTATAATAGATAAATGTCCTGTCTGGGGAAATCTTAATTACAAATCTTTAGAGAGGGTATTTTGGGATATTTTTAAAAAGTCATATTTTTTTTTCTTTTTTCTTTATAATAGTAGTATGTATTACAATTCATAATGCACATATATAGCATCATTTTACATACAAATGTTTGTATACAAAGTATATAAGAACCATAATTTTTTTTTCTTTTATTAATCATGAGAATGGCTTAGCCAGTGATGGGTACAGAGTCTGGGAGTGGGATATTCAATAACTATATTCAATAACTTGACAGTAAAGGACAAAATATTTTTTAAAATTTACAAATTAATTGTTATTTTTTTGTGGCAGGAGAGTATTAGTTTCCACTTCCAGTGAATTAAAAGAGTTTTAGCCAAAAACAACAGCAACAACAACAAAACCAAGAAAAAAAAATCAAAAATCTAATGGCAATACTAAGAACACATGAGAAACAAAAACTTTTTATTCCAAGTAATCATAATAAAAGCATGCATTTCTTTTTAGAGACTTTACATTTTAATTCACACATTGATCCTATGGGATAGGCTCTGTTATTGCTGACATGCTCATGTACATGGACTGCACAGGGGAACTCAATACGAGATATATATATCTAGAGTTCTTAACAAACTTGATTCCAATCAATTGATAAAGAAAGCGGATGAGAATCTGAAGGTTGAGAGCTTCTGAAAGTGAATATGTTCTACCTCTGGCTCCAATCATGTTACAACTCCATCAAGGGGCTCTTTAGGATGAGCAGTTACTTGTTCTGGCAATGTAAGCACATCTTCCAGTTCCATTACAGTCTCTATAATACTCCCTCAGTCAGGCGTGGCATGATCACTGTGGGTTAGCAGAAGATTATGAATTATTTCAGTCCTGAAAATATCTTTATGTGAGCCCTGATGTCTTACTTCCATTTGGATAGAATAGATTACTCTAAAAAGGAATTTTCTTGTTGCTTTCCCAAGTATAATTTACCCTCCCTTCACTAAGATCTTGCTAATGTAGAAATAATAAACTCATTTCATTTTAAATGATTTAAGAAGCAGCCTGTGGTGCCTGGGTTAAACATGATTCTGAGAGCACATCCAAGCTCAGAGGGGATGAAGGAAAGTTATTCTCAAAGTAGAAATATCAGCATGTGGACTGGACATTTCCATCTCTGCCCTAGATAAAGTCCTACTGCCTTCTGGAAAGCTCTAGGCATGAAGATTGTGATTGTTTGTAGTTGTATAATTTATGGAAAATCAATTTCATATTTTATATTGATTCTGTTAGACTTATATATGACTGTATTATTTGTCCTCAGCCCCTGTTTCACCAGCATGTAAGATATTGATTAGAAAGAAAGGAAAGGACAGATAGAAGATTTTTACTGAATAAATTCATACCACTATGTGTGCTTAAATTGAATGTGACTTATTTGTCCTTGGATAGATAATTTTTCTCCAAGCTGGTCAAAATTTCCTCAACATGACATACCTTAGAGTAGTAAGCTCAGGATCTCTGTTCTCTCTTATATCCCCCCCTTTGCCCCTGCACACAACCATGGGGAAATAAAATGGGTCCAGGGAAGTCAAGTTTTAACATATCATTAATCCCTGTCACTCTATTTTTAGGAAACCACTCATCAGGATCCTACCAGCTCCCCATGCCTACATCACATTGGTTTCATGGCAGATAATAACCACTCCCACTTTCAAACACCCATACTTTGTCTTAACTGGAATTCCAGGACTTGAACAGAAGTATTACTGGATGGCATTCCCTCTGGGTGCCATATATGTCATTGCTCTCTTTGGCAATGGCATCATCATCTCCACCATCAAGTCTGAATCATCCCTGCACATCCCCATGTACTACTTTCTGTGTATGCTCGCATTTGCAGACATGGGGCTCACTCTTTGTACTTTGCCCTCTATGCTAGGCATATTCTGGTTCAACTACAAGTTCATTGCCTTTGATGCCTGCCTTGTTCAGATGTATTTCATCCATACCTTTTCAGCCATTGAGTCAGGTGTGCTGGTGGCCATGGCCATCGATCGGGTAGTGGCCATCTGGAATCCCCTTAGGTACAGCACCATCCTAACCAACAGAGTGGTGTGCAAAACAGGGATGGCCATCTTGTCAAGGGCAGTCTGTGTGGTCTTCCCAGTGCCTTTTCTCATCAAGCGGCTTCCCTTCTACCGCTCCAACATCCTCTCCCACTCCTTCTGCCTCCACCAAGATGTCATGCGCCTTGCCTGTGCCAGCACCCGTGTCAATAGTCTCTATGGCCTCATTGCTGTTATCTTCACCAAGGGTTCCGACTCCCTCTCTATCCTCCTCTCTTATGTGTTCATACTCTGGACAGTGATGGCTCTTGCCTCCAGGGAGGGCCGGTGGAAGGCTCTCAACACCTGTGTTTCACACATCTGTGCTGTGCTCATCTTCTATGTGCCACTGATTGGGGTTTCTGTCATTCATCGCTTTGGAAAGCACCTGTCACCACTGACTCATGCCCTCATGGCTAATGCTTACCTTCTTGTACCTCCTGTGCTCAACCCCATAGTCTATACTGTGAAGACCAAAGAAATTCGAAAGAAGATCATCCAGATATTTGTTCAAACCAAGATTACTGCAGAAAGATAGTCTATCAGTTTTAGAGAGGAAGAGATCATTCTGTGAAAGCCCAATTAAGACTATGAGAAATTTATTTTTTAAAGTTTTCTGTGTGATTTGAATTAGGCAAAGAAAGATTTCTCTACTCATGGAGAATACTTTCTTTTTCCTAGGCTGAACTGTTTTTTATTTATTAGAGAAAGAGTGGCATCCATAAGAGCTGTACTTCCCCATAAACTTATATTTAAGACCAGGCACATGCCAGTTTAAGGCAGGAAATATTAATAATTCCACTTTTAAAAGTAACTCCTTTGAACTGGAATAAACCAAAAGTTTTACAACTTTTAAACTTAAGTTCATTAAATTAACATTCTAGTTTAGGACTTAGAAGTTGCCTCTATGAATTTAGTTATGGAAGAAACAAACTGTATTCATAAAATAATAAGAGAAACCTGAAGAGAATATGTCAGTAAAATAAAATATGAATCATAAAAATGATCACACTTTAGAATTAAGAATATATATATATATATACATATATATATATATATTCTTATGAGTAGGGGTCAGTGGTATTGTACAATTTGAGATCAAAAAATTGAGGGTGAGTTTTAGCTATTCCAACTGAGATCTGCATGACATTGGGAATTACCTTAATTTCTCTTAGCCACAATTTTTCATAAAATAGGAATAATATCATTTTGCATCCAGCATTATTACAAAATTAAATTTAATAATCATAAGTAAAGCTATCAAATGTGCAACTGTAAGAAATATTAAAGAACATTGAATATAAGGGAATAAAAGGACTTGTATTTATAGATTGTCTATGAAGTAAAAGACCCGTTGCCAAATCCTTTTAGGTTATTTTGTTTGATAATTATGATATCTATAGGAGCTGGGGGCAGTGGTGCACAAACTGTAATCCAAGGGAATTGAGAGGCTGAGGCAGGAGGATCACAAGTTCAAGGCCAGTCTGGGCAATCTAGAAAGGTCCTGCCTCAAAATAAATAAAAAGGTCTTGGGGATGTAGCTCAGGGGTGAAACAACCCTGGGTTCTATCCCCAGTACTGTAAACACACACACACACACACACACACACACACACACACACACACACACACATCAGTTGACATTTTTGGTTAAGGCATGGTATCGATCATTTCTTGTTGAATGTTGGACATCATAGGAGACAGGTAAGATGGGTTAGCCAGAAAGATGGTGAAGGTATTCACAGAAGAGATTTATAAACTCATAATGGCTTTTATTTGAGGGCAAGCTAAGTATAAGAAATGGAAAAAAACAAAGCACTTGTATACTCTGAGCTACCTGTATCTGTTTACATGGTCAGATTTTTTATAAAGTATTTGTCATTTGATTGTTAAAGTGAAACAATAGAATCTTTGATATTTCAGCAACTATTGATCAAATCAGTGGCTATTTTAGAGTTTGTAAGATTAATTCATGAAGATTTTGCATACAAATAAAGAGTATTTCCATTTACATTCTGTTTTAATGTACTTGAGGCCTTACCAGATTAATTCTAGTTAAGTAAAAATAAGCTTTTATTCTTAATTATATAAGCAAAAGAAATTATATTACAGACATACATCAAAATAATATAAGTATAAAATGTCATTTAAATGTTCTGGACTTTATAGATGACTTGAGGTCCACTATACCTGGAGGGATTAAGGGTTCACCAACATTAGCACAGCCGCCCTGAGACTGGAGCAGGAATACAGCTCCAGATCTCTTCCTGTTGTTGCTAATGAACCCTGCATGATGCATACCTGTATGGAAACATCACATGGTACCCCATAGTTTGTACAATATCTGTGCATCAATTAAAAACAAATAAATACAAACATGTATTAAGTAAAAAAAAAAAAAAGACTAAACCAAGAGGTACTTTCTCCAAATTGGGGCAATAGGTCCTAGAAACAGTAAAAAGCAACCAATATTTTCAAGGCATGAACCCTGTCTCTTTGAGCACATATTGGTCTTAGGTATTTTCATCCATCTGGGAACTTCAAATTTAAGTGAAGGCAAAGAATTCTAAAATCATGGTCTGTGTTTTAGAGACAAACATAAATGTTCTTCATAGCTATTTGAATTTGGTGCCTTAAGTAAACAAAGTTTGGCCTCAGAAACAAGTGTCATGGTGAAGGAGATTGGGTGTTTCTCTTTACCCACTGTCAGCCTCTTTCACGTTCCCCTTTGGAGGTGAAGATGATAGCTGCAGGTAAGTATTAGGAATAGCTACAGTATGATCTACTATACCATCTGTTAACAGAAATAGCTGACATTTTGGATATTATCTTATTATCCCCCAAATGAATGCTATGAGTGAATGTATTGAAAGCAACAGCTTAAGTGTTAACATACCTATGGATTTAAATGCTATCTGTGTCACTTATTATCTGTAATCTGGAATAAAATACAAAATTAATTTCATGTATGTATTCTAATCTATAAAATCTGCAGAGGGATATTGCTTATTTTGTAGAGTCAAGGAGATTAAGGGAGTTAATGTATATAAGATCTAGCTCAGGGCCTGGAAAGAATAAACATTCAATAAATATGAATTGATATTATAATTACTCTCAGTTGAAAAATATACCAATTTTGTATGCAACTATAATTCACCAATTAAAAAATAAATAAATAGAAGGGAGGTCAATATTGAAGAAGAAAGGGATCGGGGGAGGGAGGAGATAAGAGTAAGAGGAAAGTACTGGGGATTGAAATAGAGCAAGCTATGTTACATGCATTTATGAATATGTCAAAATGAACCCCACAATTATAAATAACTATAATGCCTTAATAAAAAATACACTGAGGCACATTTTTTTGTAACTTTATTAGGCTCAAATGGCAAATAAGTGGGCACAACCACAATTTGAAAAACATCACTTTACTGCAAGTCCATGCTGATCCCCAACCTTGTCTCTTGTTTCCTCTCCTGTGTATACTCAGGGCCTTCTTCTGTTTCCACAAGGAAACAACTGCATAATATCCTCAAAATAAGGAAGTATAATCTAGTCCCTCTCTAGGTAAGATTTCAGCTCCCCAATACTTATCAACGAAAAAAACTTAAAAAGGGGGTGATTTAGTGCACTGTGATTGAAAGTAAGGTCTCGGCATCAGTGTTGGCCTGGGAATGGTCTGTTATCTATCTGTGCTGAGTTCACAAGGAGTGTTTGGAAAAGATTATGACTTCTCAATGATACTGAAGAAAATAATAATAATAATAATAATAATAATTGTATTGATCTAAATGATTTGGAAAATAAAAACATAATTCAAAAGTATTTTATTATGGATAGTTTTGAGAAACATGGGTTTAAAAGGGATGCATTCTATATTATTTTTGTAGTTAGTTTAATATTTACATGTGTGTCTATGTATATGCACACGTATATATTCATGCACTTCAGCTAAGATACTACACAGTAATGAGGATGAAACCTAGAAGTCAAGGGCCCTGAAAAAAAAAATACAGTCTAATGTTGGAAGCAGGCATGTAAGCAAGGGGAATGCTTTCTGGGTATCTGAAGATCACCTGGAGATTGAGAAATGCTATCTTCTTTCCCAGATAAGGATGTCCCAAATTCAGAATGATTTTTTATTTGTACACTTAATCCTTTTAATGTTGCAAATAGATCCTATAATCAGAACTTCCAAGCTAAATTTATTGAACCATGATGTAATCCCAGGTTTTCTAGCTTTAGGACTCTAGATTATGACTTAACATTAACACATGTTAATCAAGAATCAAGGAGAAGCCAGATGCTGTGGCACATGCCTGTTATCCTAGCAGTTCAGGAGGCTGAAGCAGGAGGATCATGAGTTCAAAGTCAGCCTCAGCAATTTACCAAGGCCCTAAACAACTTAGTGAGACCCTGTGTCCCATTCTCTAGGTCCTCTATTCACTTCACTGATTGTTTCTTTGGCTGAGAAGAAGCTTTTTAGTTTGAATCCATCCCATTTATTGATTCTTGGTTTTAGTTCTAGTGCTATAGGGGTCTTATTGAGGAAGTTGGAGCCTAAATCAACATGATGGAGATTTGAGCCTACTTTTTCTTCTATTAAGTGCAAGGTCTCTGGTTTAATTCCTAGGTCCTTGATCCACTTTGAGTTAAGTTTTGTGCATGGCGAGAGAAAGAGATTTAATTTCATTTTATTACATGAGGATTTCCAGTTTTCCCCCCCTCCCAACGCTATTTGTTGAAGAGGCTGTCTTTTCTCCAGTGAACATTTTTGGCACCTTTGTCTAATATAAGATAACTGTAGGTGTGTGGGTTCATCTCTGTGTTTTCTATTCTGTACCACTGGTCAACTGGTCTATTTTGATGCCAATTTTGTTACTATTGCTTTGTAGTACAATTTAAGGTCTGGAATAGTAATGCCACCCGCTTCATTCTGCTTGCTAAGAATCGCTTTGGAACCAACCCCGATGCCCATCAGCAGATGAATGGATAGGGAAACTTTGGTATGTATATACACAATGGAACACTACTCAGCACTAAAAGAGAATAAAATCATGGAATTTTCAGGTAAATAGATGGAGTTGGAGAAAATAATGCTAAGTGAAGTTAGCCAATCCCCCAAAACCAAAGGTCGAATGATCTCTTTGATATGAAGATACCAACTTATAAAGTCAAGAGAGAGGGGATGAGAGGAATGAAAGAGCTTTAAATAGAACAAAAAGGTGGGAGGGGAGGGGGCAAACCGATAGGAATAGTGGCAGACTGAGTTATCCATGATTACCCTAAATACATGTATGAAGACACAATTATTGTAAAAATACTTTATATAAACCAGCAACTAGAAAAATTGTGCTCTTTATAAGTAATATGAAATGTAATGTACTCTGCACTCATGTATAACAAATTAGAATAATAAAAATTAAAAAAAACCCAGTAACTTGGAAAACTATGCTCTTTATATGTAATATGAAAGGAACTTCACTCTGCAAGCATGTATTACAAATTAAATTAAATTAAAAAAAAAGAATCAAGGAGGAGCTTCAACTTTATCTGGAATCTTTCAGATGGGCTTCTACCCTTGCTCTCTGTTCACATTCCACTCAGTGGCTGTGGTAAATATGAAAATTGCCCCCTAAAGAGGTCTATGACCTAGTTTCTGGAAAGTATGTTACATGGAAATGTGGAATCAAGGTTGCTAATAAAAATGACTTTAAGATAAGGAGATTATCCTGGATTACTTAGGTGAGCCCAGTCATCTAAATGCAAAAAATGAGATCAAAAGCACACATGCCAGGGTGATACCGTATGATATGAGGTTGACTTGAACTGCCATTTTTGGCTTTGAAGGAGACCACAAGCCATGGAACGTATACAGCCTCTAAGGGTTGGAGAAGATAAGGAAGTGAATTCTCCCCTAATGGTTTTCTGGAACTAAGCCCTGTTGACACTTCAGGCTAAATTGCTGAGGTTCTCAAGGTTGTCAAGGCTGACCTCAGACTTGAGATCTTCCTGCCCCAGTGTCTCAAGTTGCTGGGATTATAGAGCATGCTTCACTGTGCCTGTCTCCAGGGACAATTTTCAAATAATAATAGTAGTAATAATAATAATAATAATAATAATAATAATAATAATAATAATAATGTTTCTCTTATCTTTAGTCCACATACAACAATTATCTTCAATTGATATTTGTTTCTTATGAATAATTATATAATCTCCATTAGCAAAAAGCCACGGAGAAAAAGCTGTTTGAGATTAAATCTTTTTTTGCCTTGAATTTGAATTAAAGTTGCTTTAGAGTGATGTCCTTCAAATTCTTATTTAACAGAAAACATGTAAAGCATATCCTTAAGATCCACAGAGGGCCTTTTATCTATTGTCAGTTTTCACTGGGCACCCTCTTTTCCTCTCCTCCATCAGATCTGAAAAGATTTTATAGTCCTATCCCAGAAATGATCTTTGCCTAGAAGCCGTTTTTCAAATTTGAGAATATGATAACTGGAGATCTGGAGTAATAATTCATTGTTAAATCTAATAAACCCTTGTTCATTTATATGTCCTGTATATATTATCAAAGTGAACATCTGGATTTTATTCAGCCCTTCTTTCTCCTTTTGTATGATACTCTAGGTAGGTAGAAGATAAACACCACTTTCTATAATCTGCCTGCATATCTCAGCTAAACTGTTGGTTCCATTAGACGGATTTCCTGTTATCCATATTATTGTAGACAATAGTATTGACAAACTTTCTCTCATAATATGATAAAAGTGAGCTTTCTTCCAAACTTCACTAATATTTGTCATATTTTTTTTCTTTAAATGCTTTCTGATAGCCCTGAGAGGCCCTTGGGCTTCTGTTACCACTGAACTCAAAGCCCTTTAGTCTTTTGCCTACACTTCCTCCAGGCCCTATAAGCCTTTCCCAAGTCTCAATGATGCCCTCTCAGCTTCACTTGCTGCTTCCCCCAGTGGGTGAAGCTCACTGGCCCCAGCAGAGGCAATGCCAACTGCTACAGTTATTGGTTACAACAGCATCCTACTCCAGTTGACCCATCTGTTTCAGTTATCAGTTACTGCATAATAAGTCACCTCCAAAGTAGTGACTTAAAAGAAGAGAACACGTTTATTTTGCTTACTTATCTGAAATTTGGACAAGATTTGGTAACACTGCTCTGGAGGCTTCAGCTAAGGATTTTATGTTTTCAATACTGGGGATTGAACCCAGAGCCTCCTATATGTTAGGAAAACACTCTACCACTGATCTGTATCCATAGCCCAATCAGCTAGGGCAACATCACCTATGAAGGCTGTAATCTTGTTTATAGATATATTTGTTCTGTTGAAATATTGACTAGTGCTGGGTAGGTGGAATATGAGGAGTCCCTGAGAGGGTTAGTGAGTACTTGAACTCAATAACTGGAAGCTCAGACATCTAGATTAGATATAATGATTTCAGGGTCAATGGAATGTAAATGTCTGTTTAACCATTGGTAAGCAGATGAATAGAATAGAGACATAGAAAAAAAACACCAATGAAAATGTGTGGATGGTACTCAGAAAACTATTGATGTTTATGGGATTACACATAGGTATGAAGACTGAAGACTCCATATCCCAGAGGAAAGAAGAGAACTTGGACTGGTGATATTTTGGCAGCAAAAAAATGAGGTGGGGGAGTTATAAGGAAGAAGAAAGGAATGTCAGCTGGTTAACTTTAACTATAGCAGATGGATAATAAGGGTGTGCACACACACACACACATACACACAAATGGAAATTTTGGGGCACATTAATCAGATTTGGTTAGTGTTGTAGTCAGGGTAGAAATATGAAGCCCATTGAGTAATGATTGACAGATAATCAGTCATCAAGTATATGTGTTGAGCCACAAAGATGTTCAGTGCTGTTCAAAGACTTGAGTGTTTGACAGGTTATAAATCTGGCATGAAAAAGAGAAGATGTCAAAAGAAGCTTCATTCAGTATGAGGCAAAAAGAGAATAAAAGGAACTTAACTTCTTCCTCTATTTTATTTTAAGATTGTTTTCAAATGTCAATGCTTTTAAAATGAAAGAAATTGTTTTTTTTTTTTTTTTTTTTGTAACAAGGATTGAACCCAGAGGCACTTAACCACTGAGCTACATCCCCAGCCCTTTTTATATTTTATTTTGAGACACTTGATTAGGGTCTCACTAAGTTGCTGAGGCGGGCCTTGAATTTGTGATCCTCCTGCCTCAGCCTCCTGACTGGGATTACAGATGTGTACCACCATGCTCAACTAGAAAACCCTGCTAAACATCACTGTAAAAAGAGATATGAGTGAAAGATTATGGTCTGTGTTATTTTTAAAATGATGGTTTGTTTGTTTTTAACACATCAGGACCCCCTTGGCTCCTTCTCTGCTCAGTATTACATTCAGTGGACAAGATTGCCAACTTACTTTCTTGAAGAATAAGGCCAAGAAGGTGTTTAATGACGGTGTCTTCAAAAGAGTGATGGTGGGCTTTTGTGGTGAAATATGTAAATATGTATTTGACTTCATAACTTTTTTTTTTTTTTTGTGTGTGTGTGTGTGTATGTGTGGTGCTGGGTTGAACCCAGGGCTGTGTGCATGCAAGGCAAGCACTCTACCAACTGAGCTATATCCCCAGCCCCAAGACTTCATAACTCTTTGCACATCTTTCTCCATGTCCATTGTTTTTCACACAGAAGTTGCTAATAATAGTTTAAATTTCTCCACAAGATCTTCTCATCAAAGCTAGCTTGGCTGCTCATGTTCTTCTTCCCATTTTCTCTTTCCTGACCTGCCTCTTCCTAGCTATGTGCAGCTGTCCTGAAGTTGAAGCATATGAGGAAGAAACATTTTATTTTGTATGCCAAGTAAAATTGAGACCAAATTTATGTGTTTATGTGCAGCACTTTGTGGGGGCCCTCAAAGGGGACCCTCAAATTCTGTGGCAATTGTGCTGTTTATATATTTGATTAGATAGTCATGCATCAATTTGCTTTTCTTTTATTTTCAAATTTATAGTGAGTTAGTTATGTTTAGTGGTTCATATCTGATAAGCAATTTGAATTGTGTTATAAACTGCTGACAATTGATGAACACTCAGCAATGACAATGATAGGTTTACAGTTCTAGCAGTTCAGATGCTCGTGTAAATATTCTACATCTAGGATATATAAACGTGTTCTGCCCAAACTTTTTAGAACATGCCTTCTACTCCCTCTGATGCATTCATCATTAACACATAACGAATTTGGTCATGTGTTCAAAATAAATTTTTTCTATACAACTTGTTTTTAATTTTTTAAATTAGTGCATTATAGGCATACATGATATTGCATTTAATTTTCACATAAGCATACAAGTACGTATAAAATAAAATTTGCTCCATTTTCCCCTAGTACTTCCCCTTGTCCTCCCCTCCCTGTCCCATTCCTCTTCCTCTAATGATCTTCCTCTATTATAGATTTTAAAAAATTGGTAATTAGAGATATACATAAATATGGAATTTACTGTCGTATATTTATATATGTATATAGATAATTTGGTCAACCTCACTCTGCAGTCCCTCCCTTCTCCTCTCCCTTCTCCCTCCCCTTCCTTTGCTCCACTGTCTTCCTCTATTTTCTTAGGATCCTCCCATGTTTCTCTTTATTTATAACTTGTTTTAAGATGTAGTTAAGCATGAAGTTTGATGTATCTCTGGGATTCTTATTTTCTTTCCTCATAGAAAACATTCTTGCCTTGTTCCAACCACCCCCATAATCTGATACAAAAGTATATTTTACTTTTGTAAAAAGAATAAGGTAAAGGAGTTTCCATGGTCCTGAATGGCAGAGGCATATAAAAAATCAAGGCTCTTTCTGTCTTTCTTTCTTCTTTTTAGATATATCTGACAGTAGAGTGCATTTTGACATGTTATACATGCATGGAGTATAACCTATTCTAATTAGGATCCAGTTCTTGTGGTTGTACATGATGTGGAGTTATACTGGTTGTATATTCATATATGAACACGGGAAAGTTATGTCTGATTCATTCTACTGTCTTTCCTAATCCCATTCCCCACCTTTCCTTCATTCCCCTTTATCTAATCCACTGAATTTATATTCTAACACCCTACCCCTTGTTGTGTGTTAGCATCTACATATCACAGAGAATATTCAGTTTTTGTTTTTTGGGATTGGCTTATTTCACACATAGCATGATAGTCTCCAGATCCATCCACTTATCAATGGAATATTGCTCAGTCATAAAAAGAATGACTTTATGACTTTTTCCAGTAAAAGGACTTAGTTTCTGATTAGATATGTGTCAGTATGTTTTATATGATGTATGAAAAGAGAATGTTTACACCTTTAAAAACAAAAAGTCATTACTATGGAGCAAAAGCCAGAATTATATCTGGATTGTGTGGTAATTCAGGTACTGAAAAACTCCAGATAGAGATTGCATAGAAGCAGTCAAAAAGGAGACAGATTTTACAGTACATCAATGTATTGATTTCAATACATAGAATAGATATTTTGAATGTTTTCATGATAAATGTTTGAAGAGAAAAATGCTTTACTTGATTTAAACATTATACAATGTATGCACATATCAAGACATTACCTGGTACTCCACTAGTAAGTACAATGTTTACGTTTTTATGTACCAGTTAAATGCATTTAAGTTAAATTTTTAAAATGAAGAGAGGGGGAAAGAAAGAGATTGATTCATATGGTTATATTTTAAGGCTATTAACATGAATAACATTTGGAAGAAGAGGTTTACTGAGATAACAAGTGATATATTGAGAAATATCCGCACTTTATATGAGTGGAAGCAGTGAAGGCAGGCAAGCAAATGGCAAGTAGAAGTACAAGACAGGGAAAGGTGCTGTGAAATTAGCAAGAGGATTAAACAGAGAATTGTAAATATTTGAAATTTAGCCAAAGTGATCAAATTGAAGATGAATTCAGAAAAAAAGTGGATTTGTTAATTAAAAAGAGACCTGAGCTGTGAAACATAGTTTTCATGTAGCAATGAAGATAAAAGTCAGACTGTAGAGGCCAGAGGAGAGATTGCACAGTGAGGTTAGCATTTGATTTTGCCACCTCACAACCCCATCAGAGAATAAGGGCATTGAAAAGGTATCTTCCACTAGTCTTTGTTATCACAGTATTTGAAAAAAGTGTGTGTGTGTGTGTGTGTGTGTGTGTGTGTGTGTGTTCCATGCATATATATTCCATGGTTGATTAACTTCTTTCCCTACTCTACAATGCAGTATAGTTATGGTTTATAGTTATGAATCTGTTTAAGCCAAACAATGAAGACCTCTTCTAATATATTTATATGCTATATTTATTCATTCAAAATGTATAGATAGGCACTACTATACTAATATATTATCTATATGATAACACATAGAAAGTATTTTTGAAGAATGAGATAAATACATATAAGTTCTATGACTTTCTCTTTATAGGATAATGGATTATAATAGGCTTTCTTGGAGATACATGCTCTCTATTTACACAGCATCAATATTGAGGCCTTGCTGCCTTGCTGATAAAGAATTGTACTTCCCAATCTCCAAACATGTGCATTTGCATTCTTCACAAACCAAAAAGGAAAAACAATTTCTATTGAAAATGTAAACTCCTTATCAATCTTTCAAGCTTATTCTTTATTTGCCTATATTTTCTGTCTATTTCATCTTGGTAAGCTGAACCACTTAAGATCTCAGCAATATTTACTGCTATCTTATTTCTCATCTTTATTTTAAATCAACTAGTCTTTTTCTTCTCTGTGGAGTTTGCTTGCAACCATAGGAAACCCTGAGACATAGTCAAATCTCAATTTACAAACTTCAGAATCAATAGCTCTTAATCTGAACCTAGCCATTCCACTAGGAAACTGCACGACCTTGAGCAAGTTACTTAACTGATCTGAATCTCATTTCCTCTCTGTGTAAAATGTCCATGACACCTATTTTCAAAAGTTATTGGGAGAATCTGCTGAGATAATATACAAAAGAATTATTTGTGTTAAAAAATTAAATAAAATTAAATTAAAATTACAGGGCGTGGTAATCCCAACACTTTGGGAGGCTGAGGCAGGAGGATCGCAAGTTCAAAGCCAGCCTCAGCAATGGCGAGGCACTTAGCAACTCAGTGAGACCCTGTCTCTAATAAAAACACAAAAAAGGGCTGGGGATGTGGCCCAGAGGTCGAGTGCCCCTGAGTTTAATCCCCGGTACCACACACACACACACAAAAAAAATAATATTATACTCTAATGTAATATCACTTGCCTTTTAATTGTCTGTATGCATATTTTCTAGATAAATATTCTAGAAATTGAGTGTAAAATGGATTCATTTTCCTCATAAACCTGGAGGTTACCATAATGACTGCATTTTGTTAGTGTTAAATACATATTTGTTGAGTGAATAAATAATCCTCCAGCAAGCTGTTTGCATGCTTAACACAATTCTTAAAACAGGCATTAGCATCAATGTAAAAGCACATTGCATTTGACATATTCATCCTCATACATACATGTACTGTATCCTTAAATCTCTTCCTTGTGCTGAGAATTTTTACATTTAAATAAATCCCATAAGTAGTTTTATTTTGTAAAAATTTACTGGTTCATCTACTACACAGCAAAATTGGAGCCATTCATGTTGGGTCAAAAGAGTAAAGGCAGAACATGTATTTGTATACTAAGTATTTGACAGAAACTAGAGCTATGTTAACTCTATGGAGAGCTGATATAACTTAAAAGAAAAGGTATATGTTAAGTAAACACACATGAATCTGATTTAATTTCATCAGAGACACCCTTCACCCCTTATATATCTAGAAACATAGATAAATGTTGCTTGGTCCTGTAACAGTTCTCTTTTCTCTATCTAAAAATAAAAATAATATTTCATATACCCAGTTCTTCAATAGAGCTATAGGGCTTATTGGACTTTTCTTGATGTAATTATTATTTATTGATAACTAAAGGAAAATATTACTTAACATTACAATAATAAACATAAGTGTTATCTGTATAAACATATAATTTTATATCAGTGATGTTCATCTCCATCCCAAAGAATAAAAATTACTATATTCCTTATTTAAACTGGATTTTGTGACACCAGATATTGAAATGCATGCATTCCAAAAAATAATATATGCAGAACAAGAATGACTTGTCTTGTATCTTCACTCGTAAGCCTCAACAACCCCACATTTTACCATATGTGCAAAATTTGATTGCAATGTAAGTGCTGAAAATGGAACCATTACCTTTTTCAGCATCAACTTCTTTATCTGACATGTGACTCTGTTCCACTAACTCCTGTTCTTTCTCCCTTGGAACACTTGGAGGATCCGTCTCCGTATCTGCTTGGTCCTCACACTATAGACAATGGGGTTCAACACAGGGGGAAGTAGCAGGTAGACATTGGCCATGAGTGTGTGCACTACTGGTGATAAGTGTTTTCCAAACCTGTGGATCATGGTGACACCAATGAGGGGAACATAGAAGAGGAGTACAGCACAAATGTGAGAAAGACAAGTGTTGAGGGATTTGAGCCTTTCAGCTCTGGAGGCAATGCTCAGCACCATCTTCAGGATGAGTACATAAGAAAAGAGGATGATAAGGGCATCTAGCCCCAGTGTGAGAAGGACAATGATGAGGCCATAGATGCTGTTGACGCGGGTGCTGGCACAGGCTAGCCGCATTGCATCTTGGTGAAGACAATATGAATGCGATAAGATGTTGGAATGGCAGAAGGGCAGTCGCTTTATAAGGAATGGCACAGGGAAGACCACACAGACTGCCCGGGTGAGGACAGCTATTCCAATGTTTCCAATAACGCCATGAGTGAGGATGGAGGCATAGTGTAACGGGTCTCGGATAGCCACAAATCTGTCAAAGGCCATGGACACTAGAACTCCAGATTCTACTACTCCAAAACCATGGATAAAGAACATTTGTGTGATGCATGCATCAAAAGAAATCTCAGGGGCATTGAACCAGAAGATGCTGAGCATAGTTGGCAAGGTGGACATGGAGAGACTAACATCAGTCAGAGCCAAGAGAGAGAGGAAGTAGTACATAGGCTCATGGAGACTCTGGTCCACCTTGATGACTGCCAGGATGGTACCATTCCCCAAGAGGTTTAGTGTGTAGAGAAATCCCAGTGGAAAGGCCATCCATGGGTTCTTGTCAGGCATCCCTGGGATACCTGTCAGAATGAAACTACGGTGATTGGCATGTGATGTGCTCAAGTTCATCATGGTTTTCTCAGCACTGGATGAAGTTGGACTCTCCCACTTAGCTCACAGCTCCTAAATTGAAAATATATTCTCATATGAGATAAGTATATGACTTTATGAGTACACAGATTAAAAAAAAACAGGGAAGAATTGGGTTAGAAACCAGTGTCAAGACACTTTCTGTATCACTTTGTATTTTTGCTTCCTAGAGAGTTGCATGTAATCTCCTCCTTTTCCTTGAATTTAACTTGTTCTTCTGAAAAATGGAGATAAGACTGAACACCCAAGGTTTATACAAGAGAGAATTTGGATTGCTTCTCCTTTGGCAACCCTCAAGGTTTGGCAGAAAAGATTCAGCCATATCCAAGGACTTAATAACAGAGCATTTAGCTAAATAATAATAACTTTGAAATCCCACTTAACTCAATGCCATTGCCACATGTACCTATACAGAATCCCACCGCCAACACAAATCCATATCAAATAAATCTATGTGAGTATACTTAAAAAAAGAACACATACACATACACACACACTGCCTATGATTTTTCTTAACTTCATTTTAAGATAGCAAAAAAACAGAATAAAGTTTACTGGCCCCTCATATAAAATACACAGGAATATATCACACACAGACACACACACACACACACACACACACACACACACACACACACACGTTTTATTTTGAGAGTTTTCTAACACACAAGGAGTTTGGAAGCTATTCCTGGAAACGCTTCCTTCATCCTACCAATATTTAAACAATTTCCAAACTTGTCTCTAAACATCTAATTTGTGGAAACAAAAATTAAAGATTTTTTTTAACAGAAAAAGATGTTTGAGATTTTAGTCACTGATGTAACAGATGTAACAGAAGCTGTAATAACTTAACGGGTCCTCAGGAATAGAGCAGACCTACCATTACTGGGAATAAACTGTATTCCTTCTTCCTATTTTTTAAAACTAATTAATATTATAGCCTACTTATTTCAGATTCCCATAACTGATATTTCTGTATCCACTGGTGCCATCTCCCAACAGATTCTTCATTCTGTAGTCAGAATATGTTTTTTCATATTAGAAATCTGATTTATTCATCATAAGCAACGGTTCCTTTAGGCTTCCAATGTACTTAGAGTCCTAAATCGCTACAGTAGTCTTCAGGGTAAGCATAATTTGTCCCCCACCCTGTTTCTCTAGCACTACTTTATACTATTTACTCTTCCTTTGGTCTCTCTTTTTTGGGGGGGTGGCAGGCATGTACTGGGGATTGAACACAGCGGCACTCAACCACTGAGCCACATCCCTAGCCCTGTTTTGTATTTTATTTAGAGACAGTGTCTGACTGAGTTGCTTAGTGCCTTGCTTTTTCTGAGGTCGGCTTTGAACTTTCCATCCTCCTGCCTCAGCCTCTGAGCCCCTGGGATTATTGATGTCGCCACTGTGCTGGGTGGTTTGGTCTCTTTAATCTTGCTGTATTTGCAGTCTTTAAATTCCTGGATCTCACTAAGATACTCCCTGATATTGTTTTTTTTCTTTCTTTCTTTTTCTTTTTTGGTACAGGGGATTGAACCCAAGTGTATTTTACTACTGAGCTACATTCCCAGTCCATTTTTTAAAAAATATATTTTTGTTGTTGTTGACAGACCTTTGTTTTATTTATATGTGATGCTGAGAATGGAACCCGGTGCTTCACAAGTGCTAGGCAAGTGCTGTACCACTGAGCTACAGCCCTAGCCCTTCCTCCCCAACTCCAGTCCTTTTTTATTTACTTATTTATTATTTTTTTGAGACAGGATCTGGCTAAGTTGCTGAAGCTAGCCTAGAATTAATGATTCTCCTGCCTCAGCCTCCCAAGTAGCTGGGGTTATAGGTGTGTGCCACCACGCCCAGCTTGATATAGGTTTTATACAAATGTTTTCCCCAGTTCCTCTTGCTTACACCTACTCTTTCTAATGCTTCCTTTTTCCTAGCCTATCTGTCCTTCTTAAGTAAGTTATTTCTAAATGCTTATGGTAGTTTAAGACTTCTTTGTATGCTGCTTTCACATTCTGGAATTTTTCTTCTTATAAATGAATATAGTTAATTACACATTATATAGGTATTTATTAAATCTCCCTCCCTCTCTCCCCCCCCCTCTCTCTCCCCCTCTACACCCCTCCATCTTCCTAAAGTTAAATTTCCATGAAGAAAAAAAATATTTTTTTTTTTTCATTACCTCTTTGAGCACATGCAAAGCATATATGAGCATTCGCTTACGTGTTGAATAAGGGAACAAAATAATGAATGAATATGGATATTTGAATATCATTCTAAGAAGTCTTCAAAAGCTGCAGACATCTCCCTGACCTTTTTCATAATGATTGAAAATCTTTAATTAGAGGGAAAATGTTTTCTTCCAAAAGGTCACAGGCAGTAACTCAAGTGGGGAATTTTTGAGAGGTACTATAGTGTCTTTTATCTCACATGTGTACTTGTGAGAAAAGAGGGAAAACAAGTTTCAAGAAGGGGATCAGACCCATGAAACCAGATGGCTTCCTCACTCCTGCCCATGATTTCTCTGCTGTAGGATAAGGATTTGCTGTTTGGGAAACATGATTACGAAGAAACTATTTTCTGTTGGAAATGTTAGGAATCTTGAAAAGTAGTGGAGTTCACTTACGAAAATTGTGTTGTTTCTTCTAAAGAGAATTCAGGTTCTCTCCAAAAAATAACCAGGGCCAAATCTAAGCAAGCACTTGTGGTGCCCTTCTAAACTTCTGGCTGTGCTTTGAGGAAGGAGCTTTGCTATACTTTACGTGGTAGGTAGGTGGAGCCACACTTCTTCAAGTCTGCTGATCCCTCATTCAAAACAACTCTGAAGGCTTTCCGTTGGCTCATCTGCATTGTTATTTTTCTTGGGAAACTCTTGAAAAATCTTCCATCAACTCTGAGTCTGTAGGGCCAGCTGAAGCACTGTCCTTCAATGCAAATAGTTCATTCTTGTTTACCCCTCCCTTTTTACCATTTTATGGTCTGCTTTTTTTTTTTTTTTTTAACCTTAATGTGTTTTACCCTATCCTCTCCTTCCCCCACACTTATTCCTATCCCCATTCTCCAACTTTTCTCATTTCATTTTCTTAACTATTCAGCTCTTTATTTTCTCTATCACCTAATGAAATTCTTGTTTATTCTTCCTCCATCTACTTTTTATTTCATATTTTCTCCCATACTATGTCCTCTCCTACACAATATCTTCTTTTGTTCCTAATAATGACACTCATATTTTACCTTTTCTTTCTCTTAGTTTTCCACCAATGAATAACACTGTAGAATATTCTCATCTGTCTTGATCACCTCTCTTTCTAGAATTTCTTTGAGAATTTAATAAAGTAGTAAACATAAATAATCCTACCCAGAATTTCTGATGTAGTTGATATGAAAAAAGGTCTGTGCTCCAAGTCAGCATTACTTTGGCTTCGTCCTTTCTTGAGACTAGCATGCAGAGCACTTATGAAGATTACTCAAACCTCTGGTGGTATATGAAAACATTATGATTCAATAAGGATTTTACAGCTACTTTGGAAAATATCCCTTGAGGTGCATAATGTAGTGCCACCTGGGCCATTCCATCCTGACCCCTGGAACTTTCAATCCTTCCTTCATCAGCCAGATAACCCTTTCTGCAGTCAAAATATCTCAAACTTTCTTCATTTTGATTATACTAGCATTCTCTGTCTCTTTCTCTGTCTCTCATTATTCCAGCCCAATTTTGGTACAGGTCTTTTAACTCTAAAGCTAGTCTCACTCTCAATGATGACATTGTGTTGTAATTTTCCCTGTTAAAATAAGGCTAGAGACACTCTTTGTTTTGAATGGAGAGGATGATTGTCTAGACTCTGTCAATCAGAAAAACACAAAGTTCTTTTGAAATTTGGATTTTCTGGGTTATAATTCTAATCTACAACATATAGATTGTTTCACTTGTTTTAATGCATTTTGATGTAATGATACTTTTTGTCAATAGGGCAATTCTTAAAATTACAGCAACAGCTGGTTCCTCCATTTTGTGCCTTTGTGAAGTAAGTCCTTAAATTATCCACAGACCCTTTCCACCACCTCTTTGTGTCCCTTTTGATCTCATTTATTTTCCTTTGTAGGTATCTTCATCTTCTCATAGTAGATATCAAAAAGCTGAATGTAAATAATTATGGTGATACTTTTTAAATCCATGACTTAGAATGTATGGTAGAATTTTCTGTATTTATCATTTTTGACTATTGTTGTTATCATTTAATTTAAATGTTATATTAAAACAAAGCATTGTGCATAATTGGTTAATGTGATGTTTTGGCAGATGTATGCATTCTGTAATATTTAAATCAGGTTAAACATTTATCTCCTCAAATATTTCTCAATTGTTTATGGTGAAAACTTTCAGAATTCTTTTTTTGTAGTTTTTTTTTTTTAAATGTACAGTAAATTACTTCCATTTATAGTCACCACAAACTCTTGCTCCTATCATCCTGTACTAAGTACTCATTGATTAACCTTTCCCCATCCTCCCCTCCATCTTGCTGTGGTAGCCACAATTCTATTCTTAACTTCCATGAGATCAACATTTTTAGGTTCCACAGATGAGTGAGGTCATCTGTGGTTTATTTCACTTAATATAATGTTATCCAGTTTTGTGGGGGTGGGTGGAATCAGCTGTTCTGGTGGCCATGCCTTTGGTTGTCATGTGGTCATCTGCTTCCTTTTGAACTATGCTACTGTTTTCACTCTTGCTATGATTGGCAAGATTGAAGCAGCAAACCTGCTGCAGAGTTTGGGAGCTATGGTCTTTGTGCATTATCTCATGAAAAGTCTTACATTTTGCCTTGCAATGTCTCTCCCACCCACACTGCCTCCATTAGGATTCCAGGAGGCATGCCTGCACTGACACCCAAGTCAATGGCACCTATAGTCTGTTGCCTGGGATCTTCATCATTGTCCTAGATACCTTGACCATTTTGAGCCCTTACATTCTAATATTCCAGGCTATATTGGGCATTGTTTCCCAGGAAGATGCTCAAGACTGTCAACATCTGTCTTATGTTTGTGTAGCACTAATCTTCCAGTGCTTATCATTTGCATGATCCTGATTGATTACTTCGGGAAGCAATTAACACCAGTAATATACACATGGTCAATATCTACTCTCTGTTCCATCCTGTTGTGTACAGTGTCATATCAAGCATATCTGATGGCAGATTGTACAAGTATTCTCTGGCAGCAGAATTGGCCCTTAATGACATCTACTATTACTTCTGGAAGTCAAATCAGAGAAGTATCCAATGCAGCACTTCAAAATAGAAGTTCCTCCAGAAATGGAAATGCTCTACTATCTCTGCTAATATAGTAATCACTAGCCACACACAATTATTGAGTACTTGAATCTTGGCTAGTGCAAATAAATAACTACATTTTAAATTTAATTTTAGCTAATTTACATGTAAATTTAAATAGCCCCATATGGCTACTAGTGGCTACTTTATTAAGCAGCACATAACTAATATGTATATGTCATGCCATTGCTGAGTGATTTTGATCAAAGCAAGAATAGTTTGATTAAATTAATACTTTTTAAATAACAAAATGTTATATAATAACTTTTTAAAATTGTTAAAATTCACAGATTTCTGTTATATACCCCTGTAAGTTTTGACAAATACATAGAATTATGTAACCACCACTGAAAACAAAATAACAGAAGAATTTTATCACATCTCCAAATTTCCTCACATTTCCCCTTTGTGGGTGACTCCTCTATGCATATACAACCCCTGACAAACATTGATTTATTCTCTATTCTTGTAATTCTTCTTATTTTCAGAGTGTCATATAAATGGAACTCTCTAGTATGCAGTCTTCTGTGTCTGGTTTCTTAGCATGATGCACTTAAGATGAACCCATGCTGTTGCATATACTGAAAGATTATTTATTTTTATTGCTAAATATTTTTTTGTCTTATATCATTGTTTTAAGTTTTTCGAGACAAAATTCCAGACCAATCTTGCTCCATTATAATCACTCTGATGTTCGGTGATGAACACAGGCTGTGTATTTTCTTGTGACTGTATTTATTTACATATCTTATAAAATAAAGTGTATACTTGTAAGGTGTTGGAAGCAGGAGAGGAAAGTTAGAAATAGCATGTGCAAAGGATGAAAGCATGATGCATTAAGTGAGGTTGAAAAATATGGGATTCCATACATACTTTAGATAGTTTCAACCTGATTTCTCTGTGTAGAGCTATTCTAACTTTGTTTGTTTGCAGTACTGGGCATCAAACCAAGGGGTATTTTACCAATTAGCTACATCTTCAGTTCTTTTTACTTATTTATTTATTTTTACTTTTGAGTCAGGGTTTTGTTAACTATCTAAGGCTGACCTGGAACTTGGGATCCTCCTGTCTTGCTCTCCTGAGTAGCTGGAGACATAACACCCTGTCTTTTTTTTTTTTTAATGGGTAGGTTACAGTTTCTTACACTGTATTATGATAACTAACAGGATATATTCCCTCCTAGCTATTCTAAAATCTTCATGCCAGTAAGGATCTTTCCACTTCATTGTATTCCAAGTGTTTAATGTGGTTCAGAACATATGGTGGGATTGTAATGTATTTTTTTGAATGGAAGAATCAATGAAAACTGCTTTACTAATGTTGATTTCATGGTTTTCTCTGTGCTCATCCAAAATTCATGCTTCATTTGAAATTTTTAGAGTCACTCATCTTTGCTGATGGGACCAGAGGAAATGGTGTTGTTTACCTATCAATCTGAATATTATTTGATGTGTATTTTATGGGGTTAGTTAATCTTTCTAGATACTGATTGTAATTATCACTTTATCTCAGTAAGCTTCACACAGATTCAGTGAGAATATGGATGCAAAAATGTTTCAAGGAGTGTAAAAAGCCATAGAAAATTAGATATTATCAGGATTATTAATTTACTCCCTGTTACAGAGAATTGGATTCTGGTTCAAATGAGGATTAATCCAGATGTGAGCATGTAGTTGGGAATCTATAGGATGGATTGATTGAGGATGATACATTGAAACCATTTTTCCTGAATGTATAAATTGAAATATTTACAAACAAGTGTAGTGTAACATATTTTTGTAAGATCAGTACTTTGAAATAAGGTAGACATGGTCTTAATCATTGACTCTGTAGTTTGTTAACTTTTAATTGGGTAAAGTTATTAAAAATCTCTGTAAATTTTAATTCCTCATTATGAAATTATGGAGAACAATACTTAACTCATAAAGTTGATCTTAATTGATTACAGTGTATTTAAAGGGTATAGTCCAGATTCTGATACACACACACACACACACACACACACACATATACACACACATACACATATATATATACGTCAGATATATATCAGAAATATATATAGAGAGAGTTATAGTGTATATATAGTTATGTATAACATATATATAAAGTTATATGTAAAACACGTTTTTCAAATGGTAGATTACTTTTGCTTGCAAGGTAGGTTGCCTGCAAATGTGACTCAGAATGACTTCATAGGAAGGGTTCCTGTGTGTGTGTGTGTGTGTGTGTGTGTAGCATGGAACTGATTAGACAGATAATGAGACCTGTTAGGAAGAACACATATTGGAAACAGAGAACAGGAGAATTACTCTTACTGTCCTGTCCTAATCCAACTCTGACATTCAGAGAGCCTCTCTGACTAAAACTCTGTAGCCTGAGGCTGGGGGAAGAGGAATGGGTGTAGTTATCTGACACAGGCAGGCTGTTTTTACAGACACCTATTATTTTCAGTCCCTGGGGCCAGAACTTTCTTTTAGGCCCTGATAGATGGGGTTTGCCTTGGGCCTGGGAGCAGGGTTTGAAGCTGTTTCTGAGCTGTTGTAGAGGAACATATTCTTATGGGTCCCATCACTCTTGCTTCAAGTAGCATATTTAAGTAATCAACTTTACTTTCTGTTGCCTGGTGACTCTACTGGGTGACTGCCTATAAAGAGCCCACCATGGGAGTTGGTTTAGTCTCTGCTCCGCAGTGGGGCTGAAGAGAAGCTGGTGGTTCTTCCCACTGATGTGACCAGGTAAGGGGAGTACATATGTGGGAAAGAATTAAATGGAAAAGAATTTTAAAATGAGCAACAATAGAAGGGCAGGAGGAAGTAAAAGCAAGGTGTAGATGGGAGTTATGAATAAGGCAATTGAAGAGGTAGCAATAATGGTATAACGAATCACGGATGAGATTGAGTTAGAGAGATTGAGGACAGAAAGGAAAAGAAGGGGAAAAGAGATAAGAAGATAGGATCTAGAACTCTCTTCTTATGGCTACGATTTTTTTAGCAGTTAATTTTGTTAATTGAAACTGCTTTGTTTGAGATCTTGCTTTAATAGCTAACATGGAGAGATAGAAAGCGTGTATGCCCAAACTATAAAGAAAAGACCTCACACTGTAGGCAGAAATCAGTATTCACTCTGCTTCATCATTGAGAATCAAAGTAAATGTCCAAGCATTACGATGGACAAAGATTTAAAAGCAGAGGGGACTTTTCAGTTTAACACATCCTGGAATTGTCAGGGAAAGTTTTGGATAGAGGAGGGAATACAATTTAGTGTTGATGAGTGAACAGAAGATAGAAGTTGGTAAATGAAGAGGATGGGTCTATATCACTGTTGATGCCAGAAAACAGGGGTGTTGACTTGTAAATCACTAAGGTATAGAATTGGGTGGGTCTTATTCAGATAATTTTCTTTATTTACGGGCAGATGCTGTCCTCTACCTAACCAGTCAGATGAAGACTTGTACCTAAAGACAGAAAGCATTAGTCCATTTTTCTGGTTAGTGGGCAATGTAGGGAAAATCTTAATGAACTATGTCCTACAACTAGCTCCTGAGTGTATGGGCTTAACAAGAACACTCTGCTTCTCCTCCTCCCTACACACGTCCATTCCATAGGACACAAGTTCTCCAACAGCAAAGTGAGCCACCGTCTTCTCTTTTCCCATCCACCTCTCATTACCCACTGTCATTTTTCTTGTCCTTTATGAGATGGGATATCATTTAAACCCCAAAAGTTAATTGGTATTTACTTTATGGGAAATTTATCCCTTGATTACTCTTTCACTCTAGAATTCCCCTATACATACACCCAACACATGAAGACATGCAGTACAAACATATGCAGACATTCACACACATTTCCAAACACACTTGGACTCCACAAATATTCTTTAGAGAGCCATGAAGACAGAGATTCTTATAGTCATCTCTATCCCTCCTTTGAATTATATAGCTATATAAGATAATATAATTTTTTAATTTTAAAAGAAGAAAATCATAGCATCCAACTATTAGATTATCTTATAAGGCTGACATCTCTGATGGTCTGAAGTTTAGTAAGATATAATGGACTTTGGAGTTAGTAAATCTGATATTGAATTTCTATCTATTTACCTTGGATATATTATTTAGCATGTTCTATTTCCTTTTTTCCAAACAGGAAAAAAAATCCATTCAAAAATTTTTCTATATTTTATGAAAGTACACAAAAAAGAGATTACCAAAATGGATAGTATGTATAAAGAATCTTAATTATTTTCATATTCTCTTAATGTACCATCTTTCTCCCAATTAACCATATGATCTTCAGGGTGTCTAGAGAGATTATTTCCCCATGGACCATTCTTCCTTCAAAACTTTCAGATCCAATCTATATTTCTATAATCCATTCTTTATATACTTCTCTACCTCTGTCATTTAAACATCTGAGTTTTTATTAATTGCTAGTCATTGTGTTTGTCTCTGTGAAAATATAAATATGAATAACTTATGTTTTTTTGTTCCAAAAGAGTTGGCATTCTGGTTGGAGAAAGAAATGTGATCCAGAAATAAAAATTTAGATGTTATAAAAGTATATGTAAAGTACTGTTGGAGGAGATTCAAGACATTATGCATTGCAGAGGGATTCCTGGATGTTTACCACAAAGAAAGAGATATACTCTTAATGTCAGTGCTTAGTAGCCAAAAAGAGAAATAATGACACAGAAATCTCAGCCATCTTTTGTTTTCCTATCTTCCTCTGGGTAGGAATAGCTATTCCATTTCTCCATGTAGTACAAGGCCTTAATTAAGGTTTGCCTTGGCTTCTTGACTCATTTATTCTCACCAGGTTGAGTAAATTTTGAGTGCAGAAACTATTCTTTACTCATTTCTGTCTCCCTGGCTCTCATGACAATCTGACAATTAAAATTGTCAGGATTGATCTTGAGTGTTTTAATTGATTCAGCATGTAATTTATATCTCATTTAGCAGTAATTTTCCTCATTCCTAGTGTTCTTTTCCAATTAAATCCTAGACAAATATAATACAATAATATTAAATATAACAATATGAAATATTTTTTCTCATTGAGGTAAGAAGTATTTCTATTATCATCATTAGTAAGCTGGAGGAGGTTTAGAAATTAACAGTTCCCCTATTTCTCCTTATACAATGCTCTAGAATTAGAAAATTTCTTATATTTACTGTCATCAGTGCATAAAGCTAGACTACTGGAAGAATAGGCCACTTAGAACTGACCATGTCCACACAACAACTAGGCCAGATACATCACTTCCAGTCAGCTCTTTAAAGATGACTACTTGGCCTAAATAAAAAGAAAAATCAGGAATTGTTATTTTTTTGACCAACAGTTGTTAAACAATTTCTGAATGGTCATCTTAAATATAAATTCTATACTTCTGACTCCTTATGACACCATTTCTGTTTTTTTTTTTTAATCTGTCATTCTATGGGTGTTCTCATTCATTCAACTACTTGTTATTGCAACTGTGATGTCAACTCACCATGCCTGTCCCTGAGTTGGTCTCTTTTTATTCTTCCCTTCTTCCATCTCATTTACAATTTTTCCCAAGTCATTATAACATGCTCATAAGAGCCTCCCATACGCTTCACCCTGCATGTAAATAATCTTAAGTCAATTCCAACATGGACATGGCAAGGCACTCAAAAAATAATTTCATCAACAGAATAATTATTCAAATTAACACAAGTGTTTTAATCAACAGGAGAAGAAAAACAAGGAAGGAGGAATGCAGGATTTGTTCCTGTATCCTCCCAATAACATAAAACGGTGCAAACATTCATGGCCCCATCATATTGTAGTTAATGAATCAAGGCATAGTCTCCACAGTGATTCATTAAATTCCTATCATGACTTTAACACAATAGCAGAACTGAGGTACAAACTGATGTGGCAGGGTATTTTGTCTAGGATTACTTTCTAAGACAAAATAAGGAAACCTGAAGTTTTACATTCCAGAATAATGTTTGGAAACCTGGACAGGATTCATTAGGACAGTCAAGTAAGTGGGTTCAAAGTCCCCTGGTAGATATTCTTGGGAAGGAGTAGAAACAAAAACCCTGAGGTGTAAAATGGAGATAAAAAACAAAAAATAGAACCTAGTCATGTTGGTAGACCCGGAAAACCATATAGAGAAACAGAAATAGAGGACACAATGAATCCCAGGCTCACAAATATGTGGAATGGTGAAGGACAGAGTTATTGGAATTACTTCCATTCAGGAAATGAAATAACAAAGCCCTAATACTAAAAGTGTGTTTGTGTGTGTGTGTTTATACATATAAATATATGCATATACATATATATGTGTGTATATATATATATGTATATAGATATATTAAATGAACACAATACCTTTATTTTTACTTATTTATTTTTATGTGGTGCTGAGGATAGAACCCAGTGCCTCACACATGCCAGGTAAGTGCTCTACCACTGAGACACAACCCCAGCCCTAAAAGTATATTTCTAATAGGAGAGTATGTGGAGAGTGTGGTACAAGGATACCTCTGAATTCATCATCCCATACCAGTTTCTAACAAAGACATTGAGGAGTGTGCCCCACAGGTGCCCAGAGTGGTGCTTGTGTACTTCTCTATTATTTTTGTAGCGACTTATACAACTTGAAGACTTAATATAAAGACCCACCAGATTATAATTGTGACTACTATTGTTTGTTATATATTCCTGTGTTTTACCTGTCTATAAGAATTTCTTATTTCAAGTCAGGCTAGTCTAGGAAATAATGTGAGAATGAGACTAGGGAGACTGATGGGTATAATCTGGAAATGATTATAATCTGGAGACAGGAAAATATGGCCAGGTTATAAAAAGAACAATCCAAAACACTGTAGAATGATCTGTTCTGATAGATACAGTGATTACATTGGGAGTGTTGAATAAAGAGACACAGTTGTGTAACCTAGGAAGGGTTTATGAAAAAACTAGGATTATAAAAAGGATTAAATGGCAAATATTATCTTAATTATTGTCTTTTTTTTCAGGGTGTGCCCTCAACTCAACATGTTAATTTTCAATAACACCACGTCTTCCTCCTCCAGCTTCCTGCTCACTGCCTTCCCTGGGCTTGAACATGCTGATGTCTGGATCTCCATTCCTGTCTGCTGTCTTTATACGGTTGCCCTCTTGGGAAACAGCATGATCTTGTTTGTCATCATTACTGAGCGGAGTCTCCATAAGCCCATGTACTATTTCCTCTCCATGCTGGCAGCTGTTGATCTATGTCTGACCATCACAACCCTTCCCACTGTGCTTGGGGTTCTCTGGTTTTACGCCCGAGAAATCAGTTTAAAAGCTTGCCTCGTTCAAATGTATTTAGTGCATACCTTCTCCTTTCTGGAATCCTCGGTGCTGGTAGCCATGGCCTTCGACCGCTTCATGGCAATCTGTAACCCACTGCAGTATGCTATTGTCCTCACAGACATGATGAGCTTGGTGATTGGACTAATCATCTTTATACGACAAGTAATGTTCATGTTTCCCTGTGGTCTGGCCTTGAGTAATGTGTCTTTCCGTGGAGGCCAAGAGCTTGCCCACCCATTTTGCTACCACCCAGACATGATCAAGTACACACGTTCCAATCCCTGGATCAGCAATTTTTGGGGCATGTTTCTTCAGCTATTCCTGAATGGCACAGACTTGCTATTCATTCTTTTCTCCTATGTCCTGATCCTCCGTACTGTTCTGACCATTGTGGCCCCCAGGAAGCAACAAAAAGCTCTCAGCACTTGTGTCTGTCACATCTGTGCTGTTACTGTTTTCTATGTGCCAATGATCACCCTGTCTTTAGCACACCGTCTCTTTGATACTACCCCAAGGGTTATCTGTAGTATTTTGGCCAATATTTACCTACTCTTGCCACCTGTACTGAACCCAGTCATTTACAGCCTGAAGACCAAGATGATCCGACGGGCCATATTTCAGCTGTTCCAGTGCAAGAGTTCAAGGCGCCCCAATGTGAGGGGGCTTAGAAGAAGGTGAGATTGAAGAGAGAAATGGATTTGAGGAAGTGTGATCCTCAGGCATTTTGGTGACTGAGGTGATTCCATTTGGAATATGGGAGTGGGAAAAGAGAACAGTGTTTCCTTGAGCTTATCAGAGATTTATAAATAGCATGATTCAAAACTCATTTAATTGTGCATATGTTCTTCAAACATCTAACAAAATGATAGCGTCTCCTGTGTGTGCATACAAAAAGCACAGTAAAATCATTTTAATCCAATGGTACAATTTATCTGTTTTAAAATGTTAATTCTTAGACCAGAAATAAATGACAATAATTTTACATTTGCATTCAACTAAAAATCTTTTTTTCATAGATCAAGGGAGCAATGAAGATTCTCTTTGAGTTGGTAAAAAAAAAAAAAAGTTGCATGTTTATGCAAAAGCACACACACACACAAAAAAATTGTGGTTAAACAATTTAGGAAAAACTTGCACACTGGTTTCAGTTCCTAGGATCACTTCTAGAGAGCGCTGTCTTCTTACAGATGCATTCTTTGTACATCTCTCTTTAATCCCTTCTCTCTCTTTCTCCTTTGCTTAGTGTATTTGAATATATTTAGAGCTTTTTTCTGATAATAAATGTCATATAGAATATAGATTAAAATTGTAAGTGTATTGAAAAATACAGAAAATTATTAAAGATTATTCATAATTCCAATAATGACATATTACATATGACCTAATCTTTTTTAAGCAAGTCAACATAAGTGCACACAAGTATACACATATACATTTACAGATAAACACAATAGTGTATGCTTATGTTCTCTTGTTCGTTTGCATGATATTCATTATTCTCTGTTAAGTCATAGTATTTTGTGTTAGATTACTTTCTCATAGTATTTTGTGTTAGATTAATTTCCTTTGAGTCTTTACCAGAATAGGTGATTTGTTTTTCTTTTATGTGTGTTTAAGTTTACCATATCTTAGTAAGTATTAGTATTTGTTTACTTGTTCTCCCCACTACCAATCTGTGTGCTGCTTCATAGCAGGCCTATGTCTTATGCTTCATTTGATCCTTAAGACCTGATACACTGCCTAGTACATACTACTTAGTTGTTAATGTTGTGTTGCATGGGTGAATGATAGCATGCAATATTTATATCATGCTTTAAGTTATGATGTCCTATTATTTAATATTTCAGATACTATTGACATATATCCTTACAAATATATATTTGATCATACCATTGATTATGTTCTTAGAGTACTAGTAATAGGAATTTTTAAATTTAGGAGGAAACAAAGTAACTAAGTCTAGTGCAGTAACTGAGGTTGTAGGTTGTATCTGCATTTGCATTCAATCTCTGAACATGGTTGACCTTTATTTCCTTGGAAAAGTTGTTGAATTTTTAGCTTTAGCTTCCTAATCTATGGAATAAAAGTAATTAATAAAACCTGTCAATCTGTACTCCTGCAAAATTAATGTTGTTAATAGAGGTAAACATATAGGCCAATAGGTAAACACTGTTGTTAATAGAGGTAAACATATAGGCCAATAGGTAAACATATAGGCCCTGGTAAACACTGGGAATATCCTATTATTAATTTCTAATTTATTATTTAAATGTTATTCATATAACTCATCACTTGTTAAAAAAACCATGCTTTTCCTTTTCATTTTTCCATTCTTGTTTTCTTAGAAATTTTCCCATTCAGAGATTATAGTTTTACTTATATTTAAGTATATTTTAAAGTTACTTCAGCTCTTAATTTATTTTAATTTTTCTTTGTGTGTGACACATCTCATGCCCACACATATGAAACTGTAGTCTGTCATTTTTTACTACTAGTGTTATTCAACCAATCAATTTATATTGCATTATTTTCTGATATTGCTTTATTAGATGTTGTCAGGTCTTATATGGTGTGTTACAATGTCTTGGTTCTATTTCCTTTCTCTGCCTGTTAAGTTGTTGAGTGAACCACACAATCTTACATTGTGTAATAAATGTCACCACCATATTGAACTTTATCCTAGTTTCTGTTTTTGTCTTATATTCTTTGTTTATTCTTGTTACTCAATCTTTAGAATTGTTGTGGTAAATTTCCAAATAAATGTTACTGTAAGCTGGATTGGAAATGTATGAAACTTATATGAGAATGGAAAGAACCAGACAATTAACCTATTCAGTCTTCAGATGCAGAAACAAGATTAATTGACATGTTATAATTTAAGAAATTCCCGTCTGGCACAGATTTGAAATTCTGAGTTTGGGGCAAACACTAAAAGGAGTATAAACACTGTTTTTCATTTCACTCACGAAAATATGTGTGTGTGTGTCAGGGGTTTAACAGAACATGAACTAGATTTCAGGGCAGCTTCATGACTTAAAATTCAGTTACTCACTGATTTCCTTTTATTAGAGAGTTATAGTGATACATAATAGTTGTGCTCATTTTGAGAAAGTCATACATGGCTGGAATTTGATTTACTCCATCTCAGTCCCTGTTCCCCTTTTCCCTCCCATCCTGCCTTCCCCATTCTCCTTCCTCTGCTTTACTAATCTTCCTTTTATGTGTCTATTTATTTACTTTTAATGGTTGCTTTTTACATATACATAATAGTAGAGTTCCTGTGAAACACACACACACACACACACACGCACACAGACATACACACACACACGGCATGATTGTGTTAGATTTATTCTTCATTTCTACTGACTGATTCTTACAACAGATTTTCTATCAGTCCAGATGTGTTCATAGTGCTTGTAATATTTTCTAAATCATCAAAGGCTCTTTTATTGTTAAGATTGTTTCTCAAAACAGGTTGGGAAATGTTGCATCAGACTCCCAGCCAGATGCCATTCCATATGCACTGTACAAGTACTGGAACTATGTCAAGATATTCGTTATGCCATTTTGTGTGTGGAAACAAAATACAAATAAGACAGACATATGAACTAATGATTATGACAGAATTGGTGAATGTGTGAGTCCCTGAGAAAGAATTGAGTAACAATCTGGACACACACACACACACACATAGTACAGGGATACAACCCAGGGTTGGTCTATCACTGAGCTACATCCCCAGTCCTTTTTATTTTTTTATTTTGAGACAGGTTCTCACTAAGTTGCTGAGGACTTCACTAAATTGCTGAGATTATTTTTATACATTTTCCTGTTACTAAGCAGATACAAACACAAGATGAACAAGAATCAAATGATTTTACAGAAAATAATTTGAGGGACCCAATCATCTTTATTTGGTTGTTATCTTTTTAAAATATAAAATCATATATGCATGTATAAGATTTTATATCACATAAATATAAAATAATTTTGAAATTATTTCTAGCTTATTTAGTGTAATTGGCTATATTATAATTTTAAACACTAAGTAATCACAAGAACCATATTTTACAAAATTTATTTTAGAGCAGTTAATAACTCAGTTCTTTAAAAATTACCATATGTGGTTTTTTTTTTTTCCTACTCCTTACTAAAAGTACAATCACATGTCTACTTAAAATAGTTATTACTTCTTGGAACTCTGAAATAATGTGGGGAAACAAAAGGAATTATTTTTGTTTTACCTTAAGGAATGTTATGAGAGAGTTTAATGCCATAATACAGGGCTATGAAAACTTTGAGGTAAAAACATTACTGGTTGTCCCTATTTTATTGTTAAGGAAGGAGGAGAAGGAGAACATTGTCCTACCTCACAACAGTAAGTGATTTCACTTACATGGGAAATCAAGAATTCCTACAAAATGACTAAAGTTCCCTCAATGAATATAACATGCCTAAAAGCCACCTGAAAGAAAATCCACAACCAGATTGGGGTAGCATCCTTTAACCTCTGGCTTATCTGATATTCATTACCTGCAGGGGACAAGATCTACTGACACATGTACTTACCTTTTGCTATAAGCAATGTAACTAAAATATCATATCAGTGTATTAAATCACAGTTATTATTCATGCTATTGTATACCTACACCCCTATCCATGCCTACGTAAGTCCTATGTTCATATAGTAACTAGCTATATTTGGTCAATATAGTGACCAGCTCAGAGATTATACTGATTATAAAGATGATTTTAGAGATAATGATGATCATTGATAATACATCCCTTTGAAAGATACCATTTTCTTCCCTATACTGGCTGATCCTGCCCTACTTTCCCCATCCCCACATTTTTACTTTATTCCCAGTTTTTCCTGAACTCTTTCATAAATTTCCTGTGTCTTCACCCAATATGCAAAGGGGTTCATCAGAAGTAGCACTAGTAAGAAAATGTCAGAAACTAGGATCATGGCAAGTGGGGACTTGTGCTGGCCAAAGTGAGGCATGGATGCCAAAGCGATGGCAGGCACATAGAAGATGAGCATGGCCCACATGTGGAAGACACAGCTGTCAAGATCCTTGAGCCACTCCCTATGGGAACCAAATCCTATTAGAATCTTCAGGATAAATACATAGGACACAGCAATAACACCGTATCTGACATCATGCAGAGGACAATGAAGAAACCACAGAAAAAAGTTGAGTGTGTTGTCAAAGCAAGAGCTGCTTCATGACATCCTGTTGGAGGCAATAAGAATGAGAAAGTAGGCTTTTCCTATAGCATGTTTCCTACAGCATGTTTCCTACAGTATGTCAAACAGCACTAAGAGCATGTTTTTAATAAGAAACAGCTGACCCATTTTGGCAACTCTGGCACTAGTAAGGACATAGCTGTATCTCAGAGGATTGTGGTGTGTAGCCAAAAAACATGACCAGTCAGTCCCTGTCAGTGAATCCATGGAGAAAGATTTCTTGAAAAACGATAGAAAATTGGGAAGATTTCAGTGACATTGAACAGAGATTTGCAGCATAGTAGGAAGGAAGGAAGGGGATAGGTCCAGGTCTGAGACAGCTAACATGGAAAGGAAATAGTACATGAGTATATGGAGTGAGGGCTCAATCCTGATACAAAGAGGATGGTGCAGGGCTGGGGTTGTAGCTCAGTGGTAGAGCATTTGCCTAGCACATGTAAGGCACTGGGTTTGATCCTTAGTACCACATAAAAATAAATAAATAAAATAAATGTGTTCTGTCCATCTACAACAACAACGACAAAAAAAGAGGATGAAGAGGATGGTGCAGTTGCCCAAGTTGGCCACCATGTACATGAGGCCAATGGGGATGGAGTTCCACACCTGAGCATGCTACAGTCCTGTGATTTCAATCAAAAAGGAGTGGTGATCTTAATTTCAGATCATAAATTATTTATTCACAGATCTGAAGTGACACTTTCAACATATGTCTGTTGTGCTTATCTATTTCTTTTTAGCAAGTTTGAGAAATGAGCAAAGAAAGTGCAATTTATAAAAATGTTTTTGCTAGTATATTATAGTTAAACATAATAATGAGGCTCATTTTGACATATTCATGAACGTGTATAAAATCAGTTGGTCCATTTCAATCCCCAATACTTCTTTCCCTCCCTTCCTCACTCTACCTAATCCTCTTCCTTTACTCTTTTGGTCTTCCTTCTATTCATGTATTTTTTAGTTGGTGTTTTATACTTTTACATAAAAGTGGAATTCATTGTGACATATTCATATATGCATATCACATAATTTGGTAACTTTCCTTCTGCAATTCCTCTTCTTTCTCATCCTTTCCCCCCCTCCTCTACTCCACTGTTCTCCCAATTTTTGTAAGTTCTCCCCTTTTTAAATTCCTTATTTCTATCTAGCTTCTGCATGTGAGAGAAATCATTTGACCCTTGACTTTCTGAGGAAGAGTTAAAATTCAGGAGCTATTGGAAAGCTGATTGAGTCTCTAAACAAACACCTAACATTATGAATTTAAATAACAGTGTATTTGAATCATAAGCAAGATGGATTGAACTTGAGAGAAATCAAAAACAGAGAGTGAAATAATCCTATGAAGGGATGACTGTGGGATGGGCAGAGAGAGAAGGAAAGCATTTATAAAACAAATATATAGTTTGTAAGAAATTCATAAATTCCACTAAATGACTAGAAAGAATTTTAAACTCTCTGTAAGTTTGCTATTTAACCTCTTTTGGTAATGTAGTCTTTCCCCTCTCATGCATTTTATAAAATTAGATTCATACAATATGCAGAATTTTGTACCACAATATTATTCACCAAAATTTATATTTAAACATATTCTCATGTATAGAAATATCTTAAGGAAAAGTCAAAAGTTTGAGTGAACAACCAAGGAGTTGATTGATTGTCATGACAATCTGTCTGAGGTATTGAGGTGACAGTATTGCCATGGGGAAAAAAAAAAGGAAAACTTTTCAGAAACTAGAGGTTTAGCTTAAATCATGAATTCAAATCTTGTCTTGAGAATTTGGCAGAGATGACTCAACATTTAAAAACCAACATCCTGCAGAGAGCTTGAAACAGGAGGCGGGCATTCTGCCTCTTTGTGAGGACTATAACAGTTGCATTAATTCCTTGTACTAAACAAGGTGACAGTACTTGGGTGTGGATATGGAAGTTTCTCAGGTCACCTACATTTCTCCTTGTTTTGATCCCTTCTTCAGAGTCAGCAATGTTATGTCACCCTGTGCTGTCTGCCTTTTGTCACATTTCCCTCTGACCATTGCTGGGAAAGAGGCTCTGCTTTTTAGGATCCATAATTAAATGGGGTGCACCAAGGTAATCCAGGATAATATCTCTCTCTCAAGGTCTTCAACCTAGGTCATGTCTGCAAAGTTATCTTTTGTTATGTGAGGGAATATATTCACAAGTTTCAGGGGTTAGGAAGTTGACTTCTTTGTAGGAGGGTGCGTTTTTCTGCCTATCACAAATATATTGCCTCAACTTCTCTTTCTTACATTTATTTATCAAGTTCTACATTATATCTGTTAATTTTTATAATCTTAGAAACTGAAACTAACATTAAATAGGTTTATACATTAAATAACAATAATTACATTAGATATCATCATATATAGCCCAATTTTTGAGCTTGAAGAAGTTAAGCTCCAACTTATTAAATATACAAGAGACACCACACAGAGAAATATTTTTTCACATGTGATTACTGTTCATAACAAAATGTTAAATAATATTCATTTTCTTTCTTTCCTTAGTTTAAGTGTGCTCATTTAGTCTTTTGAACTCAACACCTTTTCTGTTTTTGCTATGGTTTCAATTCATCCTTAGTTCCCCCCACCCAACTTGGTAATGTATGAAGATTCAATGAAGTCTTACATATTCCATGTTTCAATAAATATAAGAACAGTGAATGTAAATTCATGACAAAATGAATTAAAAAACCAATGACTTTAAGAAGAAAATAGACAATTAGTGTTCAACATATCAATCAGCATGTAGAATAATCATTTATATAGAGCATTTAAAGTTTATTTTATATTCTTATGGAAGATGAATTCTCATATTTTTCCATTTTATATTATAATTATTGACACCTATTAAATGTGAATATTAATGGTATTCACTGTGGTATTTTCATACAGGCAAACACCATGCATTGATCATATCCAATCACCTTCCTGTACCCTTCTTGCTTTCCCTCCCATCATGCTTCCCAGCCTCTACTAATCCTCTTCTACTTTCAGGTCATCTTTATTTTTTTATTTTCCCACATATGTAAGACAGGGAATAAGATATTTGTTTAATCTGTGTCTGACCTATTTCATTTAGCACGATGACCTCCAGTTTCATTCATTTTTCGTGCAGACAGGTTTTCATTTTTCTTTATAACTGAAAAATATACTTCCTTGTGTGTGTACATAATGTTTTTCTTCTTTAATTTATTTGTATATCTTAGTTATTGTGAACAGTGTTGCAATAGACCCAAGTATTCAGGTATTTCTTTTGAATGTTGAGTTATTTCCTCTGGATTTAGACCCAGAAGAGGTATGGCTGGATTGTATGGTAGCTCAATTTTTAGTTTTCTGAAGAAACTCTGTACTGTTTTCCACAGTGACTGTACTAATTTGCATTCCTACTAACAGTGTATAAGGCATTTTTTCCACAGTCTAGTCAGAATTTATTTATTTTTTTTTTTTGCATTTATTAGGTTTTTTTTGCACATCTCAATATTATAGTTAAAATAAGATATTTGAATTGTTATATCTGCTTCTAAATTCAATCTTTTGAGATTTCTAATGTTCTTTAGCCTTTGGAAAACTTCTCAGTATGCTTGTGAGAAAATGCAAAAGGAAATTATGAAACAAATATAAAAAAAAAAAACATTTTAATACTATTGTGAAAATAGTTATAATCTCAGAAATTTCTAGGAAGTGTCTCAGAGACCACCCAGGGTTCCCATAAAACACTGAAGCACATATTTGTTAAATAAATACACAGTTTAACTTAGACATGAGAGATGATCAATCACAATGATGCATGAACACAAAGGACACAGTCTCTACCTTGAAGAGAATTCCTCTCCCCACAGAAGTGTACCCTGGCAATGAAGTCCAGCTCAACGGCAGGTCTAGTTGTGGGAGCTGATGTGTTGGGTTGATGTTCTGATAGTGATTTGGACACAGGCAGGATGTGAAGCAAAGCCACTTGACAGTGTATCTGTGGCTTTATACAAGGTGTGATTGCATGTGATGCCATGAGCTGAGAGTGTCATCCCATTTATACCAGACAACTGAGAATTATTTTTTTTCCAATTGTGCAGATCTTTGTTCTTGAGCACATAGTGAAATTACAATGTGGTATATAGGAACTAATTTCACTGAATTTGAAGAAGAATGCGGGAGTTTGGGAGACAATCCTTCAAACTTAATAAGCTTAGCATGAGCCATAAATCCCATGAGATAACTTTTCTATTTATATTCCCTTAACAAAATTATCATCTCTCCTCCCCTAGAATGTCCATTCTGTGTTTCATCATATAAAGTTAGATTTTTAGGCTTATTCATTCTCATGATATCTATATCCAATACTGAAAACATCCTATCAACTTTACCTGGTAAATATTTTCCAATTCATCAACTTCAGTTCTCTTGCTCCCTTGTCTAATAACATGACCTCTCCCTGGAACTACAGTATTGTCTTCTAATTGTTCCTCCACTCTCCAGTCTTGTTCTCTCTAGTCTTTCTTTCTTTTCCCTTTTCTTCCCTTTGCTATCCTCTCCTCTTTTCCTCTCATACCCAGGTACCATAGTGATTCCTGCATGTGGTTTAATAGATCACGTTTTGCCTTCATAGTAATAAGTAAGTTCTTAACATCTCTCATGCAACCCTCCAACAAATCCTGTTATTTCTTCATTATACATTTTGTATATTTTTCCCTCTACTTCCATGACTACCCTCTGTTCCAAATCAGTATCCTCTCTTACTTAAATTATTACAATGACCTCCTAGATTTTTCCCATTCCCCCCTGCTGCCTCCCTTGTCTCCTGCAGATGATCCTGTAAAAAATTCTGAATTAGATGACCAATCGGAATGATAAGTTTTCGAAAATATATGTAGTAGACTTAGAAAAACTAATGCAAGTAAGAATATCCAATAGAGCACTTTACTGTCTTCTATTTACCCCTGGTAAAGTTCTTACCAGAGGCTCCATGGTTAAGGTCTACCTAAAAATGAAAACATTCCCCTGCCATGCTGTGAGTATATTTTGAAATAGAACAATTATTGTGTTGTTGGTGAGTGGATCATACTCCTGTTCCAACACTGTGGGTCATGTAATCTAGTAGGACAGAAATAAAACTTTCCAGCATCTTCTCACGGAGCTAAATATGTTGTGTGAGAATGTTATAGCATTCCAGAGAACTTACCAACAGGCCTACCACCTCTGGGATGTGGAAAGGGTCTATATCCTTGCAAGGGTGCCTCATTCCATTATTTCTAATGATGGGATTTCCAGAGTTGGTAAAGTCCAAGACAGAATTCATGGGAGAAGGCATTCTTGCCAGGAGAAGTGTTATTTAGAACCGAGCATTTTTTTTTTTTTTTAAGAAATGATTAGAAAGCTTAAGGAGCCTGAAGAGACTATTTAAAAGACATATGAATATATTTAGACTGGATTAGGATTTAGAGATGAAAGATGAATTATCTCTGTATCTTGAGTTATTTTTCAAAAAAGGAAAAAAAGATGATTTTCTAAAATATTTGCTATGCACAATTACTCAGAGTAGTGATGTCGTTGGGGAGGAACCAGCCAGCTGGTAGAATATAGTAAGAAACACTCTGAAGTTTTAACTGTGTGGCAATATAACTATATTAATTAAGATTCACATGGATTTACTAACATATAGTGGTTTATTAAAACTGGGACTTTGGTGACTTGGATAAGCTTAAAAGCCCACAGGAAAATATTTGATGAATCTCAAGAATTTTGCATTTTATGCATGTAATAAATATATTAATAAAACCCAATAGCATTAAAAAAAAGAAACCATATCAAGTTACATTCTTGCTCACAATTCTCCAATGACTCCCCATCTCATTCTGAATTGAAATTCTACACCTATAATGACTTGAATATATCAGCACTACCTTTTTTTCCTCCTTCCTCACTGTGTTCTTCACACCACAGTGGCAGATGCAGTGGTGCTCCCAACATACCTAAGCACAAGACCTGTTCCTGCTCTGCACGTGCTTGTCCTGCATCCTCACATCCTTGCATTATCACCTCAGTGAAGCTACCTTTGACTGTCTTAAAATTACAACTTTCTTCAACACAGTGCTTACTCTCCTTTTCTATGTTAATTTTTCTCAATAGCATTTTTTACTCTTTTTAAAAATTTCTCACGTTTATTGCCTGTTTAACCTTACTAGACTCCATTTCCTGTTGGTTCTGTTTTATTGCTCTATTCCTAAAACCAAAAACATTGCTTGGTATATTAAAGTAGTTATTCAATAGATATTAGCTGAGTGAATGACTAAATACACAGTCATTGCAAGTTCTGATCCCTGTGTGTTCCTGGCTGCACCTCAAGACACCTCCTCCTCTCAGTCTCAAGAGAACTCAATCTGAGTGGTTCTTGCATATTTTGTGTTTTGTTTTTTGCAGGCTGGGGATCAAATGGAGTGCCTTATGCTTGCTGTGAAAGCACCATACCACCAAGCTACAACTCCAACCTTGAGCAGTTCATGGAAAGAATTGTTTATAGTTTCTCAACAAATAATGCTCCCTGTCATCTTTGGCTTCTTTACATAATACTTTTTTTGCTTAGAATGGTATTTTTCCTCAATTTTACCTGGATAACACCAAGTTCACCTTCAGTACTCAATTTGTATATTGTCCAGAATGATAAAATATTCCAGATTGCTTCACTAGAATATGAATTCCTTAAGGATGAGAGATGTGTCTTGTTTACCAATTTATTCCCTGTAATTTTCACAGAAGTTTATTGGTGAGTGTTGAATAATAAATAAAGGTATGAAAGTAAGTGTGAGACTGGATCCACATTCTATTCCATGATTAGCTATAGCCTCACAGCATCCTGTATTTATTGTCTATTCTCTTTCTCTCTCTCTCTTTTCTTTCTTTCTTTTTTTTTCTTTTCTTTTCTTTTCTTTTTTTTTTTTTTTTTTTTTTTTTTGTTTGTTTATGCTGTGTTTGTACTCATGGCCTCACACATGCTAGGCAAGGATTCTAATGTGAAGTTACATCATATTTGTAAGTTAAGTAGGCAGCCTTGTGACATAGACATTTTTAGATTCATTTAAATAGAAAATTGAATTCATTTTTAAAAATTTGTTCTGTTTTATAAATACATGACAGTAAAGAGTAAAGTATATTTTGACATTTATACATCCATGGAATTCAGAAAGGTAACAATTTTCCAAAGTCACAAAGAAATTAGGACTAGATTTCTAAGCCAGACTTTGTTTATTGAACTTTCTAGTATATCAGAATAATATGAATTCACTATAAGACATAAGAGAACATAACTAATGTGAGGACATAGGAATTGCAAGTGCACATCAAAAAAGTTGATTCCAGGTATAAAATTATACATATGTTCCAATGGTTTCATGTTTTTTTCTGAAGTTTTGAAGTATATAGACACATAAGATAGTAGAATGTATACCACATTTTCTTTATCCACTCACCTACTGAGGGACCTCTAGGTTGGTTCCACAACCTAGCTATTGTGAATTGTGCTGCTATAAACATTGAAGTAGCTGTGTCACTGTAATATGCTGTTTTTAAGTCCTTTGGGAATAGACCCAGGAGTGGGATGGCTGGCTTATAGGGTGGTTCCATTCCCATTTTCCCAAGAAATCTCCATACTGCTTTCCATAATCGTTTGTACCATTTTGCAGTCCCACCAGCAATGTATGAGTGTGCCTTTTTCCCCACATCCTCTCCAACATTTATTGTTGTTTGTGTTCTTGGTAGCTGCCATTCTGACTGGAGTGAAATGAAATCTTAGAGTAGTTTTGATTTGCATTTCTCTAATTGCCAGTGATGTTGAGCATTTTTTCATGTATTTGTTGATTAATCATGTATCTTCTTCTGAGAAGTGTCTTTTCAATTCCTTAGCCCATTTATCAATTGGAATTTTACTCAGCAATAAAAGAGAATAAAATAATGACATTTGCAGGTAAATGGATGAAGTTGGAGAATATAATGCTAAGTGAAATCAGTCAATCTCAAAAATCCAAATACTGAATGTTTCCTCTGATATAAGGAAGCCGGTTCACAGTACTGTTGGGTTGGGGTACATAGGAGGATTAGAGGAACACTAGGAAGGGAAGGGAGGGAGCAAGGGGGAAAGGGGGAAAAAAAGTGGTTGAATAAGATGGATATCATTATTCTAAATGCATGGTTGGAGACTTGAATGCTGCGAATATACTTTGTACACAAACTGTTTTGTGTAAAAAGATGCTCTATATGTATAGTATGAACTGTAATATATACAACTATAAATAAAAATTTAAAAAATACAAAAACAATGAAGTGCAGAAACATGACTCAAATGAGATCAACATTACTAATTTATTGCAAGACAAATACAATGCCAAATAGCTAGGCAATTGAAAAATTCCACAAATGTTAGAAAATTCCTATATAGCTACTCTTTTAATTTTTTTTAATTTTTACACTAAAAGAGCATCTCAATGCAATGGAAATCAAAGACCTGAGCTTCTAATTCTCTATACAAGGAGCACAAAGAGAATCAAAATCACTGTGGTCTATAAAAATGCTACAATTAAAGACGTTAATAAAAGATCAAAAAACAGATAGTAGAATGTATTTTGAGATATCATATGTACATGGAGTATAACTTCCCATTTTTGTACAGGATGTGAAGTTATGCTGATCATCTATTCATATACGAACATAGGAAAGTTATGCAGGTTCACCCTACTGTCTTCCCCACACTCCCCCCTGTCTAATCTGGTGAACACCCTCCCCCTGTTGTGAGTCTGCATCCGCATATCAGAGAGAACATTTGGCCTTTGGTTTTTTGGGATTGGCTTATTTCACTTAGCATAAGAGTCTCCAGTTCTATCCATTTACCAGCAAATGCCACAATTTAATTCTTCTGTATGGCTGAGTAGTATAGAAACCACTCTTGACACACACATAGTCTATTTTATTATATTTTCTATCTGTAGCTGGTCTTAACTCTGCCATAGTATCATATTCAAGATTCACACATTCATCATACAGAAACAGCTTTCTCATACTAGACAGGAGGAAGCCCTGGTGGTGGAGGGCATGGAAAATACAACTTAACAATATCATAGTCTATTCTACCCCTCCACATTCACCTGAACAGAGCGAGAACCATATGAGAGCTGTGCTTTGCTCATTCTTGTATATGTTTGTTGTGTAAATCAGTCAGAGTTTCCTCTATTTTATGCATGTGGGATAGTACAAAGACAGAGGAGGAAAGATGCACTGAAGGAAATGGTGCCTCTAAGACTTGACCTAGTTAGTAACAAAGAGCATGGGTCACCCGATCACGAATCTGTTTGGTCTTCACACTGTAGACAATGGGGTTCATCACAGGAGGGAACAAAAGATACACAAAGCCCATAACCACCTGGACCAGATGGGGTGTCTTCTTTCCAAAGCGATGGATGACAGACAAGCCAATCATGGGAGTGTAGAAGAGGAGCACAGCACAGATGTGGGAAACACACGTGTTCAGAGCTTTGAGCCTCTCAGCCCTGGAGGCAATGGATAGCACAGTTCGCAGGATCAGGGCATAGGAGAAAAGGATCAGCAGTGAGTCTACACCTACTGTGGAGACAATGACAAACATGCCATAGATACTATTGGCCTTGATATCTGCACAGGCCAATTTCATCACCTCTTGGTGGAGACAGTAGGAATGTGAGAGGACTGGGGAGCCACAATAGGGGAATCTTTTGAGCATAAAAGGCAATGGGAAAATGAGTGCTACACTACGGCCTAGAGATGCAAGGCCAATTCTGCCAATGACTGTGTTGGTGAGAATGGAAGCATAGTGCAGGGGGCGGCAAATGGCCACAAAACGGTCAAAAGCCATAGATAGTAGCACTGAGGACTCCAGGAAGGACAAGCAGTGAATAAAAAAGAGCTGGGCAAAACAGGCATCATGGCCAATATCTCGTAACCCAACCCAAAAGATGCCCAGCACTGTTGGAAGGGTGCAAAGGGACAGCCCCAGGTCAGTCAGAGCCAGCATGGACAGGAAAAGGTACATAGGCTCATGGAGGGAGGGCTCTGTTTTAATGATGAAAAGAATTGTGCAGTTGCCCAGGATGGAGACCAGGTACATGAAGCATAGTGGGATGGAGATCCAGATGTGCACGTGCTCCAGCCCAGGAATGCCACTCAGCAGGAAGGAAGAGGTCATGCTGCTGCTGTTTCCCACAGATCCCAGTGTCATTTTATGTGGAGAGAAGGGGGGAGTTCAATTTCTTCCAAAATCCTGACATGAATTGTGGACGTGCTGTTGTTTGCACCTTGAAGAAATTGAATGTGAGGGGGAGAGAGAGAGAGAGAGAGAGAGAGAGAGAGAGAGAGAGAGAGAGAGATTGAGATTGGAATCAAATAGACCTGGAACTGTTCAGCTGTTCTAAGAGGTTGTTTGTTTCCCTCTTATCTCTGGTTTCCACTCATCATCTGTTTGAAGGAAATATATTGTTGTCTTGTAGTTTCAATAAGAAAGACATGGAATTGTCAAGGGACTTGCTAATGTTGTGCAACTTTTAAGAGCTAAACTGAGTGAGTTGAATACTCTAACCACTGTATCAATCTCCTTTGCCTTCTACAGTTTTTTTTTTTTTTTTGTTTTGTTTTGTTTTTAGTTGGCATCTCATTAGGTTGTCCAGGCTGGTTTTGAGCTCATGGGCTCAAGGGATTCTTCTGTTTCAACCTCCTGTGTATGCAGGTGAGACTATAGGTGTGTGCCATCTTGCTCAGTTTTAAAGTGACTTAGTCACTGCCTCACTAATGTCCCAAATTTTCTTTTATCTTCTCTTTCCCTTACCTTGCTTTGTTCCCTTGCTCTTCTTTGATCTTTTCATTTTTTTTCTTTTGTTTGACTTTATCAGTCAAATAAAACCCCTAACCCTAGACAAAGGGTTACTCACCTCCTCTGTTTCTCCCAACACAGAAGCATCCAGGAGAGAGGCTCATGGGAGAGAGGAGAGTTCAGTTTCCCTCCTGTGACAGTGTGAGTCAGCAGTGGTGGCATTCTACCATGGCATGACATGGCTTTGTGTGTGTGTGAGGGGGTGGCTTTTCTTCTACAACAACTTTTTTCTTGGATGCTAGTAACTGCTCTGTTGGTTCCTTTAGGGTAAGGAATAAGAACATTTTTCCTATTCTTATTGGCCATATTAAATTTGCCTACTTCTTATAAATAGAATTACTATTTTTTCAGGCCTAGTGGTTGAACCCAGAGATTCTCTGCCACTGAGCTACATGCCCATCCTTTTTATTTTTTTTAATTTTGAAACAGGATCTCACCAAGTTGTCCAGGCTGACTTCAAACTTGCAATCTTCCTGCCTTGAACTCCCTAGTCACTGGGATTATAGGCATGCACCATCATACCTAAAAGTAGGAATAGATCTTTTATTGAAAACTCCTCATGTACCTTTTTCCTGCCTCACTAATGTCTCCAGTTTTCTTTTATCTTCTTTTCCCCTTAACTTGCTATGTTCCTTTGCTCTTTTCTCTTTCTTTCTCTTTTCCATTTTGTTTAACTTCATCAGTCAAATAAAACTCCTAATCCTGGACAGAGACAAACCCTTCACTCACCTCCTTTCTGGTCTTCCCAACACAGAAGCCCAGCCTGCTCCAGGTCGTTCATAAATGCTGCCCAACTTGCAACTCTGGAGTGAACTGGAGAGTGTGTAAAGCTGTTTGTGAAACTATTCCTGACAGCTATATAAAAAAAAAACACAAATCAAAGTCCCGATCCTCCACTCAGTTAGGAACTGGCATTCCCCAGAAGTCTAGGAATCCAACTGCGAAGGAGCTGGGTGGCAGGGGAGAATGCAGCACCATCCTCCACTGCCACATTCCTGATCATGAAGCCAAGTCCACTAGAGTTCACAGAGCAAAGGTCAAAGATGATGGTAGCCCCATTCTTCTAGAGATGAAGAAAGAAAGGTTTAGGAGTCTAGTTCAGGGGCAGAGGTCATATACCAACTGAGGCTTCTTGAGTTCTAGAGCAGTGATCTCCTCACACCCTCACTGAAATGTAGCTCAAAGAGGGCACAGGCTTTGCTTCCTTAGCCTCTATGAAATCTGTGCTTAGAATGTGCTCTGGAATATAGCAAGTGCTTAGCATTTTTTTTTTTTCTTGCACGAATAGAGTTTAATTTTATTTAGTTAAGTATTAGTAACTTGGTACATTTTTATCTCCTTAAAAACTACTATGATGGCATTCTCATAATAGTGCCATTTTATAGATGAAGAAACAGAGGCTTAAAGAAAAAATGAACATAGATAAAAGCAGAGAGATGTAAAAGGCCAAATTGGGGTTTGAAGCAAGAGCTAATTTTTCTGAGTTCAGACTCAAATCAGCTGTTACACTATTAAAAAAAAAAAAAAACAGCAATTCAGTGTCAAAAAGCAGCAGTTATCATAAAAATCAAAGTTTAATAGGCCTTTAAAATGTACTGACTCATGATCTTTATCTAAAGTAATAAATAAATGGATTAGAGATATACCACAGTGATAGAGCACTTACTTTGAATGTGTGGGGCTCTGAGTTTCAATCCCCAGCACTGAAAAAAAAATCATACACAAAAAATTGGTTAGAGAAATGCACACAAATACATAGAGACATTTTGTCTTTCACTCCAATATCATTAATAGCTTCTGTTATTAACTCACTGTCCACTTGAAGTTGAGGTTGGCTTTCATGTTAAGTTCCTTGGCTTCTGCTGCAGTGGTCACCACATTATTCATCATAATGAATTTAGAAAAGGCACAATAAACTTACCTGTTAGGGACAGGCACACTACATCCTAGTCAACAGCATAACTTACAAATATAAAGACATAAAATTGTCTTAGAGTGGTGAAAAAGATGCAGACATAATTTCTGATAAACAGTTGCTAGTTGCCAAGCATTATACCAGGACCACTGTAAAAATGATCACATTACGGTCTTAGAGAAACATTCCGAGTTAGTATTTATTATTATCTCAACTTGCAAACGTGGAAAGAGAGAGAATTTGATAATGTGTCTGAAGTCATACAGTCCATCAGTGGTGGAACTGGAAATCAAACTTAAATTTCTGAGGCTGCAAAGCACATACCAATTATTGAAAAAAAATGAATTAATAAATCAGTTATTTAGTGGGTAAAGGTTACATGACACAAGATATAGAGAGATATCAAAAACCTTTGGTTCCCACCACCTGTTTGTGGTAAGCTAAAGATAGACTGTGTTTGGAACTGGAAGTTGTGCTTTGTAAGTGTAAGTGGTGGTGGGTGGGAGTCGAATAGGAACCAGAGAGAGAATGATAAAGATGGGTTGGATGTGGAAATCAAAGAAAGTCCAGAATAATGAAGCCAAGTGACATTTGCTTGGGGTATTTTTAGCCTGCTGACCAGAAAGATAATTATTCCAAGTGCTTCTTATTAATATATATTCAGAGTATCTATTATCAGGTTTGGGGGAGATTTCATTGTTTCTAATTAGTACTAATGCAATTATTGAAGGTAGGGTGGGATGGGGAAGTAAATTTAACATGACTTTCTGCCCTAGTTGCTCTTCTTGGGGATTTTTCTGAAGGGACTTGGGCAAGTTAAATGACTGTTCTGATTCTATTTATACTTTGTGGTTACTCATGGAAATGTGTCACAGAAAAGCTTTTCTTCCAGAGGGTCAGATTATTTCTTACCCACCTAACTCTTTGTTTTTTGGTAGTAACTCCTGATCCTATAAACCCTGTGCCTGGGGTTAATGACTAGATGCTGAGCCCTTCATAACTGAGTTCATCTCATTTCTGCACCTCAGTTTTGCCCACTCAACTTGCTTACATCAATATTCCAGCTGTCACCGAGTAGGAGGCAACTCTCTGGGTAGGAACCAAGGAATTGAATGGATGCAAGAAAGCTGTTTTCTGCTTTATGAGCTACTTTTAATATCAGATCTGGGATCCTGTGCAGTTAGCAAGATCTGGGTGCAGCTGTTTCCATCGTCAGCAGACATCCTCTACAGGCTTTTCATGGTTAAAATCCTTTTTCTCCCCTCCTTTTCCACCTCAGGTTGACTCTTCTGAGATCTCAGTTTCACAGTGGAGCACCCAGAGGCTCTACAGCTCACAACCAGGAAGAAGGGAGGCTATAAACACAGGGCACAGGAGGTATGGAGGGACTGGAGAGTGGATGTTTAAACCCCTGATTTTATGCAAGTGCCAGAGGTGCCACTGAGACCCTTTGAAGATCTTTAATCAATTCCCTACTGTGGCTAGGTCTCTGGACCTCATTATCTCAGTCCCTGGGGGAAAGAGAAAAGAAGAGATCTTGTGAGATGCCTGGATGGGAATCCCAGTGAGTGCCATGTTCTTGTTACCACTGCTGAAGGATATGAAGAAAATTTTGAACAAACTCTGCAACTCCAGAAAAGCAGAGTGTGTGCTGTTGATAATGTTGCATGTATGGTACAGCACAGTTCCAATTTAAGCATAGTATGTGATATTTTTAAAGGGCTTTTAGTAAGCTAGACACAGAAGGACAAATATCACATAATATCACTGTTTTGGAATCTAACAAAGTTGGTCTCAGAAAATGTGAGTAGAAGAGTGGTTACCAAGGGCCAGGGAGAGGAAGAGGGGAAGTGGGATGGGGAGAGGCTGCTCGATGGGCACTAAGTTACAGTTATACATGAGAAGTGAGTTCTGGTGTTCCACTGTACACCAAGGGAACTCTGTTAAAACTGAAAAGAGAGGGTCAGGGTGAAGCTCAGTTGTACAGTGTGTGCTTAATATGCACAAGGCCCTGGGTTGAATCTTCAATACCAAACAAAACAAAAGAAAGGGAAGAAAATTAGAAGATAATACAATAAATAAATAAATAAATAAATAAAAGCTTGAAAATGAGTTTTTACATGTAAATACAAGGATATGAAGAGCTAACCATCCATTTTTGGACACTGGGAAAGATGATGGGGAAGACAATTAAATATAGGAAGGGAGGGCCATTTCAGTGTTTTTATTACTCAGATAATCGATATGGAACTTGTTGGATCTCTCTTGGGAGTGTAAAGTTAAATATATTAAGGCATGTCCCAGAGTCCATAACCAGTCCCAGGAGTTTATCCAGTTTATTGACCTAGCTGATCCTGTGGCCTCACTCCTGTGCTCTTGGTGAGCGTGCTGTATACACATTGAAGTGTGATGAACCACTGGGGCTCAAATCACAGCCGCCAGATGATCTGGATCAGAGTCTTTTGTGATGCTTGTTAAAATGAAGATTTCTGGGCCTTGTCCTTTCCTGAGAGATTCAGAAAATTGGACATTTAAGACAACCACAGGGTTTGGGCATTTTCACATATCATTGTCTTTATGATTTCTTTACAAGTCTGATTCCATAATCAGAATTTTCTATTCCCTCCATAATTAAGTGTGCGTCTTCACTTTTAGCCTAGAATTATTATCCATCCCACTTACCTGTTATATTAATTTACTACGTTTTAGATAACACAATGCTGCATACTTGATAGCTTAACAAAGGATTTATTTTTTCTTAGTTCTAAAAGCCAACAGAATCCTAGATTAAGATTTTGATAGTTTTGACTTCTCCTGAGGCCTCTTTTCTTAGTATCCTACTATGATCTCACATGACCTTTTATCTGTGCATGTGTACTCATGACCTCTCTTTAAATATCCAAATTTTCTCACTAATAAGAACACCAGTTATATGGCCTTATCCTAGCGACCTTACTGTCACTTACATATCTTTTTAATGAACTTATCTCTAAATATAGTTATATATGGAGGCTCTTCAAGTTAGGACTTCAACATAGAATTTGGGGTAGAAACAATTCAGTCCATCACACCCATTTATCCATAATCCTATCAACCACCTATTCATATATTTAGCAAATATTTAATAACAAAATAATATTTCATATACAATAACAGATGCATTTTATTCTACATGCCTGTTTTAGTTAGCTTTTGCATTGCTGTGATGAAAATACCCAATAAGAACAACTTAGAGGGCTGGGGTTGTAGCACCGTGGTAGAGCACTTGCCTAGCATGCATGAGGCACTGGGTTTGATTCTTAGCACCCCATACAAATAAATAAAAATCCATAAAAACTAAAACAAATTTTAAAAATACTGAAAAAAAAGAACAACTTGTAGGAGAAAAAATTTATTTCGGACTCATGATTTTAGAGGTCTCAGTCCATACATGGATGACTCCATTGTTCCGAGCCCAAGGTGAGGCAGTAAATCATGGGGGAAGGGCCCATGAGGAAATTTGCTTCTGTCATGGCAGCTAGGGAGTTAGGGAGTGTGGAGACAGAGAGAGAAAAAGGAGACAGGGCCATAGGGAAGATGTACCCTGCCAGAGCATGCCACCAGTGACTCCTCTCCTCTAATTGTGCCCCACCTGCTTATAGTTAGCACCCAGTCAGTATATTCATCCTAGGATGAACTAGTGAGGTTATGGCCCTCATGATCTAATCCTTTCACCTCTGAACATTTCTGCATTAACAGAAATGGGAAACATCTCATATCCACACCATAATAGTCCATATTGAGTAATATTGAAGGCCAAACTCTCAGAAGAGAAAGCTATTATTAGATATGTTTTGACTAGTCTTCAATGTCATTTGTTTGGAGGGAGCAAGGGAGGGGGGAGAGAGAGAGAGAGAATTGTGATTAATATTTGATAAATCTTCCAATAGCTTTAATAGAAAGATCATATAAATTAGTTCATATTATAGGAAAGATAATCCTATATGTTCTATATCTTAGCCATGTATCTTCTGTAAGGGCAAAACAGGATATTATGTAGGGAAATTTGAGTTCACAAAGTCTAAACATCACAATCTCAAAAAGTTCAAATTTTGAGGTCATACAGGTCTGTATGTAATTCTGGGCTCCAGTTTATTAGATATGTGATATTGGTTATAGTAATTCACCTCATTGAACCTGCTCTCTAAAAGGTCTACATGGGAATTGAAAAGGAAACCAACCCTTTTATAATAATAATATGGAACTTAATGAAGACAGTTTGAGAAAATTTAAATTTTAACAAAATTATTGAATTTCAACGTTTTCCTAGACAAATGCCAAAACATTTTAAAATGTACACATTTCAATCAACATTTAGGTAAGAATGGACACTAAAATTGTTGAAAATACAGAAACATTTAAAACAAGTTAGCATTTTTTTATGGTGAAGGTAATAATAAATCAAGTCATTTGAGAAATGAAAAAGTGATTCTTCAATGACAGTCTTTACCACAAGAGCAGTGCACAGGTGAACAATACAGTATGCAGAGCCAGCTCCAGATACCACCCTATGGGTCACTGTATTTAAGAGGGTAGGAGGTAAGAATGAGGGTGTACTGAAACCTGCAGCAAGTGCTACTCGACCTTGAATGCAGCTGATGGTTCCTGGACAGCCGCATTCCTGTTATCTTGGTGTAAACAGGGTGATGGGTGCTCATCCACAATAATGGAATTACCTTAGAACAGGAAGGAGAGGGCAAGTGACAGGGTCCTGCCAAGAACAGTCCTGCTTCTGTGATTCTAGAAACAACGAACAGTGAAGTACATGTCAAGGTGTGAGAAAGTACTTCCTAAAGATCCTAGGCCATTATGAGAAGAAGTGAGGACTCTTAAGAAGGAGGAATTGTGAATACAGAAGAGCTGAGTGAAGCAGGCTTCTTTAACAATCCCAGGGTGATGAAAACAGCAGGCACCCAGGACACTAGGAAGCATGCAGTTCTATTAGGATGAATACATGAATCTACGTATTTGAGCGGCACAAGCCATTGTGTAAATATGTGGGTTTTTTAATATTTTTTTTTTGTTATAGGTGGACACATTCCTTTATTTTATTTTTATGTGGTGCTGAGGATTGAACCCAGTGCCTCATGCGTGCTAGGCGAGCACTCTACCTCTGAGCCACAATCCCAGCCCCATATGTGTCATTTTTATGTATTCATATCCATATATGCCTATGTAAAGTTATGCAAACACATTACTACTACTACTACTACTACTACTACTACTACTATTGTAATCTTCTTTCTTGCCTGCTGCCTTGGGAAATTCAAGGATCTAAAACTGATCATTTTTATATGTAGCCTACAGTCTCATAGCTCCACTGGTTCTATTTGCTTCCCCTGTGGGGTGAAATGGTCTCTTACTGGCTTTCTTTTTGGCAACTAGAGTTAGAGCAAGGCAACTAGAAAGGGAAGAAATTGATGATCCAGAACTTTCTCCTCCTTCTGACTCCAGGTAAAGTCGTAGAGGAGGACACTTCTACCTATATGAATATATAAAGTGTTACAGTTCTCTCCTTTTCTATCTAGACATACGTGTAATATACTGAAGCAGGCTGGAGACCCACACCCAAACGACTTTTACCATAATTAAACAAAAACCTCCACCATATTTGTGGCATGTAAGTTCCTCTTCTTATCAGAGAGTTTTTTGCACAGGACATCAGCTATCAGCAAAAATCTGCAGAAGGCATTGTGGTTTGTAGCATCCTCTTTGTTTATAAATGCCAGGTTTGCAGAAAAAAAACATGTGAAATCCGTCTGTCTAGAGGATGGAACGAAACGCACTTATCATGTTTACCTCCTAACCCCCTAATCTCCGCTGGATATAAAGTTTAGAGTATTTCTGTACTCATGATTCAGAGGAAGGATTCTTAAGTGAGAGCCACTTCTGAGCCCTAGAGTCAATAAACCTGCTTTCTAAAAATTCCTCAGGTGTCCGGCCTCTTCTGTCTTACTTCAGTACAAAAGTGATTCACACAAACTAGCTAAATGAGACCTATGTACCAACACAAGCAAGGGTGGCACAGAAAATATGCACTGTGGGGACATAAACAAAAACAGTAAGAAAGAACCACAGCAGCCTGTGTGCGTGTGTTGTTTGACATGGTTGGGCTCAGAGATGAGAGAAATACCTCACATAGAAACAAAACATTGCAAGCTTTTCTCTCACCTTTCCACCCTTGCAATTACATGATAACTAAAGGAAGGAGTCAAGATGCTTGATTAATACCTCAGATGGAAAGCAATAACCCTCAGCCTTGGTTGCCTTTTTGATTATCCATGAATATTTTTGTATTATTTCAATTTGGTACTTTTCCTCAGACTGCCAGTGCACTTGCTCCTTTTCTTAATTTTGTCCATATACCTTTGTGAAAAAACCATCACTGGCAGTGTGGGTGTGGATATGTGCAAATAGGTTGCCAACAAATAAAAATTATGATTATTATAATAAAGTAGCAAAAATACGTTAAGAGGTAACTTGAGAGTGATCACCAATTAAATTCCACTTACCAGAGGATTTGCAAGATGAAAATTGTGTCACTGTTTTGAATTTTCTTTTTCTTTTTTGGGGGGCATTTTTTTGGGGTACTAGGGATTGAACTCAGGGGCACTCAACCTCTGAGCCACAGCCCAGCTATACTTTTTGTATTTTATTTAGAGACAGGGTCTCACTGAGTTGCTTAGCACCTCACTTTTGCTGAGGCTGGCTTTGAACTCGTGATCCTCCTCCCTCAGCCTCCTGAGCTGCTAGGATTTCAGGCATGCACCACTTGAATTTTCTTAAATATTAACAGTTAATATTTATTGAGAATTGTGTGTTTGTCAGACATTGTGTTAGGAATATGCATGAATTTTCTCATTTAATTGTCACTACATCTTTCTAAGGAAGAAAGGTATAATTATTCCTTTTTTTTTTTTTTTTTTTGAGATGCTAGCAATTGAACCCAGAGCTATGTACATGCTAGGCAAGTGCTCTATTGCCGAGTTATATCCCCAACCCTTTTTATTTTATTTTATTTCACCTTGAGAAGTGTCTCACTAAGTTCTGTCTAGAACTTGCAATCCTTCTACATCGGCCTCCTGAGTAGTTGGGATTACAGGTACATGCCACTGCTCCCAACTTTACTTCTCTATTCATTCCTGAATGAAGGAAACTAAAGACCAGAGAGGTAGGTAATTTCCCCAAGTTTACATAGCCTCTTTATTGCATAGCTAATTTATTTTTTGTTGATAATTAAGAGGTTGTTATTTTTTCACAGAATACGTGAGATCAACAACAACAACAAAAATGGGGTAAACTTTTTCCCTTCATGTTAACTTAATCCTTTTGAAAACATCTAAGTGATTTTACAGACTCAAACTTCTTAACAATACGTTGGCGGATTTGCTTGGTCTTGATGCTGTAGACAATGGGGTTCATGAGGGGTGGTACCAGCAGATAAACATAAGACATCAGAAGGTGCACAATGCGGGGCAGATGTTCACCAAAGCGATGCACAAGAGACAAGCCGATCATGGGGATGTAGAAGAGCAGCACAGCGCAGATGTGGGAGATGCAGGTGTTGAGGGCCCGGAGGCGCTCCTGGTGGGAGGCGATGTTCAGCACCGTGCGCAGGATGAGAGCATATGAGAGGAATATGAGCAGGGAGTCCACACCCACGGTGCAGGCCACAACAAAGAGCCCATAGACGTGATTGACAATGATGCTAGAGCAGGCCAGCTTCATGATCTCCAGGTGCAGACAATAGGCATGAGCCAGCACATGGGAGCGGCAGTACTGGAAGCGCTGAAGGAGGAATGGCAAGGGGAGGATGAGCAGGGCACTTCTAAGCACAGAGCTCAGCCCCATCTTGATGATACGTGCAGGTGTCAGGACACTGGAGTAGCGCAGTGGGTTGCAAATGGCCACGTAGCGGTCAACAGACATGGACAACAGAACGGAGGACTCCACCAGAGACAAGGTGTGGATGAAGAAGAGCTGAGTGAAGCAGGCAGGGATGCCAATCTCTCTGGCATTAAACCAGAAGATGCCCAGGACAGTGGGCAGTGTGGACAGGCAAAGGCCCAAGTCGGTGAGAGCCAGCATGGCCAGGAAATAGTACATGGGCTCATGGAGGGTGGCATCAGTACGGATGATGTGGAGGATGGTGAGGTTCCCAAGGATAACTGTCAGGTAGATGGAGCAGAAGGGAATAGATATCCAGCCATGGAGATCTTCCAGACCTTGAAAGCCCGTTAGAAAGAAAGTGGCTTTTTGGAGGCTGCTGTTATAAGGAATGGCCATGCTTTGCAATTTTAGATTCACCAACCTGTGATGTAGAATGAAATTCCTGAAGAGTGACAGGGCTGATTTCTCAGTCACTTTGCCAGGACTAGTGAGTCAGGAAGGGTCTGCGGATGGTATGGGAAAGAATTGGGCCTCTGGATCAATGAACCTTTACAGAAGGTCCAGAAGCAGAGCTTCTGTAGTGGACTCCTACAACCCACGAGTGCCCTCAGATTCTGCATCAATATTGGCCTCTTAGCAGTTTAATTGGTTTAATTATGTCACCTCAGATAACATCTTTTAATATGTTACTTCCTGATACCACAATTCAATAACTAAAGTATTTAGAATCCATATCATATATATGGGGATTTGGTACTATACATCACTTTACATTTCTACTATAATGTGCCTTCAAATGTATTTATATAACTTGCCTAGCCTATAGGGGAGTTCACAGGGAGTGTTTAGTAAATGTTTATTGAACTCCTTGCAATTGAAACTTGTGGCCAGAGACATGTATTTCCTGAATCTATATGACAGCTTTTGGTAGGTTAGGAGGCCAAATGTAAATGTAAATCTGAAGAGTGTAACTGAATAACATCTTAGAAGAAGCTGGGCCTTCAGAAAAAAAAAATTATTCTAGAAAAGGGGGCTTTGGACTTTTTCCTATGAGACACCAGGACAGATGTGTGTCTCCGATATCAGATTGGTTAAGCTGGTCTTCTATGTAGGGATGGGATGCAGAAGAGGTGTGCATCAAATATGAAGCACAAGAAACAAAATAGCTGGGGAAAGCCTCTAATCCTTAGCATAAGATCAGGAAACTAAATATGAAGGACTTGGAGTCAGCTGTGTCTCTGGGGCTTGTATACTGTGACAACAGGTATAGATTCTTAAAATGCGTGGACTGGGTTATCCTTTGCTCTCCCTGCAGAAGTTTTATTCAATTACATTGCAAAATGCTCTATTTTGTTCTATGCATGCAAATGCAATGTGACTAGTATATTATTTATCACATGCATAAGAAGTTTAAAATAAATAACATTTATTAAATATGCTATAGACTTGTTACTTTTCTAAATGTCTAGAATTGTGTCATTCAACTCTGACACAATATTACCATAGTGGTTATATTCTTAGGAGCAGAGTATAGACTGGAAATAAGAGTATAGACTGGCACAGAGGGGTAAAGCAATTGGGAAAGCCTGCAGAAAAAGTAAAGGTTGAATATAAAATCCAAGAGTATAGTCCGGAGTCTACATCATCACCTTTACAACATATTGTCTACTACTGTTGCATACCAACTTAACTGTTACAAGAGTTAGACAATTAAAAAGTAAATTTAAAAACTTTTAAAATTTCCTACCTTGGGCAAACGTGTGTACAGAGATTTTCATTATATAAAATATGATGATGAGCTGAGATGAATAACAATAGAGAGAAAAAATGTTTGGGGGACTGATTTCAGTTTTGGACATGCTGAACACAAGTTTACAAAGGAATTCCTGCTGTGTGTGATGGTGCCCATCTATAATCCCAGCACCTCTGGAGACTGAGACAGGAGGATTGCAAGTTCAAAAAGCCAGCTTCAGCAATTAAATAAGATCCTGTCTCAAAAAATAAAAAGGGTAAAAGGGTTGGGGACATGGCCCCATGGTTAAGTGAAGGAGCCCTAATTAGGAAGGGCTGTTGTAGCTAGCTGGAAGCCATAAGTTCCACCTGATATGTATGTGACGCACCTGTAGGCACCCGCAAACCTGAAGGTATATAACCGGGTGAAAGCGGTCCGAGTTAGGAATTCAGTCAGCCGGGCAGTCACTCGGTCAGTCAGAAGAATCAGAGCGGCCAGAACGTAGGCAGAGCGGTTACAGAAGAGAAACCAGATAGAAGAAGTAATGACTGGTCAGAGTTAGGCCGAGACTCCTGAGGAAGACAGAAGACAGAAGAAAGAAGAAGGAAGAAAGAAGAAGGAAGAAAGAAGAGAGAAGAAAGAAGCTCTAATCTTTCTCTAAGCTAAGCTCTATCTTTCTTTACTCTAAGCTAAGAAAGTAGAAGTAAAAGTAGTAAAAGCTTAACTCTGCCCCCGAGAGTTTTTATCCCGGTTTACGGTACCAGGTAGCTTACAGTTAAGCACGTCTGGGTTCCATCCATGGTATGAAAAAAAAGGGGGGGGGCATTTTGGTGAGAGGGTCTAGAGGATGTTATGTGTACTGATCTTTGGTTTGAGTGAGAGCTTGAGTTATAGGATGTTGCTAGGAGATAAAGTGTGAGGAGGATGGAGAAGGGCTCAGATCACAACACTGAAAACTGTTTAAGTAAAGAGAGTATATAATATAGAAATTAGAAAAATCTACGGATGAGTGAAACTATCAAGAGTTTTACAGGAAGTTGAGGACATTCTTTCAAAAAACTTCCTTTTTCTCAGCAAGTTAGAGGGATGTTGAAGGGCTGAAAATAAAGAAAGAATAAGTGTCTACCTGGGTTTGACAATGTTATATGCAGTGACAAAACTGCAGGTCTCCTATCCCAATCCACCTACCACTCAAAACTGCCTTGCCAGCATGGTATGAGGATTTAGCAAGCATCCAGGACTGAGAGCTCAGTGTGTGTCCAAGGTTTCAGGTGCCCAGTCTCTCTGTGTTCCTTATTATTCTCTGTGTGATGCTGCCTTCAATCATACCTGAGCATCAATAGCTGGAGGAAACAGGATTCAGAAGACATACTTCACAACTCAGGTTGCACTGTAGCTCGACTACAAGAACATCCCGTATTTAAAATGTGAGGGCTTTTTGAAATGTCCGGGAGTTTCTCCTTGGGGGATTCTTCTGAGGCTGAGAATTCCCTGAAGATTACTTATGGCTCTTAGCTAATGAGAAGCCCTAAAGTCTGGACATCAAGGGGAAAAAGTTACAGATGGAAACCTATCCTGTGTGTGTGCAAGGGTTATCTTCAAGGTGTTAGGATATTTCTAGTTGTGGATTCCATGTTCTGAAACTGTGTATGAAACACCCAGGTATACATGGAAAGCAGGGAGGAGGGAGAAAGAGAGAGATTTGATTCAGATAAAAGATAAAACTAATCAACCTTACCTCTAATTATTTTTCCTTTCTTTCTCTTTTTTGCCCTCCCTCCTTCCCTCCCTCCCTCTCCTTCCCTTTCTTTTCCTCCCCTCTTCTCTCCTTCCTTCTTTCCTTTCTTTCTTCTTTCCCTCTTTCCTTTCTTTCTTTCATAGTCCTAGGGATGGAATAAACCCTGGGGTGCTCTACCTCTGAGGTATACCCCAGCTCCTTTTATTTTTTGTTTTGAGACAGGGCCTTGCTAAGTTGCTGAGGCTGGCCTCAAACTTGTGATCCTCCTCCATCAGCCTCAAGAGTTTCTGGGATTCTGAGCTTCCGCCACCACGCTAGCTGCCTCTGACACTTTTAACCATGTGATTGTGTGACCAAGGGCGAATTACTTAATCTCTCTGAGATTATTATTTCCTTGTTTTAAGTGAGAAATAACCCCCCTCCTTTTTTCAACATGGATTTTGATACCATCAAGCATTCTTATCTCTTTTAGAGTCAACTGGTAACATGATTTAGTTTGAGGTTAGGGAGAAGGAAGAAAATTCTTGGCCTTTGATCTTAAACTATTGGTTTCTTAATTACTATTAGACATTACTGTGTTTTTCTTCCAATATACATGATTTGAGTCACAATTCAGAAACTCTACTCTAAATGCTGATTTAATACATTCAAATAGTTCACTTATTTGAAGTATAATATCTATACCAAGACTTCTTCTAAGATCAATTTAAATGATTGATACATATACCTGAACAGGGTAGCTGATACTTAATGGATTCTTGGAAATACCATTATTAAAGTAATTCATAAAGTTAATAAGATCTTAGTTTTCCAAGACTTTGTAGATGGGTTTGCTTTACTTTTAGAAGAGATGTTACTATTAAGTCTAATTTTTGCTTAAAACTACTTTAGTGGTCAATATGTGCTAAAATCATTAATAAATATTACATATTATATTTAACATTATTTATATTTACAACCTTATTTGTTATCTAGAGTGTATAATTATTAACTTCATACATTTTAACTCTTTAAGAAATGTTAAAGTGTTTAAGAAATGAGAAAAGCAAGCAAAATGTAAATATAAACAAAACTAGAGGTCTTTGTTGAAGTTAATGTTGAAATTAATAATATTGAAAAAACACATGGGAAGGAGAAGAAAGAAAGACCATTGCAAGTCTGAGTTGTTTGAGAAATGCAAATGTTGTTCAATATCAAGAATTCCTTGAATTCATATGCTATCCTGTGATTGACTGAATTTGGAGATAAATGGAAGGCAGGGTTCCAAAAATGTTCCCGACAAGAGGCTATATACAATCCTTTTGCCCATGGCCTGGTGAGTTATTGGCATAAAGTTTCTGGACTTCTAAATGTCCACCTACACTGGGCTGCCTCAAATGCAGCTAGTGCATCTTTATATAATCTCTGTTACCTCCTAATACTGGTCAACTGAAGAGCTAGAGTAATCTGTTCATGTCTAGAGAGTAGAAAGAGGAGGAAAGGAAGAAACAAGACACAAACAAACAAAAACTTCATGTGATATGCACTCATTAGACATGGAATGTGATGTATGTATGAATAAAAAAGTTAAAACACATTAGAGTAATTAAGAAAGTTTTGATGACAACTGAGTAAGTTGAGGCATCAAGGGTATGCAACTCTTAAAACACTTTTAAAGCAAGCATGTTTGCAGGCTGAGGGACAGTAGTTATTAGCAAAGAAATTTAAAAAACAGGACAATACATAAGGTCCAGTTAGGTCATTAGGAGAGGTAGAAGGTGATATATTTATTTTTTTAGGGACTTATATTTTTTGTTAGAGAGTAGTGATATACCTCTGAATTTTTTTCATTTCTTTTAAAGGATGAAGTCTGTGTATAGGTATTAGAGTAGTGGAGAACCTGAGAAATGTTGGGCTTAATTCTCCCTATTCCATTTCTTCCTTGGTCACTGAGAGGAATGGATGTGAGAGCTAAGCTGAAATGCAAAATAATTATAGCTTTTCAAGTCCTATCTGATGATCAGCTTAGTAGTTTCTGTGGCACCATCGTGAGCAGCCCAGGATGGTCTTCACTGCTCAGCAACAAGGATGCATGGACATGCAGGTGAAATTCATACTGATCTATGGTTTACAGTTATGAAACTGAATGTTAAACTAAAGAAGCAACTATTCTGTCTGTGATGGATTAAAGACAACTCCAAGTTATTATCATTTTCCCAAGAGATGGAATTGGTTTCTCCTTCCTTTAAAACTGTGCTCGCCCCTTTAATGTATAACTAAGAGATGCAGTAGAAGTGTCTCTATACCTGCCCAGGTACAATATTTTAGATTAAGAACCTTCCAACCTTCTTCCAGGAACACATTACTTTCTCTTATGGCATACTTTCAAATCCAGTCATCATGTTATTAGAAGCCCAAGATATGTGCAGAGGCCACATGTTGACGTTTAGCTAAAGTCAACTCCAGCAACCATCATCAGCTGCAAACTATGGGTGTAACCATCCTACAAGTGCATCCTCCAGCCCTGTGAAAGTGTCTAGGTGGTACCATGTGGAGCAGAGATGAGGTTTCCCTGCTGAGCTCTGAACAGATTACAAAACTATGAGTAAATGAAAGATTATTGTTGTTTTAAGTCACTAAGCTTTTGAATGACTTGCACATTATACCTGGAATATGATTTCTTGTTGAGGAATCTTATCTTCTTGCACTTGAGTTCTTCTCATACTGAAAGGAGATCCCAAAGTCACTTTCTCAGCCTCTTCAAATTCTTAGTTGTACTCACTACTTTCCTTTGTCAAATAAACATCATTATTATTATCTAATCATTTGAAGATTGTTATTCACCATACTTATTCAAAACATTTTTAAAACTGAAAGCATATTTCCTTGTTAGCAATATAAAACAAATATATTTACATTGGGCATAGAAAAAAAAAACATTAAATGAGGTCATAAATCAGCAACAAGAAAGTTATTTCCCTGTGATGTTAAAATGTGTGTGTGTGTGTGTGTGTGTGTGTGTGTAACTTTTGGACTCTGTTTACTACATTTTTCACTGATATAGTCGTTGACATGAAGTAGTGAATAAAATAGACAGTCATTGCTTTCCTGAAACTCATATTCTAACACTAAATAATTGCATAATATATTTTAAAAAGTAAGTTATGAATGACATCTAGGATTCTAGGATTATAAGGATATGTATATATTTATGTATATATATGCATATGATATTAAGAATAAGTATAGGAAGATTGGCATTTAGGAGAAATTATAATATCTATCTGGGTTGGAAATGATCAAGGAGGGTGTTATCATAAAAATGTGACCTCAGCTTGATTCAATATTGAGGGAAACAGTAAGAGCCTCACTAATTTTGTTTAGATAATAGAAAAGGTAATTTTGTTTAGATAATAAAAATTGTTCATAAGCCAGTCTCAAAAAACCAAAGGTGAATGTTTTCACTGGTTTGTAGATACTCACTAAAGTAAGAGTGGGGTGGGGGATAGATGTTCATTGGGTTAGACAACATAGAATGAAGAGAAGGCAGGGGACATGGGAATAGGAAAGACAACAGAATGAATTGGACATAACTTTCCTACGTTCATATATGAATACAAGACCAGTTTAACTCCACATGGACAACCACAAAAATGGGAAGTTATACTCCATGTATGTATGATATGTCAAAAAACATTCCACTTTCATGTATAACTATAAAGAACAAACAAATAATTAAAATGTATTCATCCTCATTGAATATATAGTCTTTGAATGAATATTAATATCACATTGACTAAGAGAAATAAACATAAGCTTTACCATAAACTCCTTAAGCTATGTAATGATTCTTTTTAAATTGCAAATAGGTTGCTGTTTGCATTTGCCTCAAAAATAAGCAACACCGGTACGCCTTTTGGTGTTGTCAGGAATTCTTCCCTCTGAGCTTTTTCCAGATTATTTTCATTAAACAGAAGGCAGGGTGAATCTGTGTGTGTGTTTGTGATAATTGCTTTGGTGATACTACATGTCCATTTGCTCAATGTTATTGTTACTTTTATTTATCTTCATTATCTCACCTACTGATGCTTTCTATGAAATAAAATAATAGATTTTAGCAATTAACAAGAACTATTCTAAAGGATTTTTATATTGTAATCTAGCACTGTATATTTTTTGTTTGTTAATTTACTTAATAATTATTTTGAAGTTTTGTTTATAAAGGACATAAATAATATTAAAATTATAATAAAATGAATCAGATATTTTTATTAGTTAATTTCTTATTAATTTTCCTGCTATAAATTGAAGTATTTTATCAGTGCATGTTAATTATAATGTGTTTCATTGCAGTGAATTCATACATGCATATAGCATATTTTGATTATTTGCAACCCTGAACTATCCCCCTTAGCCCTCCATTTTCCCCTTCCCTTCATTCTGTTACTTTTGCCTAATAATTCGTTTATCCTCTAGATTCTACATATTAAAGGAAACATGTGATATGTGTTTTTCAGAGTCTAACTCATTTTGTTTAACATGATGATCTCCAGTTCCATCTATTTTCCTACAAATGACATGATTTTGTTCTTTATGGCTTAATAATATTCCCTATCTATCTATTTCACCTGATATATCTATATATGAGAGAGATATAAATATATCATTTTCTTTATTTATTTATTGATAGATTGATTTCATAATTTGACTATTGTGAATTATGCTATGAGTAGGCAGGCATCTCTATAGTATGCTGGATTTAACTACTTCAGAAAAATATGGAAAATTGGTATAGCTGGATTAACTACTTCAGAAAAATATGGAAAATTGGTATAGCTGAATCATATAAATTTGAACAATTTTTTCTATAAAAGTAAATATTATGGATTAGTCAACCTCATAGATAATGATGATGAAGGTATGCATGTCAAGTAGATAGGACAAAGCTAAAGCAGTGACTCCTTAAATCATTATAAGTTAACTTCACTAAATTGGAAGGAAAAGTAATAAAAATCTAAATGTAAACTTTCTATTTCAAGAAGATAGTAAATGGAAAGCAAATTAAACCTAAAGGAAAAGAGAAGGGAATAATAATGATAAGATCAGAACTCAATAAAATAGAAATAGGACATAAAATCAGCAAAGCAGAAATTTGATTCTTTGAAAAGTTTAAGAAATATTTTATATTTAGAAAAGTATAAATTAAAAAAACTTGGAGGGCTGGGGCTATAGCTCAGTTGGTAGAATGCTTGCCTTGCATGCACAAGGCCCTGGGTTCAATCCCCAGCACCACAAAAACAAAAACAAACAAACGAAACAAAAAGTTGGAGAGACTGAACTAAGATAAGATGGAAAACACAAAATTTATATCAATAATGAAACTAGAGAATTTAGCTAATGCTCTACAGACAATAACTGGATTCAACAGATATAATAAACAACCTTTTAAATAAAGTGAATAACTCAGACAAAATGAATAACTCGGACAAAAACTCTTTTCTTAGCTTACAAAATTCTTTTTTATTGATGCATTATAATTATACTTCATAGTGGAATAATTTGATCAATCTCATTCTCCACCACCTTCCCTTCTCTCTCTTGCTCCCTCCCCTTGTCTACTTGCTGTACTCTACTAATCTCCCTTCTATTATTATTAATTTTTTAATTAGCACATTATAATTATATATCAAAGCAGAATTCATTGTGCTATATTTGTACATGGACATAGTATAATTTGGTAGATTTCTTTCCTGGTACTTCACCAGGCCTCTCCTTTCTTTCTCCTCAATCCCCTTCCTCTACACTGTTGTGGCATTTTCTATAAAGCCCTCTCCTTTTTCATGAAAGATATGGTGTTGAAAGAGTTAACTTTGACTTCTACTTGCTGTTCAGTTCTTTATTCACATATATGGCCACCAGATATTGCTATTTCAATTATTTAGATCCAGACTAACTCTGTACATTTATCTTTTCTTGAAAAGAGTAACACAAACCTTTTTCTATAAGTACTTAATTTCTAGTTAATAAGCTTTAAGAGTCTTTTTGTGATTAAAAATAAGTTTCTCTTACTTTTAAAGTAGATATAAATCCCTTAGAGTAAAAAGTCTCCCATGAGCTAACATTCAGCCTTGCCCTGCTTCTAGATTTTATAAAACAACTGCTATAAAAGAAAAACAATAGTGCTGTGGAATCCCAGACAAAGAAGGTTGACTTTTATCAGACAGCCTAAATAGTATGCTGAGAAAACAGTTTCAGTCACATACAGGGCCTTGAAAAAGTGCAAGTGACCTCAAAACCTTGAAATATATAAAATAAGAAATTTAATATGTCTAAAAATTAAGTCATGTCTGTAATGTAATCACCAAAGAAAGTGTAAACAATCTGTGCTGCCAAATATTGTGCTTAAAACCTAAAAGAAAGTGAAAAGTAAAGAGAGGAGATTCCACAGCCTGACTTGTGTGTTGGTGTGTTATTTCCCCCATCGCTGCTTCTCTGCCTTCGTACTTCGCTGAGCGCTCGCGTTGTACCCCTTGACTGGGGCTGGCCCCCAGCAGGCATTCCTTCTGTTTTTGTGAGATCTGCCTTTGTTTATTACATTTTTGTTTCTTTGTACCTTCTCTAGAACATTTAACCCTGGACTTTCTGAGTCCGCTTTATTGAACTTACCATGAAGTTCCCCTATTCCATTCATTTATGTACAAGTGACAATTTCATTTTTCTCTGTGGTTGAGTAAATCTCCATTGAGTATATACACCACATTTTATTTATCTATTCATCTGTTGATGTGCCTCTAGCCTGGTTATAACTTGGCTATTGTGAATTGCACTGTTATAAAACTTTGGTATGCCTGTATCACTATGTTATGCTGATTTTATTTCTTTTGAATAAATATCAAGGAATGGAATAGCTGGGTCTTATGGTGATTCCATTCCTAGTCTTTTTAGGAATCTCCATACCACTTTCCAAAGCAGTAGTACCAATTTACAGTCCCCAAAACAATGTATAAGTGTACCTATATTCCCATGTACTTGTCAGCTGTTATTATTAATACTTTTAATTTAAATAACCAGAAATAATAGAAAGACTTTTATGAAAAGATTAACCACCATCTATGAATATTCTCATATGATAAAGGATAAATAAAGAACTCCTACCAATCAGGATATAAAATCCCATTAAAAATAGGCAGTGCATTTGACTGTTTTTCTTAATTTGTGTTTAGGAAAATACAAATTATCATCAAAATGAGATACTGTAACATACTTATTAGAGTGACTAATATTAAAAGGTTAAAAATCCCAAATTTTGATGAAGACATAGAACATCAGAACCCTTACGTTTTTCTACTGGATGTGCAAATCAGAACAATTTCTTTGATGATGATTAGTTTAGTATTTTCTACTATAGAAAAATGCTTGTCTTTTGTCATAAAAGCATCACTTCTAGAGAATTCACTGCTATAGTTTTACAGCTTTAAATATATTTTGAAGTAATTAATGAGTTTTTAATGTTTTTTGAATTGCTAATCTCTCTCTCTCTCTCTCTCTCTCTCACACACACACACACACACACACATACATACACACACATAATGGTAATGGGTAATTAGAAGACGCTGATGCTGTGCGTGTGTGTGCTAAATTTTTTAGTAGACTTCAATCATTGCTGCTCATATATGAGTTAAGGAGATGACTATTAACCATCCAATGGTTTTTATTTTCATTCATGAGTATACTTTTTTTCTTTTTTATGAGGAATAATATGTTGAATATTTTTGTAATCCAAATTGGGACTTCACTGTTATGGCTGAAGCCTGTATCTGGGTGCATTGAAAAGATAAAAATGAAAAAGGAGATAGGAAGATTAGTTATAAGCCTATTATTATTTGAAACCTAAAACCCAAGTCTTCTAATCTAGAATGTTCTGAGTTTATGTAGTATGTTTTTGAGTTCAGTCTTCAGTCTTTCATTGTCATTCTTCAGTCCGTACATAGGTTCTGAAGTTGTGTTAGCCTGGCTTTCACTGAAGCTGAAATTTTCCATCAATGCTGTTTCTCACATAATTTTGCCAGGATCACACTTCTAATCTGCTGACTCTTCACAGAGTATACAATGGGATTCATTAGAGGGGGAACCAGAAGGAAGATATCAGCTATTATGACTCTAATAACTGGAGCAGCATTTTTGGCAAAGCGGTGAAGGGCAGCCAAGGTGACGATAGGCACATAGAAGATGAACACAGCACAGATGTGAGAAATGCAAGTGTTGAGGACCTTGAGGCGACCCTTGTGTGAGGTAATGCCCAGAACAATTTTCAGGATCAGCACATAAGATACAGAAATGGACACTAAGTTTAATAGAGATAAAAGAGCCACAAAAAATCCATAAATTATATTGATCCTGTTGTCTGAGCAGGCCAACTTCATGACATCCTGGTGGAGGCAATAAGAATGGGACAAAATGCTTTTCTTACAGAATTTCAGCCTCTTTAGAATAAAAGGGAATGGGAGAATAAGTAAAATACACAGTGTGGCAAATACAAAGCCAGTTTTAAAGACTCTGTCAGTGGTAAGGATGGAGGCGTACCTCAGAGGGTTGTAGATGGCTATAAAGCGATCAATGGCCATGACCAAAAGCACTTCTGATTCCATAGCTGAGAAGCCATGAATGAAAAACTCCTGTGCAAAGCAGGCGTCTGTGGAAATTCCTGTGGCATTGAACAAGAAGACTCTGAGCATGGTTGGAAGGGAGGAGATGGACAGCCCCAGGTCCGAGAATGCCAGCATGGATAGGAAGTAGTACATAGGCTCATGCAGTGAGGTCTCTGTTTTTATGAAAAAAAGGATGGTGCAGTTTCCCAGGATGGCAACAAGGTACATGAAGCAAATGGGGATGGAGACCCACAGGTGAGCATGCTCTACCCCTGGGATTCCAATCAGGAAGAAGGTGGAGATTCCCTCTTCAGAGATGTTGAAGACTGACATTTCAGGAGGATGAAGAAACCAGAACCTGGGTCTCAGAAAACTCTTCCTACAAAGGCATCAATTAATTGTCTCAATTAAGTATGTTGTATTCATCAGGTTGACACAAATTTTGATATGCCAGCTATTCTCCTACAATAATTCCTAGTATTAAGCATATTTTATCAACTATAAGCAAGAGTAACATCAGGACCCATATGAGTAGGATACAAAGATATAAATGAAAATATGCTTATCTCCACAAATAAACATCAACAAACAGATATAAATATTCCACACAAATATTCAGCATCCAGGGAGGGAAAAGCAAATTTCTCATTTTCTATTTACTATAATACTTTGTTAAGATAGTGATGCATACACTTGGAAATTTCATGACCCAGTACAAGATCAAATAAGGAACCCCACTGTCTACAATTCCATTTGTGATTTTTGAAGAATTTTAACCCCTAGGAATTATTTTGCCAAAAAATGTAGCTAGAATAATTTGGCTGATTTTGGGTTTCCATATCTGAAAGAATGAAGTTAGATACTATGGTACACTACTTAACACAAATATTCTCTCAAAATATATCATAGGTATAAGTGCAAAAGATAAAACAATAAAGCACCTGAAAGAAAATAGAAAGTAAATCTTGTGACCTTGAGTTAGGCAATATCTGCTTAGAAATGGCACTGAAGCCACAAAGTACAACAAAATGCACATATTGTATTATACACTTCCAGGATTTGAAAGACATCATCAAAAACATAAAAAGTTAACTCACAGGATGAGAGAAAGATTTGAAAGATTTGTAAATCATATATCTGGACTTCCTCAAGAATATATAAAGAACCCTTACAGCCCTTTATTAGACATGAAAATATGCTTACCATCATTAGTCATTGGGGGAATGTAAGTCAAATGTAAAACCAATATGAAATATCACTTCACACACACAGAAAGGCTGAAATAAAAAAGACAAATAATAATTATTGGCAAAGATATGTAGAAGTTTAAACTTCTCCTCATTGAGATGGAGACTGCAAGTCCTTTACCAACATTGGAAAATGTTTTAGCAGTTTATTCAAATATTAAAATGCAAGATGACCTAGGAATCCTGTTCCTAGGTATATTTTTTAAGAACAGAGAAAAAAAAGACATGTTCCCTCAAAACTTGTACACAGCCCAATTTGCTGTCCAGTGATGCATGGTAAACTGTTATCTGTGAAGATAATTTGATAATAAAAATGAGTTAAGTATTTATGTGTGTTATAACAGGAATGAACCTGAAATCATTATACTAGGTGAGAGAAACAAGTCGTGAAAGAATGTACATTGCAATATTCCATATATTGAAATGTCCAGAATAGACAAATCCATAGAAGAAAAAAGAGTCATGGTTCTCAGGGACTGGATGAAGGGGTAAAGGGAAATGGATGCTAAGGGAAAGTTTTTCAGATTAATGAAACATAATATTAGATAGTGGTAATATTTGAACACTAGTACAAATATACTAAAAGCCATTGAAATATATATATGTATATATATGTATATATATAGTATATGTGTATATATATGTGTGTGTATACATATATATATAAGTTAGAATTAATTTGATTGTCAATAGTATCTTAATAAACTTTTAATAAGATGAAGCTATGTCCCCAAATACTTACATTTCTCTATATGTCAAAGCTACGTTGACTGTCAAACATCTTGTGTATGTATGAGGCCCTGGGCTCTCCCCTGTCAGGCCATACACAGGTCTGGAGCATCCTCATCCTCCTCTTAGGTTCCCTGCTGCTATGACCTGCATCTGTGGTCCCTTAAATATACTTTACAGCTTCCTTCTCCCACGCCATGATTTCAAAAGATAGCCTCAAGTGAGGTGCACAGGAATCAATTTGTTTCAAGAACATGAATTTATAAATAATACTATAGATTATCTTCCTTTAACATAGGAAAACCTAGGACAATTGACCTTTTCAATAATATAAAACTTGAATAGCAACTATTATTTTCTGCATATTGGAGTGCTGTGTATATTGTTTGTTTCTTTGTTTCTGTACCATCCAGTACATGCATTTCAATTCCCAAATCCTCGGACAAGGGCTATGTCCAACTCAATGATCAGAGGAACAGCAATGAAGCATGTAGTGCTGTCCTTGATATATTGCCATTTTGCCTCCTCCCTCTAGATTCAAAGTCTCCTACACAAGGGGACACATTCTTATCCACACTAGATGAATGAAAAGTCATACCCTCAACTTGGTGGCTTTTGTATTTAAATTAAATGATTAAATAAAATGCATAAAACTCTTACATTATTTAAATACTCTGAAGTATAAATAGATCCAGAGTAGATTCTTTTGATAGAATTATTGGGTGAATGCTGTGGTGCACACCTGTAATCCTAGAAGCTCAGGAGGCTGAGGCAGGAGGATTGTGAGTTCAAAGCCAGACTCAACAACTTAGTGAGGTCCCAAGCAATTCAAAGAGACCCTGTCCCTAAATAAAATTTAAGAAGGACTGAGGATGTGGCTCAGTGGTTAAGTACCCCTGGGTTCAATTCCCAGTACCAAAAAAAAAAAAAAAAAAAAAAGAAGAAGAAGAAATTATAAAGTTGCTTTCTTATCAAGAGAGAGGAAATACGAAGCAGATACTTAAACTCAGTCAGAAGAATGCTGAGTGAGCATAGACAGTTGAGACAGTATCTCCTAGCTATTGACTGTTTCTTCTTTACCAAGGCAGACTCAGTGGTCTTATGTATCCATGCCCAGAAATAACATTCTTTCTTATAAAGCAGTGGCTCCACCAGGCAGAGAGCATGCCGTCCAAGATTCAGCACCAGGTATCTGGCTTTGAATTCCTTTCTGGGCCAAGATAGTGATGCTGGCCTTCACTTTGTTGATTTCCATGAGTTGGCAGAACTTTGGACTTGTACCCTGCATTTACACACATTGTTGGACTTTTTAAGGTGATGGGGTACTGGCATCCCTCATAATCACTTGGAGTACAAGGTAGAAAGCATTTGATTGTTTGCTTGAGCTGGTACAAAAAAGGCAAACTGCAACTGTGAGCATCAGGAAACTTACTAGTAAGTTGTCAGGTAGTTGGACCCACATGTCAAAGTCAGGAGGAACTCAAGGTGGCACACAGTCACCAGGGCTTCACTGCTGAAACCCTGGGAAGTAATTTATCTGCAAAGCCTTCTTCATGCTTTCCCCTTAGCTCAGAAAGCCCTGGGGATTCCAACTAAACAGGATGTACTTAAAACTCCCTTTAGGTGAGTCCTCAAATGACACTGGAATCTAGAAGGTACACACAATTCCCAGTAAGTGGGAATAATTAACAATTTGTGGAGAACACCTTGAGCCACCTCTGCTCTGTCTGCCAGGATTATACTTGTCTCTTCCCTGATTCCATATCATCATGTAATTATCTTAGTTTCACAGTGTATGGCAAGTATGCCCTTACTTGTCTGCCCCTTCCATTGGATTAAGTTTCTTAAAATTACAAAGTTTTGTCAGGCATGGTGGCACACACCTGTAATCCCAGCAGCTCAGGAGACAGAAGCAAGAGGATCACAAGTCCAAGGCCAGCCTCAGCAACTTACTGAGGCCCTACCTAACTTAGGAAAATCCTGTCTCAAAATAAAAATACAAGGGGCTGGGATGTGGTTAAGTGGTTAAGTGCCCCTGGGTTCAATTCTCAGTGCTGCACCCCTGCAAAAAATAAATAAATAAATAAATAAATAAATAAATAAAATAAAAAATTACAAAGTTTTCCTTTTACAAATGAAGAAGGCTTTGAATATTTAATGTGAATCTAGTACCTTCAATGGTACTGGATTACAGTTGGAAATGTAGACTATACTTAAGTATGGAGTTTTATAAAATACAATAGTGAAGAGAGGGATCAAGGGGGGAGGGAGGGGGGGAATGAAAAAAAATTGGTGGTTGAATGAGATGGATATCATTATCCTAAATGCATGATTGAAGATCTGAATGGTACTTATATACTTTGTATACAAACAGTTGTATGTAAAAAGATGCTATATATGTGCATTATGAATTGTAATACATACTACTATTATAAATAAAAAAAAGAAAGAAAAAAAAAGACAATGGTGAATCTCACTATCCTGTACATCTACAGACAGGGATCCTTATTAGAATAAGATATATTTCATGCTTATATAAATAAATCAAAATGGATTCTCCTGTCATATATACCTAAAAGGAACCAATAAAAATAAAACAATAATATTTATTCATTTACTCTATAAGAAGAAAAAAGTGTGTAGCCTAAAAATTTGTTTTAAAAATACAATGTTTAGGCTCTGTTCCATAGCCAGTGAATCTTTTTACTTAATATTCTGATATAATCTTCATATTTTCTTCCTATATTATGTATATTATTTCTTATGTTATTTGTTATACCCCAAATTGTTTACATTGTAAAACTTATACTTATTTATTTTTAAACATTTGATGTAATGTACACTGTCCTTGAATATAGGCTTTATGGTTATCCTTAGAGATATTTTGTTTAAAGCTTCTATTTTTTAATGACTGCATTGTCCTCTCTTGCATGTTACAGAAACAATCCCACTTTCTTGACAGTTGCATTACTCATGTTATGAACTGTTATCAAAATGTTCAGTTCAGTTATCATCAAAATGTTCAAAATTTATCAATAATAAGTCATGGAGGGTGAGGAGTTCTGGTTAAATCAGTTTGCAGGATTCTTGCTAAACTGACATAGAGATAAACACAAAGCCCAAGTTTAAGGAAAGCTGAGAGAAGATTGCAGAGGAGGCTCAGGATCTCTGATCAAGGAGAAAATCTCTATCAATGCCTCCTTTTGCTTAAGGAAAGCAGGGGTATTCTTTAGTTTGTACAACATAAGTCTATTTTAATAATATATATTGAACAATGTAAGTCATTTAGTTACTTTTCTTTTCATTGAGGATAACCTCTATTACCTATTGGGAATTTTAAGTTTGTCAAGAACTTTTGCAGGATGGTGCAAGTTATCACACATATAATGGGAAATTCTTATGAAAATTTAAAAAATGAAGATTAACAGAGGAACCCTACTTTCTGAATTTAAAGGCAGCCAGTATAGAAGATTTCTACATCATGGGCTCAAAGCATCTTTAGATGGTGAAGTAAGGATAGCAGTGGAATCTAACACATTTTTTTTTTTTATTGCAGTTTGAAGGTCTTTAGTGTTGGTCTCAGGTGATTTGGTGATTTGCCAAACTTTTTGAGTGATGCACACAGCATGAGGCAAAATATGTTGTTTTTGGAGCTTCTATCAAGCTTTCCAGTTTTAGCCTGCAGAGCTTGGGGAAGAGACCAATTCCAATTTTCATTAATGCCAAGTCATAAAGGTGGAATAAGAAATGGAAAAGTGACTCTGGAGAGTTTTAAATAGGTACTAGAGAAGAGTAAAACTGAGAACCTACCAGGGCACACTGCATTATAGTTTCCATGGAAATAAAATTTCTCTCTAGAGTCACCCTGCTTTATAATTCTCTTTTACAAAAATAAGTCTAGTCTCATTAGTTTTGGCAAATTATTTTGATAAATGTGGTAAGAATGGTAATTAAACATACAGACCCCTTTGAGTTTTCTTTCTGCAACTTTTCACAGAAATCTCTTGCCTCTCCCATCTTCCTCTTCCTTTTTTGATTTTTAATGGGTTTTCAAGGTTAGGAATCCAAGCCAGGACTTAACCATCAAAGTTTACCTGTAAAAATCTCCAGATTGGAGTCAATTCCCCTTTTCTTAAAGTCCTCCAAGATATCCTGAGGTTTCTGGGCCTCCCAAGAAGAGATTATCTTTATTCACCTTTAAGTCTGGTAGTCTGAAAGCAAGGTATCAGGCTGATTTTTTCAAGAGGACTCTATAACCATGGTCTCCATCAATCTCCTTAAATTTGATTCTAAGCACATTATTCTCAAGTATAATAATATGACAGACAAAACCTTCATAATATAAGCATTATTTCTAATTGTGTTATGTTTGTTACAAGTTGAGCAGCTTTTTATTGAGTGTATGCAAATAACTATATTGCCACAGAAATAAGAATGCTTAATAAATGTTTCCAAATTCTGGAGGAATAAGATAGAAAAAAGGATAAATTTTTCATTTTCATTTGCATTTTCCTTTCCATATTTTATTGGTGTACTATAGTTGTATGTAAGAGCCTTGTATAAGTAGCTAAGATGGAGGCTGGCTGAGAGCCAAAGAGGAGGCGTTTAATTGTTCACACCAGACCTTAATGTAATTAACTAAGAATCTTTCTGTGCCTGTGAACACCGCGTGCCACACCTGTGAGTTGAGCTTGTAACACATGTATGCTTGATGGGTGTAGAGTATTTAACCAGGCTGGGGGCGTCAGAGAGAGGGAGAAGACAGAAGTGAGAGAATACAGAAGAGAAAGCAGAGAAGAAGAAGCAACAATAAAGGAAGGAACCCTTCATTCTCAGTCTGCCTCCGATTTCTTTCCCGCAGTATCTTTGCCTTAGGTGGCAACAGTTGTACATTTTTATAGTATTTGTTCTTACCTACTCATAAATGCACACAATAAAACAATTTGGCCAATATCACTTCTCAGCATTAATCCCCTCCCTTCCCTTCTTCCACCACTTGTCCCATTCCTCTACTGATTTCCCTTTTATTTTTATGAGATCTTGCCTCTCCTACCTTCCTCTTCCTTTTTATTTTCTAGCTTCCACATAGGAAAGAAAGCATAAGGCCCTTGACCTTCTGAGTTTGGCTTATTTTGCTTAACATAATGGACTGAAGTTCCTGCAAATGATATATAATTTCATTTTACTTTATATCTGAATGAAGTTCATATATATATATACATATATATATATATATATATATATATATATCTCACATTTTCTTCATTCAATTATCTATTTATAGACACCTGATACCTAGGCTGATTTCAGTTTGGCTTTTGTGAAACATAGTTTGGCTGCTATAAACATGGATACACACACACACACACACACACACACACACACACACACACACTATGGTATGATGACTTTGATTTTAATTCTTTAGGATAAATACAAAGAAGTGGTACAGCTGAGTTATATGTTGATTCCATGCCTACTGTTCCGAGGAAACTCCATCATGATTTCCACAGTGGTGTACTAATTTACAATCCCTCCATCAGTATGAAAGTGTTCCTCTCTATCCACAGCCACTCCAGCATTTATTATTGTTTGTATTCTTGATGACTGCCATTCTGATTGGTGTGAGATGAAACCTTAGTTTAGTTTTGATTTGCATTTCATTTATAAAGTAAAATCTAATAAATTTCTATAATTTGTATCTGGCTTGAGACAGAAGAGAGTTTCCTTGCATCCATAAAAGAGAACTTTAAAGAGCCAGCTATCTTCCAAAACAGGATCTATAGTCATCCATAGAAGCTCATCCAGTTCCACTCAATGTAATGTGTTTTGTTTTCCTTGTTTTTTTTTTTTTTTTTTTTTTTTTATTAGCAGTTCTATGACACTGTCAGATTCTGATAATCTGAGGAGAGTTTATTTGAGAAGAAGATGTTTTTGTTTCTGTGATACCCAACAGGAAATATGTACTGGAATTATGACTGATAGCATTAAATTAAGGCACTTTATGTATAGCAAGGATACTGATACAATTCTATTAAGTTTATATAATTTCTTCAATGATAATATTTTACCATAAAAGTATAACCTGATGTAGTTATATTCTCTCTTCTCATTTAGCATTCCAAGCAAACAAAAAAATTAACATTTCTCTTTATAAGGTGATAAAACAACTCCTATAAATTTTCAAGGGGCCCATGGGGAAATCTCAAGTTCAGTTAAAAAACGAGTTTTTATTTGGAAATTGATGTTGGGATGGTAACATTAAAGCAAAACAAAACACACTAAACTCTTTCAAAAGTGAGAAGTTTTCGTTCTCTTAAATAATCAAGAGCATGATACAAGGTTAGCATAAAACACAGGAACTAAGTCATAAAACTTTGGTTTCCTAGGCAGATTCCTAAAAAGGTGAAGACATTTTACAATTAAGAACAAACCAATGATCCAAGAAACTTTGTTGTTTTGCTTTTGTGTTTGTATGGTTTTGATATTTGAAAATTTATTTTTAAAAATACAAATAAATCCATGTAAATATTTAGCCAGTCTGACTACAAGTAATATCCCTTTTTAAGACTACTTTTTACAACATTTTTACTTTTTTAAAATTTCCATGCAAATTTTCCACTTTCTCATTTTGGAATACCCAGTCATTTGACAATCGAATATTTTTTTTTTCTTCCCAAAACAAAATCGTATCTTTCATATCTCACTTTTTATTATCAAAAGCACATCCCACTTTCTTTGTCAATTGGACAAGTGGAGTGGAACCTGGAAATCCAAAATTTGAGTCCTGGCTGAGAAGATGGTTAAAAGACTGACTAGAGTTAGGTCAGGAGAGAATCTGTGTTGTTAAGTGATGCTCCCACAGACACCGGGAAGCTCAGGATCTATCTGTACAGCACTGCTTAGAAGATGATATTTGAATGATGAGAAAGGAAATATTGAAGAAAATGAAATAAGTGAAGGGAGAAAATGTTTATTTTGCTTTTGTAAACTTCTCATATGTGCATATTTGACTAGTTTCATGTATAAGAATCTTGTTGTCCATCTTAATTTTAGTTTCTAAAAGACAGGGGCATATATCATTGAGGACAATATTACATGTTGAGGAAAATTATTTTAAATAATCAGGCAATCTTTAGTCACTTAGAATCACTATCCAGTTGTTACACAAATGTGCATTATTAATTTTCAAGTGAACACATTGAACATTTCTTTGAACAAAGAGAAAATTGTGTTTACAAGGTTGGCAGTGCTCACTTGGTAAAAGTAGGAATATATTCTGTGTTTACATCAGGTCTTCAAAATCCTAAACCTGAGCCAATGAATTTGCAAGGCTGATTTTTCAATCCTAGTAAAATATTGAGAGATGATATGAAGCAGTTTACATATAGTGTAATTCCTTATTGATTGATTTGTTTCTCCTATGTCATTTAGTGATTGGGTTTTTTATGTGATTAAGCAACCTGATCAGCTTTGCTTCTGGCACAATTTCCCTAAAACCACACTTCTTATCTGCTGGCTCTTTACACAGTATACAATGGGGTTCATCAATGGAGGCACCATCAAGAAAACATCAGCCATAATGATCCTGATTATTGGAGAACTGTGTTTGGCAAACCGGTATACGACAGATAGATAGAGAATGGGCACATAGAAGATGAGCACAGCACAGATGTGGGAGACACAGGTATTGAGGACCTTGAGCCTTTCCCTCTGTGATGCTATGCTTAACACTGCCTTCAGAATCAGCACATAGGACATGAAAATAAAGCTTATGTCTAGGATGCCTGTGAGAGTCACAAATAAACCATAGATGACATTGACCTTGTTGTCAGAGCAGGCCAGCTTCATGACATCCTGATGGAGGCAGTAGGAATGTGACAAAATCTTCTTCTTACAGTATCTCAGATGCTTTAGAGTGAAAGGGAAAGGTAAGATCAACAAAACATTTTTCAGAGAAAAAGCAAGCCCAATTTGAATGACTCTGGCACTATTAAGGATGGACATGTATCTCAGAGGGTTACAGATGGCAACAAAGCGATCAAAGGACATAATGAGAAGTACAGATGACTCCATAGCTGCGAATTCGTGAATGAAAAACTCTTGGGCAAAACAGGCATTGGGAGAAATTTCTGGAGCATTAAACAAGAAAACCCTAAGCATGGTAGGGAGAGAGGAGAGAGAGAGACCTAGGTCAGAGAAAGCCAACATAGAGAGGAAATAATACATGGGTTCATGCAAAGATGGCTCCGTTTTTATTAAAAAAAGGATGGTGCAATTCCCCAGGATAGCAGCAATGTACATGAGACATATGGGGATAGAGACCCAAATGCTAGCAGCCTCCATCCCTGGGATCCCAACCAAATAGAAAGTAGAGATTTCAATTTCAGATGTGTTGAGGATGGACATGTCAGGATGTGAGGGAATCAAGACGAAAGGCCTGGAAGAGGTGTCTTCTAGTGATGCAGATAGATTGGCTCAACTGCATGACTCTATCCTTTTGTAATCATTGAGGTCTTACCAGAGCAAGCATTATAGGAATAATTCTTATATATAAACCTAAATGGAGAAAAATAGGTGGTTAAAGAGGTGAACATCAATATCCAACTAAAGGCAAAAATGGAGAAAGTACAAATTGATTTGAAATCTAATCTTACAACAGGTGCAGATAACAAGATAATAACAGATTCAAGTCTTATTTAAAAAATTTTGCAGAACTAAAAAAATTAAATATGTGCCTACAATCCAATTTAAAAACTTTAGATTTTTTCATATATATATATATATATATATATATATATAATAATCTATATCTTGAATAGAATTTGCTTAAAATTTCAATATAATATATACATGTATATATCTATATATATTTAATTTGGCACTGGGAGTTGAACCCAGAGGTTTTCTACCACTGAGCCCTTTTTATTTATTTATTTTTTATTTTGAGACAGGATCTAGTCCAGCTGCTGAGGTTGGTCTTGAACTTGTGATCCTCCCTTCAGCCTAGCTGGGATTATAGGTGTGTGCCATCATGTTAGGCTTCAGATATTCTCTTTAAGTTCAACATGAATTGCTCAAGTGAGGATTAATAATTAGTTTATTTGGCTTAGGTCTTTTTGAACTTTTTTTTTTTTTTTTTTTTGGTGGTACTGGGGATTGAACCCAGGGCGGTGTGCATGCAAGGCAAGCACTTTACCAACTGAGCTATATCCCCAGCCCTTTATGAGCATTTTTAATCAAATTTTCATCATGTATTTCTTCAATTTTGAATATTGTCAATCATTATCCCTTTCAATATTATCTACTCAAATAGTCTATCTGAAAAATATTCAAATGTCTAAATCCAATTTCTTAGTTAGATTGTTTCACATTTTCCAACTTCTTTATTCATTTGTATTACAGTTTGGGTGCATCCATTGATACCATATTCTTATTTACTAATTCTGTTTTTATTTGTGTCTGGTCTCAAATGTATCTTTTAAGTTTGTTTCAATTACTCATTTTTCTTTTTAGTGAAAGTCATTGTGGATGACCACTTAATTCAATTTGTATCTACTGTCCCCCTATTACTTTTCAATTATTTTGCTGTTGCTATGACATTTTATGTAACTTTAAATTTAGTTTTTATTTTTAATTGACAATAGCTGTATATATTTATAGGGCACAATGTGATATTTTGATATATATGTGCATATATGTATGTATATAAAACGGAATGATTAAATTTACAAATTAACATATCCTTCATATCACACACTTAGTTTTTGTGGTAAGAACTTTTGAAATTCACTCTTTAAGAATTTTGAAATTTACAGTACATTGTCATTAACTATAATCTCCATGCTGTGCAAATAATCCTAAAAATTTATTTCTTCTAACTAAAATTTTACACCTTTTGGACAACTAATCTCCATTTCTCCTCCCCTCACTACTTAAATTATTGAGTGTCTGTCTCACGGTTTGTCTTCATGCTTGGTTTTGAATTTTTACTGAAAATCTCATCTTCAGTGGAAATTTCTTTATTTGTGTGATGATGCATGTTTGTTCATGCTCCCAAATTAGACACAGTGGTTGGCTCTTCCTCATTCCCTGAAGTTTGCCAATATTATCAGTTTTTTTATTGTAGGTTTTATGATCATGTTTCAAAAGATAATTTAAATACAGTTTTGCCCAATTTATTCCACCTACCCTAAGATATAGCTTCTTATATGTTGCAGATCTGGGTTGTGACAACAGCTACTTCCATGTGCCATGTGGATTAACAGCTTCACATCCCATCAAGGTTACCTTTAACTGTTCCATTTTCAAATGTGCAGCACTATCATGTTGAGTTCCTTTCAGTTATTACACTGTCAAAAACCCATACATTTCTAGACGAGGAGCCTAGTTCAAGTGATCCATGGATTCAACTCCAATGAAGGATTATAGTTTTACACTGAATTCCATTATCTAGGTATTTATCTCCTAGTGTTTATGTATTTATGTATCTATGTATTTATCTACCTATGGAGCAAATACCTTAGCATCCATCTTTCCATTTGTCTATGGAGAATGGCAATGACCTGTTTTTTTTTTTTTTTTTTTTTTTTTTTACATTATCTATTATTGATGCATGTTTTTTGTGGAGTGGAAATTAATGTACTTGTTTTGGCTTTTTATACAATATTGAATATAATCCTCTATAAAAACCTAGAAACAATTTTACTATTTTACTGATGTTCCCTATTAGAGCACATGATCAGAAAACATCAATTTTGTGAAAAATTAATGAATATGCTAATTTATTTGATAATACACTAGAGCTATTTGCAGATTTAACCATCAATCTTTGTCACAAGGAATTTAATGGTATCTTTTATATACAAAATACTTAGGCAACTTCTTAGTATTACTATATTAATAGCAGAGTGATGTTTAAACAGTAAAATCATAGTAGCTTTTCAGGGATAAGTTTAAAAATCAATGAGATACACAATGGGAACTTTAGGATTTAAGTACTTACCAAGCTGTCTTCCACTTAGTGTAGACTTCAAGGTCAAAAAGGGATGAGCCCAGGAAAAAGCCACCCCAATCCCGATTGTTAGGAACAGATACAGAACCATACAATCTAATTCTGACCTTTTATCCTGATGCCTTTTTAGTAGAACAAAAGCCTCTGGGAATTAAAATTCAGCAAGCTATACACTGAGGAACTAAAATGTCCACAGATTTTTTTTTTTTGTTGTTGTTGTTCTTGTTTTTGCATAAGTGAGTCTTTAAGTGAGAGTGGATTCAAGAAGTGTTCAGTTGAATTCCCATTACATGTTGAATTAGCCATTTGTGGTTAATAACCTTTGAAGTCTCTCCTTCTCCATCCAACAGAGTTAATTTCTCTTTCACCTGCACTTTCAGATTCTTTTGTCACACTTTATTTTTCTAGGTGATTATATTTGTGACATTATTATTGAATTCATAGATTCATTTTTGCTTCTTGCTGATAAAATGAGAGATGTTAATCTTCATGTTCAAGACCATTTGTGTTTCTTCTTGGAAGCCAGCCTATGTACATCATTTGTCCATTTTAAAAATTTTATTTATTAGTTGTGAGATTACTTTTCATAAAAAAATCAATTAACCTTTTATTGTGATGTGACATGCAAAGAATTATTCCCCTTGATCTATTTGTATTTTTCTTTGATCATGGGTTGATTCCCTTTAAGTTGAACACTGAAGTGAACATTTGTGTGCAGAAGAATATTGGGAAAGTGCTTTTAACTTAAACAGCTAGATGGGAAAGAAGGACAAAATTGCAACTAACAGAGAGAATTTGAACTCTATTCAATTTTATCAAAGCCTATTCAAATCTGAAGAAATCTCCGGAGTTAATATGGTGACTCTTCAGTATCTTTCTGAATTGGAAGATAAGCCTGAGGCTTTTAAACTACTTAATGACAGGTCATGGAATGTGGTCTTCCCACAAGAAGGGGATATGAACTTGGTGGCCCCATTCAGAAGAAAAAATTCTCATGAAGGGCTTGAATAAAGGCTGTCATCTGTAACACACTCACTGGAGGAATAGGTGATTCACATCTGGCAGGATCATGAAATCTGGGTGATGCATCAATCACCATTCCACAACCATTGCATACTTGGATCCAAATGCATCAATGATAAATTATGGAAGCAGCTTCTCCAGGATTCATATGGTGTTTTATTTCGTCATTGGGAAGTGACAAGAGGATGGTTAGTGGGAGGATCTGTAGGTCCCTACAGTGCAGCTGTCCTGAGGCTCTTACCACTATTTTAGCTTCATGCCATCTCTACCTAACAGTTCATCCTTGGCCACCATAAGCTTTTCAAACTGAGACTGTGGCTTTTGCATTTGACCACTTACTATCAACACTGAGCAGAAAATGTCAAGAGATGCCCAAAGATAATCTAATAGCAAGTGTATTCTTGGCCATGTTACTACATTGAATATCAGCAGTTCTATTTTAGATTGATTATTAGAATCAATAATTTCTTTGATGTAAATTAGAATGATATGATGGTCTACTGACTGAAAGTTTAATATGAATGTGTGTCCTTTAGTGTAATAGTTCCACCAATGGAACTAGGACCCCTAAACCAACTATGCCTGACAGAATGAAGGAGGAAATCACCAATTCCCTGAGTAGGTAACTGGAAGTGATGTTCAGTGGTGACAGCACTAATTTCCATCACCAGGCTCATGTTTTCTCCTTATTTAAGTAAAACAACACAATAAATTTTGATTTAGGTTGAATATTATATCCCAGAGGATATTACTCCAGTCTCTCAGGGGTCATAACTGAGCAGACCCTTTGAGTTTAACAGGGCTTTTCATCACTCTAAGAGAATTGTGGAATTTCGGTAATGCAGTTTAAGAAGGAACAAGAGAATTTCATGCTGGGGTCCCATCCACTGGGCTTTCTTTGCTGAAACTTGGGTTTCTTGTTCAGACTTGACATTATATGAGAATTTATATAAGCTGCAGTCACGTTCTGTGGACAATTGATGATGAGCACTAGGCAACTGTTTAGCTTATGTGAAATTCAGACTCTTCTTAGTTGCAATCAAAAAGCTGTCACCTCGGGCAGCAGAAGGTAGGCTAATAATCAACCCCAGGACTTCCTTGCCAAAGAGGCTAAATACTAGACCTAGTTAAACATCCAGTCAAAACAAGTTTATTATGCCAAGATCAGGGTTCCAGAAGGGAAACATAGGGCCCTGATACATAAGATAGCAAGAACATGGTGGAAAGACCCAAGGGTTTTTACTTTCTAAGATTCTGCCAAAACTTTGGACTGGCCAGTGTAGCCTTTCCCTCCTTACTAGGAGTTTGTATCAACTCCCAGATGCCTGTAAAAATTGATGGCTCACACTGAGAAAAAAATGAAATATAAGAATGACAGATGGTGGAGAAAGGAAAGAAAAGGTCAGAGCATGATCATGATGGGATGAGTAGACTAGGTACAGGCAGAAGATCTGAGGTAATTATGTAACTTATCAGATCTGGAGGTCACACCATTTCTTAAGCCTCAGTGAGAGAAGAAGCAGATTCACTGAGTTCACTGATAGTTTTCTTGGAATACCATTTCATTAATTCCTCTCTGATGGCAATGGGAAATAGAGGACCCTGAAATTATAGATGCCAGAGGGGATCATAATTAGGATAATAAATGACAAACTTAGACTAGCAGTCAAAGAGGGCTGAGGCACAGAATTGTGAAAATAGTTAACATACCATGGAAATAGTTATTTTGTCATCTATGCAGGCAAAATAATGGGAAGCTATAAAAGTAATACTTAGTTTCCATCCACAAAATAAATTTAAAATGGGTGACCCTGAATCTGAGAGCAACTGTCCTGTGAGAGTTCAGAAGCCCTTTCCTAGATTCTACATCCAATTTAGTTTGGCTCTACACCAATTGACTGAAGAAGTGAACAGGTCCCCAGGAAGAAGGTTCTTTTAACTACATGTTATGTAAGCACAGTTTAAAACCAGTACTGGTTTTTCTGATTTCCCACAAAGGGATTTAAGGCCATTTTCTTGAGTAACTCTACATTGATGAAATTGTACTCAGACATTTTGAGAACTGTTGGATGACAGTGATACTGGGAATGCATAATTAGGACTGCTGTATTTGGCAGTGATTCAACCACATAATGTGTCTTTGCTTGAGTAAGAGCTTTGACAGTGAAAACAAGTAGAAGTTTGTGATAAGTGTTTTCAGACTCCTGGGGCCAATAAGTTGATTCCAAACAATATCATGTTCCAGAGTCCCAAAGTCATTGATAGGAATTTTTGTCTCAGCCCCTATCAGATTAGACCATAGAGAATGAATATAGACTACTATAAGCTCAAGAAAGTAGTAGCTGCAACCATCAGACAGATGTGTCTTTAATAAATTAGCCTTAGGTACCTGATAAATGATATATAGGTATTGGTTTGTTGAACACATTCTATCCTAACAAGAAAAAAAAAAATACAAAGGATCAAAAACAATTTACATATGTGTGAAACAAGAAGCAATACACATTTATAATTTTGCCCCAGTTCTATGTTAACTCTCATACCCTCTGTTATAATAGAGCCTTAATGTTTTAGGGGTATGATACTGGTAAAAAGAAAGGGGAGAAAGCAAGATTTGGCAGAAAGTAATAGAATTGCAAGACAGTCGTGATAAAGCTTTTTTTTTTTTTTTTTTTTTTTTTTCTTTGCTGAGTGTCACCATACACATGAAGATTTTTGGTTCAATGTGTACATTTAATACTTGGAAATATTTCTATATACAAAGAGCAAAATATATAGGAGATCTTTGTGCTATTGTGCTAAGCACTGTCAGTTGGAATGGTCCCAGATAGAGCTCAATGGCATGGCATTTTTCTTATGCAATGGAAGCTTTACCTTTCCCTGATGATCAGGGTCAATGACCCTGACAATGTGGTAAGTCCTGTTCTTGCCTTTTGGTTCCTGAGAACCTTGAGAGTAAAGTTCCCAGAGGATGGCTATAATTTCCTCTTAGAAAAATGTGGCCCTCCTTCAAGAAATGGTGCCTGTTTTTTTATTTTTTATTTTTACTTTTTATTTTTTTGTAGGCACTTAACCACCAAGCTACATCCTCAATCTTTTTTTTTTTTTTTTTTTTTTGTATTTATTTAGAGACAGGGTCTCACTGAGTTACTTAGGGCCTCACTAAGTTGCTGAGGCTGGCTTTGAAGTTGTGATCCTCCAGCCTTAGCTTCTTGAGCCTCTGGGATTACAGGTATGATGCACTAAGTCCATCAGAATGGTGCTTTTAATCCCACAAAGCCCACAGTTGTGTAGATAGAAAGCATAACATCTTCCATGACCCATGTAGTTTTTTCTTTTTTTCCTGATCGTCACCATACACATGAAGATTTTTGGTTCAATGCGTACATTTAATACTTGGAAGTATTTCTATACACAAAGAACAAAATATAGACATGGAAAACATAATACAAGGATAAAAGTGAATTAAAAAACTTATAGCAGTTACTATGGTGAAATAGTACAAAGGGAAATAAACAAAATGAACAGAAAAATCCCCCAAGAAACAGTAAAATCTTTGCAAATAAAATGGATATGAAATAATTCTTAACTATTTATATCTGCTTAGCCAAATAATTACAAATATTATTTGGTGATTTTCAAATTTTAAAAAAAGTATGAGTAGTTTCTCTGTGGTGACAGGAAACTATATAAGCAAATATATATTAAACAAATTTTTAATGTATACTAAAAATTATAATAATTTGAAAGAAATGTCTGTGGACATGAATACCTTCCTATTACTAAATGAAGAGTCAAGAAATATTGCTTATAATTGTTTTAATGAGAAGTATGAGTGTAAGTGAATCACTTAAAAATATTTACACTGTTAATAATGAACATACAATAATGATGTCAACATAGTAGGAAGAATAGTGTAAAACTAAGGGTTATCAGTCAACACTGAATTCCAGTTTATTATAAGTCAAAAGATACTGCCTGAAACAAATCAAGAAATAATGCATTTTCACCATAAAAAAGTATTAAGTTTATTTGGTGACGGAAATGCTAATTATCCTGATTTGATCATTATACAATGTACACATAAAAATATCACACTGAAATACAAAAATAAATATAACTATAATGTATTAATAATAAGTAACAAAATATGATTATTATTTAGAAGGATGATCTTAGTAGAAAAATTGTAAAAGAATAAAGTAAACAACCAAATGTAGACTTTCTTTAGAGAGTGTACTGAGGATGGCAAAAGAGAGATAAGGGATTACTTCTTTAAAATCTTCATCTAAAATTTAAAATAATCTTAAAAATATAGGTTTGTGTAATTTTCTACAACATTTATGTGTGTGTTTAAGTCTGTATTTGTGGTTTTTTTTTGGTGTATGTGCATATGTGTAAAATAAAAATGGCAGGCTCTGCTAGTTGTACAACCTCTCTCTAACTTTAAGTAAATTATTTAACTCTCTGATTCTTAATTATTTAATCTGCAGAATGAAAATTTCCCCCATGATTACATGAGAAAATTTGTACAAATTACTTGACATTTAGAAATCAGTATAATTTGACTGCTCCTAGTATTATAGTTGCTATTCTGATAATTATTGTATGAATAAACACTACCATAAATAAATATTATAAAATGTAAATAATAAGTGGACACTCTGGTGCACACCTTTAATCACAGCTGCTATGGAGGCTGAGGCTGGAGGATATCAAGCTCCTCTGGGTTCAATTCCCAGCCGGGCGGGGGTGGAGGGTAGGAAATAAGCAAAGAAAAAAAAAGAGTTAACCTGCTATGTTTCAGTACATGTATACATTGTATGCACTGTGCAATGTTTACTTCAGGGTAAACATATCTCTTCAGACATTTATCATTTTTTTATGTTAAAAAGATTAATTAGAATATTCTCTCTTCATTTTTATCCCTGTAAAGTTTTTTTTAAAGAAAACTTAGGTTTAACCCAAAGACATGTCCTTCATGTCCCTCCCTCCCTTCCTTCCTTCCTCTCTCTCTCTCTTTCTCTCTCTCTCTCTCTCTCTCTCTCTCTCTCTCTCTCTCTCTCTCTCTCTCTCTCTCTCTCTCTCTCTCTCCTTCAGTTCAATTTAGCTCTCTATTTACCTCCTCTGATCAACCCAGGGAGATTAGTTTCCCATTCCAGTTACTCACTAGTCTAACTTGTACGTATGTTTATTATAGAGTTTATCACTGTCTCATAATTGTTTACTTAGCAGACCATTCTATGACATTGTAAAATAATTTAAGGCAGTCTGTGTATTTTAATAACCTTTATATCCTCAATGATATGGAATTTTTTGGGATAGAAAAAAGTAAGTTGTGAATGCAGAGTAGTTTCAGGAAAGCAAAACAAAAAAAAAACAAAAAACAAAAAAAAAAAAAAAACAAAAAAACATGACCTAAGATGGTAATTTAACATTTATGTGGTTCTGACATGGAGATATTGATGACTCTGTTCTTCCCACCCTATTATGCCCATCTCTCATTTCCTCCCCTGTGACCTATCAGGGATTCTTTCATTCTAAGCCCAAAGTCAGGTCCTGTGGAAGAAGTATTTGCTCCATATCAAGATGAATTAGACAATGAATCACTCTTTCCCAGCAGAGTTGCCAGTGTCATGACAAAAAAACCAAAGGGATACAAATATGAAAAAAAAGAGGTTAAATTATCTTTGTTGCTAATGACATTATCCTATATTTAAAATACTCTCCCCCAAAAATCTCCACCAGAAGACTTCTAGAGCTCATAAATACAGTTCTGTAAAGTGCCTCCCAAATTCTCGACCCAACCCTTTGGCTTACTGGGGCAGAGAGAAACAGGTTACACATCACTCTGCATTTAAAACTGATTTTGGATGTAATACCAAGTACTTTATCCAGAATGAGTGTAAAGAAAAAAATGTAGGCTCTTCTGGGAAATGGCTGAGGTATAGGCTTGATTTTTAAGCCCCAAACACTAAAAACCATGAGAATGAGGAGGAGGGTCTAAGTGTAGGTTGGGGTAGGAGAGAAGAAGGATTCTGATTTCTTACAGTTTTGACTTTGAAATATTAAACCTAGTTTCCAGTCTTAAAACATTTTGTTAAATTCACACCTCTCATATCCCCTACCTTATCAACACACTCCAACTCATAAGCCTTACCTGAAAACACTGGCCTTACCTGAAAGCTTGCTAGAAATTCAGAATATTAAGACCATGTAAACCTACTGGATAAGTATTTTCATATTTTTGAGGCTATTGTGAATGAGATAATTTTCCTAATTTTATTTTCAGTAGATTCATCATTAAAGTATAGGAACAAAATTGATTTATGGGTATTGATTTTGAATACTGTCATTTTGTTGAATTCATTTATGAGTTCTAGACGTCTTCTGGTGAAGTTTTTTTTTTTTTAAAGGGGGCTCTCTAAATATAGGATAATGTCATTGGCAAAGAGAGATAATTTAAGGTTCTCTTTTCATATTTTTATCTCTTAATTTCCTTCTTGTGCCTAATTGCTCTGGTTAGAGTTTCAAAAGGTATGTTGAATAAGAGTGGTGAAAGTGGGCATCCTAGCCTTGTTTCTGTTTTTAGAAAAAATGATTTCAATTTTTCTCCATTCAGAACAATGTTGGCCTTGGGTTTGTCATATATAGCCTTTATAATGCTGAGGTAAGTCCCTCTATCCCTAGGTTTTCTAGTGTTTAAAAATGAATGGCTATTGCACTTTGTCAAATCCTTTTTCTGCATCTACTGATATAATCATGTGATTCTTGTCTTTAACTCTATGTGGTGGATTGCATTTATTGATTTCCATATGTTGAACCAACCTTAAATCACTGGGATGCATCTTACTTGATCATAGTGCATTATCTTTTCCAAATGTTTTTGTATGAACTTTGCCAATATTTTATTAAGAATTTATTTGAAAAAATAAAATACTTGGGAATCAATCTAACAAAAGAGGTGAAAGACCCCTACAATGAAAGCTATAGGACACTAATAAAGAAATATTTTTTGAAAGACCTCCAATGTTCTTGGATAGGAAAAATTAATATTGTCAAAATGGCCATACTGTCAAAAGTGTTATACATTTCAATGCAATTTCCATCAAAATTCCAAGGATGTTCTTCACATAAATACAAAAAGCAGTCATGAAATTCACCTGGAAAATTAAGAGGACCAGTAGCTGAAGCAATCCTTAGCCAGAAAAGCAAAGCAGGAGGCATCACAATGCCAGTCCTTAAATTACACTACAGAACAGTAACAAAAACCAGCATGGTTTTGGTGCCAAAACAGGAAAGAAGACCAATGGAATAGAATAGAAGTCATACAGAAAAACCTGCATAAATACAGTCAATTCATACTATACAAAGGCACCAAAAACATACATTCTAGAAAAGATAGCCTCTTCAACAAGTGGTGCTAGGAAAGCTGAAAATCCATATGTAGTAGAATGAAATCAAATCCTTCTCTCTTATCCTGCACAAAACACAACTCAAAGTAATCAAGGACCTGGGAATTAAACCAGAAACCCTGCACCCAATAGAAGAAAATGTAGGCCCAACACTCTAACATGTCAGCTCAGGAACTGAGTTCCTCAACAGGACTCCAAAACACATGAAGTAAAATTAAAAATCAATAAATGGGCTGGTATCAAACTAAAAACTTCCTCAAAACAAAGGAAACAGTCAAAACATGAAAAAAGAACATATAGAATGGCAAAAAATCTTTGCCACCTGTTCCTTAGATAGGACATTAATATCCAGCATATACAAAGAGCTCAAAAATCTTACCCCATAAAACAAAATAATAAATAGGCAAAGAACTAACCACTTTCCAAAGAAGAAATATGAATGGTCTACAGATACACGAAAAAACGTTCAACATCTCTAGCAATTAGAGAAATGCAACTTCAAAGTACTCTGATATTTCATCTCACTCCGGGCAGAATGACAAGTAACAATACAAGTAACAATAAAAGTTACAATAATACAAGTAACAATAAAAGTTGGTGAGGACTTGGTAAAGGGTACACTCACACATTATTGCTGGGACTGCAAATTGATGCAACCACTCTGGAAAGTAGAAAGGAGATTCCTCAATAACCAAGGAATGGAACTTCCATATGATACAGCTATCCTGCTGCTCAGTATATTTCCAAAAGATTTAAAATCACCACACTACAGTGATTCAGACACATCAGTGTTTATAGCAGCACAATTCACAATAGCTAAGCTATGGAACCAACCTATGTACCCTTCAACAGATGAATGGGTAAAGAAAATGTGATATATATACACAATGGAGTATTACTCAGTCATAAAGAAAAATGACTTTATGCCATTTGGCTGTAAATGGATGGAAGTAGAGACTATCATGCTAAGTGAAATAAGCCAATCCCAAAAAACCAAAGGGTGAATGCTTTCTCTGATGTGCAGAAACTAATTCAAAATAAAGGGGTATTAACAAAAGAATAGAAGAAAGATCAGTGGAATTCACAAAGAGGAATGAAGGGAAGGGACGAGGAATAGGAAAGGAAGTCAGTGGCATGAATCTGACCTAACTTTATTATGTACATATATGAATATCCCACAATGAATTTGATCATCATGTGCATGTACAAAACACTAGTTAAAAATTAAAAAAAAAAAACTATGAGTAAATAGGAGAACTGTCAGTAAAGGGAAAGGAACAGAGAGGGTGGAAGGGAGAGGAAGGAGAAATAGTGGGGACTGAATTAGAACAAAGTATATTCCATGTTTTTACAATTATGTCACAGTATATTGTCATGTATAACTAAAAATAACCAATAAAAATATCGAATCAGAATATGTATTTTCATCAAAATATGCAGTTGATTCCTATGCACATCACACTCTGAGAATCACTAGGAAGAGACCCTTTGTGTTACCACACTGGGAGACTTTAAGAAAATATTTCTGTTGGTGCTGTATTTATGATGTCAGTGTGGACTAACTGTTAGGTTTTGTGGATTATTCACTTACTACCTATGAGGCTTTGGCCAAGTTATTTGATATCTTATGACTCAGTTTTTTATATTTGTTAAATATTTTAATAATTTTACTGTCATATGTTTAACCAATATAGTGTGAATATAAGCCCCTTTGGTCTGTTCTTCACAGCATAATTTTAAATAGTATTGCTATTGTTATTGCAATAGTAGATACAAATTTATTCTTCTCAGGCCACCCTTTGACTGTTTGTATTTAGGGAAGAAATCCTGTATGGACAATTTGGAATGGATAGGTCGGCAGTGTGTGATCATGTGCATAGAATACTTATAGGGCATTAGATTAAAGAATTATTCCACTTACCTGAACAGATATAATCATATACCTTACCTATTTAGAATAAAAACAACTGGAGAAAACTTCTGACACAATGGATTCTTATGACTGATACAGTATGTGTTTAGTAATGGAAAGAGGTAAGATAATTAGTTTAGTGAGTATAGGTTTTTTGAAAATGCAAAGTCATTTGGGAATAATTTCTGGAAATTCTCAATTTTTTCTGCATCAAATAATAATTTAGAGTTTCCAAAAGAAACTGGGAGAGATTTGATGAAATAGAAGTAAACACTTGGGTTGAAAACCCATCAAATTATGGGGCAGGACGTGAGCAGAGATATTTTATCTTCTTCTCCAGGTTTTGCCTCAACCTCTGAGAACCATGCTCCTGAAGTCAGATACTCACAGGCCTCCCATGTGAGATGAATGGGTGGATCATGAGTCTTGATGCCCCAATGTGGTTGGAGAGCCCCAGGTGTTGGTCGAGATATCACCAGGCCTCTGTTGCAGTTCATCCTTTCCCTTGCCCTGTCCTGATTTTTCTTTCTTCCCTTCACAGGTTTCAATGCCTCATAAATCATTTGCATACCAAACTTAGCTCTGCATGATCTTATGATACCAAAACATGGCAAAGACATGGTTAAGTAAGGGTATTTCAGGTCATTCTTACTAATAAACATTGATGTAAATTTCTTAACCAAATATTAAGAAATCAAATCCTGTAGTAAATAAGAAAAATATGATATGCCAAATGTGGGTTTATAAAGAATGCACTGAGAGGACATGCTCCATACTAAACACTGTAGAAACGGTGGGGGATTTTTGCCTTTGCAGTGTTTAGTGTGGATACTTGAATCTGTTGTTGTTTAATAGATGTTTTTTAAAGATATGCCTGATAAAAAAAATTCATCATCAAGGAATGGAAAACAGAAAATTCTATAAATGTGCTTCATTGTTATGGTTCTGCATTGTTGCAGAGACTAACCTTGGACCCTCATGGAGGAATGCTTGCTCATTGTGCAGCAGGGAAGTCCTAACATAGAATGCTATGTTTTGGGACAGAGTGCTGTCAGAACACTGGCAAGCACCATTTCCTTGCTCCCTTGACAAGAAGTTATTCCCCTGTTGGTGCAAGGTTGGCTAATGTGGCAGTTTCTGGACTCTTGGTTTCTGGATTCCTGTCAGATGATATGTATGTATCACCTCTGGCCTATCGTGACTGTTATATATAAATCAGCACATACCTGCTATAAAAGCTATTTTTGCTGTGCAATAAAGCAGACGCTATTCATTGAAACTGTCTCTTGGAGGGGCTTCTCCTCGCCCCACAGTCGATGCTGGAAGGGCAGGCCCCTTACACTCCATCATGTCTTAATTCAAAATTATTTCAGGATTTCTCTGGGTCAGTGAAGTTATCACAAATTCACTGTCTTATGATCATTTGATAAAAGTATTACATTTGAAAGAAAGGACTGGGAATCACAAATGAAAGCAGGGATGCATTTCTGTGATCTCAAGGACTATGATCACATACTGTTGCTGGAGCTGTGGTTAAGGACTGTTTATGGTTGTTTCATCCCTGGAGATCAGCAGAGGCTGATATCCATCCTTAATGCGCTATCCCAGGAGAATAAAGGAGTGCTTATAAACCTAGTGCATCCAAACCTCACTACCTACAGGATCAAAGGTTTTCAAGATCTGATGTCCAAGGAGAATCAAAACTATAGATTCTGTAACTAGCACAGGTTTGAATTTTCTTAGGTAAGGGGAAATCCAAAAAGAGCAAGAACTAGAAGTACAGAAAACAAACAAACTAACAGAAAAGAAAAAATGATAAGAAAGATAAGACAAGAAAAGGACTGAAAAAAACAGGATTATGTGCTGAAGAGATACACATTTAGATGAAGACAAATAGAAAGAAATGGCAGTAGGAAACAGAAGAGAAAGGTAAATTAAAGACATTTAGACAGTAAATGAAAAGACAGAAAATGAGAAAGTCACAAGAGTAGAAACAGAAAGAGGATATTCCTTTATCTACAGTGGAGAAAATTTTAGTCAGAACAGTATGAAATATAATTTAAATTATTTGGGAAACATCTCCTGGTTGCATGCTAAACCTTTATAGCAATACAACTGTCTAATGCCCAAATTTCAGGTAAGTGTTAAAACTTAAATGATACATAATAGCAGATGTATTTTAGCATATTTTGTGCTAAGATATAGTTCCAAAGAGTAAAATTATTAGAAGGGCAATGTATAATTTATATAGGAGGTAAAATGTCTGTTACCACCTGTGAACAATTTTGGAATGCATGCTATATTTTAAAGTCCTTCTCCAATTTTTTTATTTTTTTATTTTTATTTTTGGGAATTTTAAGATAAGAAAGTTGGTAGAAAATAGTTTTCAAGAACTTTGGCTAAGATGGTGGAGAGGCTGCAAGAAAATAATCTCAACTTTAGTCTTTTTTCCTAATTACTTACAGTGTGTGATGTGAGTCTTTTAATGTCTCCAACTTTTGAAACAGTGGTCACTGCTATCAACCTCAATGTGGTTGAATTGCATTAAAATAAACAAAAAAAACACCCCAGAATTACTCCTTGTGAATGATCTATAAATAGAGGTAGAAGAAAATCGACTGAGAAAAGACAACAATAAAGAGCATGAGGAAAAATGAAAGATGTGGAAGACGTAGTGAGAGAAGTATAAGAAAGAAAATGCATACACAGAACCAGGAGAACAGTGGTGGGCAGGGGGAGCAAATAGGGAGAAAAATGTCAACGGATGTAAACTTGCAGTTAAGTAGTAATAAAAATCTAACATACAGCATGAAGGCTATAGTTAATGATAGAGTATCGTATACTGAGAATTCGGTAAAACAGCAGATGTTGTGTGCTTTTACCTTCCACCCTCATAGCATCTATGGACGCTAACGGGATAATCTGCTTAACTGTAATAGTCATTTCACTATACATATGTGTATGAAAACATCATGCTGTATACCTTAAATGTATGCAATAAAAAGAAAGGAAAAGCATACCCAGGGATATTCTTGTCTGTCATAACTTCAGTCTCTGGAGTTAATGGACATGCGGAGACTATAGCTGCAATTTTCTAAGCATTGCAATCAGCACATAGGAGATTTAGAGCTGGAAGAAAGATTATTCTAAAGAATGACAATTTGTTTAATTTCCTTATGCTTATCTGATAATTGAAGAAAATATGATTTATATTAGGGTTGGAAGAATTAAGGAAGAAAGCATAGAATAATTTCCTAGCATGGAAGGAAAAAAAAAAAAAAACCTGCTTAGAAGTAAAAAAAAAAAGTAAATGTCCAGAATAAATATTCTGCGTAGTAGGTGTTGAATTGGTGAGTAGCTGACTGCTTTATCCAAGACAAAAGCCCCAATGAAAGCTCAATTTAGGCTGCTTGGGTCTAGAGAAGAGCACCAGCGTGAAGTCTGACCCAGAGTATGAGGGATATCTGGAATTGTGGAAAATGAGAGAAATCATTCTTAACACATGAAGAGTTGGATTGGCATTTTCTTCTATTCCAGATATAGGTTCTAAAGTGTTCTTTAGAATTATAGGTTGTAAGCCGGGCGTTGGCGCACGCTTGTAATCCATGCACTTGGGAGGCTGAGGCAGGAGGATCGCGAGTTCAAAGCCAGCCTCAGCAATGGCGAGGCACTTAGCAACTCAGTGAGACCCTGTCTCTAAAAAAATACAAAAAAGGGCTGGGGATGTGGCCCAGTGGTCAAGTGCCCCTGAGTTCCATCCCTAGTACCAAAAAAAAAAAAAAAAAAAAAAAAGAATTATAGGTTGTACACCCTAAGAAGTTTTAGTCTTCACACTATAAAATGGAGATAAGAATCAGTAGAAAGAAGAAAATAAAAAAAATACAACTTTTTTAATGAAATACAATCAAAACAATGAAAATCACTGGTAGGTGGCCAGAGCCTAGTGACTTTCCAGCAAGAGCCTGGAATCTACCAGGAGCAATGAGGGAGATGCTGAGCCATCTCTGCAGAGATGTCTGAGGTCTTTGAGTCCTGAACTGTAAAGGACAAGGTATGTGAGGGCTAGATGTGAGTGAAATAGGGAAGCACAGAATGGAAGGCAGAGAACCCTGTAGCACTTTGCTATTGAGTTCAGTGCCATCAACCCAGGAAACAGCAAGGGCAACAGGGGCATCTAGCTCAGCAGGAGAAGGTTGCCACAGCAAAGATGACTGAGGAAAGGAAAGGCAGGCAGTGGAGTCAATGTTTGAGACAGGAGGAAAGAACTTGGTGGTTGTAAAAGGCACTGATGATGAGTATTCAGGGCTGTGTTTCTGGTGTTCCTATGGGTTCATAGAAGTAGGTGAAAATGAGTCCTAAAATTTGAAAAAGAAAACAAAGAAAAAACTTAAAACTTGGGTTAACAGTTTATTTTAATAAAAAATGTTATTATAAGCAGAATTTTAAAAGAAAAATTAATCAACCAAGAAATGATAGGGGTTGGAGGTATAGCTCAGTTGTAGAGTGCTTAACTAGCAAGTGTAGAACCCCAGGACTACAACAAAGAAACAAACAAAAATCCTTAAAGAAATGATGAATACCCATAAAGTGGAATATTATCCATTTTACTTATTTAAGACATATTTAATAAATAACTGTTAAATGTATTGTTTTAATATTATTTTGTAGGAGAACAGTTGCAAAACTGCCCTTAGAAGGACTTTCATGTTTGCAAGTTGATCTTACACTCTAAAGACTTATTTTTGCAGTATTCAAGCCTTGATCTGATATATACTTCAAGATATGTGTGTTTGTTTGTATGTGTGTACAGAGACGGACAGACAGACCAAGGTAGAGACACAGAGAAAGAATCAAAAAAGTGTGTGTGTGTGTGTGTGTGTGTGTGTGTGTGTGTGTGTACATTCAAAGAGATTTTTCCTCCTCCTCCTCCTCCTTCTTCTTAACCAGGAGAATGGTTTAGGTTAGGGAAGAAGTATGGGCATATTATGCTATACTGCTAAAAATTATACAATGTGTGGCTATTGTGGAATTTGTTTTCTCTTGTCTGTTTTCTTTTCACTTAATAGGGTCACTTATGTTTTATCACTAAGATATTAAATATTTAAATGCTTAAATATTATGAATTATCAAATAAAAATAAAATTAAAGGGAACGTATATTAAGTTCTTGGAATCAATTAATAACTTATTTATAAAGATAACCTTAGAGCAATAACTGATTTACTCCAGAACATATATAACTGGGCATTTATGCAAATCCATAGAAATTTACACTACTTTTAAAATTTTCATCTTCATACTATATAGTAAAACTTTCTTTCTCTACTCTTGTTCTGCCTAAGTTTTTCTCAGTGTCCTCAATGCAAATTCAACAAATTTTTCATCAGAGATGATGATATTTATGTGGTTCACACTTTTGTTCCAGAGTTTGGTGCCCTTTAATTTGGGGAAATGTTTCTTATGTAAGACCCACAAGAGACTCCTCCTTTCTTCTGATGTGAGGTCAGAGGAAGGATATATTTATCATCCTGGTTGCATTGTTGCACTCAGAACTGATAACTGTGAGGAATAACACAGAACATTCTTCACTATTCGTCAAGTCACACAGGGGTCACCAAGATGGTGTGGAACAACAGTAATGCTGTGGAGCCCATATTTATCCTGAAGGGCTTTCCTGAACTGGAATATGTTCATTCTTGGCTCTCAATTCCATTCTGTATTGCATATTTGGTAGCATTTGTTGGAAATATTACCATCCTCTCTGTTGTTTGGATAGAGTCCTCACTGCATCAGCCCATGTATTACTTCCTTTCCATCTTGGCAATAACTGACCTGGGTATGTCCATGTCCACACTTCCCACGATGCTGGCTGTGCTCTGGTTCAATGCTCAGGAAATCCAGGCAAGTGCTTGCTACGCCCAGCTGTTCTTCATCCACACATTCACATTTCTGGAGTCCTCAGTGCTGCTGGCTATGGCCTTTGACCGGTTTGTTGCTATTTGCCGTCCACTGCACTATTCCACCATCCTCACCAACAGTGTGATTGGGAAGATTGGTTTGGCCTGCTTGCTACGAAGCATGGGAGTTGTACTGCCCACACCTTTGCTACTGAGACGCTATGACTACTGCCATGTCAATGCCCTTTCCCATGCCTTCTGTTTGCACCAAGATGTTCTGAAATTATCCTGTTCAAACGCCAGGATCAATAGTGTTTATGGACTGTGTATAGTCATTGTCACACTAGGTATGGATTCAGTCTTCATACTTCTTTCCTATGTTCTGATTCTGAATGCTGTGCTGGGCATTGCCTCTCATGAAGAACGGCTAAAGGCACTCAACACTTGTGTATCCCATATCTGCGTGGTGCTCATCTTCTTTGTGCCAGTTATTGGGGTGTCAATGGTCCATCGCTTTGGGAAGCATCTGTCTCCCATAGTCCACATTATCATGGCTGACATCTACCTGCTTCTTCCCCCAGTGCTTAATCCCGTTGTCTACAGTGTCAGGACAAAACAGATTCGTCTAGGCATTCTCCGCAAGTTTGGACTAGGGAGGGGGCTTTAAGTAACTTTCATCTTCCAGCTCTCCCACTGAAAATGTTGGGAAATTTATTTTGTTATGTAGTAAATAAATAATTTAGGTTGTTCATCTTGTTAAATTTCTATTTTTCACTTCCTAGATCTGTGATCTCAGTGAATCATTAATCTTTATATCATTTGGATTTTCTTTGACAAATTGTGATAATAATCATGGCCTCCTTTATCCCCAATAAACATTATGAAGCTTAATTATAGATAATGTGTAAAATAGAAATAAAGGTTTAAAAAACTCTATAAATTTTTAATATTCTAAAATTATTAATAATAATAGCAATAACTTTTCCTCAGAAATGTAACTGCTAATATAGTTTCTCATGTTAATGATAATGTACAACTCAGAAATTGTTCTCTATTTCTTCATTTTTTTTCCTAACACATGTGCCCATATTTTGTTTCTTGTATTTTAATTTCATTACATTCAATGTAAAGACTTCTGAGTTCTTATGGCAAGTTAAGAACTTGAGGTCTTGGCATGACTTTGAACTGTTGCTATGGCCTATGGCAATGGACTAAATCCTAATCTCCTCCCTGGTGTGTCCTTTCTCTCATTGTTATTCTAGAAATATCATTTCCCTCAGTTTACCATTACATACATGAGAGTTGCTCAAAAAGCCTGAAAAGACCTTTCTGAACATCCAGGCAACTGTGTAGATAGGATTTCATGTCTTGATCTGTGAAAGGGTGGGTTGGGAGTTGCACACAATCTTCATCTTCATCTTTAAACAATCATTTTCTTCCTGTTCTACAAGTCTATGTGCATCTTTGGTATTGCATTTTCATTCAATGTCTTTATTATAGATAATCCATTAATTTTTTCTTCAAAATTGAGGCAAATGAATTATGTATTACAGTAGTTATTACTTTTAAAACTGTAGATGTATAAACATCAAATTGCATGGTCTTAATGTTAAGTAATACATTTTTTTAAATTGGGGATTGAACCCACAGACACTTCACCACTGAGCTACATCCCTGGTCATTATAAGTTTTTATTTTGAGACAGGGTCTTGCTAAGTTGTCAAGGCTAGTTGAGAACTTGTGATTCTCCTGTTTGAACCTCCTGAGTCATTGGGATTACAGGTATGCACTATTGCTCCTGGCAAGAATAAATTTTTAATAGTGGAATATATATGTAAAAAGATTAGTAAATTAAGTGTAATGAATTCTATTATGAAAATAGGTACACTGTATGATATTAATAAAGAACAGTCAATTTTATTCAAGGAATTAGGAGTAAAGAATTAGAGTCTTGGTTACTTTGTTTTGGATTTCAAATTTATTCTTATTACTTGGACAAAGTTGGAAAACCTGGTATGCTGATAGCCAATTGGGAATATTTTATTCTGACTGTGTTCTGTAATAGCACATTGGTAATTTGAAATTGATCATGATGGGGTATTTCATTTCCAGAATTTGGGAAACACTATATACCAGGGTTTTAAAAATAATTACTATAGGGCTAATAATTAAGAATTTACTAATGGGGCTGGGGTTGTGGCTCAGTGGTAGAGCACTTGCCTAGCATGTGCATGGCCCGGGTTCAATCCTCAGCACCACGTAAAAATAAAGGCATTGTGTACAACTAGAACAAATAAATAAATATTAAAAAAAAAGAATTTACTAATATATCCCTCAGGATGGTATTCCAGGGAGAGGAGGTAGAATGAAGAAAAACTGGATTTAGAAAGCACCTGTATGAGTAACACTCTTCAGTCTCCAAGAGAGACTGAAATGTTGCCCAATGCATTTACCCCGAACCAAAAGTGCTCTGACATTTTTGTGAAGGACTAGAAATGTACTATCCAATCCCATTGGAATGAAGGGCTTACAACCTGAGCTGCTGGTCATGTTTCTAGCAGAGATCTTTCAACCATTAACCCCTTCAAGGATTGCTTCAGGTGAAGAACAATGCCTTGTCCAAAGTCATTACCCACCCACAACTGAAGCATAAAGGAAGATATAGAGGCATGGTGACTTTGGATCAATGTAGAAAAAATGGTTGGACAGATTGAGCTCTTGACTTCCCTGTGGTGTTGGAGAAGGGTATCATCAGGCATGATTTACGGTCACAGTTCTCCTTCTGCCCAAGTACTTATTCTATTCCTTTTCTTTCTAAGATGCTATCCCAAGAATTTTCTACATTAAACCTAGTTCACACTATGTTAACTCAAGTGTGTTTCCTAGGAAAATTTGGGGTAAGAGGTTCCCAGAAAATCTAGGGCATAGAGAAAAAAAATGAAATAAAAATTTTAAGGATATCCTTTTCCAGAATGATGGAACAGGATGAGAATTCAAGAATAGATAGCTAATTTTTTTTTCATCTCCAAAGTTTCAAAAAAAAAAAAAAAAAAAAAGAAAAGAAAAGAAAAAGAAAAAGAAAAAAGGCCAAACTAGTATGCGAAGGTGGAAGAATGGAAATGACCCTGTGACTTTAGCTGATATATTAAGATATATGTGTCATGATATTTTCTGTTTTCTGTGTATGCTCTTAATATTATGTTTCAGAAATACTCTAAATTTTAAATAGTCTAATTTATAACTTTGCTTAATTTTAGTGTTTTTAAAGAAATATCGCCTACTATGCTATTCAGAGTCCAATCAAAAAACAAAACTGCACAAGAATTTGAAGAGTGTTAGTTAATCCCTGTGTAAGTAATTGACTTTGTCAAAGAGTGAGTTTTAAAGAGGGATAGAAATAAGTCTAAATAGCAACCTAGAGCTGAGGGAGATTATTCAGTGAAGGAACAAACTTGGAAGAGGAGTGGTCCTCTGCAAGTTGGAAGTGGAGGCTTTATTGAAGAATGGGTGGTTCTGCCCACTGGATGCCAGGGTAGTTCACTCAGTTGCCTTCAGCAAGAAAAAACACCCTTATGTGGAGTAGGTGGGCTGAGGCTGGTAACCAAGATTCGCTACTAGACATAGGGGGAAGAAATTATCCCTCCAAGATGCAGGTGAGCTGAAGCTGGCAGGCAGGGAAACAGTTGGGACTTGGAAGGAACTGATACTTTTGTGAAGCACATGGGAAATCACAGCTTGAACTGACAAGCTTGAAACACTCCCTCCAGTGTGAGAGTAGCTTATGGCTGAGAGCCCCCCAGTATAGTGACTGTAAGATTCAGTTAGATGTTAGTCAGAGGTACTACTGGAATTTGATGGAATGAAGCCAGATACAGCAGGACATACCTGTAATCCTAGCTACTCAGAGAGTGAGGCAGGGAAATTCTAAGTTTGAGAACAACCTGGGCGACTTAGTAAGACCTTGTCTTAAAATTAAAAAAAAAAAAAAAAAAAAAAAAAGGAAGGCTGGGAAGATAGCTTACTGGTAGAGCACACATGAGTGATATCCCTGGTTACACACACACACACACACACACACACACACACACACCTCCCTATCCCTATGTGCCACTCATATCTGCCTGTTAGAAGTAAGAAGATTAAACAAGTACAAGAATTTCCCCTGCTGCTGTCTCTGCAATGTCCTCTACTGGCCAACCTTAACACTGGCTAATGGCAAAAGAAAAAATGTCCTTTGGGTCTGGTTACCTTATTGTGGAGTAGGCAATGAAGACCATGTTTGCATGTTTGAGGATGGGGGCAATAGACAACTGTCACATTTGCTAATGTTATCAGTGATATTCTTCTGGGAAATTTTTGAAAATTCTATGGCTTTACTTTTTATATTTGAATATGCAATCTATGTTGAATATATTTTATGGACAGTGAATACATTTTTTACATGAATATATAGTTCAATCAAAGTCATTATTTGCATAAAATGCTACATTGTATGCCCTTGTCACACAGTGTAAATGCATTTGTGTGGGTCTGTTTATGGTCATATTTGTTCTGATAATTGGATAATGTTTTGCTGTCCTGAGTTAATCTAATACTGTCCTCAAGTGCTATGATTTTACATTAAGTTTTGTTACAGGGTAGTGTCAGCCCAACAGTTTGACAACTATTTCCACTTCAAAGACTATAAATATTTTTGACATTTGTGTTTCTCTGCTAGGCTTTATAGGAGATATTCCATTTCAACAAAATCTTGAGCTTGAATTATACACTATTTTGGAGTAAGCAGCCATTTTATGATATTAAGATTTATAATCTGTAAACAGTGCATCTCTTGATTAAACTGTATGGTCTTAAATTTCCCTGTTTTCTTTGAAATTTTAAGTATAGATGTTTTGCACATTTTCATTAGTATTTTTATCCTCTGTAATTTTGTTGAAAGTATGAGCAGTATGCTTTAATTCTTAGTTTATCTTTACTTTTGCTGGCATATGATTTTTGGAAATAGAAAAGGTACAAGCTTACCGTGGTTAGTTTGGTTCTGGTCACTTGTCTTTAGAATATTTTGAATTTACTAAAGGTTCAACAATGTTGTATGTGGATAGAATTTTTTCTTTCCTTCTAATCTTTGTATCTTTTGTTTCTTTTCTCAACCAGTTTCATTGATGAGGACTTTAGCAAAATTTGAAAGTATTGTGAGTTTTCTTTTCCTTCTTTATATGTGGGAAAATTGTTTAATATTTATTAAATCAGACTGAAGTTTCATTGCAGTTTTTCAACCAAAAAAAGTACTATGTCTTCTATTTCAGTTTTAATATTATCAGCATTGCACTTAGTCAACATTGTTTCTTCATAAATCTATATTATAAAGTGACTTCCTCATTTTGTGTTAATATAGCGAATTATTTGTGATTTTTTCATGAAAATGACTTTGATCCCCAAATAAAATAAGAAAAAAAAAAAAAAAAAAAACAACAACGTGTGTGTGTGTGTGACTACACTACATTAGATATGAAATATTTTAAGATTTTGTAATCAATTTTATAGAGGAATATTCTTTGCTTTCTGTGATAACTGTTATCCAGTATTGCAGTACAGATTATTCTTGCCTTATAAAAATCTCTAGGGAAATTATCAATTTCTACCTTCCCTAGCAATAAATTTGTGGACTTTCTATAATTCCTTATATAAAAGTTTCAAATGATTGTTAAAGATAATATCTTGATCTGCAGTTTTATTTCCACGATATTTGAAAGACACAAATTCTTGGTGATCTACAAAATATGAATTTCAAATGGCAACTTCTGGGCCCTTCTCTCTTACATATTGGTCAGTCTTATCTCTTCTCTCCTTAAACCCTTCCATATATTAGAACTTTTGAACATAACTTGGATAACAATGATTCTTTATTTTTTGTTTGTTTTGTTTTTTCCTCTTTTTTGTTGGTACTTTATGTAAGGTTTTAACAAAAGACTATGTGAGTAAAGCCTTGATCTTGCCCAACTAATGTGTCTTGAGAAAAGGTTTACATCCCCTAATGTATTAAACTTTGTGCCTATGGTGTTTTTTTTTTTTTTTTTTTTAAATGGGTTTGTTTTGGTTTGGTTTTTAAAATTTGTGTGTTCTTACTTTCATTTTTTTTTCCTTTTAATAATCTTTCTTTCTTCCCCTTCTTTCCTCTTTAATAGCCAAATTCCCTTGTTCTGTCTTCCTATCTCTTTCTTTCTTTCTTTCTTTTTTTTTTTTTTTTTTTTTTTTTTTTTTTTTTTTTGGTACTGGGGATTGAACTCAGGGGCACTCGACCACTGGATCACATCCCCAGCCCTTTTTTTTTTTTTTTTTGTATTTTATTAGAGACAGGGTCTCACTGAGTTACTAAGTGCCTCACCATTGCTGAGGCTGGCTTTAAACTTGCGATCCTCCTGCCTCAGCCTCCCAAAGTGCTGGGATTACAGGCGTGCGCCACCGCGCCCGGCTTTCCTATCTCTTTCTTTATTTTATTACATTTAGTTTTTTCTTCTTCTTCTCTATATCCATCACCAGCTACCTCTCTCCTGGTTCTGTTCTGTTCACTTTTCAAATATTTCAAACTATGTCTTGCCTTCTGACCTCATTTTCTTTTCACTTAAGAAACTGTACTTTTACTATATTTTGTAACTTTTTAGTTTATTTAATTCCTGTCCCCCACCATCCATGTTGCTGTGGTTGTTGGTACTATGGATGGCATAGTTGACACTTCCTGTTTAATGCTAGATCTAGTTTGCAGCTGTTTTGTTGTTGTTGCTGATGTTAAATACCAACCTCCACCATTCCTCTGAGTTGTAATCAGTATTATTAGATGTCATACTAGACACCAAACCCAAACATTTATTTTAATTCTGTATATTAGTGCTATTTTTTGTTGCCCCTTTTTCTAAGAATGAAGTGATTGGGACACTACAAGTCAAAGGGTAGACTCTCTCTGACGAGCTACACCCACAACTGAACCAAGTGACAATAAACCTTAATGCATGCACAAACTAATATCACTCAATCTCCAATATTACTTAATATATAGACTTAGGGAAGGCAAAAACCCAAACCAATATTAAGACTCCAAGCAGGAACACTTAGAGGGGACTTCAGGTCCAACTCTTGGACATATGCACATATAGCAAAAACAGAACAGTGCCAAGATGATAACTCAGAAGTACCCATAATATGGCTGCAGTTCTTTGAGAGTGATTAAAAAAGCAGTTCTATATCACCTAAGTAAGTGGCATTGGAGGTTGAAATAAACACGAAGATTGTGCTTAGCCTGGGTTTTTAAGCTTAAATGTGCCAACAACATAATACTTCTTATAAGAAAGATAACTACACAACAAACAACATACACATAAAATAGAAATTGGTAGCCATCTCAATAGATGTGCAAGTCCAGGAACTCTGAAAGTGCAAGGAAATAGGCAAACAAATCCCCCCCCCCCAAAAAAAATTACAATTCCCCAACAAAGACACTCACAGATACGAAAGTAGATAAAATTTCAAAAATAGTATAAAATTGATTACTAAAATGTTTGATTAACTAAAAGAAAATCTAAGGAAAGAATTAAGAGAAAAAAAAAATACAAGCTGGACATGGTGGTGTATGTCTGTAATCTCGGTGACTAAGGAGGCAAGGGCAGGAAGATCATAGATTTAAAACCATCCTTAGCAATTTAGCAAGGCCCATAGCAACTTAGTGAGACCCTCCCTGAAAATAAAAATGAAAGAGTGCTTGGGATGTGGCTTAGTGGTAAAACACCTCTGAACTCAATCCTCAGTATGAAAGAGAGAGGAAGAAGCATACAAGAAGAGAAAGAACATTTCAATAAGATAGAGATTTTGAAAAGAAAACAATCAGAAATCTTAGAAATTAAAGACACAATGAATCAAACAAAAATTCACTTGAAATTATCACCAACAGATTACATTATGTAGAAAATAGAATTTCAGGCCTTGAGGACAGAACTTCTGGCCTCAAAGACAGGGTATGTGAACTTGAACACTCAGTATGCAGTAATGGTGGAAAAAGAAATATGATCAGAATATACAAGAACTCTGGACAATAAAAATAGACCAAACGTAAGAGTCATCGAAATGCAAAAGAGTATGGAGACACAGGATAATGACATTAAGAAAGTTTCCAGTGAAATAATAGCATAAAAATTTCCAAACCTTAGAAACAAAATGTCAGTTTACATTTAAAACTTCTGACTTATCAACTTAGACTCTACAATCAAGGAGGGATTGGAAGGAGATATTCTAAGCTCTGAAAGAAAATGCATGCCAGCCAAGATTGCTATATCCAGCAGAGTCATCTTTCAAAATCAAAGAAGAAATAAAAATTTTCCAAGATTAAAAATAAACTAGAATAAAGAAGAATAAAGTGAAATAATTCATAATGACTAAGCCAGCACTACAAAAAATACTGAAAGATAAGCAATACATGGAGGAAAAAAAAAGCCCTAGCACTCTAAAATGGATGAAACCCTTTAGAAGACCAACTATGTAAATGAAATTTAGACCAAATTATATAAAGGAAACAAACTAAAATGGCAGGAAATAACAAACATGTATGCATAATAGCACTGACTATTAATGGTTCAATTCTCCAATTAAAAACATATAGGTAGAATGGATTAATAAAAAAAAAAAAAACAAACAAGATTCAACTATGTCCTGTTTGCAACAGACTTATTTCATGGACAAAGATATCCACAGGTTGAAATTAAGAGGATGGAAAAAGAGAGTTTATGCAAATGGAGTTTGAAACAAGAAGAAATAGCTATTCCATAGCTGACAAAGTAGATTCTAAGCAAAATTTAGAGGAGACAAAATAGCTCACTACATAAACAGAAAAATCCAACAAGGAAATACAATAATAATAAATATTTATGTCCTGAGTGTCAGTATACCCAATTATACAAAAGAAATGCCTCTTGACATTAAATCTCAGATAGACCCATACACCTCTCACCAATAGTCAAGTCATTCAGAAGTAAATCCAATAAATATATTTTAAACTGATAATATCGTAAATCAAATGCATCTAACAGACATCTATAGAATATTTCATCCAAGCCCGGTGTGGTTGCACAAGCCTGTAAGCCCAGAGGCTTAGGAGACTGAGGCAGGAGGATCACAAGTTCAAAGCAAGTCACAGTAACTTGAGGAGGCCCTAAGTAACTTATAAAGACTCTGTCTTAAAATATATTTAAAGGGGCTGGGAGCATAGCTCAGTGTTTGAGTGCCCCTAAATTTAATCCCCAGTACCAAAACAAATAAATAAAAGAATATTTCATGCCAAAACAGCTGTATTTACTTTCACTTTCTTCTCAGAAGTTCATGGAACATTTTCTAAAATAGATTATATTCTAGTTCATAAAATAAATCTTAGCAAATACAAAACAAAATGATAAGATAGCCCCATGTATTTTATCAGATTATAAAAAAAATTAGCAATCAACTGTAAGAAAAATTATAGAAAACACATGAATACATGGAAATTGAATAATATTCTTTCAAATGAGAAATGGATCAGTGGAGAAATGATAGGAGAAATTTAAAATTCTTAAAATAAAATGAGAATAGGGAAATACCTGAATCTCTGGAGCAAATGCAGCAAAATTGCAGAATATAAAATCAACACATGGAAATCAACAGCCCTCCTATAGACCAATAATGAACCTGTTGAGAAAATAATCCAGAAAACTATTACATTAACAATAGCATCAAAAAAATGGTAATAAATCTAACTAAGGAGGTGACAATATCTGTACAGTGAAAATTATAAAACACTAAAGAAAGAAATATAAGACCTTAGAAGATGGAAAGACATTGTGCTCATGGATAAGTAGAATTAATATTAGTAATTAATATTAATAATTATCAAAGTGGCCATATTACCAAAAGCAATTTGTAGATTAATCTCCATCAAATTACCAATGAGATTCCTCATAGAACAAGAATAGTCCTAAAATGCATATGGAAGAATAAAAGACCCAAAATATACAAAACCATCCTTAGCAATAAGTGTGATGCTGGAGGCATAAAAATACCTGATCTCAAATTAGACCACAGAGCAATAATCACAAAAACAACATATAGTTAAGATCAATAACATAAACAAGAATACATAGAAAAAATCCACATAAATACAGCAGCTATTACTTGAAAAAGTGCCAAAAGCCTAAGTTGGAGGACAAATATCCTCTTTAATAAGTGGAGCTGGGCAAAGTGGGTAGCCATATATTGAAAAATGAGACTACATCTCTACCTCTTCTGCCACACATAAATCGATTCAACATACATCAAAGACCTAGGCATTAGACAAGAAATAGTGAAATTTCTAGAAGAAAACATAGGAGTAACACATACTTAATATGACTTTTTCTTTTGGGGTGGGGTTACTGGGGATTGAACATAGGAGCACTCACCACTGAGCCACATCCCTATCCCTATTTTGTATTTTATTTAGAGACAAGGTCTCACTGAGTTGCTTTTACTGAGGTTGGCTTTGAACTTGTGATCCTCCTGCCTCAGCCTCCCAAGCCACTGGGATTACAGGCTTGTGTGACCATGCCCAGCCTTAATGGCTTTTAAAGCTCAAAACATAAAGTTAAGAATCAATAACTGGGAGAGCACTAATATAAAAGCTTCTGCACAGCTAGATAAAGAAAATCAAGTACACATACACAATGGAGTTCTATTTATTCATAAAGAATGAAATTGTCACTTGTTGGTAAATGGATGAAATTGGTGAACATCAAGCTAACTAAAATAAACCAGACTTAGAAATTCAATGGAAAAATGTTGTTTCTCATATATGGACGCTAAAGAGACAAATGAGGAGGAGGGGAGGGAAAAAGTCAAAACTGAGGAGTAAAGTTGACAAAATTATGCTATGTGCATGTATGAATATATCACAATACATTCCAATTTTATATGTAATTATAATGCAACAATTAAAATAAACTAATTAATAGAAGGAAAAATCAATACAGTGTAGAAAGGGGATTGGGGTACAAAGAAGAGGAGGAAAGGAGGTAATCCTCTAAAACAGAGAAAATCATGTTATATACATTTATGAATGTGTAAAATAAATTCCATTATTATGTATAACTTCAAAGCACTAAAAATATGGCAAAATAGAATTACAGTAAAATTTTTGCACTAACCCTATTAGGCTGATATCATAATTATTAATTCATTTCACAAATGAAGAAAAAGAGGCAAAAAAGTCTGCATAATTTTCTTAGGTTGTACAATTCGTGCCAGAATGTGCACTCAAAGATAAGGCCCTCAACATCTACAGTCCATGTTCTTTAGTGTCATGAGTCTAGCATCCACACCCTCTGTCTTTACAGTACCTGAGAATTAAACACATAATTCTGATTTTTAGTGTAGTTTTCTCCAGAAAATGTTGTTTGTCAACAGTGGCACTATTGACAGTGGGCTAGATGACCCTTTATTGTGATAGTCCAAATAACTACACTCTAGAGACCAGGTGAACTTCCCAGTTGTGAAGGCTTTTCAGTTTCATTTCCATGCCCTAAGACACTGCCAAAAATCCTCTATAAAGCGAAACTGCTTTTGCTGAGAATTGCTGCCTTAAATCAAGGATTTTCCAGTCTTTCATTCTCACATTGAGTTTGGCAGAACACACCTTTCCCATGTTAACATATGCTGTCTGGATAAAATATGTCTGGAACAGGCTGATCTAACTGTTAAAACAGATTTCCTCAATGCTTGGTTTCCTGGAAATGTTAACGTACAAATCGGCTTTATGGATGTACACACACATTACTATTACAATGGGAAGTTTCTCCCAAATATAGTGGACTAAGAATTGATTGATTGATATGTATTTTTTGGCCATTAACACTTTAAAATAATGGTTTGTTATAAGATTCAATAAAACCTTTTGAGAAGAAAAATATAATTAGAGCGAATTTTAGAGAAGGTGTAATTTGAGAGGCTAGTAAACATTATTTTGTAGGAGACAATTGTGGCATTTCTAGAACCCTCATGAAGTCATTTTCCCCTGAGTCAAGATTCTATTAGTAATGACATGAATTTATCTGGTATTAAAGAGAATGAAATCAAAACATGGGATCTGATAAGTAGTTTATATTGTGGATGGAGAAATACTAGTTATTTATGTCATGATTCAAGAGAAAAAGTGGGGGAAAAGGAACCGGTCTTGAGAAACAGCAACAAGGTATTTGAGAAAAGTTTGCTAGTGCTGAAAGGTGAAGAGTAGTAGATAAAGAAGATAAGCAGTATAAAGTATTTTATCTTTAAGCAGAGGAGTATTGCCATATCTGTCCTCTCCTCTCATATTTATTATGTGTAGGCTTTGTGAATGAACAGATAAGATATGTTTCATAATTGTACTTTGGGGGAATTTATTGATTGACTGCTAGAGAGAGGATACGGAGATATAACTTTTTGTATCATATCACACTTTTGTCTTTTACATGTATTATAACAACTCAGGACTGCTCAGAGACAGATTTGTGGGACACTGTAAATAGGAATTGCTGCAGGATGAAGATAGTGCAATATCACACTTCTGTCAGGGGTCTGCTAGAAGAATTGGGTATTATGGGCCAACTGTACAGGGATCCCATATTTTTTTAAGATTTATGATTGCTATCATAAGCACTACTTTTGAGTAATACATTTTCACTTTATATATAATTGTTTTACATTCTTTACAATAAGTTAACAAAGAAGGGATTTGCTATTCCTATGGTACAGCTGCAAAATATGGCCTAAAACAATGTTCCTGGCATTCAACAGCTAGTTATTGTTGTACCAGACTTTTCCTTAGTTTGACAAAATCCATTGTTTTTCTCCATTAGATGATCTTCAACACTTCTCAATTAGTTTGATTCTGGGAATCCAGATCAGTGTGTCCACCTCCCATCCTTGATCAGTAGAAATAACTTATATTTCCCTAGGGTTACAATAAGGGGGAAAAATGGTCTTAAGGGAATGTACCAGTCAAGAATGACAGACAGGTGAGAGTAGTTTAAAAACAGAAGTGTGGTGCAGGCAAAACACCTAGCTGGATAAAGTCCAGGATGCTGGAGGCAAAAATCATCCTATCCTCGCTTTGTGTTCACAAGAGAAGAGACTGTTCCTTTGATCAGGATATCTACAGTTCCTTGAAGAATTGTCTGTCTTACAACACTGTATTATATTTTCTTACACCCATCTTCAGTGCTTTCTGTACCTACAATTATCCCTAAGTTTGAAGGTTTGATGGACTGGAAACCCAGCCAACCTGCATTAGGGTGAATGGCTTTCTGCATCTGAGGGTTCAGTTGTGCCAGAAAGAAGTCTTTGATGTGAGAAAAACGGGTAAGATATTAGTACATCAAATATTTAGAGCATTCAAGAAGCTGTAGGGAATGTCAAGAGGTATTACTGACTCTATTCATGTGACATCTTTGCTGTGGGACAGACAAGAGCTAAAGATAGACTTCCCCATAAAGGGGCCAGCTGTTACCCTCAAAAGCTGCTCAGCAGAGCTCTGTGATGGGATGATACTGTAAACTCATCTCCAGGCATAGTCAGTACCTAAGGTGAGAATTGTACTGAAATCCCTGTTCTTTCTAAACATTGCTATCAAATATTAACTAAAAATCACAATGCTAAAACTGGTGAAGTTGACAATGATATGGTTGGTGGTTTGAATATCTCTTCCATCTTCCTCTCACATGTACCATACACACCTAAGAATACAATGAGCAAAACCAAGGGGTTAGGCAAGATTATTCTGAAGAGGAGCCCCAGAGCTTCTGCTTCTACAGGTGTCATCAAGGCACTTAGGGTCATACCTGCCTTTGAGTCATTGCTCTCTATGGCTGATATCCATAAGGTCATGGCTACTTCATCATCATGATAAACATTTTGTTTTACTTGAGCCCAGATCATCTCCTGCATTTTAGACACTTGGGAGGAGCACTTTAAATACATTTGCTTGAATCTCTTAAATGTGACACACAAAGTGATACAATTTCCAGGGTATTTCATGCTCAATGAAGTTTAGTAATTTGTCCCAAGTAGTTGAGGTAGTAAATACCAGTTGCCATCTGATTTTCTCTGCCTCTAGAAGGTGGCCACTGAGAACTGGGAGATTGTGTCTATATCCAATAGGCAAGTCAGACTATGACTACTCCAAATCAGAGATGTTCCTATGTACAGATAAGTAGGAAGGGATATCTAAGAGGGAGACTTGAGATGACTAAGAGGATGGAGACTCAAGAATACTGAAGGATGTGAGGATGGGTATCGAGAAAGAAGAAAACCATTGTGTGTGTGTTTCAAAGTGAAGACTGTTATTGGTCAGTGATGAAGGAGACTAGGAGAAGTTTAACCTAAAATGCTAGGAAAGTAAGGGAGAGGTATAAAGAACAGCATTTCCTAATATGTTATGATTTATAAATTAATACAAATAAGATAAAAATATGTAAATTAATTTTTCTCTTCTCTACTCCTAAAAAGGAAAGAGAATGGTAACAGAGTGGAAAATTCCCATTTTCTCTGTAGGGTGTTACACAATTAGTTATTTTAAAATTAGGTCCATTAGAAGAAACTCTAAGATTTGGTTGTATTGGTGGAGAAATAGAGTTTGAAGAATGGGCCATAAGATTTTTGGCAAAGGTTTTACATAGAATATACTACGTGAAAAAAGGTTTATTGATGCTTGGTGCTCAGAGTAATTGGAATTGTGTAGTGACCACGTGGCTAAGTGATTAGGATTTCAGAACTCCTAATTTAATACCTGTCCTCCCTGGGTCATGGGGTTATTTGTCTCATATATTCACTACAGCACATCTGATCTATTGTGCAACTGAGCTCCGAGGACCCAAGCTATAAACCCTTCTTACAACTCAACATTGCATTCTTTCTTTGGTTTCATTTTCTTTTCTTCTCTAAAAAGTTTGTTTTTCTCTCTTCTTGGTTTTGTTAGGAGTCCTTAATAATTTCCTGTGAGTGGAAGTAATTTCCTTTCACAAACCTCTATTTGGAACAATATACCACTACCTCCTCAACATAAATACCTCAAATTTTTCATACCTCTAATTGATTATCAGTTACCTGGGTTCATCTTACTCACATTTTCACTTTATATATAATTGTTTTACATTCTTTACAATAAGTTAACAAAGAAGGGATTTGCTATTCCTATGGTACAGCTGCAAAATATGGCCTAAAACAATGTTCCTGGCATTCAACAGCTAGTTTTCATGCAGGACTTTTTTTTTCTTTCACTTTCAATAAATGACCAAACTTCTAAAAAATAAATGAATTCATCCTAGTTTACTTTCTTTCTTTCTTTTAGCCTATGATAATCCATATTATCTGTGCTGTTTTTTCTTTGTATATAACATTTATACCTATATATATCCTTATCTCACTGTTAGATTTTACTTTCATTCATTTTTATCACCATAATAACTTCCATGATTTCTCTCTGCCAATATTTAGAACATTCTTATAATTGGTCCTAGTTTGTCATTGATATAATATACATTTGTTAAGCTGACTACTTTTTATTGCAGTTAGTACATAGGGTCTTCTAAGAATGAGCACGATCCCTCTATATTACATGCAAGTACCTTTATAAATTCTGATCCATTTCTTTTTTAACATTTTTTTTTTAGTGGTTGATTTAACTTTGATTTATTCATTTTGTATGTGGCGCTGAGAATCAAGCCCAGTGCCTCACACATGCCAGGCAAGTGCTTAAGGACTTGAGATACCACCCTAGCCCTCCATTTCTTTCTAAACATAGCTCCAGTAAGCACCTGAAGAGCCACTCATGTCCTGTAGTTTTGCTCAATTATATTGTTTACAGTAATATAGTAGTCATGTAATAACTGGTAACTGCAGTCATACAGTAGTTCCCACTTTACCTACATTTTTGTTTTCTGCCATTTCAGTTATCTATCAACCTTGGCCTAATAATATTAAATGGAAACTCCTAGAAATAAATAATTCACAAGTTTAAAATAACATTGTAATCTTTCAATTTTAGTATTAGAGGTTGCTACTAATCTATTTTTGTACCTAATTTATGAATTAAGCTTCATCATAGGTAGGTGTAACATGCAGGGTTAAATCTATCCACAGTTTCAGATATCCACTGGGGATCTTGGAGTGTATCACACCAGGTATGAGGAGATCCACTACACTCTCAGTTATACATCTACAATGACCTGGGTGCACATCAGTACCTGATGCAGATCACATTCCTTTGAGTCCATCTAACTTATATCTGTCATTTGAGACCAACTTAAGAATCATCTTTAGTAAGTCTTCCCTGACCTTCCTGGATGAGCTTCAATCCTCTTTTGTATTTCTTATCTTATGTTTTTATATCACCTTTTAAGTTTTAAGCAAATATCTAATTTTAGCTTTCTACCCACAAGCTTTTAAGTATTTGAAGACATTTCTTTTTCATTTTCCTATCTTTAGTACTACCAGATTTGCTTTAAGATGCTCTTAATGAATCTGTCATGAAAAATGAATAAATTAATTGGTAAAATATTACTGGTGAAAATTAAACATAATGATCCAAGGGGAGTGATCAAAAACACTAAACACAAATCAGCGCACAACAGACCATTTTTTCTTATCACAATGTTAACTTCTATCCCAATTTTTTTATGTTCTTTTCTCTCCAGGTAGACCAAGGGTGTCTCCATCAGCAGAATGTCTGTCTTTAATGATTCTGCCCCATATCCTCGCTTCCTCCTGACAGGCTTCTCAGGCCTTGAACACAGATATGGCTTAATTTCTCTCCCTGTGTTCTTGGTTTATGGCACTTCAATTGCAGGGAACATTACTATCCTCTTCATAATAAGAACTGAGCCTTCGCTCCACCAACCAATGTACTACTTTCTCTCCATGCTGGCACTCACTGACTTGGGTCTATCCACCACTACCTTGCCTACCATGTTCAGCGTCTTTTGGTTTCATGCCAGGGATATCCCTTTCAATGCTTGCCTGGTACAGATGTACTTCATTCATGTTTTTTCAATAATTGAGTCTGCTGTGCTATTGGCCATGGCCTTTGACCGCTTTGTAGCAATCCGAGAGCCTCTGCGCTATGCAACCATTCTAACCCATGGTGTAATCACTGGGATTGGGTTGGCAATTGCAGGAAGGGCCTTGGTCCTGGTATTTCCAGCTTCCTTCCTCCTGAAGAGGCTGCAATACCGTGCTGTCAATATTCTTTCCTACCCCTTCTGCTTGCACCAGGACCTGATAAAGACAACCGTATCCAGTCGCCGGGTCAGCAGCATCTATGGTCTCATGGTGGTCATCTGCTCCATGGGACTTGATTCAGTGCTCCTTCTCCTCTCCTATCTCCTCATCCTGAGCACAGTGTTGAGTATTGCCTCCAAGGCAGAGCGAGTGAAAGCCCTCAACACCTGCATTTCCCACATCTGTGCTGTACTCACCTTCTATACACCAATGATTGGGCTCTCTATGATCCGGCGCTATGGGCAGAATGCTTCCCCAATTGTCCATGTGCTGATGGCCAATGTGTACTTGCTGGTTCCACCTCTCATGAACCCCATTGTCTACAGTGTCAAGACCAAGCAGATTCGTGACAGAATCCTCAAGAAATTCAGGAAACAAAAGGTTTAGGTGAATACAGAGACGCTAAAACACAGTTTCTCTCCCATGCCCTCTTGTATGAGATTGTTTCTTAGTCATGAAGACTTGAATGTAAATGTTGCTAACAAATTCCTTCAAGGCACAGCATCTAAACCTTACTAATAGCAAATCTTTGCTGTTTCAATAAAGAGAATAAAGGCATGGTTTTATAGTGAAATTATTTTGTATCCCTTGGGAAACCTTCAATTTTTGAAGATTTAGATTTCAAGAAAATTCTGTCTAAACTTAGTGAGGCCCTAAGCAACTTTGCAAGACCCTATCTCAAAATTAAAAATAAAGAAAGGGCTAGAGATGTGACTCTGTGATTGAGTGTCCCTGGGTTCAATTCCATGTACAAAAATTAAAAAAAAAAAAAAAGGAAAAAAAAAGGAAAGAAAAAGTTCTGTCTGATATAGACCTTGCAATCTAGATCAACAATATTCCCCTATGGTACTAAAGTGCAGTATAAAAATATTTTAACACATTTCTTTATTTTCTGTTCAGGACAGAGAAAATATTGCTAGTAGGAAAGTCTATTAGTAAAATAAAATGATGAATGAATGAAACTTAGCCTACTTTCAGTATACTATAAGAAATCAACTTTGAGCCAAACTCATTCTTTTAGTAGTTTGCTTATATTAATATTAACTTACAGATATTTATTTTACACTTTTGATTACAAATCAAATACAATTTATTTTGTTTTTCAAGTTGTTCCTGCTTTGACCCAGAAGAATTCTTTTAGTTGATACCTTTGTCCCTTTGACATACCCGTTAATGTTGGACTTCATTTACTTACTTATTGTTTTGTTTTGTTTTACCATGCCCTTGCTCTCTTGTGCTGTTAAATGCTCTTGGATCATTTTCTATATTACATGCCAAACTCTTTGAAACAGTTATTTCTCTAGATAGCCTTGATTCCTTTTAAGAATGACATATGGAACCAAGATGAGGGTACTGGATATACTTCTTGCTAATAGGGTGTACTTGATTTCAGTCCTGATCATCTGACAAAGGGAAGATATATGTGCATACTAACCTGTCCATACACACAGGAATGTCTGTAAATATTCCTTTATGTAGCCATCTGTATCTACATGAAGCAGTATGAGTTTATGCTGACATCTTCAAGTATAATCATTTACCATATCCATTTTTCTCTCACCCCCTCATTTACCTGTAAAAGCTGACTACAACCTTGTTCCTGTTTTCAACTATCTCTGTATAGAACTGTTCATCTCTAGTATATAAATTTTGCAATATCAGGATTATCTTCTGGGTACAAATCATTTGTCATTTATGTAATTTGTAAATAATTTCTCTTAACTGTGGTGCATCTTTTTATTCTTCTCTTTTTATTGGTTCTTTTTACTTACATGACAGTAGAATCCATGATGATATAATTATACAAACATGGAATATATTTTATTCTAATTAGGACTCCATTCTTGTAGTATACATAATGGTCATATTCACATAGGTATTTTCATATATGTACACAGGAAAATTATGTTAGATTATGTTACCATCTATTTCTCCCCTACCTTCCCTTTATTCCCCTTTGTTTAATCTACAGGGTTAGCTTCCACATATCAGAAAAATCATTCAATCTTTGTTATTTGGGGATTGGCTTATTTCACTTAGCATGATGATCTTCAGATCCACCATTTACTGGCAAATGTGGTAAAGTCATTCTTCTTTATGGTGGAATAATACTCCATTAAGTATATACTACATATTTTCTTTATCCATTCATCTGTTGAAGGGCACATCAGTTGGTTCCATAGTTTAGCTATTGTGAATTGAGCTGCTATAAACATTGATGTGGCTGCATCACTGTAGTATGCTGATTTTAAGTCCTTTGGATATATACCAAAGAGTGGGTTAGCTGGGTCTAATGGTGGTTCCATTCCTGTTTTTAAATTTTTTTATATTTTTATTTTGAGAAAACTCCACACTACTTTCCAGAGTGGTTGCACCAATTTGCAGTCCCACCAGCAATGTATGAGTGTATTTTCCTCTGCATCTTTGCCAACATTTACTGTTACTTATATTCTTGATAATTTCCATTCTGACTGGAGTGAGATGAAATCTCAGTGTAGTTTTAGTTTGCATTTCTCTAAGTGCTGGAAAATATAAGCATTAAAGTGATAAATTTCTCTGTAAAAACTGCTTTAGATGCATCCACAAATTTTGGTATATTTTGTCATTATTTTTATTAAACTAAATGTACCAAAGTAAAAAAAAAAAGTGTATCTAATTATTTCCTAACAGTTTGAGTTAAATTTTGATTAATTTATTATTTAAGAACTTTCTATTTACTTTCGACATTTGTGTGAGTTCCTTATCTTGGTTTTTGTTTTTTAGTGTTTTTTTGTTTGTTTGTTTGTTTGTTTTTTGTGTGTGTATGTGTTGTTGTTGTTGTTGTTACTGGTTTCTCATCTTATCCTGTTGTAGTCTAAAACATTCCTCACTATTACATCAGGTTTTTTTTTTTTTTTTTTTTTTAATGGTTGAGCAAATGTTGTTTCCTAGAGAATACTCCATGTGCACTTGAGAAAAATGTATATTCTACTGTAATTGAGTGGAGTGATTTACAGTGTTGATCATGTTTTCTATTTCCTTATTGATCTTCTGTATATTTCTAGGTGTCATTTATAGCAATGTATTAAAGTCTTAACTATTATTTTCAATTGCTTATTTTTCCCTTTTATTTGCCCATTATTGCTTCATATGTTTTGATGGTCTGTTAACACATGCATACATCCTTTTTATTGTTATAGTTTCCTGATGGATTGGTCTTTATGTCACCAGGCCATGATTTGTTTCATCTCCTACCATTTATTTTTTGTTTAAAGTCATGTCCAAGGAGTAATATCTTACCAATTGCGCTAGGTGAAATCAACTTCTACGGACTAGGAAGGAATGACTAGAGTTATAGCACAGAAGCCTCAAAGAAGAAATCCTTCAAGGAAACAAAAAGTTAGTCTATATCTGTTGTGATACATTGCAGGTTTTTGAAAACCAAATAATCCAGATGGCTTTATCCATTAAAGGAGATTCATTGGCTCTCACAGCAATAAAGGTGTTGATTTGGTTTTATATAAGAATTGCTTAATAACTAAATGGTGTCACCAAAGACAATTTTGTTTTCCTGTCTAGAGCTGACGTTCTGTACTTCATCTTGATTCTAAAGTTAGCCCCTTCCCCAACCATGGACCCAAGATGTCTTGAGTAACATTCAACTTTAGGTGCTTTCTCATCTATGAAAAGAAATGTGCCTTTGACTAAATGTCTTAAGATTGATCTTGATTAGATGTGAAAACTTGATCAGACCAAAGAGAATATTTGATTATATGTGCACAGGACAAACAAAAATCTTGAATTTAGTCGAGATAATTTAAACATTTGTATGGAATGATGGAGAAGATAGAATCAGTTTCAAGATGTTACTTCTCATTCTTGTTTTCAGTGCTTTATTTCTTAAGCTTCATGCTATCCTAGGGCATTCTCAGAAACTTCATCTGGGAAATAAAGTGATTATTTCATTCCAAAAAATTACATTAAAATAGATACCACACAATATTTACATGTTTGACTTGAAAATTAGGTTGAAGTTATTTCTCATTAGAGATTTCAGAAGAAAAATATCTATAATATTGGTATTATATGTTATTCCTCAATTTGTTTTTCATGAATAACATCTATGGGGCTGGGGATGTAGCTCAGTGGTAGAGCACTTGGCTAGGATGCATGAAGCCCTGTGTTCAATCCATGGCAGTGCAAAAACATAAAAATAAAATAAATAAATATCATCTATGGAATTGTTCTTGCAAACTGAAATCCAGAAATATTAATTTAAAAATTATTATATTTGATAACTTACTATGTACAAGACCCTGTTCTAATGCCTCAAAGAAGTTTATGTCTCATATCTATTCAATGATGGAAATACAATTATTATTCTCATTATGTAGATAAGAAGATTGAGACATAGAAATGATGCAGAAGACACCATAAATCACACAGCTACAATGTGATTAGCCAGCAAGATTATTCCAGGATTAAATTTTTAGATTTTTGTCATTAGGGTTTTTTTTTTTTTAAGTTATACATTTGAATGTTTGGTAGTGAGTGTGGAATATTCTTATACAGAAAAAAAATTTGGATTAAACATCAAGGCTCTGTGTTCTTATGTTAAGCAGGGAAAACTAAAAGCAGTTATAGTAGGAATAAAAACTATCCATGAGTAGAAATAAAGAAGCTTTTGATACTAATTAAAATTTTTAAAATTAAATCAGCCAGTTTCTTCTATATGTAGAAGGACCATAGAATTGGGCCACATAATTATATCCACATGGAGAAGAAGTTATCTGTTTTTGCACCATAAAATATAGATCACATTAACTGTGTTTTATATGCACTTGTGTATGTTTATTTCTGTACCTCTTAATTTACTTCTGTGTTCCTCGGGCTTTCTGCTCCTGAAGCAGAATCTAGGAGTTTGTGAGAAGTCTCTGAGGACTTCAGTCCCGTAGGTCTATGTCAAGATTAAAATGGATATCCCACAGGTTTTAGAAAACGGATATAAACATACATTAGAGGCTCTACTCAAAAAGGGGTGTACATACTGGACTGTCTGATGTTTTGTGAAAGACTGAGGTGAATCATCTCTTGATGTCTGGTGCGTAGATGTGGCAGTACATGGAGAGATATTTGGGCAATGCAGGCCAAGACAAGACCATGTGACCAACCTGCACCAAGCAGACAAGAAATTTAGGTATTAAATATTAATACACTTTGTGTCAAATCATGATATACATAACTATGCATACTATAAATCATAAGTATACTAAAAGTTATGTTTCAAATTTAAAAGTTATGTATGAACTCTCTCTTGAAGATATCAGCCATAAAATCCTATCATTTGCATTACATGAAATCAATTTCTATAGCAGTAAATGCAACAAGTCTAGCGGAGAACATCTGTTGTGCATGGGCTCAGAGGTTAACCTTAAAATAAGCCCCAAGGACTTATTAAAATTGGTCTTGCCATTGTCTTTCTATTTATTGGACAATGACGTTTTAATCAGGCAGAGTGTTTATTTTTCATATTCTTATTGACACATTATTGTTATACCTAATAGTAGGGTTAGTTCTGACATAATCATAAATGCTTTGAAGGTATTTTGCTGATATTCAGTTCCCAGTTTTTCCCCTTTCCCTCTACTCCTCCCTCCCTCTAATCCCCTTCCTCACTATTCTAGTGGTTTCTTATTATTTATTTACTGTTCTTAAATAGGTGCATCATAGTTATACATAAGGGGAAGTTCACTGTGATGTATTCATACATGTGCACAGCATAATATGTTCAATTTCATTCTATATTTGCTTCCCTTTTCACCTCTCTTCCTTACCCCTACTCCTTTCCCTCTATTCTGTTGTTCCATTTTTTGTTTTCATGAGATATCCCCACCTTTTAAAATTCTTTATTTACCTCTAACTTCTGCATATGAGAGAAAACATTTGACCCTTGATATTTTGAGTCTGGCTTATTTCACTCAGCATGATATTCTCTAGTTCCAACCATTTGCTTGCACATGGCATGATTTCATTCTTTTTTTTTAAAATTTCATTCTTTTTTATGGCTAAGTAAAACTTCATTATATATATATATATGTACATATATATACATATACATATAATATACATATATATGTATAATGTGTGTGTGTGTGTGTGTGTGTGTGTGTGTGTGCAATGTTTTCTCCATCTTTTTATCTGTTGACAGGCTGGTTCCATAACGTGGCTATTGTGAATTGTGCTGCTGAAGCATTGGTGTGGATGTAGCACTATGGTATGCTGATTGTGATACTTTTGGATAAATTACAAGGAGTGGGATAGCTGGATGATATGGTGGTTATGTTCCCAGTCTTTTGAAGAATCTCCATACTGTTTTCCAAGTATTTGTAACAACTTTTAGTCCTACCATCAATGTGTAAGTGTGTTTTGTTCCCACATTCTTACCAGCAATTACTGTTATTTGTCTTCCTAATGACTGCCATTCTAACTGGAGTGAGATGGAATCTCAGTGTAGTTTTGATTTGCTTTTCCCTAATCACTAATGATGCTGACCATTTTTTAGTGTATTTGTTGGACATTCGGATTTTTTCTTTTGATAAATATTTAGTTATTTTTACCATTTAGTATTGGGTTATTTGAGGTTTTAAAAAATATATTCTGAAAGTTAAACCCTGTCAGAAGAGTAACTAGAGTGTCTACATTTTATTGAACACAAAAAAGACTCAGTGCACATTGTACCATTTTCTCTATGTTGGGATAAACTCAAAAGGATGATTATTTTAATTATATTTTTACCTGAGTATGTTTCTTGTGTTGAAAAAAAAGAGAATTTTTAAAAGTGGTTAGAAAATAAAGCTATGCCAAGGAAGAACTTATTTTTGAATCATAATTATGGTTTCACAGGCCCCAGGACAAGTCTCTTCATTCTAAATAGCTTGGTTCATTTGTAGAACTTTGAAGGTGTTAATTTAGTTTATCTTTTTCCATTCCCTTTAGACTACTGCAGAAGTGGCTTCCTTTTCCATTGAAGTACTGCTATCCGAGAAAACTTAAATCAACAACAACAACAAAGCCTTTTTGAACACCCAAACCACCTGATCTACCAGGGTTTTCTTCTCTCTACACTTCTAATGCCTTGAACTGGTAGGAGGAGTGACCAAGTTAAGTGTTGACTGCTTAACAAGGGTAAAATTAAAACAGGTAAAATTAACAGTTATTTTGAGAGTACCTGATGTGTTAATGGACAGAAGGGTGTTGATGTCATTAGTCCTCCTTATACCTTTCTTGGCTGGCACTCCCTGTAGTCTGTATGTCACACACAGTTGTGATTTCTACTCCTGGTCAAGCATCTCAAGTAGCCAACAATTGTGAACATCCAAATACGTTTTTTTTTTTTTTTTTTTTTTTTTTTTTTTTTTTTGTGTGTGTGTGTGTGGTCTGTTTCAGTGTTTGTGAGAAGTTATTGGGCTCTGGTCAGAGCTTATATATGTATCACCATATCAATCAATAATGAGGAGTCAGAGAATTTAGGTGTTGAGTGTGGGAATGCATATATACCTGGGTTTATGATTTAGTTTGATTATGGGCTGCCTAAAGGCATTCTTGACTTTCTCTGTTGTGTGATCATTGTGTGACAGAGTCTCTCACCAAAAAATGAATCCCCAGAGTTAAAAAAAATATGATGTTTTCTTCAAAAGGGAACAGAAAAGTCTAATGATTAGAAATCTGTCCCAAGTTTGCGGCCAAACTCCATGTTCACAACTAAAACATGGTCAACAGTCAGAATGAAAACTCTGAATTTGACCATTCCCTGAACTATTCAAATGGCCAAGAAGATGATTATACAAGCTTTGATAGCAGGCTTGTTCTCATGGTGAAGGTGACTTTGACTCTCCTGCAACATAGGGCCAGCAATTTATGTATCATCAGCTTCCTCTTCTTACTTCTCTCTCTGTCTTTTGTTTTGTCCTCCAAAGGAGAAAGAAAGAGTGTTACCTATTCTGACCAGGGTAGGATGATGTACCACAACAGGAGTGTTTTTCACCCAGCCACATTTTTTCTCATTGGGATCCCTGGTCTGGAAGAGGTCCATGCCTGGATCTCTCTGCCTTTCTGCTGTATTTACCTTGTGGCTTTATTGGGCAATGTCACGATTCTGACAGTCATCAAGGCAGAGCAGTCTCTCCGAGAGCCCATGTTCTACTTTCTGGCCATCCTTTCAACAATTGATTTGGCCCTTTCTACAACCTCTGTACCTCGCATGCTGGGTATCTTCTGGCTTGATGCTCATGAGATTACCTTTGGAAGTTGTGTCGCTCAGATGTTTTTGATTCATACCATCACTGGCATGGAGGCTGAAGTCCTGATGGCTATGGCCTTTGACCGTTATGTGGCCATCTGTGCCCCACTGCACTACACAACCATCTTGACATCTCGGGTGCTGTTGGGCATCGGAATGTACATTTTAATTCGTCCGGCTCTGGTCACATTTCCCTTCATCTATCTCATTTACCGCCTACCCTTCTGTCAGGCTCGTATAATTGCCCATTCTTACTGTGAGCACATGGGCATTGCCAAACTGTCCTGTGGAAATATCCATGTCAATTCTGCCTATGGGCTCTTTGTAGTCTCCCTATTTCTCCTGAACCTGGTTCTCATTGGCATTTCATATGTTTACATTCTCCGAGCCGTCTTCCACCTCCCATCACAGGATGCAAGGTTGAAAGCTCTAAGCACCTGTGGTTCTCATGTTGCAGTCCTCTGTGTTTTCTATGTACCATCCCTCTTCTCTTTCCTTACTCATCGATTTGGACACAAAATACCACAGTGCATTCACATTTTGGTTGCAAACCTCTATTTGGTTATTCCACCTTCACTTAATCCCATTATTTATGGTGTGAGGACCAAACAGATACGAGAACGAGTGCTTCATGTGTTTACCAAAAGGTGACACTCGTGTCTCTTTTCTAAGGATTTTGAACCCTAAGAGACTCAGGCACTTGCCTTAATGACTGTATCCAATTCCTTCCCTTATTGCTGCCAATTTGCAGTACAAGTTGGTTTGTTCCTGGCTGTAGATAAGTGGATTCAGAAACTTGTGGAAACTTCATTGTATCTCAAGTTTGAAGACTGATGGGCTGTCCCAAAAGGAATATCCTGGGAGAGAGTTGTGTGGCCTTTGCCTAGATGACTTGGAAATAAATGTGTCATATTGGGCCTCTTGTGCTTTTTGATTCGAGATATGTGGCACTGGAAATGTGACTCTATCAACTACTTTTGTTCTTCCTTCCTTTCTTGTTTTCTTCTCTTCATGCCTTCATACATTTGATTATTGACTTAATTCACATTCACTTTGTGTCTGTTGTATACCTTGAATCATTTTAAATGCTGGGGATAAATCAAGACACCAAATTAACACGAATGTCTGACTCTGTGGAGCTTGTACTCTGTTGTGTTCTTGTAAATCCATGTCCTGTGTTGAAAACAATCATTGCCAAATCTATAAGTTCAAGTGGAATCGTCTGCCAAACACATGAGTGCATGGATAGCCAAATCAAATGTGTAATTTCAAGACTATTTCTCACACATACCAAACAATATCACTGATTGACCCTCTTCATTGAGCTCCTGGCAGAAGCATAAGTGAGTTCTGATAATCTAGCTACCTATAGTATTTCTCTTTATGTGTATACATTTGTCTTTTCCCATCACCTTATACAGTTTTTTTTTTTTTTTTTTTTAATTTTTCAATCAAGAGTTGACATAAAAATACTCTATCCCCAAATCCAAAGTCTTTCATCCGGGAACCATGATATATATGCTAGTTCCTAACAGAGAGTATCCTGGATTATTAGGGGGGGGTCCAAAGTAATCATAGGAGCCTTGAAAGTGGACAATGGAAGCAGCAGGAGCTGATGCAAAGGAGATGGGGTGACAGAGCAAGGGCACATGGGAAGGACTCCACTCTCCATTATTGGCTTTGAAAACAGAGAAAAGGGGCCATGAGTCAAGAAAGGCAGCAGCCTAGAGAAGGTAGACACAACAACAGAGCAGATTGTCCCCTAGATCCTCCAGAAAGGCACACAGAACTGACAAAGCCTTGATTCAGTATGGTGAGAAACACACCAACTTTCTAAGTTTGTCTTGCTCTAAGGCAGGACATTTCTAGTACACCTTTGTACTATTGCATCTGTCAGCCTTGATGTGCTCCCCTGGGAGGGCAACTTGTTCTGGAGTAAGGAATCTTTCAATGGGCAAGAGAAGAACCAGATTCAGCTGAGTTTTCAGTTGTGTTCCCAGTAAGTGGGGAAATTAACACTCCAGGCCTTCCTCCACCAACCTCAACTGGTAACCCCACATAATTCTTTAGGAATTTGCCCCTCATTGATTCTTGCCTCTGGTTTGAAAGACTCAAGCAGTAGAGAAACTTTCATGTTCCTCCCATGTTTTAAATGTAACTTCCTGCAGGAGCCCTGTTTGGGGATTGGCTTGAATTGCGGTTGACTATGAGCCGTGGAGATTTGGGCATTGTCGCCTTCCGTAGTCTCACGAGACTTGTCCCGGGATCTCAAGTGACTTGGCCGAAATTGCTGATCGGGTCAGCGCCATTTTGGTGGTGTGTGTGGCGTGTGTTAGTCGTTGTTAGAACCAGAGAGAAAAGTTATCAGAATAAAAAGCTGTTTGTCTCCAGTTTGCCTCTGAACTTCTTCCCGCGGCTCCGTAGCTCCAAGCACTTCAGGCAGCAACAGGTGGCGGCCCGTACGGGGACTTCGGAGCGGACAGGTAAGAACTGAAAGATCTCTAAAGATGGGTTCGAATATAACTGAATCCCAAGTGATAGAGGCTATGCAAAGACTCCTTGATATACCTGACTCTGTTCTCAGTGAAGAAGATATAGAAAAAAGTGAAAGTGATCAAAAAAGCGTAGCTTCCACTGGGCCAACTAAGACCAGTAAAGAGAGTATTAAAAGAATCCCCAAAATGACAAAAATCCAAGCTATTAAAGCTATTCGGGAGTTATTGGTGATAGCTGAAGGATACTTGCTCTTAATGGAACCTGGGCCTCAGGATATTGCTGTCAGTGAAATTAGCAGTGGTGAGGAATCTAGTAAAAGTGATCCTGAGAAAATGAGGAAAAAGAAACTAAAAAAGACAGAGAAAAAGGACCGTCAGGTAGAGGAACCACTTGTGTCCTATACTCCCCCATGGGTGGAATCCATTACAGAAAATATGAAGGGTATTACTAGGCATTTGCATACCCTAGAAACAGAAATAAAAAGTCTTTCTGATCGCTTATGCGCTCTCGAGGGCAACTCACAGATACATTGGGAACCGCCAGCATTTGAAAAGAAAAATGGACAGAGGGTCCATCAGTCAGTAGATATCAAAACAATAAAAAATCTCAAAGAGGCAGTAATGACTTATGGGCCCCAAGCTCCTTTCACGTTGAGTATGCTGGAGTCCCTTAACACCTTTAGCTTAACCCCCTCAGACTGGAAAAGTCTATGTAAAGCAACATTAAGCGGGGGGCAATTCTTGGTTTGGCGATCGCAATTCCAAGAACTTTGTATAGAAATGGCTAAAAGAAACGTGGCTGCAGGGTTTGAAAACTATAATATAGACATGCTCACAGAAGAAGGGCAATTCGCAGACTTACAGGCTCAAACATATTATGACCCAGATGTATATGCTCAGATAAACACAGCTGCCTTAGAGGCATGGAAAACTGTACAAGGACCTGGGGATCTACAAGGTAGCTTGTCAAAAGTGATTCAAGGACCTAATGAGCCATATGCTGACTTTGCTGATCGACTTTTGAGAACTGCAGGTAGTGTGTTTGCAGATGTTGACCAAGCTATGCCATTAGTTGTTCAATTAGCTTATGAAAATGCTAATAAATGGTGCCAAGCAGCCATCAGGCCATGGAGAACTAAAAAGGATCTTTCCGTATATATACAAATATGTAAAGATATAAATGACGCCTTTGTCACAGGAAATGTGATTGCAGCCTCAATGAGAGGTGCTTCCCCTCGAAATTTCACAAAGGCTAAACGTAGACATTATAATCAATCAGGATATTCTAGGCAAAATTATCATAATCAATCAGGCAATTCTAGGCAAAATCCCCAAAGAGAAATAAGACCAAGCTCATACCGTGCCCCAGGCCGCTGCCCCAGGTGTAAAAAGGGAAATCGTTGGGCCAATAAATGCCATTCAAAATTTGACATCCATGGAAATCCTTTGTTCAGGAATTCAAAAAACGGGGCACGGGGCCCAATACCCCGGGGCCCACAAATGTACGGGGCATTGCAGGAGGAGTATCCTCAAGCATCCACTCAGATGCTTCCCTGACACAATCCCTACTACCCATCCACTCCCTCGCCAGAGGAACAAGAGGAAATGCAGGATTAGACCTCTGTTCCACCGCCCGAATAGTGTTAACACCTGAAATGGGGGTTCAACTGATTCCCACAGGAGTCAGGGGACCTCTTCCCTCAGGGACTGTAGGACTTATTATCGGGCGTAGTCCTAAAAGCTTATTAGGTTTGCAAGTGACCCCAGGTGTAATAAACTCAGACTACAAAGGGGAAATAAAAATAATGCTTAGCTCACCCCAAAGTATAAGTTCTGTTAATCAAGGAGATAGAATTGCTCAGTTGCTTCTCCTTCCCAATTTACATAATTCATTTAAAATGGGTATGCCTCAAGAAGGGAACAATAGAGGATTTTGTTCCACTGACTCAAGACCCATGGCTTGCTGGGTTCGAGACTGTTCAAGGAGGCCTATGTGTAAAATAAAAATCCAAGGAATAGAAATGGAGGGATTAATAGATACTGGAGCTGACTCTTCCATTATTAATTTACGCCAATGACCCAAGCACTGGCCTCTGCAAAAACCTTCAACCAGTTTAAGAGGCTTGGGATATAATAACCTCTCAGATAAAAGTGCGGTAATTTTAAAATGGGAGGATGATGAAGGCCATAGAGGAACATTTCAGCCTTATGTTTTACCTAATCTACCGGTTACTTTATGGGGAAGAGATATTTTGCAACAAATGGGAGTACACCTTGCAACCAAGCCAGCAGATGTTAAATGTGAAAACCTACAGGGTAATCTTAACCATAAAAGAACTCATTATCAAAAAGTACAGAGTAATCTTAACCCTAAAAGTAATCATTATCATAAAGGAAAAAGATATTTTTTTTCGGGGCCACTGAGAAAATAATTTTGAAAATACCATGGCTTTCTGATAAGCCAGTGTGGGTCCCTCAGTGGCCCCTATCTAAAGAGAAATTACAAGCGGCCCACCTACTAGTTCAGGAACAATTAGAAGCAGGTCATATAGAACCTTCCACCTCTCCCTGGAATTCCCCCATATTTGTGATCAAGAAAAAGTCAGGAAAATGGCGATTGTTACATGATCTTAGACAAATTAATAAAACCATGCAAGTTATGGGCCCTACTCAACCTGGACTCCCTAGTCCCGTAGCTATTCCAAAAAATTTCCACCTTATTACTCTTCATATGAAGGATTGCTTCTTTTCTATTCCCCTACATCCTCTGGATGCCCCCAGGTTTGCTTTTTCAGTTCCTTCTATGAACAATAATGGCCCTGATCAGAGATATCAATGGAATGTTTTACCACAGGGAATGGCTAATAGCCCCACCATATGCCAAATATATGTGGACAAGGCTATCCAACCCATTAAAAATAAATATCCAAACCTCATGTGTCTACATTACATGGATGATATTTTATTGGCCCACCCTAATCAAAAAATCTTATTTAATATATTCAGTGATGTGGTAGAAAATTTTAAAAAATATGGATTATATATAGCAGAAGAAAAAGTTTAAACCAGATCTCCCATATTATATTTAGGATTTAAAATCATGGATACTTTTGTTAGACCCCCAAAAATTCTAATAAATAAAGAACATTTGACCACCCTCAATGATTTCCAAAAACTACTGGGAGACATTAATTGGCTTCGCCCTACACTAAATCTCACTACTGGCCAACTAAAACCTTTATTTGACATCCTTCGTGGAGACCCTGATCCATCTTCACCACGAACATTGACTCCTGATGCTAGGAAAGCTTTAAAGTTAGTAGAAAAAGCCATCGAAGGAGCTCATTGTGATAGATTTGATTTAACTCAACCGCTGATGTTGATTATTATTTCTTCACAATATACACCCACAGGAGTATTTTGGCAACAAGGGCCTTTATTATGGATACATTTGCCCATCTCTCCTAAAAGTATAATTGAATCTTATACCTCCATGGTGGCTAAACTTATTCTTCAAGGACTTAAGACTTCTACTAAAATATTTGGCATTCACCCTGCTACTATTATTACTCCCTATTCATCATCACAGATTGAATACTTATGCTTCAGTGTTAATGATTGGACTATAGCTAAATACTCTACTTCTGCAAATTTTGATAATCATCTTCCTAAGTCCCCTATATTATCTTTTTTGTATTAATCATCCTATTATATTTCCACAGGTAATAAAAAATCAACCTATTCCTAAGGCATTTAATGTATTTACAGATGGGTCCTCAAATGGTACTGCTACAGTAGTCACTAAAAAAGAAAATATGACTTACATAACTGCACACAAATCAGCTCAATTAGTGGAATTGGAAGCTGTGGTAAGAGCTCTGGAGAATTTTTAGGGACCAGCCCGTAAACATTTTTTCAGATAGTCACTATATTGTACAAGCCGTCCCAAAATTAGAGTTAGCAGGACCAATAGCACCTCATACTCCAGCCTTTAAATTGTTTTACCAAATACAAAAACTTTTGTGGGCAAGAAAAGAACCTCTATTCGTAGGCCATATTAGAGCACATACTAATTTGCCTGGTCCCCTCCATGAAGGTAATCAAAAGGCTGATGAACTTACAAAAACAATATTTATGCTTTCAGTGCTACAACAAGCTACTTTATTTCACTCCCAGTTTCATGTCAACAGCACCACCTTGCAACGTAGGTTTAAAATCACAAAGGAGCAAGCCAGAACAATTGTAAAAGATTGTAAATCTTGTATGACACATTTGCCCAATCCTCATTTCGGCGTTATCCCTAGAGGATTAATGCCCAATCATTTGTGGCAGATGGATGTTACTCATGAGCCAAGTTTTGGAAAATTGCGATTTATTCATGTGACCATAGATACATGCTCAGGCATGATTTTTGCTTCCTTACATTCTGGAGAAAAAGTTAAAGATGTTACATCTCATTGTTTGCAAGCTTTTGCTGCATTGGGCATCCCCAAAATGCTTAAAACAGATAATGGCCCCGCATATACGTCCTTATCTTTCAAACAGTTTTGCGCAAAATTCAATATATCCCATAAAACAGGCATCCCATACAATCCTCAGGGTCAGGGCATTATTGAAAGAGCAAACCGCACACTGAAAATTATGTTATTAAAACAAAAAGAAGGAAATTGGAAAAGTCCTAAGGACAGATTGGCAGTTGCCCTGTTTACCTTAAATTTTTTTAACTTTAGACTCTAATGGTTATTCTGCTGGAGACAGACACTGGAATCCACACCAACAACATAAACCTTTGGTTTACTGGAAGGATGTTCTTTCAGGTACATGGAAGGGTCCAGATCCAGTATTAATTTGGGGAAGAGGATTTGTTTGTGTTTTTCCAAAACACAAATCCTCTCCATTATGGATACCATCTAGATTAATAAAACAGGTACCACATCAAAATGATCAAGATGAAGTTATTGAAGAATCAAGATTAATAAAAAAGTTACAAAATCAAGAGGACCAAGATGAAGGTATAGAATGATTCCTTCAAAAGAGTCCTTCAAAATATTTCACAACTTCAGTGTCATTACTCCCGGCCGGGATGAGGAGATCTCTCTTTAGTGTGCACACAATTGTATTTTTTTTTTTTTTTTTATACATGTCTTTATGTCTGTATATTTGTCTACATTTCATGTTAATGTGACGTCACAAATATATGTTTGTATGTTTGTGCATCTGTCTAGTGTGACGTCACAAATAACAAGCGCTTATGAAAAGAAAAAAATATATATATATATACATATGGATCCAAATAACTTTAATTCATTCTAGGTTAAGAGTATTCAATTAAGAGTAAATAATTTTATAAATGAAGGTATTTTCAATTTTGATTTATAGGTGTCCCTGGGACTTCTCTTTAGCAAACAATATGACTAGTGCTATATAACCTGATATTTTGGTGTTTTGACATGATTGTTTATTTGTTATTAACTTCATTTGTTTAATAGCTCATTAATTTCAATTATCTCAACAGGTAAAAGATTGCTCTGTATACAGAGACTCAAGGGTTCCAGCTAACAAATTATTTCTCTAAATTGCCTTTACCTTTTCTTTAATTTATCTTTAATGCAGTAATTACCCTCAGTCTTTCTTTGTTTTGTTCTAAATATGATATTTTTCCAACTTATGTTTGTAGAAGCTCAACCAGCGATGTGTGTGAACAAAAATCAACTTTAATTTTCTAATCTAATTATTCTATTTTGTAGTTTGACAACTCGCCTCTTGACTCAGTGCTGCAATAGCACTGCCTTTCCTTTAATAATTGATGCTTGAGTTTCTAGGTAGCGGGCCCTGAAGATTTGCCGGTGGCATCGTCTAAACATAAAAAAGACGTCTGCTGCTACAGCTGCAGGGATCGCGGCAAGCATCCCTGCTGCTCAAGCATCAAACAACCTCACCAACAGTGTGGCCTCTGCTCTACATGCATGGGGCCTCCTACATCAACATGTTATAACAAATGGACATTTTGATCTTTCATTGTTTGGGACTTTACGGGACAATGCCTTGCAGGTATTTGTCTAGAGAATTCAGTGTGTTACTTGATGGAACTTAGGGCAGCTGATTTGTTTAAACAATTTGATATGCTATGCAATTTGGCTCATCACCAAAAGGCTTGTCGCCTTAAAGCCGCAACATCTCCTCACAATTGGACGGCTCTTAGTCATCATACACAGTCAATCCTAAAGGGCTCCATTGGATGGCTGGTTAGCCAATGACGGGTAAGATCCCCAGAGGGGGACAACCTAAGACAGGCACAGTCGCACGGGACAGTCTCATGTGGCCGACATATCAACCTAAGACAGGAGTCAAGGGCACAGCCTTGATTATCCAATGACGGGTAAGAATGTTGGTTGCACATAGACGTCCTAGAGCATTACCTCTTTTAAAACAAAAAGGGGGAAATGCAGGAGCCCTGTTTGGGGATTGGCTTGAATTGCGGTTGACTATGAGCCGTGGAGATTTGGGCATTGTCGCCTTCCCTAGTCTCACGAGACTTGTCCCGGGATCTCAAGTGACTTGGCCAAAATTGCTGATCGGGTCAGCGCCATTTTGGTGGTGTGTGTGGCGTGTGTTAGTTGTTGTTAGAACCAGAGAGAAAAGTTATCAGAATAAAAAGTTGTTTGTCTCCAGTTTGCCTCTGAACTTCTTCCCACGGCTCCGTAGCTCCAAGCGCTTCAGGCGGCAACAACTTCCCCCTGAATCTGTAGGTATGTAGCAGAGTGCTCAGCCTTGTCTTTTAATAATTATTCCTATTGATTTTGAAGCCAGCATATGTAAAGAGTTATAAGGCAACCGTTTCCTCTCTATACCACATGAGCCCACAGAAGGCATATCTATGTTTAAAAGACCCTGTCCAGAAACTAAATCTGCTGGCACCTTCATCTTATACTCTCTGTCCTCCAATGTTGTAAGAAATAAATTCTTTTACTTATTAATTACCCAGTTTACATATCTTTGTTATAGCAAAACGAATGGATTTATGATAGGGAAATAACACAAATCAATAAAATAGAATATCAAACTCAGAACAGATAAACATATATGTCTAGTAGTTTTTGAAAAAAGAACCAAGAAATTCTGTGGGAAAGGAAAGAAGTAATGACAGAACAACTGAACAAATGTTAATTAAAGAATAAAACTTACCTGAGACTTTAAAAAAATAATAAAAGAATACAAATAATAATAAATGCTTGAGAGGATGTGGAGAAAAAGAAACACTTTTACACTCTTTGTGGGCCTATAATTAGTACAACCACTGTGGAAATCAGTATGAAGCTTGTTCAAAAGACTAGGTGTGGAATTATCCTGTAATCCAGCTATCCCGCTTCTCTGTATTTACCCTGAAGAATTAAAGTCATCTTACTACAATGATACATGCATACCCATGTTTACAGCAGCACAATTCCCAATAGCCAAACTATGGACCCAGTTTAGATGTCCATCAATAGATGAATGGATAAAGAAAATGTGGTGTATATACACAATGGAGTTTTATTCCATCATAAGGGAAAATAAAATTATGGCATTTGCAGGAAACAGGAATGGAACTAGAGACATGTTCAGTGAAATAAGTGAAACTCAGAAGTTTAAGGTCCTATGTTTTCTCTCAGATGCAGGAGCTAGAGATAAAAAAGAAAAAGAAAGTTGTGATCTGCTAAAAAGCAAAAGGAGATCAGTAGAGGAAAGAGACTACAGGGTAGAAGGCAGGCAGCGATGGCGAATATGCTGGGGAGTGATATTGGCCACATTATATTATTATATTGTGTGCATGTATAAATATGTAACGATAAATCCCATCAATATGTACAACTATAATGCATCAATAAAAATCTGGAAAAAAAATCTTCCCATAGGGAACTATTCATTCATTATGATTAAAAAAAAAAAAAAAACCCTAGACATTTTACTTTAGAATAGTTTTAAGTATATGCTAATTTGTGAAAAGACAGAACTCCCACATTCCCCTACTCCTTTTGCCCTAATGCTAACACCTTACATTAGAATGGCCTATTTGAGAGGCGAAGGACCTCTATAACGAAAACTATAGAACACTAAAGAAAGATGGCAAGACCTACCTTGTTCTTGGATAGGTAGAATTAATATTGTCAAAATGTCCATACTACCAAAAGCATTATACAGATTTAATGCAATTCCAATCAAAATCCCAATGACATTTCTCAAAGAAATAGAAAAAGCAGTCATGAAATTCATCTGGAAAAATAAGAGACCCAGAATAGCTAAAGCAATCCTGAGCAAGAAAAGTGAAGCAGGTGGCATCACCATACTGGACTTTAAATTATACTATAGAGCAATAGTAACAAAAACAGCATGGTACTGGTACCAAAACAGACCAGTAGACCAATGGTACAGAATTGAGGACACAGAGACTAATACATATAATTTCAGCTATCTTATATTAGACAAAGGCACCAAAAATGTACAGTGGAGAAAGGATAGCATCTTCAACAAATGGTGCTGGGAAAACTGGAAAGCCATATGCAACAAAATGAAATTAAACCTGTATCTCTCACCATGCACAAAATTCAATTCAAAGTGGATCAAGGACTTAGGAATTAGACCAGAGACAATACACCTAACAGAAGAAAAAGTAAGCTCTAATTTCCAACATGTCGGATTAGGCTCCAAGTTCCTTAACAAGAATCCTGTAGTGCAAGAATTATTACCAAGAATTAATAAATGGGATAGATTTAAGCTGAAAAGCTTCTTCTCAGCAAAAGAAACAATCAGTGAGGTTAATAGAGAACCAACTAACTGGGAACAAATATTTAATACATGCACATCAGATAGAGCACTAATTTCTAGAATATATAAAGAACTCAAAAAACTTGACACCAAAAAAACAAATAATCCAATTGATAAATGGGCTAAGGAATTGAAAAGACACTTCTCAGAAGAAGATACACAATTAATCAACAAATACATGAAAAAATGCTCAACATCACTGGCAATTAGAGAAATGCAAATCAAAACTACTCTAAGATTTCATTTCACTCCAGTTAGAATGGCAGCTATCAAGAACACAAACAACAATAAATGTTGGAGAGGATGTGAGGAAAAAGGCACACTCACACATTGCTGGTGGGACTGCAAAATGGTACAACCATTATGGAAAGCAGTTTGGAGATTTCTTGGGAAAATGGGAATGGAACCACCCTATGACCCAGCCATCCCACTCCTGGGTCTATTCCCAAAGGACTTAAAAGCAGCATATTACAGTGACACAGCTACCTCAATGTTTATAGCAGCACAATTCACAATAGCTAGGTTGTGGAACCAACCTAGATGTCTCTCAGTAGATGAATGGATAAAGAAAATGTGGTATATATACACAATGGAATTTTATTCAGCAATAAAAGAGAATAAAATAATGACATTAGCAGGCAAATGGATGAAGTTGGAGAATATAATGCTAAGTGAAATCAGTCAATCTCAAAAATCCAAATACTGAATGTTTCCTCTGATATAAGGAAGCCGGTTCACAGTATTGATGGGTCGGGGTACATAGGAGGACTAGAGGAACACTATAATGGTCAAAAGGAAGAGAGGGGAAGGGAGGGTGCAAGGGGGGAAGGGGGGAAAATTGGTTGAATAAGATGAATATCATTATTCTAAATGCACGATTGAAGACTTGAATGCTGTGAATATACTTTGAATACAAACTGTTTTATGTAAAAAGATGCTCTATATGTATAGTATGAATTGTAATGCATACTACTATAAATAAAAATTAAAAAAAAAAGAAAATGGGCAAAACCATGAGCAGACATTTTACCACAGAGGATATAAAATGGTAAATAAACACATGAAAAAAAAAAAAAAAAAAAAAAAGAATGGCCTATTTGACAGGACAAATGAGGCAATGTTGATGCATTCATGTTAACAGAAGTCTATATTTCAGTGAAATTTCTGGTTGATTTCTTTTGTCCACAAACTTGAACATATTCAATTGTGCAGATTGCTCAGTTTTTCACAAGGTTTTATTTTATTTTTTTTTTTTGTTTCTTTTTCTAATACAGCCACGATCTTCTGCTAAAAGTCTATTTTCAGAATCATTGAATGTTTTGTATACCATGATGTCTATATTATGACTTTGAGTAATGTATAATGTTTTTCTTTACTTTGGAAAATGCATTATAGAAAAGCTATAATGGATTTTGATTTAGGAAATAGTGAAGTGTGAATTAGAGGAGTCAAGTAATTTGGGTTTTGATGTGGTTTATGAAGAATGTCTAGTTTATAATATTGGGTAAAATAAGATTCTTTTTGAAGGGATATAAGGATTTTGGGAGATCAGGATATGTTTGAAGAAATATATTTAATGATGTATTTAATAAAGTACTGAAAGGATAATGAAAATGAGAAAATAAAGAGAACCAGCTTTATCGTGGTAAAGAATTGTAACTTTATGTCATAAAAAGTTGCATCACATCTTGGTAAACAATTTAACCTATGTAGGTCATTTTTTACATTTTAAAAGACAATTGTAGCAATAACAAGTCAAACAGTCCAGTTTTTAAAATACAATGATTGCAAAACTCATTCCATGGTGCATACCACATGATTAACAATGAATAATATTTTATTCATTTATCATAAATTTTGAGAACACTAAGGCACCTCTGTGAAGTATCGTTTTCTGACCATTTCTGCACACACTTTTAATATTTGTTGCTGAAATATAATTATTAGAGGAATGTATATATATATATATATATATATATATATATATACACATTTATATTTCATTTTATAAGCATTGTCTACTATGGAGAATTTAAAAGGCAGTATTTTTTAAAATATAAATAAACACCCAGTGTCTCCAATTTTAGTAAAAATTACTATGATTTTTTAAATGTTTTTATAAAACAAGAATCAGAACAACAACTCAATAAAAACTTCTGTACCCTAAAGCAAAGACTTGGCTATAATAGTAGACAATGCTTATAAAATGAAATATAAATGTATATGTATACATTCCTCTAATAATTATATTTCAGCAACAAATATTAAAAGTGTGTGCAGAAATGGTTAGAAAACGATACTTCACAGAGGTGCCTTAGTGTTCTCAAAATTTATGGTAAATGAATAAAATATAAATATACAATTTAAAGCTCATTTATTACTCTGTTATCTTGAAATAAACTACTGCCACAGGATACTCTCTAAAGTTATTCCAGTCTTCTCCCTAAATGACTCTTACCTTACTGTGTTTTCTTTACAATAATGTTTTCTTCTCTTTTCTTTTTCTTCTTCTTTTTTTTTTTTCAATTGAACCCAGTGGTACTTAATCACTGAGCCAAATCCCCAGCCCTTTTTTATATTTTATTTAGATACAGGTTCTCATTGAGTTGCTTTAGGACTTCTCTAGGAGGCTGACTTTGATCTCTCAATCCTGCCTCAGCTTCCTCAGCTGCTGTGATTACAGGCATGTATCACTATGCCTGGCTGCAGTTATGGTTCTTATGCATCTCTTAAAATAGTCTTTATCTGTAAAATCATCTGAGCATGATAAGTGTACCAGTACTTATTCACAGTATATCTAAATATCTTGAGTATATTCTCTTCTCCCTTCAAGGGTTCACACTCCATTCAAATCTCCATGCTAATTTTAACAGTTAGACTATGTTATTCCTACCTTCAAATACATTTTCAAGAATATCGCAGCCTTATGGAAGATGAGAAAGAAAACCAGTAAATTCTATTATGACATTAAATCATGATACCATTACAATATGATTAATAAAATAAAAGGTATCAAATCATGTTGCTTTAGGAAACCAGGAAACATCAGGCTCATGGCCTGAATATCAAAAATAGGTAATTGTGGTGCTGATTCTATCAAAGAAGTACAATTTAATAGTGGTAAGTTAGATAATAATAATCAATTAATACACTGAGAAAAACTAGAAAATCAAATGAAATTATATTAAGTCAGGAATTAAACTGAAAATTTACAGAGTCAAGTTACAAGAAATTAGTCTAGAATATAGGGGCATTTTCCTTTAGGAAAAACTATCAGTTGTGAAAAAGAATCCAAAAGAGGAAAGGCTGTGTAAAGAGTTGGAGTTATCTATTGGGTGATGAGGATTAAAACTGGATAGTATAATCTGTCCATGAGGGAGATTCTGGGAAGAATCTAGGTGTAGCACCTGAACCCTAAAGGGGCAACAGTAGTACAGGTGAAGAAGAAAAGCCCAGGCCCTAAGTGACTTGCATGATTCAGCATTACCACATCCTCTACTGTATGGAAAAACTAAAAAAAATTCTAAAGGAATAGAACATGTATATTTTTAATATAGAGCAGCTATAAATATTTAAGAAAACAACTGGCTAAGCAAGGGTACAAAACATAACAATGATAATAATCTTAATAATAAACCAAGAAGAGAACCCATACACAAGATGATTATTCCCACAGGTCCTAGAGATAACAGCAAACAAAAACAGAGTTTTAAATTATCTATCCAAATGCATAAAATAAGACACTGATATTGTTGGCAGACAGTTTAATGCTATAAGAAAATAAATATTATACCTTAAAATAAAGATATCTTAAAATAAAAACAAATGGACTTAAATTGAAAAATAAAATCTCTAAAATAGAGAGGAAAAAGGGATGAAAATCTTAAGATATTGATTAAAGTAACGGAGATAATGAAAAGATCTACTTATGGGATTGGAGATTAAAGGAAAGAACATGCAAAATATTGGATGAATTAATGGCAACGAATTTTGCAAAACTAAAGAAATAAGTAAAAGATTAAAAAAGTAAGTAAAATACAAGTAAAGCCGGGCGCGGTGGTGCACGCCTGTAATCCCAGCACTTTGGGAGGCTGAGACAGGAGAATCGCGAGTTCAAAGCCAGCCTCAGCAATGGCAAGGCACTTAGCAACCTAGTGAGACCCTGTCTCTAAAATAAAATACAAAAAAGGGCTGGGGATGTGGCCCAGTGGTCAAGTGCCCCTGAGTTCAATCCCTAGTACCACAAAAAAAAAAAAAAAAAAAAAAAAAAAAAAAAAAAACAAGTAAAATCATTCCAAAGGGAAAAATCATAAATTCCATCAAGGGGAATAGACATATTAACTTTAAAAGAATAACAATAAATTTTATAATTGATATTTCAGGGAAAACTTGAGAGGCAGAATGCAGTACACAAACATTTTCAAGAGTCTGAAATAAAAAGCTAATTTAGAATCCTATATCCTCAAAAAATCCTAAAAGGAAGATAAAATTATTTTAGGCAAATAAACACTGAGCACTTTTGTTTCCAAAAATTACATCAAATAACTAGTTAAGTTTATTCTTCAGAAATTAGTAAATTTACTACAGATGGAAATTTAATAATGCAGGGAGAAATGGATGAAAAAATAAATAGTAAATACTTGAGAAAATTAAAGTGACCATTGACTATATAACACCATAACCAGATGTGTATAAAGTTTAAAATGTATAAGGGAAAGTAAATGATACCCACAATAGATTATTAATCAAAAACTAAGTAAATACACTAAAATTCTTCTAAAATCCTTTTAACATAAAGAGATAAGATTGTTAATTCATGTTAAATTTGACAGTTTGCATGGACACTTCTAAGGCAATGGCTAAGTTATTGTAAACCCATATAAAATCAAAGTGAATGAGATATGCAGTCATAATAGCATTATAATCCCAAAGAATAGAATTAATGTTGTAAAGGAGCCACAGCTCAGGCTGAAATAACATGCAGTGCCTATAAGATAATTGACTGAATAGGAAAAAATGACAATTATTTTGTTAAATATGCATGACTTTAGTAGCAAACTTATACTAAAATTACTGAATTGGTATGAATAGAAATGCTATATTTCCTGAAAGGGGAGACAAATGTGAATTCTAATGTTATAAAAAGATGGATATTTTTAAGTTGAGTTTGTTGAATAATTTAAAAGTAAAAATTTCACAGTCAAGAAAAATAACACAGTTGCCATCTTCTCCCCAATATCTTGCAAATTATGGAAACAGAGATTCAAAAAAATAATTATACTTACGTTGAGAGAAGAATCTCAAGGAAATATCGATTATTCCAGTAACATTTGATAAAATCTGATACACAATATCAACACAATATCTGATACACAACACACAAATATCAACTAGATGAAGAAAAGAATAGATAAAATTAGGTAACCTTCTAACATAAAAATATAAGAAAATCAAAGTGGAAGAACAAGAATCCAACAACAGATACTGAGAAGAAATGATATGAAAATCATATGGAAATGCAATGCATTTAAATATTAAATATTTAGTATATTTTAATATAATAAAAATATTGAAAGAACCAATGTAGCAAATCACTAGAGCACAATTTTTATGATAAAACATTTCTCTGTCTTAGTTTTCATAAAATTGCACTTTCCTTGTATTCGGTGCTATTCCTTTTCTGTTCCTAGTTTCTGTAGTACAATTTTCTTCACACGATCATAGATCTGCTTGGTTCTGATCCCATAGATGACAGGGTTGAGCATTGGTGGCACTACAACATACAGATTGGCCAGGAGTATATGGATATACCGGGGGACATTTCGACCAAAGCGGTGTGTCATGAAGGAAAAGAGCGCAGGTATATAAAAGGCCAGGATGACACAAACATGAGAACCACATGTGCTAAGGGACTTGAGTTGGGCTTCCTGTGAAGGGAGACGAAAAAACTATACGGAGAATCTGGATGTAAGAAAGGGCAATGGCGATGATGTCAAACACTAGATTACATATGGCACATAAACCATAGATGATATTGATCTTGATGCTGGCACAAGACAGACGAGCAAGACCCATGTGCTCACAGTAGGTGTGGGGAATGATGTGATTCCCACAGAAGGGCAGTCTCAAAATTAGAAATACGAATGGAATGACAAATACAATTGCCCTCACTAACACAGCAAGACCAATCACAGACACAACCTTGTTGGTGAGGACGGTGCTATATTGGAGAGGGTTGCAGATGGCCACATAGCGGTCATAAGCCATTGCCAGGAGGACTGCTGACTCCATAAGTGTGAATTTGTGAATGAAAAACATCTGGATAAGGCAGTCTTCAAAAATGATCTCTCTGAGATTAATCCAGAAGATCCCAAGCATTTTAGGGATGGTCGCTGTGGAGAGTCCCAAGTCAATGGTAGCCAAGATGGCCAGGAAGTAGAACATGGGCTGGTGAAGGCTGCGCTCAGACTTGATCACCAACAGGATGGTGAAGTTCCCTACGAGTGCAATCAGGTACACAGCACAGAAGGGAAAGCCAATCCAGATGTGAAGAGCCTCTAGTCCTGGGATCCCCAGCAACAAGAAGGTAGAGGGGTGAAACTGACTGTAATTGGAAAGGTACATCCTGTTTGGGAATGCATTATCCATGGTTTTCTGATTGGTATTTACATCAAAGCTGCAAGTCACCAGTTTCCTGCAGCCTTTGAGACCTAAAGATAATATAAGGAATATTATACCTCTTAAAACAGGGTCTTCTGAAAATTTGACAATTTGAAATACACTTTGTAAAGGGCACTTCAGATAAGTGACATCCACAGATAAGTCCCTAAACATAATTATACAGTAAATTAAAACTAAATGTTCTGCATGTGACTTTAAACTTTGCTAGCCTTCTCCTCTTTGATACTTTATCTTTAATCTTATCACCAATATTATGAAATGATTTTACCTCTGTATTCATTAGTTACTTTTTCTAATCATCATCATCATCAATACCAGAACCCTCCTGAAGTTTGATCAACATAGGTGTTTGCTTGCCTTTGAATATAGTACTGGAAATTAATCCCAGTTGATTGAATGATAACATGTAAGGTGAAATAGAAAATGGATAATATATACTCAATAAACACATCAATTTACCAAAATATATGCAAAGTATTAAAAATCACTCTAAAAGATTAAAGTTGTTCATTCATTAATTTTCAGTCATATAATTACAAATTGAGGTAGAGAATAATAGTGAAAGAACAACATAAGCTACCAACTGTTGCAGTACTGCTCATTATTTATAAAACATTTTTTTTAACTTAGGAAAAATCATCTCTAGTCTTTAGAACAAACATGAAGAATATCAATTTTCCATAATTATGTGAGCAATCTAAGAATTTAGGAATGTAAGAGGCTTCCCAAAAGTTTAAAATGATCTAATGTGTAGTCGCCTGAAGCGCTTGGAGCAACGGAGCCGCGGGAAGAACTTCAGAAGCAAACTGGAGACAAACAGCTTTTTATTCTGATAACTTTTCTCTCTGGTTCTAATAACGACTAACACACGCCAAAAACACACCCTAAAATGGCGCTGACCCGATCAGCAATCTCGGCCAAGTCACTCGAGATCCCGCAACAAATCCCGTGAGACTACGGGTGGCGACAATGGCCAAATCTCCACGGCTCATAGTCAACTGCAATTAAAGTCAATCCCCAAACAGGGCTCCTGCACTAATGGAAATAAAACTAGGGAGGAAAGTGGTGAATGGAGATGGAAGGAGAATAGAAAGAAATAAAAGAACAGCGTAAAACTTATCCATACTATATATCTGAGTCACACACAAATAATTCTCCACACACAGTATGACATACATAATTGTGTTTAAAGCTCGAGAATCCACCTGATTAACATAAATTTATATCTACAGTTCCTTGTTCAGGCAATGATGGATATTGATGAAATGTTGAAGTAAAAACCAGAGGAAGAAGCAAAAGGAATAAAGGAAAATTAGATTCATGATAATTCATTCATTTCAAAAGTTATCTAAACCCTTATTATCTGTCTTCATATACCTTGCTTGTAACATTTTATAGGAGATTTCTAACAAACCATTCTACCCATATGCATAATTATCTTGTAGCAAAAACTTCTCTTCTGACCATTTTAATATTCCAGAGAGCAATACTAATTACGGCATCCTTCTCAGTGAAAATAATGTGAGGGCATTATCTAGGCATTGGTATAAAGGCAACAAACCCAAGAAGAGCACTTGTGATAAAGAGGTTGTAGAAGGAGCAGTGCCCTATGGGTGATAAGCATGTGAAGAGAAGCAAAGCTAGGAGTAGGAGGAAATGGGCAGGCGGTGCTCTCTGGCAGGTCCAGGGGGAGGAAAGATTATTTCCATCTGTAATGGGATTGTGATTTAAAAAAAAAAATCATGAGAGTTAATGAATGGAGGAGTAAAAACATAATTTTCTTGTGGAGACAAAATTTTCTATGGATTCCATGGGCAAAAAATAGTAAAACACCAATAAAAATCCCTCCTTTCCAGTGTGTGTGTGTGTGTGTGTGTGTGTGTGTATGCAGTATATATATATATATATATATATATATATATATATGCAGTAATTTCTCAATAAATAGAAACTTTACATTCAGTAATAGATATAGAGCTGATTATTAATGAATAAATGAAAGTTACTTATCTGGCATTTACAAGGGGGAGGGAAGAAATGGTATTATATTCTCTGATTGTAGATAAGGGATTTTATGTTTCCTAGGTTATATTATTGTATCCTGAAATGGTACAAAGTTTAAATATTAGGTAGGTATCCAAGTGAGTTATGAATAAATGATGTAGAGACAACTACAAAAAAAGAAGGAAGACACACACACACACAAACACACACAGGCACGCACACAGGCATGCATGTACACACAGATATCAAAGGCTGGAATGTGACTCAGTGGTAGAGTGCTTGCTTAGCCTACACAAAGCACTATAATAGAATTGGGGAAAAATGTTTAATTTCTAGGTTATACAAATGTTTACACTCTGTGGATACTGGTTTGTCTTAAGAACAAAATTGTTAAAGAACAAAAATTTGACACTTCAGGGCAGCATATATTATGTACAGTTATATGGAGATGAGAGAGCTCAATAAGGGTAGTTTCAAATCTGTTGACAAGAGATTTGAGAATTATCAAGGTCACTGGGAGAAAAATGATAGTCATGGTGCTTTAAAGGAAGAATTGTTAATTAGAATCTCATCTTCCAAATCATGTATGCCTACACTCTTGTGTTTAAACACATCTTGTACTTTCACTCTTTGCCAGACGTATTCTGCTTTTTTGGTGTGGCTCTAAGAACAACCTGATATCTCCTCCTTGGCCTCCTGTAGACTTGATCCTGTCTTCTTCTGGGTGCCTAGAAGTCTTAATAACAATCTCTCTTAATACCAATCTATCATTCATGTCTACTTGTCTGTGTCTTATTTAAAACGTGGAACACTCATCAAATGTCTATCAACAATATAAAATTTAATATAATATGTTTATACAGTGAAATGCCAAACATAGGAACAATCTACAATTGTGTATAACAACATAGAAGAATCTTACAAAATGGACATGATAGAAAAAAAATCAGCCATTTATATAAAGATATAAAGCAGGAAAAACTGATATATTGTCTAAAAAGTCAAGATAGTTACTACTCTGTGGTACATTTCAATGACTTTGGGAATTCTGAAGTGCTAATAATATTTATTGATTTATATGCTGGTTATATAGGTGTGATCATTATTCGAGATGCACATGTACAATGTGTGCTTTGTGGATGTGAAAATTCAATAAAAATTTCATAAAATATGAATCCCTTAATGGCAGATGGGATATATTCATTTATTTCTGCACCTCAGCATCACTTAGTAGAATTCATTGTTTTAATTCAGAAGTTAATGGGAAGATGATGAATGACTATATAATCTGCCTAGGCCAATTACAACTGTATTCTAATCTTATTGTTAACAGTTTCATTCATGTGTCTATTAAGCAAATACTTAAATTGTGTTATTTGAAACAATTTTGAAGCAATTTAAAATTTAAATTGAAGTCCGTGTAATATGACACCCTCCCCCCATATGTATATATAAGTGTTTTTGTTTATATACAGGAATATTTATGAAAAATATTACTATCAGTTTTTTATACTTTTCTGCCATTAGTGAATTAAGTTCCACACCAATATTTTAATTTAATCATAATCTGCTCTAAAATTAATAAAGTGAATTTTCTGAAAGGTAAGATCTTCTGATCCATTCATACATAGAAATCCTCAATAACATGACCAAATGCTTCCCCATGAATGTCATTATTGACACATGATGACATCTATAACTATAGAATTATATAATGCAATTTGTAGGCTCTAGAAAGATAAGTATTATACTTTTCCAATTTTCTTTCTATCTCTATAGTTTCATCTTTTTTTATGTTTTCAGTATTCTTTAAAGATATTTGTCCCTCTGACCATTCATTAAATATTAGTAATTCTTAATCTTTGGCCTTAATTCCAATTTTTCCTCCCTGCTTTGTTATCTCTTTCCCTCAGTGCTTTGATTTTTTCAAAGAAAATTGCTACACAGAAAATTAAAGAAATAACAAAACTTGGAATCATGAAAGAAAATAGGTCCAGTTTTGGGAAAAAACTTTCTTCTCAGACTAACCTCAGGCAAAGTTACATGTATCTGACTTCTTTAAATTCTGTAGGATTATGTAGTTCTTTCTGAATTATTTTCAAGAAAGGCATAATTCAATCCATGTAAGTTGGAGATAATTAAGAGGTCATCAGGCTGAAATAGTTTTTACAAAGGAAAACAAAGAATTGAAGCACAGATTAACTTATTATTTTTTCTTGTGTGTATGTGTGTGTGTGTACAGTACATATGCACTTACATACTATCTAGTATACTATAGATACTATGTATTATATGTACTATATATACACATACACTAATAGGTAGTTTTATATGTCCATAAAACATATAAACAATATAATTTGGGAAAATTGGAATAAGATAGCATTTAAGTACTATTTATCAATTGAACAAAAAGAGATCATATATCTACTTCTTGTTTGCTTATGGTGATTAAATATCTTGAGATCATTTTGATATTTTTAGCCTTCATAAAGTCAAATTTAACAGTTAAGAATTTATCAAATATGATATCTTTAGTCAAATAGAATTTCTAGGATGATCCTGTGTTGTCACTTTAATCTTTATTTAAAAAAATAAATTGGGTAATTTTTATGGAAGAGAAAGCATTCATTATATATTCTCAGATTATATTAGTAATACACTCTTCTATTTTTTTCTTTATTTCTCCCCCCTTTTTAAAAGTAATTTTCACATGGCTTCTGACCGATACTACAATCATATAGGCATGGTATATATGTCCATATATAAGGCAGCCCTGATTTTTCAAAGAGTCATTAAGATGTGTATTTGGCTAACAACTTGAATATAAAAATAAACAGTTCCAAAACAGATGGAATAGTCAAATATCTACTTATAGAACTTAAAACATAAAACTGGTTAAAATATCTTCCAAATATGTACAATATAAGTAATACATTAATTTATAATAGTAGTTGTTGTAGTTCTATATTTATAGCAGATTTATGCAACTTCTTAAAAAAAAGAGTGATTTCAAAGTTTACATATTTTAAGATTTTTGAAAATTGTATCTCATGTTAGAGAAACTTATTTGTACCCCAATAGTATAGTTTGTATCATTTCTTGTATAAGTTTATATTTATATTCTACATAAAGTAACAATTTACTCTGTTGTTTTTAATTTAAGAGTTTTCTCTACAAACACCCTCTTTGTTATTGTGAGGTACTTTTTTGTCATTCAATATAGTCAATATGGAAAATCTCATTCACATTTACTGCTTTGATAGCTATGTTTCTAATAAAGACTCCAAAATAAATATGTCCATGTTATTTATTCAACTAAAACTGAGAATCACAAGACCAAATTCCTCCTGAAAAATTACTTTCACTTTTTTCCAAAAATAGTAAAAATTAAATATTTCTAAAATTGAATTCCTAACACTGATTCCACCAAATGTGAATTGTCACTTATTTGTGCTTTTGCTGCTGATTAATTCTATGAATGCCATTATCATTCAGCAATTTGGTCAATTTAAAAATATAAGCACCATCCTTTTCCTTTTTCTACCTCTTTAAAGAAAAAATACTATTGATTCCTCTTTTCAAAATGTATCAAAACTAGTACCCTGTCTACATTCTAAATGGAATGGTTCAAATAATTGTTTTTTGAAGTCATTACAGTTCAGTTCTTTCTAAGACTCAGGAACATGAGCTTTGTCCTGGACTGATTGTGTTAAAACCTAGCTTGATGAGTGAGTCACCCTGGATTTAAAGAGAAGTAAATACAGTATGTTTTATTAGTTGTGTGACCTTGCACACATAATGTAGTATTTCTACAGCTTGGTTTCTTAATCTAGGAAACGGAGAGAGTAAAGGTAAATAACATAAATCTGTTATCAGGTTTATAACAAGACAATTCCTCCAAAACATTGAACCATGTTCCAAAGAGATCATATTATCCCTCATGCATTAGATACAAAAAAGTTTTTCCAAAAGGCACACTTACTAGATTCAAAATGAAATCTAAATGCTTTTATTAATATTACTTGGCCTTTACTTGACATGATCCTATTCTTTCCCAAAGCTTCATTCTTAGTCTTTTTTCCTCAACCATAACCCTTGTTTCCTGTCATTTCTTCTATGCCTCTAATTTTCCTGTGCATCTCTAAGTTGAGAGACAGGGAAGACTCACCAAGCTGAGCACAAAAACAGATTCCTGTCTTTGTTTTGTCAAAACCTGCTCAGTTTTTAAAAGGGCACTTCTTTTTGTCTGGGAGGAACTTTCATTAGAAAATTCCCTAGAGCCAGTATTTTAAAAGAACACAGGTCTCTGGGGATTCTGGTTTCCAATCTGGCTCATAAAGTGCACCATGACTTACAAGAAAGTGAAAGCAGGAGAAATAGTTTTCTTAATCACCTTGCAAATTTCTATGGTTTTTCATTAACTCATACTGTACTGCAAAACAATGGTAGCTAGAGCTCATGCCTTCATTATTCTGGACCATCACTTAGGGAGAAAATATACTTTTGTGTCAAAGGACAAGGGCTGTCCAGTCAATGCCTCTGCTCTACATATAACTTTATAAATTTTCTAAGTAAAATGACATTGGGAAGATCATCCACTTCATTTTCCTTTTTATTTCTTCAGTTGCTCCATTATTTTTAATCCCAATCTATTTCTTATTCATAGTTAATGATACAGGTATATCCCTACAAAACCATTTCCTATTTTTCTACCCAGAAATAATAACTAACCTCTATATCCTCAAAGCTGAACTCAAAGAGCTTAGCTAATGCTAAAGAGTGCTTCATCAGTGTGAGCCCAGGGCAGTGCATAGCACTCTGCTCTAAAACAGGGCCAATGGTTGTTTGGGGTTTAATGCTCTGTGGCTGCAATCTTGAAATTTAAAAATAATTTTGCTTTAAGTTTATCTTCTACAATTAAAGTGTGATATGAATATGAAGCAGGAGCTGTGGATTTGGAACTTAGCTCAAATACACTCATGTCTTTTGCAACCTATACATCTCTCCACGATGATTTCTTAGACGTTTGTTGCCCTACCCCTTCCCACAGACTGCTGCTATCCTTTGCCCTTGGAAGATTCCTGACCATGATTGTATCCACACCTGTGTGCAGAGCACATATGCTCCTATTTATATTTATACAACCTTAGTGTTCCCTCTTTTTATGAGTCTTTACCTCATGATTCTCTTGAATCATCCATAATTCAGCAACCAGCTCTGCATGTGCTCCATGGCAGTGCCAAACTGGAAGGGCTCCTCTTCATACCTGTGCTAAGCACCTTCTACCTCACACTTGAAGGTCTTCCTGTTGACACCATATTGGTAATATATCCAGTGCCTGAGCAAGGGCAACCAGGAATTTTGGATGAAATTAATGCCTGGGGGTCTAACATTTGTTTAACCGGAGACAATCATCTCTGATTAAATCACAGCTTTTTATCATTCCCTTTTCCCACCTGTATAACCCTGAGAAAAAATTTCAGAGGAATACCCCAGAAACCAGACAATACTTTGCATCTAGTTGTGAACATCATTGTGTGATGATTCAGTGACATTTTCATTGTTTTTTTTTTTTTTGAGTCTTCATATCCTAAAACAACAATGAAACAGAAGTTCCCTGCTACAGACTTTTTTTAAATCCCTATTAAATTTGTGTTAGACATGCATTTTTCTTGCATATCTCTTGAAAACTCATTCCTTTCAATCATCTATGAAATAAACTTAGAAATGTGAGGGAATTCCATCTTTCTAGATTAGCTAAATCTTTTATCCACAGTCTTACAAAATTTATAATAGGGATCAATACATTTGATCACTTTTGTATGGTCTGGGCAGTTTCAATTTAGAGTTTAGTAAAACAGGCAGGGTTTTTGAGGCATTTAGGTATAATCAAGAGTTCTTGATCTATTCTTATATTTGACTTCTTGGTTTGATTTTTCCCTTGTTTTATTAGAATCCATAAGTACAAAGACAAGGGGGATTAGCAACAAATGGAAGTAAATGAAGAAATATTTCCCCCCAAAATACAAATAAATGTAAAGATGTGACCAAGATTCAAGGACCAGTAAAAGTACATGAGAAACTGACTTTTAAGTCCACATGTGAAGGATGTCTATGGTGGAGAAGTATGAGAAGATAATATTCCAGACAGAGTGAAATGTTCTAATTTGGGAAGAAATATGTCAATAGTACCTTTAAATAAGTATAACTTTCAAAATATTTTAGTCCATTCTTATTTGTGGGGCTGAATAACAGGAACTGAGACTATATAAAGGCAACCTGTACCTACCTGTAGGGTTTTTCTAGTAGAAAAACTTCTACACAGAAGTTACTAGAAACAAATAATGAAAATTGTTAGCATGCACTTAAAATTAGTGGTGAGTATATAGGAATATAACATAAAATTTTATTGTTTTTGTTTTTTATACCAGGGATTGAACTCAGGGGTTGTTAACTACTGAATAATGTACCCAGTCCTTTTTATTTCATTTGTTTTAAATTATGAAACAGGGACTCGCTAAGTTGCTTAGGGCCTTGCTATGTTGCTGAGGTTGACTTTGAACTTGTGATTCTCCTGCCTCAGCCTAATTTTATTCTATTTTTGACATACAAAATATAATATACCCCTAAATATAATCACATCAAATTCAATAAGATATTTGAAGGAATAAATTATTCCTTTTAATATTAACCATAGGTGATAAATGGAAAATGGAGTGGGACTGGAAAATAGAGGGAATAACTGAAAAAAATAAAAGATAAAGTAAAAAAGACATGTGGTTTAAGAACTTAACAAATGCAATGTTTTAGTTGACTCAAATAGCTAAAACTAGAACAGACTTGCTCTTCCCAAGAATGCTTATCCTTCAATATACAAGTTTGCTTTTTTTTTTAAATTAAACTCATAGATTATGAAGGAACATGGAACATCAGTCACTGTACACCAACACAGAGTGAGTTAATGATGGTTTCCTGTAGACTCACAAGGTAACCTTTAAATTTCACATTTTTTTAAGTTTTTCATTTTATTCTAAAGCTTCATATTACTACTAATATACTTCTATAACGTCTGCCTTTTTAAACTACATCACTGAGATATAATTGATGCACCACCAAAAGCATATACAATGTACACAGTTTGATGAATTTGGAGGTAAATATGCATCTGTGAGACCACAATCTTGTCTTAAACTCTCCATTCACTTTCAAGATTTCCTTCAAAGATTTTGTGTTTTCTGTGTTATAATCAGGAAATCCTTGCCTATGTAATGTCAGGGAGGTTTATATCTGGGTCTTCTTATAGGAGTTTTATGTTGTCATGTCTTAAGTTTTTAATCCAGTTTGAGTGAACATTTGTTTATGATATACGTTAAAGGTGCACTTTTTTTCTTTTACATCTGGATATTCACTTCATCAAAGAGATTATCTTTACCTTACTGTGTGTCCTTGGAACTCTTAACAAAGATCAGTTGACTATTTGTGGATCAATTGATTTCTGGACTCCTGGTCTGTTCCATTAGATTGTATGTCTATTTTTGTGCCTGTACCAGATTGTTTTGATTACTATAGTTTATGCAAACATTTTTACATCAGGAAGTGTGAGGTCTATAATTTTGTTCTTGCAGTACATTTCTTTGGCTTTGGATTTATGATTTTTTATGCAGGGTTGTTTTATAATTCTGCAAAAAATAATATTTATATTTTAATGGGACTCACATTGAATCTGTAGTAAGTTTTAGTTAATATAGACATTTTAAGAACAGGAAGTCTTCCAATCCATTAACATTTAAGGTGTCTCTATTCATTTATGCCTGCTTTGACTTCTTTTGACAGTGTTTTATACTTTTTAGCATAAAAGACTTTGACTTTATTAAAGTTCTTTTTGGGAAAACACCTTCTCCAGGTCTATCAAGATGATGATTTTATCCTTCATTCTGCTCAAAAAAACAAAATGTTAGATATGTTGAAACAACCTTGTATCTCAGGAGTAAATTCTACTTGGTCGTGGTATGTAAATCTTATATGCTGTCAAATTAGGTTTGTTAATATTTGTTGAGGATATTGCAGCCATGTCCATCAGAAACATTGAATTGGAGTTTTTTTTTTTTTTTTTCAGTGTTCTTTATGTGGTGTTCTCTGTTATCTTTGTGGATTTGGTATTCTTTTCAACATCAGTTATCATAACTTGATAGAAGCAAGAATGAGAAGGCATGTAAATACACTTATGTATTATCAGTCAACTTTTTAAAGAGGAGCTATTGATAACCTAACAATGTGTTTGTTTCTTCTGCTACCACACTTTTAAAATTATATTTAAAAATGAAAAGAAAACAATTAATTAGATTTACTGAAATAAACTTCATGATCTTCCCTGATTGCTAGATACTAAGAGGGTCTCCATAGGCATTATCCTGCTCAGAGACAGCCTATGAAATGTGTGATAGTGGAGGTCTGTGGGTTCCTAATTTGATACACCATAGAGACTTTGATTCTGTGGAATGTGTTTTCCTGCACCACACCAAGACAGTACAGCTTCCCTTTACATTTGCTGCTCTCTCTGCTTGGGATGCTTCTCTTCACCCTCCTCCAGATTCTACACAACTTGCTTCCTCACCTCCTTCAAACCTTTGCTTAAATGTCATGTCTTAGTGTCAGATTTCTTATGATCTTATTATTGCCAACCCTTATCATCACCATCCCCTCCCTGTTGAGCATTTTATATTTCCATATAACACATATTGTCATGTCTACACTAACATTACTTATGCTGTCTGTTGCTCTACTCTTACTAAGAAAAAGGATTTTGTAGCTTCTGTTTAATACTAAACAGTGTCTGAAACAGTGTCAAATGCAAAGTTGATAATTGGTTTGTATTTGTTGAATCATAAGAGAATGAACCATGAAATGTAATTTTCTCAGAGTCTATCATCAGTCCCTATCACTCAAGGGCAAGCCTTCTAAAATGGGAGACTGGAAATTCAGCTTTGTATCATTTCTCTGCCCTTCTCTACTTCTTCCTTCACATCAGTTAAGTATAATAATAAACTCATGTTAATATAAAAGAAATTGATCTTTATTGACAAATTTCCTCCTTTTTAGGCTTCAAAACTGAGGTTAAGAGAATAATGAAATTCTTACATTGTATTATGTACACAGTCAGTGGTAAAATGATGACAACATGACTAGTTTCTGCCCTCTGCATTTTTGTTTCTGGCTTCCATTACTGATAGAAAAATCTCTAATGGAATGGCATGATAGATCCTAGTGTGTGCAAAATTCTATGAATTTCTAATTTTAAGATAATGTTAAATATCAAGTCATGATAATGGTCATAGTGTACTTGCATAATTTGTAGTACCATAATTACACAAAATATGAGTTAATGTGGTAGTCACACACCATAAACCCTGCCGTAATATAGATATTTGCCAACATATTAAGGGGCATGGAATGGCCCCACTCTGCTTCGGGAGATCAGAATAAAGACCTCAGAACAAAATTCAGGCCCCATGTTAGAAAAAAGAGTTTAAAAAATTTATAATAAGAAGAATAATTATTAATAATAATTTATAATAATAATAATAGTTATTATTATTCCCTGGAATTAAGATGATCCTAAATTTGAGAATTCTGTGCCAGAATCAAGACATGGATTATCTAATTCTGTATCTCTTCATTGCATGTGAAAGGGTTAATTCTGGTTTCAGAACTTTGTGGTCTCCAGAGTCCCCAGGATGTTCCTAAGGTCTCACTCTGGAGGTTATGACCACATTATAAAACAGCACCCTCCTAAGCATATGGAGTTCATAAGAATGTTAAGGGAGATGTGATCACTTCTCCAGGTGTCTCTGCTGATCAGTAACATTTTAATGTGGATTCTTATCTATGGCTAGCTGAGCACAAAGAAAAGAGCAATAGGTAATATAGTAGTGGGAAGAAATTAAAGCCTTCTGATCCTAGGAAAATGGTAAGAGAACTGATGGTGAGAATGTGTTGGGATAATCCTCTGTACACTTGAGCAACAGTGGCTTTCATTCTTTCTATGTAGTCTCTACATGCAGTTCATGTATCATTTGACATTTTTGCTAATTTTTCTGTGTACTGTAGTTATTTGCTGACCTGGATTCTGCCTATTTACTGATCTATGAAATTTCTTTCTCTTCCTATTTTCTGATTATTTCTCATTGTTATGTCTTCTTCAATCCCTTGTGACATAACATAAAGGTCTGATAATGACCCCAGCCCAAGCCTGTTTAAAGGAAGGGAGAACTATATTTGATTTATCTGAGACCATTCAAAATTATCCTTCACCCATTGCAACCATGTAAAACACAATCAAACCATTTGCTACTTTCCCCAGGTAGTTCTAATCATTTGCAATGCAAGAGTGTAGTCTCTAAGTGTATAACTCTATTTATGTGCAAATCTCTAAAGATAAGGAAAATCAGTTGCCTTTAATCTATTAAAATATTTATACAAAGATAAATAGAGGATCAGGATTTAGTAGCTACTAACCACTTCTATGGATTCCCTGACAATCTATGTCCAAACTAAGCTCACTACAGCTTTTTACTTTGTGATACTCTTAAGAATAGGATAGGCAGTAACCTTAAGTTCCGTCCCCATCATCATACCCACAAGATGGTCTGTCTTGTGAGCATAAGAAAAAATAATTTTCCCTAATCTCCCAAAAAGGAATCACATCGCAATGAGCTGCAGAACATGAACTCAATCCCCACATCTATTTCTTAATATTCTACTATGATCATGCACAAAACTCTGTAAAGTTAGCTGAAACAAAGTTAAGAGAAAAAGTCTGATTATAGATGAAGACCTAGTACATCTCTTTCCCCATCCCCTTAGTTTACTCCTTGCATATAGTCATCCCTGTCAAATTAGGGATAGTTTTCTAAAGAGTTATTTTTTTCTTTCTTGGGAAACCTCTTCTAGTCTCTCAATCTAGAAATTTGTTTGCTGCTGACTAAGTATCTTACTCAATTTTGTTATCTCCTTCCAATAGTTGTGATCAAATGCTCCTTTATAAGGCTTTTTTGGGAATTATTTCAAGACCAGAGCTGCTATGTACCTTTGCAAGACACACACATGCACACATGCATGCAAACACATGCTGAAAATGTGTGTAAGAGAGCTCTTGAGTAGTGCTTAGCTTCATTAAGAAGATATATCCTGACAAAAACTTTGTATAGTAATAAAGTAATAGAATTATTGTCAAGGGGTGATGTATGTAAACTACTTTACTTGCCGGATAATTTGTAAAGTCTTATAAACTTGAACATTAATGTTTTGTGTGTGCATGCATGTAAATCTGTGTTTATTTCTTGACAGGGTCAACCAGAAGATACCTAAAAGCAGCAAGACCTATCATCAAGTCAGAAATTAAGAGTGTATGTGTGTTTTTCTATTATAAGCAGACCACAGTAAGAGTATTGTCCTGATACATAGTTTACTGTGGCTTCAATAGTAGAATCTCAAGGAAAAGTGTACCGGAGAGATCAGAAGACAACTTGGGATAAGAAATCATTTCAGAAGCTTGAATAATAGGATGTCTACACATATCCAAAATGGTGTTACAAGATTCTAATTGGCTGCATTGATATTTTCTTTGAAGACTGAAATATATTTGCACAGCACAGAAATATGGCCCATGTACAATCATAATGATTTTTATCATGTCTGTCTAACTTCATTCTTACTTTTCTGTTCATAAAGCATATAGTCATCAATCAAATAATTCTTCTAAGAATAGCATAAAAATTCTAGAATATGTTTTTGTGTATATAAAGAGGCAAGGGAATAATTTTATCGTGATAATATTTTATTAATTTAGTTGCTTACTTCTGTAACTGATAACAACCACTAACACTAATTTTAAATCAGTAACACTTTAAGTTTCATGATGAAAGCAGCCTTCTCCTGGTCATCATTTGCAATCAGTTTTTGCATACAATTCTGCAAGTACATGTTGGATAATTAATTTGTTGAACTGAAATGTTGAATTAAACTGAATGATTGTGGTAAAATTTGCCACATTTTACCATTAAATTTATGTTCTTTCAAGCATCTAAAATGCAGAAATATGGGTAAATATGATAGAAGTTTCTTTTTATCTTTTCTTTTTTTCCTTTTTTATGTTGTTGTGTGTGTGTCTGTGTGCACTAAACAAAGATGAGACTCAGTGAATGAGAGTAATTTGGCTTTAGATGTATTTTAATATAGAGAGCTCTGAAAAATGGCCTCTCTTAATACCACCCTATTTCATCCACACTCTTTCCTCCTTCTGGGGATCCCTGGACTGGAAACTATGCATCACTGGATTGGTTTTCCTTTCTTTGCTGTGTTTCTGACAGCTGTACTTGGGAATATAAGCATCCTTTATATGATCTGGACTGAACACAGTCTCCATCAGCCCATGTTCTACTTTCTAGCCATTCTGTCATCGATTGACCTGGGCCTGTCCACATCCACCATCCCCAAGATGCTTGGCATCTTCTGGTTCAACCTGAGAGAAATCACTTTCGAGGGCTGTCTCATCCAGATGTTCTTCATCCACTTGTGCACTGGCATGGAGTCAGCTGTGCTTGTGGCCATGGCCTATGACCGCTATGTGGCCATCTGTAACCCTCTTCGCTATACACTAGTGCTGACTAACAAGGTGGTGTTCATCATTGCATGGGCAATCCTTCTGAGACCCTTGTCTATCGCCATTCCTTTTGATTTACTCATCCTGAGGTTACCATTTTGTGGACACCATGTCATCCCACACACTTATTGTGAGCACATGGGCATTGCCCGCCTGGCCTGTGCTAGCATCAAGGTCAACATCATCTATGGCTTGTGTGCCATTTCTATCCTGGTGTGTGACATCATAGCCATTGTCATTTCCTATGTCCAGATCCTTCAGGCCGTATTTCGACTGTCTTCTCAGGATGCGCGGCTCAAAGCACTTAGCACCTGTGGCTCTCATGTGTGTGTCATGTTGACTTTCTACACCCCTGCATTTTTTTCCTTCATGACCCATAGGTTTGGTCGGAACATACCACGCTACATCCACATCCTTCTAGCCAATTTCTATGTTGTCATTCCACCTGCACTCAACCCTGTAATTTATGGAGTCAGAACTAAACAGATTAGAGACCAGGTGCTGAAAATGTTTGCCAAGAAATAAAATAGCTCTGTAGTTTATAAAGAATAATTTAAGAAAGGATTAGTAAAATGTGCATGGTGGCACATGCTGGTAAATCCTAGGGAGTAAGTAGGCTGAGGAAGGAAGAATGTCAAGTTCAAAGCCAGTTTCAGAAACTTAGCAACACCCTTTAAAAAAAAAAAAAGTCTGTGTTTGCATTTCAGTGGCAGAATGCTCCTGGATTCAATTGCTAGTCCCATAAGAAAAAAAATTGACTGGGGAAAAAAAAAAAGGAGAAAAAAGGAGTGACAGTAATTTCAGATGTTCAAATTGGAAAGAGAACATTAGGAAAGTACATAGATCTATCTTAGGGAATGCTATTATATCAGCAATTCTTTGATCTGTTAGGTCTCTTTCCTCAACCCATAAATAAACATTACAGCCCAACTCTTATGCATATACAAACTACTTATACATTTCCATTATTTATAATTTATTCAGATTTTTACTGTTGAAGAAAACCAACAGTGTCTTCCTTCCATTGTGACTGAACACATTGCACTTGCAGGAAGCTGAAAGCAAAACCAAGTAAAACCTACATGCTAGTAAACTAAGAAACAAACACAACTAAAGACTTTCATATTTAAACTAAAGACAAAACAGAAAGACTTCCATGTTTTAAGTTTAAAAAATATACCAGATCAATTTGATTAGTGTTGGTGGAAATAACAAATACTGGAGTGTTTTCCATATGCCTGGAATCAGTGTCAAAAAGAATGGTTTCTTGACTTTGCAATGCTAATGTCACATGGTAAGAAAGTAATACTGTGAATATTATGATTATGTGAGAAACTTGACAATTTTGTTAAGTTTGTTGTCTTTTTATTTTTAAAGATGAATTGTTTGCTTGTTGGATGTGTTTATAGAGTCAAACTTACTGATATTTCTTTTCAAATAATGCATTCTCTTCCAGTTTTGTCTATTGTCTTTCTTTAAATGCACACTTAGAGGAATTTCAATATTATGAAATGTTCAAATCCTTGTGATGTTTCAGGTCTAGCACAACCTAAGTGGGGTTTTGTTTATTTGTATTAATGGAACTCTAGTTCTATACATCAGTGTTATCTAGGTCCATGTAACATTGTTTACACTATGTGAAGAAAAGACTCAAGGGAAAACGCCTAAGTTTCTAGCAATACTTTTACTGTAGAACTTCTGAGTTTTTTAATCACAAATAATCATTTAAAACTTTCAGGGGAGATTGATAGAGTACTTTGTATAGAACGCTCCATGACACTCATACTCTACAGAATGCACTTTAAAGGAAAAAAAAAAAAAAAAAAAAAACCTTACTATTCCACTATTCCAATAGAAAATAGGATGTCACAAATTCTTAGAAGGAATTTGTATCAACATTGAATCCCAAAATTGAATTCCTTTATAAATAAATCCATCAGTTTTGGCTGTGGCTTTTCTCAGACTCCTTCAGTGAGACTGAACTCATCCCTTATCTTTCTATTTATTTTACTTAAAAAATAACCTCTAGATTTTATTCCCTCATTGTATTATGAGTGAGTTTAAAAGTGTTCACTTTCTTTCTAAATATTGGATAGTTTGTGCAGAATTGGTACATAGTCCTTGAAACTTGGTTGAATTCCCCAATGTATCCATCTGGGCTTGGAGTTTTCTGTTAGATTGCTAAATACACATCAATTTTTTAATGAATAAATAATTATTTGATTCATCCATTTCTTCTTGTTGCTATAAAATTCTGTAGTAACTGCATCACAGGCTAAAGAGAGTCTTTTTCAATGTCTACCCTGCTGTCAGCTGAGAGTAAGCTTTGCTCCTGAATCATAGATCCACCCAGTCCCCAAGTTTTGAGGCTCCCTCAGCATATTGCTCCTTCTCAATTCCTACTTGTCTGGTGGTGGGAGCTGAGGGATATTCTATTATCTACTGTGCTGAGCAAGCTTCAGTCCTAGGCTGGTGTGGTTTCTTGATCCTGGAGGTGGAGGCTTCCCAGTGATTGTACCCCTCCCTGAGCTGTAGGAGACTTTGGATGATCCTGCCACTTACCATGCTTAAAGGGGTTTTGATACTCCTTTCTCTTAGCAGCAATGGGTCTGCATCTGTACTATGCCTCAGTAACTTAAGACTCTTGCTCCTCTGGGGAGAGAAGGGAGAAGCAACTAGGTGGGTGTAATTCCCACCATATACAGACATCTACTCCCCTCTCCTTTGTCAGACTGATGATTAATACTTTCTAAGGTGTCAGTGTTTTGACTTCAAACCCCATAACCTGTTTCCCGTGTTTCTGATGATTACCTGGTGGAGTTCTAGGGAGAAATCCCTGAGTGGGTCTTTCTAGGTCCAAATACAGCCTTCATCTTAATTACCTGTTTGACTATAGAAAGTTAACTACTTTCTCTGTGCCTCAGTTTCCTTATCTGTAAAATAAGCTTATTTTGGGGGAAGTTATGGGGTTTGAACTCAGGGGCATTCAACCACTGAGTGTTATCCCCAGCCCTATTTCGTATTTCATTTAGAGACAGGGTCTCACTGAATTGCTTAACACCTCCCTTTTGCTGAGGATGGCTTTGAACTCATGATCCTCCTGCCTCAGGCTTCCAAACACTGGGATTATAGTTGTAAACCAGTGGGATTGCAGTTATGTCCCACTGCACCTAGCAAAATAAGCATATTAATGCTACAAATCTGTCAAGTTTGTGTAAGGAATTGTTGAGTTAATATACGTAAAGAATCAAGGAGATACTTTATAATTATTAGATGTTATTATTCCAACATCATGTCCTTAATCTAAACATGAATATTTATGTACTTGAATAAATTTTTTATGTGGTGCTCTGAATCCAACTCAGGGCATTGTGCATACTAGGCAAGCTCTCTTAACAGCAAGCTATGACCCTAGCCCTACTTGAATCAATATTTTCAAACTAATGGAGCAAAATATTTTTCTATACTTTTTTATTTTTTGATACCAAGGACTTAACCCAGGCATTTAACCATTGAGCCACATCTCCAGCCCTTTTTTAAAAAATTTATTTTGGGCCAGAGTCTTGCAAGTTTCTTAGGACCTTGTTAATTTGGTGAGGCTGGCTTTGAACTTATGATCTTCCTGCCTCAGTTTCCCAAGCTGCTGGGATTACAGACCTGTACCACCATGCAAAGCTTTTACTCTTGATTTCAGGTATCATAAAGATAATCTTTTCTCCATACCTTTATTCACTCTACACTACTGTAAAGGGATAATGAGCTTGAAAATTCGGTAAGAATAAACTGAGTACTTCGGAATTCGTGCTAAAAATAATGGCATCATACTATAGTGATACACACATACTCATGTTTACAGCAGCACCATTCACAAAAGCCAAACTATGGAATGAGTCTAGATGTGAGGAAATAAATGGATAAAGAAAGTTTGATACACACACACACACACACACAATGGAGTTTTATTTAACTATGAAGAAGAATAAAATTGTGTAATTTGCAGGAAAATGGATGGAACATGACAACATTGTTATATTATGGATGTGTTGTACCCTGAAAGCTCATGTTTATGACAAGGCAAGAATGTTCAGAGATGAAATGATTAGATTATGAAAGTTGAAACTTTATTGGTGACTTAATCTGCTCACATGAATTACCTGGGTGGTGACTATTCACATACAGGGTGTGGCTACTGGTGGTGGGCCACTATCAGCATAACTTTGGGGTTTATATTTCATCCCTAATGAGTGGAGCTCTCTCTCTCTCTGTTTCCTGTTGTCATATCCTGAGCTGCTGTTCTCTGCCATGCCCTTCTGCCATAGTGTTCTGCCTCACCGTGGGCCTACTAGCTATGGAGTTATCTATCTATGGACTGAGCCCTCTGAAATCATGAATAAAAATAAAGTTTTCATCCTTTACATTGTTCTTCTCTTTTGATCACAGTGATAGTAAAGCTGATTAAACAAAGTTAAGAGAAATAGCCAAGCTCATAAATTCCAGTGTCTTATGTTTTCTTTCATATGTGGAAGCTAAAGAGGAAAAAGCAAAAGAGAATTGGGGTGGTGGTACTCATGAAACTTGAAGGTGACCAGCATAGTAGAAGAAAGGGACCAGGGGGAGAAAAGAGAGGAGGGTAAGGGGAAATACTGGGGATGATATTGGCCAAATTATATTGTTATATTTTGTGCACATATGAATATATAATAATGAATTCCACCATTAAGTATAACTATAAAACACCAATAAAAATATGGGGAAAAAACAAACTGAGTTTATTTAAGAAGCTTCCTCTCCACTTTCCAGTAAGTTATCTTTTTATAGAAGTCCTGTGTTTCTCCATGCTCCTCCATGCAGTAAATCTTCCTGTTCCAATTAAGAATGCATGCTTAACTCTAGGATTTAAAGAGATGTTTACTGTCAAAACCAACTCAAAACCTCCACAATATTCTTCATCAGTGTGAAAGATACTATTTGGAAAGCACACCTCTCTGCTTCTATTTTATCTCCATCTTTTCAGGAATCACAATGGAAAGAAAAGTTATATTTATTGAGTGTACCACAAGTTGTGTGTTGTGATATAACCATATCAATTTCATAAGTAATCACAATAAATCTCATATAAAATAATTTAATTATATTTAATAAACAAAATGATGAGAACTAAAATGTATCTAAACATCAATGTGGAATATTTGACCCCAACTTTGCTAATTCTAAAAGGTGAGATTTTGTCATTTTATATTGATTCTTTATAATCTTCATGCACATCTTACGTATGTATTTAATATAAATTACATGTATATCATTGAGACTCAGAATTGAAAATTTGTCTAGTCCCTAAAACGTATTTGAAACCCTAAGTCAACTCTGATGGTCAAAGTCATTTTCAACATGTAAATGTCAGTCAAAATTTTCAATTCTGAAATGGATGGTTCAAGCTGAGGTTGACCAAGATAAGGATCTGAGATCTAGTTTCAGCTCATAATATAAATGAATGTCCTTTATGTTATCTGTCATTTTCATACATTCTTTCTCTTTTTTCTATTTTTTTATGAATTCTAACTTTTAAAGTGGCCTGCAAGTATAATGCTGAAGTTATATGCATTGTTTCTAAGTGCCAGAAATTTCTCATGTGTCTTATGAATAAAATAACTTTGTTAGATAATTTTCATCCTGAAATGGGTCACAGTTCTTTATATTATAAATTCAAAGGCAATGAATCCAAACTGTTATCCCAGCAAAGAAAGGAGGAGTTCACATATTTGTATATGAGGCCTATCTGGAAAGTGTTAAAGTAACATCTGTCATGTGTGATGAAGATGTGGGAAAGCTATGTTACATAAAATTTGCTGGAGGTAATTGTTTTGGATTGAGGCCCCAAAGTAGGCATGAGTATTCCAGAACAAAATAGCAAGGCATCACTTGTGCTAAGAGTAATGTAATTTGCCGGGGCTGCTGAGTTATGAATGGGGCCGAGGTCTAAGCTACCCCCCTTTTGGGCCCTAAAGGGGGTTTTCTTTCTGCCCGCAGAAAGAAGACAACTTACCCAGCAAAGATGGGCATAAGGACAAAAATAGCTGAGTGCCTTCCTCTGCCTGATGGACAGAAACCACGCCACACCCAGGGAGTTTTGTATAGCAAGCGAGAAGCCAAAAACTCAGATTTATTGACCAGGCACTGAACTTAAATAGGCCTAGAACTAACCAATCAGCCAGCAGGGTGGTTCGGTCTCTCACGCTACATCATAGCCCCACCCCTTTGCTTAGCCCCGGTCCTACTAGGGCGTGGTAAGCAGCCAAAGTCCTTCCCCTTGGCAGACATGAATAATTAAAATGAAATGCTACTAGGAAATCCCCAAGCAGGGCAGTTTCTCCCACAAATGGGACATTCATAGCAACCAATAATAAAGGGACCAGTTGACCTGACCCATTACCATAAAGAAGTTCCTTTCCTTGGACCCTTACAAGGAAAGTAAAATGATCTTATCCAACTCACTTCTTTGTCTTAGTCTGTGTTCTTGTTCCTGCTCAATCGACTCTACAAACCCAACTGTTCAACCCTGCCCAATAGAGCTCCCTTTGTTTTAAGATGGGGTGATGCCCCATTATTTGATCACTAATAAAATTCAATTCGATCTTTAAACTTATTTTGTTGAAAATTTGTATTCTTAATGGATGAAGAAAATGGCACATTTGTGTATGCTTGAGACATCAACCACTAAAAATTGGTATGAAGAACAGGTTTGTTGTAAGGTCAGAAGACAAAAGTCATTTACATTCAAGTTAAGGAGCATTGTAATATGGCTAATTTTTCTTGGCTGGTGCATCTGAATGCAGGTTTTAAGAGGTCATAAGGCATGAAAAATGAAAACCTTCTAACAGAGGCAGGTTCTGCATATAAGGACACAGGAGAAGGATTTTTTAAATGCCAGCTATGTTTTTGCACAGGCAAATAATTATGTGAAAGAGCAGGTTTTCAATGCTGAGAAGATTGGTGGATCATACCAGCATAAGTACTTATATAAGTGATCCCCTGAGAGACTGGCACTAAATCAGATTGTGTGATTTGTTTTTATGAACTATATACTAAATGAGATTTTGTCAATAAAACATACTCATAACACCAAGTTATACTTTGATCACTTGAGAAAATAGTATGATCCAAGGCTCATATGAACCTAACACTGTAATAAATAGTTCCATATATTTGTGAATTAGGAATTCAAGTGATTTTGTAGAGTATAACTACTGAGAGCAATAAGAACTGACTTTGATGTTGTAAATATACAAATAGGTACATGTCTATGGGCAGGATTGCTCATACTTTTAATTTAAAAGAAAAATTGCATATAGTTATAGTGTACAACATGATGTGTTGACCTGAACATACATTTAGAATGGCTAATTCAAGCTATTTAATATGTAAATCATATTATATTTATTATTTTTGGAAGTTGATAAACTTCTGATCAATTCTCTTAACTATATTCTGGTATACGATATATTGTTACTAACGACCCTCATCATGGTGTACAAAGGATTTCTCCAGCTCATTCCTCTAATTTAAATGTTGCATCTTGTTTCATCATATACCCTTGACCCCAGGTCTCTAATCTCTTGTAACCCTATTTTCCTGTTTCTATGAGCTAGGATTCTTCAGATTTGTTATACGAGAATAAGCAATATTGTCTTTCTGTACCTTAATTAATTAACATAATATCTTTTAGGTTTATGCATGTTGCTGTAATTACAGTATTTATTTATTTTAGTTTGCTTATAAAAATTGCACATAGAACCTTAAAGCATGAGTGACAGAACACTACTCCCACTGCAGTTTTGTTTTTTTTAGTTCCATTTGAATACATTCATATAGCATGTAGTTTTTTATGTGTCTGAATTTCATCACTTAACATAATTTATGCCTGTGAAATTTATCTATGTGAAACAACAGAACACAAAGAAATGTACAAGACTTAATAGAAATCAGAAAGAATAATTATCTATGAATTAATAACAATTTGGCTAATAAATGTTTTACAATAAGAATATTTTAAAGAGGAGTAGCATAATGACTTGAAGAGATTAACAGAATATTATAACTGGAAAAACAAATTGGGTAGAAACAATAGTATCATTCAAGAATGAGGGTGAAATAATGAAATCTTTAGAGGAACTGATAAAGGAGAAGGTAATCTTTATTTAGTAATAGTGTATGTTGAATGTCAAATCATACACTAAAGAAAGGAAGTTAATTAAAAGGTGAAGAAAAGGAAGTGTGTAAATATAGTGGTATGTCACAAAGTTCTAACAATGACCTACTGTCCTCTGTCATGTTGATTTAGATCTGATCTTTCTGTCTCTCTCTGTCTCTCTTTTTCTCTTGCTTCTGATTCCTCATACATTTCTTTTGTTCAGTTTTGTTTGTTTTTGAGAAAAGAGCAGTTTGATTAAGAGTTGTTCTTGGAACACACCTGCATCTACATAATGTTTGCCACAACATTTATACACATTAGCTAAAGAGGAACTTAAAGTTAAAATTAACTGCAAACATCCTAAAAAGAATAACATAGAATATATCAAAATACTTTGTTCCTTTTAGTAATCTATGATATATGTCTACCCAGAATGCTGAATATATTTCCAAAAGTTTAGATGTTCATGAAAACACCATGAGAATAAAAAATATTCAGAATCATATAATTCAAACTGTCAAATATCATTGCATATATGCTACATTAATTATTTTTCATTACAGAAAAATAAACATGATCATCTCAAAATTTAAGATTTCAAGACACTGTAATTTTATTATCATTGAACAAATTAACATATTTTTCCTTGACATATGAAACATAAATGGGTCAATTTCAACTGGTCTTCACTTCAAATATCAGAAAGAAAAGTGAGTAAGTAAGATTTCTCAAAAGAGTTAGGGAACAATAACATAGGAATAAGCAGAAATCTAACCATAACATCCTAGGAAGTACTAAGAGGGTTGTTGTAATGGTTCCGGAGCTAAGAATGGTGATGCACACCATCAGTGTCAATTACTGGGAAGGATTGCACCCAGGCTGGGTATCATAGTGAGACCATCTCTCAAAAAAAAAAAATAAATAAAAATAAAAATAAATAAATAAATAAATAAAATCAGAAAAACACAATGATATATTCTTGTAGACTCCTGGTTTTTGTCTGTTTGTTTGTTTTTCTAAAAACTTGATCCCTAAATATGTTCAGACTTATGGTTTCTATGATAACAGTATAGCTACTAATGTTAATTGGTAATATCATATGCACTGCTTGTCATCCATAGTGATTATATTAAAATATTTATTATTGGAGAGACCATGGAATTCTCATTTTAGAGGAAGGCCACAATTTCTTTGGAAAACATTACTGGTATGCTTCCATAATTGACACATCTGTGACAAAACATATCGTCTTTGATAAATCATTTCCCACAGAAAATCCTTAGCCATCTGATCATGAAAAGAGCAGCGTAAGGAAGAAATCATACATTGTAAGATAGATAACACAGAGGGTTTTTTTTCTTTTTTTTTTTTCAGGGGATGGGGGTATCAGGGATTGAACTCAGGGGCACTTGACCACTGAGCCACATCCTCAGGCCTTTTGTGTATTTTATTTAGAGACAGGGTCTCGCTGAGTTGAGAAGAGCCTCACTTTTGCAGAGGTTAGCTTTAGTTCACAATTCTCTTGCCTCCACCTCCCAAGCCTCTGGGAATATAGGCATATGCCACCACACCCAACCAATTGTTTTTTTCAGATATTGATCAAAATTAAAATTCTTCAATAAAGAGAATTTCAAAGATTAAACAATTTAAGGAACCTGTCTCGTATTCTCTTGGTCCTTACTCCATAAATAATGGGGTTTACCATGGGTGGGACAAGAAGATAGATGTTAGCCACAAATATGTGGACATGGGGAGCCACTTGGTGCCCAAACCTGTGGGTGAGAAAGGAAAAGAAGGCTGGGGTATAGAACACTAAGATGATACAAACATGGGAGACACAGGTGCCCAAGGTCTTGAGTCTGGCATCCTTGGATGGGAGGCGGAAGACAGTGTGGAGTATGAGCACATAAGAACAAATGATCAGTATGAAGTCCACTCCTCCCGTAAGGAAGGCAACAATGAGGCTGTAGGCTCTGCGGATTTGTGTCTCAGCACAGGCAATCTTGATGAGGGCCATGAACTCACAGTAGGTGTGGGAAATTATGTTGGTTCTGCAGTAGGGAAGCCAACGTAGCAGGAAGGGATGAAGACTGAGAAGTGTTGTACCACGGAGTACAATAGCTACACCTATTGCTCCAATTACACTGTGTGTCAGAATAGCTGAGTGTCTTAGTGGATTACAAATGGCTACATATCGGTCAAAAGCCATGGCCAGGAGGAAGCCAGACTCCATGGTGGAGCAAGAGTGAATCAGAAACATTTGAGTGAGACAGGCTTCAAAAGGAATCTCTCCATCATGGAACCAAAAGAGGCTGAGAAGTTTAGGGACAACGGTAGTGCACACAACCAGATCAGCGGCTGCCAACATGCAGAGGAAGAGGTACATTGGCTCATGGAGGCTGGGATCTGTCTTGATGATAAAGAGAAGTGAAGAGTTTCCCAGTAGATCCAAAAGGTAAACCAAACAAAAAGGAATGGAGATCCAGATGTGAGCAGCCTCCAACCCAGGAATGCCAATGAGAATGAAGGTTGATGGATGAACATCAGTCTTATTATATGCTGACATCACAAGGGTCAGAGAGTCAGTCCAGTTCTCCTCATGAATGTTCCCTCTAAACTGACAAAATAAGAATTTATACATTTTCAATAATTTATAAATTTTACAGACTGTCAAAGAAAGTAAATTTTAAGGAGCTATTGGTCATGGAGTAATTACCATACCGGTGAATATTTAGATAGAAATTATTCTATCATCTATAGTGTCAGGTACAATTACAGTCACTCTGCCTTGAAAAGAAAGTAGCATGAAAGGATGAAAATAGTGCCTGAAGGTGCTGTCCATACTGAGAATGGAAGAACCATTCATTCTTTGACATGTACCAAATCATGGGAATCTTTTTAACCTTTCCTAGATTAATTTTAATAATTTTTACAAATACGTAAATATTGATATTTTCACTGATATATGAATTTGTAATTTATAAAGACTGATGTATATATACTAAATGAGGAAAAATCTTTAAGTACCAAAACCCAGATATAAATAAATATATTAAAATTTTACCATATTCCATGGAAAACTAAATTATCATGTTCCATGATACCAATTGAGAATTAAATAATGTTTAAGGGCCTTACATTTGGATGAGTAAGAAAGAGTGCAATTGTTAAGAGTGAGACAGGAGGGAAATTTCAAATAAATAATTGATTTTTTTTTAGGATAAAATAGTAGTTTATACACATGCCAAGCAACAGGGTGTGGCTTTGAGACAGGACAACCAGCATAGAGCAGGTGTGTCCTTTATGGAATGATCACAGGGAGGTTTACTCACAATTGCATGAGACTCACTAGGATGATAACAGGAGAAGGCTGACACAGTTTGTCAGGAAATAAACAAATCATTGGACTTTTTTGACTCTCCTCAGGCCACACAGTTGTAGTTACTCTTGACATGAGCAGAAAAATTATTAAAACAATTTGATTATAACTTTGAGTCTGAGTTTCTATCACTTCCTTAATTTATGTAATTAGTGAAAAATCTTGCTCTTGGCTAAGTTCACTCTGCACCTAAGCATCTGCTAAGCTTAAGCATGTACTTAAACATGCCCCTAACCTTCAGTTCACAATTTTCTCTCCTCTACACACTTCTGCATTTTGTGACAACACTTCAGCCCCATACTGCAATTTGCTTATTGCACTATTTCCATTTCTCAGGAGTGACTATTAGAACCATAATTTTTAAAATCATGAAGGCCCCTTAGTAGATAGTCTTTTTTTTCCTTAAACTTTTATTTTTGAGAAATGATTGGTACTGTTCCAGGAACTCTTTCATTACTATTATAGATATTTATAGATATGGAGTACTAATGATTGTGAAAAGCAACTCTTAAGTCAGTGTTCAAAGAAGTCAGTGATGGAATATATATAGCAGACTGGGCTTCTATATTGAATTGCAATGATTTGATAATTTTAGCCACTGTTTTTAAAGTTTCACAGACAAAGTTTTGGCCTACTCTCACTATTTGAACTTCAGAGTCTACAAGAATAGAAATTCTCTTTCCCCCAATGAAACAGCTGTATATAGTGTTTGGAAAGTCTGGGAATGTCATTTCTGACTCAGGGCATATATTCGACAGAACAAGAATATAGGGAAATCAGATTACTGGAATGTTTTTTAATAATACAATATTTATAATTAAGTAATACTTTTCAGAAAACATTTATTCTTTTAATTTTAGTTTTTTAATCAAAGAATTACAGGAATAACTTAAAAGGGCAATAATTTTAAAACATTTGTAACAGGAGCAACAAAATCTCTTCCTTTATGTTTGTTTACTCACTATCCTTCCTCCAAAGGGACAAACAAATTTAACTTAGTCATTAACATGCTCTTATTTTTATCAAACAATAAATTGAATCATGCAAAATGATTGAGTCACCATCCTTCATAAAAGTAGTAGTTGAGTTAAGAATTTGTGTTATCTTCATATTATGGTACAGTAAATACACTGAAAATAAAAGGCATATTTATATGAACTGATATGAAAGATACTAAAATAAGAATGAACATTAATTTGACATTTTTAATTATTGGAATATACATATAAACATATATTTATGGATAATGCAAATACATTTAAACTGAACTTGTTTAGATACAAAAAGGAATGTAAATGAATATACACCCCCTATAGGAAGAATCTATGTAAATGATAGGCAGAAGGAATTATAGGCAGCATATAATTTACCTTTACCATTATTGTGCTTTTCTTACTTGTTGCAATGTATTCATGATTACCTCTAGTGTTTAAGATAACAAAATAAACAATGCAGAACTTCAATTATATAAATCCAAAAAAAAAAAAAATGCAAACCAAAGCACTAGGATAAGATGTGGTCTCTCATGCTTTGTAAAATATTACTTAACTTAAATAAACATTGAAACATATTTCTCCACATCTATGCATAACAAACTGGTCACTTTCTGACCAATTGTAACATTACCCTTGTGTCTTTTTTCTACCTTGTACTTTCAAACATAAAAATTTTTAATAATTATTTACTAGAAATGAAAACTCTATTCACATATCAAATTCCTCTGAGATTATTTTTCTAGATATCTTGAATATCATGGAAACCCTTCTTGATGTCCCTGTAGTAGATGCACTTACCTGTCAATTATTTTTTCTCACATTGTATTTTATATTTCTTCATGTCTATCTCCTTTTTATATTGTATATTCTTACTGAATAGAAATTATGTTTTTCCATACACTTGCTTTTCATTCCAATGAGTTAATGAAGAATAAAGGAGGAAAGTAATGAAATATTTTTATTATTGTGAAAAGTAATTTCATTTCATCATAAATTTAAGGTAATAAATCTACAATCATTATACATATTTCATTATAAATGTTGTATATTTTGCAAAAATCCTCAAACCCTGTATGCACTAATAGTTTTCTGATACTAATGTTAAAGTTTGATATACGTCCAGGGATCATTTTCCAACAATATAAAAGTCATTAAGCATTCATCTTTTGTCTGACTCCATCCTGGAGAAATTCGTAGGGAATGGAAGAGAGGAAACTTACATACGTTTTTGGATATTAATAAAACAAATTGTCTGTAATGTTTCTACATCATCCTGCATCCACTGTCCATCTCTTTAAGAAAACAAAATAATATAAACCAATATGCATTGAACATCTATTAGATACTATGTTATTTGTACTGTTAGCTCTAATCCATTTTGTCCTCAAGGGAGTTTTAGAGTAAGTGATCCTGCTTATCACATGGATAAGAAAAATAGCTAAGACTATCTATTTGGTTTCCAAAATCTTTTCTAATATCAATTAGTGGATCTGATATTTAAATCCAAGTTTTATGAAGTTTTAATGCTTTTGTTAAACCCTCAATTATATATGCCCCTAGGTTTTTGTAATGTAAAGTGACATAAAGCATTGCTAGCTGCTTTGAGCAGAATGAAATATTGAGGAAAATGCATAGATTTGTAAGCTTTACTCAGTCTATTCTCTGATACATCCCTCTCCCCTCATTTCCTTTGCCAGTCTTTCTCTAGTATACTCAAGTATTTAGATAAAACCATGTGCAAATTTATTCTTAAAGAAAGTTGCAGCCCAATCCCAACCTATAACAGATGCCATTGACTATATGATAGATGCAGCCCGTTCATGGTGCCCCCAAAGCAATGGTATTTGTTCTTCCTAGAAATCTTATGTATATCTGTTTTTCAGAGTCTGGCTGCTTTCCAACTAGCTCAGGCTGCAATGAAGAGTATGTGCCCTGCCTTACCTCACTAAGGCTCTTTGTGGATCAAAAGAGCACCCTTGTGATTTGGGCAAATCTTCTGTTCTCCCAGGACTTAACAGTTTTTCTGAATGAGCTCAGTCTTAGATAGTTTCCAGATGCCAAAGGCTCCCTTGGGCACGGATATAGATGGCTTCCCCAAGGTGTCGGGGAAAAAAGCCACTGGGAGTTGCAGATATGAGTTCTGAATGCAGCTTTTATGTTTCAAGTCCACATCTAGTAACGGGAAAATCAAGGAAGAGGGAGGGAGTGAGTCTTCCCCATCTATCTCTGGAACCTTACTCTCAGCAGAATTGCAGAGACTCAGGATTGTTGGTTAAAAATATCATATATAGGTTTAAAAAAAGAAAGTCTGATACAAACTTTTGCTTAAAATGTCTTTTAATTTTTAATAGAAAAAATATGAAGAATATATTAAAATGATTCATATCATCTTTGTATTTATATAATTTTGAATATTTAAATCACAAATTTTTATACCATTATCCAAGATTTGTATTGTGATCTTGACCTTAATCTTTTCATATTTTATCTGAATAAGTTCCATACAAAATTATTTAATTTTATTAAAAAGTCAAAATGAGATTTTAATGAGAATTGAATGACATCTCAATATTAATGTGTAAAATCTGACACCAGTTTTGTTAATTGTAATACTTTGGATTTTATCATTTTATATTCTTTATATTTTTCATGTATATATTAAGAATGTATTTAATATAAATCACAAATATGCCATTGAGACTCAGTATTGAGGGAGGCAATATTGCAAATTTGTCTAGTCCCTAAAATATATTTGTAGCCCCAAGTCAATTCTGATTGACATTTAAAATCATTTAAAGCATATGGGAAATTGCCAAAAATTTGACTCCTGACATGCATGTTCCCACCTGAGGCTGAACAATAATCTAAGTTCTAGTTTCAGTGCTCACAATGTAAATGAATGTTATTTATGCTATCTGTTCAGTGCCATGTGTTCTCTCTCTCTTTTCTATTCTTTGTTATTGATCCCAATGATTCAAATGATTAACAAGTACAGAGCTGAGGTTCTATGAAGTGTTCCTAAATGCCAGAAGTTTCTCCTGTACCTTATGAAGAAATAACCTTGTTAGATAAACTTCATCCAGAAATGAGTTATATTGCTTTTGATTATGAACTCAGAGGTAATGAATCACTATTTTGCCCCAGAAAAGAGAGAAAGAAACTCACCCATTTGTATATGAGTCAGTGTCCAAGGAAGTCAGTGTTGGAATATATATAGCAGACTGGGCGTTTGTATTGAATCACAATGATTTGATAATTTTAGCCACTGCTTTTGAAGTTTAAAAAAATTTTTTTTGGCTTACTCTCACTATTTGAATTTCAGAGTCTATAGGAATAGAGATTCCCTTTCCCTAATGGAAACACCTGTTAAAAGTTTCAAGGGAGCATTGCAAAGTCTGGGAATGTCATTTCAAACCCAGGGCATATATTAGAGCAAGAATATAGGGAAATCAGATTACTGGAATATTTTGTAATGAGACAATATTTATAATCAAATAATATTCAGAATAAATTTAATCTTTTAATTTTAGTTTTAATCAAAGAATTACAGGAATCAAAGAATTATAGGAATAATTTAAAAAATAATTCATTCATGGGGACAAAATTTTCTGTGGATTCCATGGGTGAAAAATAGTAAAACATCATTAAAACTTTCTTTTTTGTTTTAGTGTATATACATGCAGTACTTTCTCAGTAAATAGAAACTTTCATAAATAGATGTAGAGATCATTATTAATGAATAAATGTAAGTTAATTATCTGGCATTACCAAAGGGGAGGGAAAATGTTATTATATTCCCTGATTGCAAATAAAATAGGAGAATTTATGTTTCCTAGGTTATATTATTGTATCCTGAAATGGTGCAAAATCTGAATATTAGGTAGGGTAGCCAATTGAGTTATGAATAAATGAAAAACATAAAAAGTACAAAAACTGATATATTGCCTAAGAAGTCAAGGTAGTAATTACTCTGTGGTATATTCCAATCAGTTAATATGGGAATTCTGATAACAATATTTATTGATTTATATGCTGGTTACACAGGTGTGATAATTAATTGAGATGCACATATGCAATGTGTGCTTTGTGGATGTGAAAATTCAATAAAAAGTTCATAAAATACGAATTCCTTAATGGAAGATGGGATATATTCATTTATTGTTGCACCCCAGCTTCACTTATTAGAATTCATTGTTTTTTTTTCCATTTTTTAAATTTTATTTTTATAATTTTTAATATGTACAACTCATAGTGCATGTATTTAGCATCTTTTTACATACAACTGTTTGTATACAAAGTATATTCGTACAATTCAGGTCTTCAATCATGCATTTAGGAAAATGATATCCGACTCATTCAACCACCTTTTCTTGCTTTTTTTTCTTATCTCCCCCTCCCTCCCACCTTGCTCCTTCCCTACCCTCGCTTCCCTTTGACCATTCTAGTGTTCCTCTAATCCTCCTATGTACCCCCATCCAACAATACTATGAACTAGCCTCCTTATATCAGAGAAAACATTTGGTACTTGGATTTTTGAGACTGACTAACTTCACCTAGCATTATGTCTTCCAACTTCATCCATTTACCTGCAAATGCCATTAATTTATTTTCTTTTATTGCTGAGTAAAATTCCATTGAGCATATATACCACATTTTCTTAATCCACTCATTTACTGAGGGACATCTAGGTTGGTTCCACAACCTAGCTATTGTGAATTGCTCAGCTACAAACATTGAGATAGCTGTGTCACTGTAATATGCTGTTTTTAAGTCCTTTGGGAATAGACCCAGGAGTGGGATGGCTGGGTCATAGGGTGGTTCCATTCCCAGTTTTCCAAGAAATCTCCATACTGCTTTCCATAACGGTTGCACCATTTTGCAGTCCCACCAGCAATGTATGAGTGTGCCTTTTTCCCCACATCCTCTCCAACATTTATTGTTGCTTGTGTTCTTGATAGCTGCCATTCTGACTGGAGTGAAGTGAAATCTTAGAGTAGTTTTGATTTGCATTTCTCTAATTGCCAGTGATGTTGAACATTTTTTCATGTATTTGTTGATTACTCGTGTATCTTCTTCTGAGAGGTGTCTTCTCAATTCCTTAGCCCATTTATTGATTGGGTTATTTGTTTTTTTAGTGTAAAGTTTTTTGAGTTCTTTATATATTCTAGAGATTAGTGCTCTATCTGATGTGCATGTATTAAATATTTGTTCCCAATTAGTTGGCTCTCTATTCACCTCACTGTTTGTTTCTTTTGCTGAGAAAAAGATTTTTAGTTTAAATCTATCCCATTAATTGATTCTTGGTAATAATTTGCACTACAGGATTCTTATTAAGGAACTTGGGGCCTAATCCGACATGTTGGAAATTGGAGCTTAATTTTTCTTCTATTAGGCATATTGTGTCTGGTCTAATTCCTAGGTCCTTGATCCACTTTGAATTGAGTTTTGTGCATGGTGAGAGATAAGGGTTTAATTTCAATTTGTTGCATATGGATTTCCAGTTTTCCCAGGACCATTTGTTGAAGAGGCTATCCTTTCTCCACTGTACATTTTTGGCGCCTTTGTCTAATATAAGATAGCTGAAATTATATGTATTAGTCTCTGTGTCCTCAATTCTGTACCATTGGTCCACCAGTCTGTTTTGGTGCCAATACCATGCTGGTTTTGTTACTATTGCTCTATAGCATAATTTAAAGTCCTGTATGGTGATGCCCCCTGCTTCACTTTTCTTGCTCAGGATTGCTTTGGCTATTCTGGGTCTCTTATTTTTCCAGATGAATTTCATGACTGCTATTTCTATTTCTTTGAAGAATGACATTGGGATTTTGATTGGAATTGCATTAAATCTGTATAATGCTTTTGGTAGTATGGACATTTTGACAATATTAATTCTACCTATCCAAGAGCAAGGTAGGTCTTTCCATCTTCTGAGTTCATCTATAATTTCTTTCTTTAGTGTTCTATAATTTTCGTTATAGAGGTCTTTCACCTCTTTTGTTAGGTTGATTCCCAGGTATTTTATTTTTTCTTATGCTATTGTAAATGGGGTAGATTTCATAATTTCCCTTTCAGAGACTTTGTCACTGATGTACAAAAATGCCTTTGAATTATATGTATTGATTTTGTATCCTGCAAACTTGCCAAATTCATTTACTTGTTGTAAAAGTTTTCTGGTAGAGTTTTTTAGGTCTTCTAGGTAGATTATCATGTCATCAGCAAATAGTGCTAATTTGAGCTCTTCTTTTCCTATCTTGATCCCTTTAATTTCTTTTTATCTGTCTAATTGCTCTGTCCATAGTTTCCAGTACTATGCTAAATAGCTGTGGTGAAAGGGGCATCCCTGTCTTGTTCCAGTTTTTAGAGGGAATGCTTTCAATTTTTCTCCATTTAAGATAATGTTAGCTCAGGGCTTTGCATAAATAGCTTTTATAATGTTGAGATATGTTCCTGATATTCCTAGTTTTTCCAGTGTTTTGAACATAAAGGGGTGTTGAATTTGTCAAATGCTTTTTCTGCATCTATTGAGATGATCATATGATTTTTGTCTTTAAGTCTATTGATGTCATGTATTATATTTATTGATTTCCGAATGTTGAACCAGCCTTGCATCCCTGGGATAAACCCCATTTGATCGTGGTGCACTATCTTTTTGATATGTTTTTGTATCTGATTTGCCAGGGTTTTCTTGAGGATTTTTGCATCTATGTTCATTAAAGATATGGGCCTGAAGTTTTCTTTTTTGGATGTGTCTTTGCCTGGCTTTGGAATTAATGTGATATTGGCCTCATAGAAAGAGTCTGGAAGAGCTCCCTCTTTTTCTATTTCTTGAAATAGTTTGAAGAGCATTGGTATTAGTTCTTCTTTGAAAATCTTATAGAACTCGGCAATAAACCCATCAGATCCTGGACTTTTCCTTGTTGGTAGCTTTTTGATGAAGTCTTCTATTTCTTCGCTTGTAATCAGTCTGTTTAAGTTGTGTATAGCCTCCATTTCCAGTTTAGGCAAATCATACGACTCAAGAAATCTGTCAATGTTTTCAATATATTCTGTTTTATTAGAATACAAGTTTTCGAAGTAATTTCTAATTATCTTCTGTATATCTGAGGTGTTTGTTGTGATATTCCATTTTTCATCACGAATGTTAGTAATTTGAGTTTTTTCTCTTCTTCTTTTTGTTAGCATTGCTAAGGGTCTGTCAATTTTGTTTATTTTTTCAAAGAACCAAATTTTAGTTTTGTCAATTCTTTGAATGGTTTCCTTAGTCTCAATTTCATCAATTTCTGCTCTGATTTTAATTATTTCCTGTCTTCTACTGCTCTTGGTGTTGGTCTGTTCTTCTTTTTCTAGTGCTTTGAGGTGTGATGTTAAGTCATTTATTTGTTGTTTTTTTTTCCTCTTAAGGAATGAACTCAGTGCAATGAATTTTCCTCTTACTACTGCCTTCATAGTGTCCCAGAGATTTCTATATATTGTATCTGTGTTCTCATTTACCTCTAGGAATTTTTTAATCTCCTCTTTGATGTCTTCTTCAACCCGTTGTTCATTCATTACCATGTTGTTTAGCTTCCACTTGTTGGAGTAGTTTTTCTTAATCCTTGTTTTGTCGTTGATTTCCAATTTCATCCCTTTATGGTCTGATAGAATGCAGGGTAGTATCTCTATTTTTTTATATTTGCTGAGAGTTTCCTTATGATCTAATATATGGTCTATTTTGGAGAAGGAGCCATGTGCTGCTGAGAAAAATGTGTATTCGTTTACTGTGGGATGAAATATTCTATATATGTCCATTAGGTCTAAATTGTTAATTGTTTTAAGGAGGCTTACAGTTTCTTTGTTTAGCTTTTGTTTGGATGATCTATCCATTGGTGAGAGAGGTGTGTTGAAGTCACCTATAACTGTGTTGTGGTCTATTTTACTCTTGAACTTGAGAAGAGTTTGTTTGATGAATGTAGGTGCTCCATTATTTGGGGCATAAAGATTTATGATTGTTATATTCTGTTGATGGATGGTTCCCTTAAATAGTAAGAAATATCCTTCTTTGCCCCTTTTGATTAGTTTTGGTTTGAAGTCTACCTTATTTGATATGAGAATGGAAACCCCTGCTTGCTTCCACAGGCCATGTGAGTGATAAGACTTTTCCGAGCCTTTCACTTTCAGTCTGTTGATGTATTTTTCTATGAGGTGTGTTTCTTGGAGAAATCAAATTGTTGGGTCATTTCTTTTAATCCATTCTGATAATCTGTGTCTTTTGATTGGTGAGTTTAGACCATTAACATTCAGGGTTATTATTGAGATGTGATTTTTATTCCCATTCATCTTTATTTGAATTATGGTCTTTAGCTTGATTTGGTTTCTCTTCTGGTTGGTATTTCCCTTAGTTTAATATCTCCCTTTGTTGACTTTTGTTATCATCTTTCTCTTCTTCTTAATGAAAAATGTTGCCCAGGATGTTCAGAAGTGTTGGCTTTCGAGTTGTGAAATCTTTTAACTTTTGCTTGTCATGCAAGGTTTTTTTTCATCTTCGAATCTAAAGCTCAATTTTTCTGGATAGAAGATTCTTGGTTGACATCCCTTTTCTTTCAGAGCTTGAAATATGCTATTCCAGGATCTTATTGCTTTTAAGGTCTGGGTTGAGAAATCTGAACATAGTCTGATTGGTTTCCCCCTATATGTAACCTGCTTCCTTTCTCTTGTGGCTTTTAGTATTCTCTCCTTGCTCAGTGTATTAGGCATTTTCATTATAATGTGTCTTGGTGTGGATCTGTTGAGATTTTGTTTGTTTGGTGTTCGGTATGCCTCTTGAAATTGGTTTTCCCATTCATTCCTCAAGTTTGGAAAATTTTCTGTAATAATTTTGTTAAATAAATTACTCATTCCTTTGGCTTGAAACTCTGCCCCTTCCTCTATGCCAATCACTCTTAAGTTTGGTCTTTTTATGCTGTCCCATAATTCTTGGATGTTATGTTCTTGACTTCCAAGGAGTTTTGCTGTATAGTCTAAATTCTTCTCTAGGACATATATTTTGTCTTCATTGTCTGAGGTTCTTTCTTCCAAGTGGTCTGCTCTGTTGGAGATGCTTTCAATTGAACTTTTATTTTGGTTTAGTGCTTCTTTCATTTCTGGAATTTCTCTTTGGTTTCTCTTTCGAGCCTCTATTTCCCTATTGAAGTAATCTTTTACTTCCTGTATTTGTTTTTGGAGTTCTTTGTCAAAATGATCTTTTGCCTCCTGTACTTGCTCCCTCATCTCATTTTTTAGTTCATTCTTAAGTTCCATAAACATTTGGAATATGTAATTTCTAAATTCCATCTCTGACATTTGACCAACTGTGTTTCCCATGGAATCTACTGATGAGGTATCTTGATTTGTTTGTGTCACTTTCTTCCCTTGTTTTTTCGTGTTGCTTGTGTGTCTTTTCTTCCTGCACTGTGGGACCTTGACTATTTCAATTTTACCTTAAAGCCTTATGTTGTTCCTATAGCACAATGCTATCAGATCCCCTTATAATTCCTTTACACTTTAAAACCTTACACTTTCTATTCAGAAAATCTAAGTTTGATCACAATGTACAGATTTGGTAACCTAGATATTATTTACAATTTACTCTGTACGCTTCTGATGGGGTTTTATAGCTTCAAGTATTGGATACAGAGGTGTTATGTTTAGGAAGAAGGAAGTGTCTTGAATTGTTCTTTCTTGGAAAGTATGAAAAGAGAGTTCTATTGAAGTGGTTTAGTGGAAGTGGTTTAGTATCAGTAGACGAGAGAAGAAAGAGAATGGAGTAGACAATCAGGTGGAAAGACCAATTTATATATAAAGTAAGGTGGAAAAGAAAAAAATAATAAAATACTAGGAATTAGTGTAAGAGAGAGGAGAGAGAGAGTCAAGAAAATAGAGAGTAAACAATATATATTACACCGATTTGCTATCCAGTTCAATTGCGCCGGTTCTAGAAATACCAAGTTCTGCGTATAACTTGTTTTTGCCTCTGTTTAGTATGCACTGACAGGGTGTAAACATGAAAGATGAAGGAGGAAGAAAAGATGCAAGAGTGAGAAGGAAGAAAAGAAGGAAAGAAAAAAGGAGCACAAACAAACAAACACACAATCAATGCAAAAATAAATAAATAAATAAATAAAGTCGAACCCCAAGTCTCAAACAAAACGGGCCCTGGGAAGCCCCCCTCTTTTCTCCTTTCCAGTTTAAGCCAATTGTATCGGATCTCGTCTAGACAGTCTGCGATCCTGTTAGTGGAATCAAGGCTGCACCTTAGGCCAATGGCAGAAAGGCTCAGTGGAAGAGTGGCCCAGGGGGTTTGTGTGTCAGCAGATGAATGGCACCAGGAAGGGGACCCTCCAGAAGGCACCCTTTCCCCACGCCCACCCACAGTTGCAGCTTCTTGTGGCCACTGCGCTGGCCTCAGACACGCCCTCCCCTGCTGGCCATTGGAGCCTCACCCAGGTGTGCGTTGTCTCCAGAGCTCTGGCGGGTCCCTGGTTGCCTGCAGCCGTCCCTCCCCTCCGTCTCCTCCCCTTTGTCTGAGTTAGCCACTGCACCTCTCGAAAATGGTGGTGTTGTCCTCCCACTCAACAGCAGCTCCGCAGACCCCTGTGTCCTGGCCGATCAGTTTCAAAGCCATTGGGTGGATGTCTCCCTGCCGAGGTGGCACCGGGAAGCCGCAACTGTAACTGCGGCGCAGACAGCGCTGCTTTGGACTGTGGACCGCTCCTACTCTGCCCCTGCTTGCTGTTGCTGGTCTCTGCGCCGCTGTCTCCGGGGTCCTACTGCTGAGGGTCGCGTCCAGCTGTGTGTGGATTCGAACTGGTGTTGTTGTCCTGCAGTCTTCTGTGGTCCCCCAGCACCAATTCTGAAGGCTGTTTTCGCTGGCTTCACGCTGGTGTGCCCTGAGTGTGGCTGGGGTTGCAGTTGCAGCACGGTCTCCCCACACTGGCTTTATTCCACACGGCCTGTAGGCCGCCCAGGCGGTGTTGCAGAAGCCTCACGGCTCTAGTCGCTGCAGACAGCTTGTCTCCTTCTCTCCCTGGTAGTGGTATTCAAACCATCCAGGAGATCTGTATTTTCGGCCTATATATATATATATGATGAAAGGCAATTTATCTGCTTTGTTGGATTCTTTCCACGGAGCTGCCCTGAAGTGCGGCTTCCTCTAATCCGCCATCTTAGATCCCCCTCATTGTTTTAATTCAGAAGTTAATATGAAAATGATGAATGACTATAAAACCTCCTGGGCCAATTACAACATGTAATCTAATCTTATTGTTAACAGTTTCATGCATGTGTCTATTAAGTAAATACTTTAAATGTGTTGTTATTTGCAAATATTTTGAGGCAATTTAAAATTTAAATTGAAATCCATGAAATATGACACCTTCCCCCCATATCTATATATTAATGTTTATAAACACTAATTCAGTGTTTATATATAGGAATATTTATGGAAAATATTTCTTAATATCAGTTTTTGGTACTTTTTCACCATTAGTGAATTAGGTTCCACACCAATATTTTAATTCAATCATAATCTCCTCTAAAATAAATAAATTGGATTTTCTGAAAGGTAAGACCTTTCCATCTATACATGCATAGAAATCCTCAATAACATGACCAAATGTTTCCCCATGAATGTCATTATTGACACATGATGACATCTATAACTATAGAATTACATAATGCAATTTGTAGGCTCTTGAAAGATAAGTATTATACTTTTCCAATTTTCTTTCTACCTTTATAGTTTCATCATTTTTTATGTTTTCAATATTCTTTAAAGATACTTGTCCCTCTTATCATTCATTAAATATTGATAATTCTTATTCTTTGGCCTTAATTCCAATTTTCCCTCACTCCTTTGTTATCGCTTTCCCTCCATGCTTTGATTGTTCCAAAGAAAATTTCCACACACAAAATTAAAGAAGATAACAAAGCTTGAAAACATGAAGGAAAATCCACATGGATTTTGCAAATATCCCAACCTAGGGATAGTGATAAGAATGTAAATAATGTTTTAAAAGATTATACCCCAACTTAAAAATTTTAGCATATTTAGTAGATAAAATATAGTAAATTAGTACTAGAAAAATGTGTCTGCATACGAAAATCATCTTCATGAAAAATGTGTAAATGTACAAAACAATTCTAGGCATCACTTTTCAGAACATATGAAGCAACACAAAATGTTGCTAAAAAGATGATCAGGCACTAGTTTTTCTGAGAAATAAGATCTACCTATCCAGTTTCACACATTACATCAAACATTCTTCATTTATTAAAATCTGTTCTGAATGAAATTATAAATATAAAGTCACTAAATTAAATTGTCGGTGAAATATAAAATAGGTCCCATTTGGGGGGAAAAACTTTTTTCTCAGACTAACCGCTGAGAAATTTACATGTATCTGACTTCTTTGAACACTGTAGGATTACATGGTTCTTTCTGAATTATTTTATTGTAAACATCAATGTTTATTTCAAGAAAGGCATACCTCAATCCATATAAGTTGGGGATAATTAAGGAGGTCATCAGGTTGAAATAGTTTTTACAAAGGAAAACAAAGAATTGAAGCACAGATTCACTCATTTTTCCTTATGTGTGTGTGTGTGTGTGTGTGTGTGTGTGTGTGTGCAGTAGATATGCTCTTACAATCTAGTATACTATAGATACCATGTACTATATGTACTATATATACACATAAACTAAAAGATAGTTTTATACATCTATAAAACACATACATATAGTTCAATTTGGGAAAATTGGAATAAGATAGCATTTAAGCACTATGTATCAGTTGAACAAAATGATATCATCTCTCTACTTTTTGCTTGCTTATGATGATTAAATATCCACAGAGCTTTTGTTTTTCTTTTCTTTTTTTTTTAAGCAGGAAACAGTTTTATTTGGCTGCATTCAAGTTCAGAGGACACAGCTTTTGCTATAATCAATTAATCCCATGAACCCCTAGTTCAAGTAGTTTCAGAACTTTATACCCCACATGTAAGGGGAGGGCCTCAGAAGTTCACAGTTTACAGAAGCTCACATAAAAGCAGCTTGTTCTTTCACTGTTCTGGGCAAGTTAACCCTTCAAGGACAACACCTGAGAAAGGGAGACCTTCTTTTCCCCTTTGTTTCCTCCCCCTGCCAGCTATTACCATGGAGTCCAATTGGTAACTTCTCTCTCTTTTTTTTTTTTTAATTTTTTTATTTAATTTAATTTTTTTAAATTTTTTATTCTAAGATGTTATCAATGACAGCAGAATGCATTACATTTTATATTACACATATATAGCACATTTTTATAAATCTCTGGTTATATGCAAAGTATATTCACACCATTTGTGACTTCATACATGCACTTAGGGTAATAATATCCATCTCATTCTACCATCTTTTTTTTTTTTTTTCCTTCGCCCTTTTGCCCCCTCCTTTCCCCTCCCTCCCCATTGGCCATTCTAGTATTCCTCTAATCCTCCTATGCTCCCTATCCCAACCTGACTGTGAATTGGCCTCTGCAATTCCTTTCGTATTACATATAGAGAGCATAGTTTTCCAAGTCATTGGTTTTACACAAATTATTTTTATACCATTTGAGTTTTTATGCATGCACTTAGTATATTGATGTCCAACTCCTTCTGCCATTGTTTCTATTTCCTTACCTCTTTCTCTCCCCTCCCCCTTTTTTCTATTTAACATTCCTTCATTCCTCTCATCCCCCTTCTCTTGCCACTATAATTCAGTATCATCATAGCAAAGGAATCAATTGACCTTTGGTTTACTGGGATTGGATGACTTCACTTAGCATTATTTTCTCCAAGTCCATCCATTTACCTGCAAATGCCATGATTTTATTCTCTTTTAGTGGTGTGTATTGTTCCATTGTGTATATATACCAAAGTTTCCCTATCCATTCATCTATTGATGGGCATCAGGGTTATTTCCACAATTTAGCAATTGTGAATTATGCTGCTATGAACATTGATGTGGCTGTGTCCCTGTAGTATGCTATTTTTAAGTCCTTTGGGTATAGACCGAGGAGTGGGATAGCTGGGCCAAATGGTGGTTCCATTCCAAGTTTTCCTAGGAATCTCATACTGCATTCTCAATTGGATGCACCAATTTTCAGCTCCACCAGCAATGTAAGAGTGTGCCCTTTTCCCCACATCCCCGCCAGCATTTATTGTTGTTTGTGTTTTTGATAGCTGCCATTCTGACTGGCGCGAGATGAAATCTTAGAGTAGTTTTGATTTGCAGTTCTCTAATTACTAGATATGTTGAACATTTTTTCATATATTTGTTGATTGATTGTATATCTTCTTCTGAGAAGTGTCTGTTCAGTTCGTTAGCCCATTTATTGATTGCATTGTTTGTTTATTTGGTTTAAAGGTTTTTGAGAGCTTTATATATTCTTGAAGTTAATGTTCTGTCTGATGTGCATGTGGTAAAGATTTGCTTCCATTCTGTAGGTTCTCTGTTCACCTCACTGATTGTTTCTTTTGCTGAGAAGAAGCTTTTTAGTTTGAATCCATCTCATTTACTAATGTTTGGTTTTAGTTCTTGTGCTATAGGGGTCTTATGGAGGAAGTTGGGGCCTAATCCAACTTGTTGCAGATTTGGGCCTACTTTTTCCTCTATTAGGTGCAAGGTCTCTGGTTTAATTCCTAGGTCCTTGATCCAGTTTGAGTTGAGTTTTGTACATGGAGAGAGATAGAGGTTTAATTTCATTTTATTACGTAAGGATTTCCAGTTTTCCCAACACCATTTGTTGAAGAGGCTGTCTTTTCTCCAATGTATGTTTTTGGCACCTTTGTCTAATATAAGATAACTGTAGATGTGTGAGTTAGTCTCTGTGTCTTCTATTCTGTACCATTGGTCTACTGGTCTATTTTGGTGCCAATACCATGCTGTTTTAGTTACTATTGCTTTGTAATACAATTTAAGGTCTGGAATAGTAATGCCACCAGCTTCACTTTTCTTGCTAAAATTTGCTTTGGCTATTCTGGGTCTCTTATTTTTCCAGATGAATTTCATGATTTCTTTTTCTATTTCTATGAGGAATGACATTGGGATTTTGATTGGGATTGCATTGAAATTGTATAGTGATTTTGGTAGAATAGTCATTTTGACAATATTATTTCTACCTATCCATGAACAAGGTAAATCTTTCCATCTTCTAAGATCTTCTTTAATTTCTTTCTTTAGTGTGCTGTAGTTTTTTGTTTTCAAATTCATTCTTCTTGTTTGGGAAATTTTCTGATATTATTTCATTAAAGAGATTTTGCATTCTTTTGGATTGATTCTCTGCACATTCCTCAATTCCAATAAATCTTATATTCTGTCTTTTTATGGTGTCCCATAATTCTTGGATATTTTGTTCATGCTTTCTTACCATCTTCACTGTGTGGTCAACTTTATTTTCAATATTATATATTTGTCCTCATTATCTGAGGTCCTATCTTCCAAGTGATCCAAGCTATTGGTGATACTATCTATTGAGTTTTTTAAATGGCCTATTGTTTCTTTCATTGCAAGTATTTCTGTTTGGTTTTTTCTCAGACTCTCTATCTCTTTCATGAAGTAATCTTTTGTTACCTGTATTTGTTCTCTTATCTCTTTGTTGGTGTGATTGATGGTTACCTGTATTTGATCTCTTATCTCTCTGTTGGAGAGATCAATTTTTGCCTGTATCTGCTCACTTAGGTCATTTTTTAAATCCTGAATCATTCTAATTATGTATATTCAGAATTCCTTTCCAACATTTTACCTAGTGTGCTTTCCATGGATTCTATTGCTGTAGTATCTTGGTTTGTTTGGGGCATTTTCCTCCCTTGTTTTTTCATGATGTCTATGTGTTTTCCTCTCTTTCAATGTTAAGTCTGAGGTATTATTGTTTCTATCCTATTGTCTTATATCATCCCTATAAGTTATCCAATGCATAACTTTTAAGGGAAAGATCAATATTACAGCAGTCAAAGTCCCCAACGTATTGCCAAATATCTCTTTTTATATTTATAATTTTGACACTTTAACCATAAATGATGAGATCAATTATCTTCTATCATTTAGTCATTACTTTTGTGTGGTGGTTCACAGTATCTAATGGTAGAAGGGGGGACTTATGGATTGGCTAAAACGTTTTGTGAGGTAGGATGTGAGAAGATAGAGGTATTAGATTATTTGACTAGTGAGAGGGTAATCATGGGAATTAGGGTGTTAGTAGGAGAAACAAAAGATAGGTATCCCCATGTAATACTCCCTGATCCTGGGCTTGGGGTCTGTTCCCTGACCTGTCGGCAGAAGCGGAGAATACCTATGGCTCCTGAGTGGTGGGCAGAGCTGGGAATGCATGCAGGCAGGCTGAGCTGGAACGCTTGTAGACCGGCAGAGCTGGAACGCTTGCAGGGGGCCTAGTGGGGATGCTCGTGGGCCAGAGCTTGTTCCCTGCCATCCCCAGCAGGGATGGCAGGTCCAAGGTGGGCAGGCCGAGCTGGGAAAGCAAGCCTGAGGGCCTAGCTGGAACTCTTTCAGGCCAGGGCTTGTTCCCCTGCCAACCGGAATAAGGAAGAGCATTTTGTCCCAATTTTTAGCCTTCATAAAATCAAATTTAACAGTTAAGAAATTATCAAATATGATATCTTTAGTCAAATAGAATATCTAGGATGTTCCTGTTTTGTTGTTTTATCTTTATTTTAAAAAATAAGTTGGGTTATTTTTCTAGAAGCCAAAGCATCCATTATACATTCTCAGATTGGATTCCTAATACACTCTGTTATGTTTTTCTTTGCTTCTTCCCTCTTATAGAAAGTGATTTTCACATGGCTTCTGACCAATACTACAATCATATAGGCATGGTATATACCACCATATATAAGACAGATCCAATTTTTGCAAAGAGCCATTAAAATGTGTATTTTACTAATAACTTGAAAATAAAAACATTTCTGAAATAGATGGAATAGTCAAATATCTACTTATAGGATTTAGTACATAAAACTGGTTAAAATAGGTATTTCAAATACATACAATATAAGTAATACATTAATTTATAATACTAGTTGTTGTTCCATGTTTAATGAGCAGATATATGCAACCTCTTTAGACAAAACAGTGATTTCAAAGTTTACATGATTTAGGATTTCTGAAAATTGTATCTCATGTCAAAGAAACTTATTTGCACCCCAGTAGTATAGTTTGTATCATTTCTGGTATAGGTTTACATTTATATTCTACTTAAAATAACAAGGTACTCTATTGTTTTTAAGAGTTTTGTCCACATGCACACTCCTTGTTATTGTGAGGTACTTCTTTTTCATTCAATATAGTCAATATGGAAAATATCATTCACATTCACTGCTTTGAGAGCTATGTTTCTAATAAGGACCCCTAAATAAATGTGTCCATAATATTTATTCAACTAAAACTGAGATTCACATAACCAAATTCCTTCTGAGAATTTACTTTTACTTCCCCCCACCAAAATACTACATATTAAATATTTCTAGAATTGAATTCCCAACACTGATTCCCCCAAATGTAAATTGCCACTTATCCATACATTTGCTGTTGTCTAATTCTATGAATACCATTATCATTCAGTGATTTGGTCAATTAAAAAATGGGAGCATCATCTTTTTTCTACTTCTTTAAAGAAAAATACGATTGATTCCTCCTTTAAAAACATATCAAAACCAGTACCCTGTCTACATTCTAATTGGAGTGTTTCAAATAATCGTTTCTTGAAGTCATTACAGGTCAGTGCTTCCTAGGGCTCAAGAACATGAGCTCTGTTGAAACCTAGCTTCATGACTGAGTCACTCTGGATTTAAAGGGAAGAAAATGCAAGTATTGTTTATTAGTTGTGTGACCTTGAGCAGTAATGTAATATTTGTACAACTCGGTTTCTTAATCTAGGAAACAGAGATAGCAAAGGTAAATAACTTAAATATTTTTATTGGGTTTATAACAGATAATTCCTTCAAAACATTGAATCATGTTCCAAAGAGATCATATTATCCCTCATACATTAGATATCAAAAAAGTTTTTCCAAAGGGTATAGGTACTAGATTCAGACTGAAATCTAAACGCTTTTATTAATATTACTTGGCCTTTACTTGCTATGATTCTATTCTTTCTCAAAGCTTTGTCTTTAGTCTTTTTTTCCCCAGACATAACCCTTGCCTCCTGTCATCTCTTCTATGCCTCTTCTTTCCCTGTGCACCCCTAAGTTGAGAGACAGGGAATACTCACCAGGCTGAACATCAAAACAGATTCCTGTCTTTATTTTATCAAAACCTATTCAGTTTTAAGGAGGGCATTGCTTTTTGCCTGGGAGGAATTTTCATTAGAAAATTCCCTAGAGCCAGTTTTTTAAAAGAACACAGGGTTCTGGAAATTTTGGTTTCCAATCTGGGTCATGAAGTGCACCATGACTTACAAGAAAGTGAAGGCAGGAGAAACATATGTCTTAATTACCTTGCAAGTTTCTATGGATTTTCATTAACTCATTCTGTACTGCAAAACAATGGTAGGAGCTCATGCCTTCATTATTCTGGACCATCATTTATGGAGAAAATATACTTTAGTGTCAAAGGTCAAAACCTGTCCAGTCAATTCCTCTGCACTGTGTATGACTTTATAAATTTTCTAAGTAAAATGATATTGGACATATCATCCACTTGTATTTTCTTTTTAATTTTTTCAGTTGCTCCTTTTTAATTTTCTTAATCCCAATCTATGTCTCATTCGTATTTACTGGTACAGGTATGTTCCTATGAAGTCATTTCCCCTTTTTCTACCTCAAAATAATAACTAACTTATATATCCCCAAAGCTGAACTCACAGAGCTAAGCTAATACTTAGAGGTGCTTCATGAGTGTGTGCCCAGGGCAGTACCTAGCACTCTGCTCTAAAATAGGTCCCAGTGCTTGTTTGGAGTTTAATGTTCTGTGGTTGCAATCTTGAATTTTAAAAATAATTTTGTCTTTGAGTTTATCTTTTACAATTGAAGTCTGATATGCACATGAAGAATGTGCTAGTGAGTTGGAGCTTAGCTCAGATACATTCATGTTTTGGGGCCGTGAATTGGAAAGCAGCCTATGTTCCCTATGTGAGGGGCTCTCAGGTTTCAGCACACTGAATCCGGAAATTGTGATCTAGCACACTAGATCTAGCCAAAACCAAGCCCATCACCGTGGTAACCTGGCCACCCTCAGATGCACAGCGTGTTCTCTTCCTTCTGCTTTTCTGCCACTGACGTATTAGCTCCTTGGTTGCCACTCATAATGCTGTTGCTAGCTCATTGGATTTTTTATTGCCCTCAGACAAATTTGCACAGTAACAGGCTGTGCATAAAAGGCTTGCTAATTCGATAAGTGGGTCGAGTTCTCTGAAACTGGTCTTTGGAGGTCTCTTTTTAACTCAGTCTCCACACCCTCCTCAGCTGTTCAGTAGGTTTCGGCAGGACCAAGAAAGCCCACACTCATGCCTTTTGCAACCTCTGCATCTCCCCAGGAAGACTTTTTAGACATTTGCTACCCACTCCTGTCCAGAGACTACTGCTGTCCTTTGCCTTGGAAGGTTCCTGACCCTTATCCTTTCCACACCTGTGTGCAGAGCACATATGGTTCTGTTCATGTTTATGCAAACTTAGTGTTTCCAATTTTTATAAATCTTTACCTTATCATTCTCTTGGCTAGTCCATAATTCAGCAAGCATCTCTGCATGTGCTCCATGACAGCTCTAAACTGGAAGGGCTCCTCCTCATACCTGCGCTGAACACTTCTGCCTCACTCTTGAGAGTCTACCTGCTGATTCCAATTTGGTATTATATCCAGTGCCTGAGCAAGGGCAACCAGGAATTTTGGATGAAATTAATGCCTGGGGGTCTAACGTTTGTTTAACTGGAGACAAGCATGTCTGATTGCATCACAAATAGCTTTTTATCATTTCCTTTTCCCACTTGTATGATCCTAAGAAAAATCTTCTTCAGATCAATATCCCAGAAATCAGGCAATCCTTTGCATCTGGTTGTAGACATCACTGTGTTATGATTCAGTGCCATTTTCATCGTTTCTTTTGTTTCTGAGTTATCATGTCCTAAAACAAGAAAACAGAAGTCCCCTGATGCAGACTTTTTTTTTTTTTAGACCTATAAATTCTGCATTAAACGTGTATTTCTTGCATCTCTCTTGAGAACTCATTCCTTTCAATTATGTATGTCATAAACTTACAAATGTGAGCAGATTCCATCATTCTAGACCAGCTAAATCTTGTATCTACAGTCTTACAAAATTTACAACAGGGATCAACACATTTGGTCATTTTTGTATGGTCTGGGCAGTTTCAACTTAGAGTTGAGTAAAACAGGCAGGGTTTTTGAGGCATTTAGGTATAAGCAAGAGTCCTTGATCTAGTGTAACTATACTTGACTTCTTTGTTTGATTTTTCCCTTGTTTTATTAGAATCCATAAGTAGAAAGACAAGAGGGGGATTAGCAACAAATGGAAATGGCTCCCTTCAAAATGCAAATAAATGTAAAGTTGTGACAAGACTGAAGGACCAGTGAAAGTACATAAAAACTGATGTTTAAGTCCAAATGTGAAGGATGTCTATGGTGGACAAATATGAGAAGATAATATTCCAGACAGAGTGAAATGTTCTAATTTGGGAAGATTTTTGCCAATAGAATACCTTTAAATAAGTATAACTTTCAGAATACTTTGGTCTATTATTTGTGGTGCTGAATGACAGGAATTGGGTCTACATAAGGTCAACTTGTACCTGTAGAGTTTTCCTAATAGAGTAGAAGTTACTAGAAACAAATAATGAAAAATTTAACATACACTTAAAATTAGTGGTGAGTATGAAGGAATCTAACATATAATGTTATTATTTGTTTTATACCAAGGATAGAAACCAGGGGTGCTTAACCACTGAGTAACATTCCCAGCACTTTTTATTTATTTATTTATTTTTTTAATTATAAAACAGGGACTCACAAAGTTGCTTAGGGCCTTGTTATGTTTCTGAGGTTGACTTTGAACTTGTGATTTTCCTAGCACAGCCTAATTTTATTCTCTTTTTGACTCTTGAATATGCCCCTAAATATAATCACATCAAAGTCAATAAAATGTTTGAAGGAATAAGTTATTGCTTATAAGATTAAACATGAGTGAGAAATGAAAAATTGTGTGGGACAGGAAAATAGAGGGAGCAACTGAAAAAATAAAAGATAAATAAAAATAGACATGTGGCTTAATAACTTAAAAAATGCAATATTTTAGTTGATTGAAATAGCTAAAACTAGAACAGACTTGCTTTTCCCAAAATGCTTATCCTTAATGCAAGTATGCTTTGTTTTTAAATTATAGACAGAGATTGTGAAGGAACATGGAGCATCATTCACTGTACTTCAAAACAGAGTGAGTTAATGAAGGGTTCCTGTTGAGTCACAAAATAACCTTTAAATTTCACATTTCTTTTTAGTTTTGCACCTTATTCTAAAGTTTCATGCTACTAATAATATATTTCTATAACTTCTGCCTTTTAAAACTACATCACTGAGGTATAATTGATGCACCACAAAAAGCATATGCAATGTACACATTTTGATGAATTTGCAGGTAAATATGCATCCACGAGACCACAATCTTGTCTTAAACTGTCCATTCACTTTCAAGGTTTTCTTCAGAGATTTTGTGTTTTCCGTTTCATAATCAGGAAATCCTTGCAAATAACATGTCAGGGAGGTTTGTACCTCGGTCTTCTTATAGGAGTTTTATGTTGTAATGTCTTAAATTTTTAATCTAGTTTCAGTGATTTTTTTAATGATATATGTTAAGGGTGCAGTTTTATTCTTTTGCATCTGGATATTCCCTTCATCAAAGAGATTATCTTTACCTTACTGTGTGTCCTTGGAACTCTTCACGAAGATCAGTTGACCATATATGGATGGACTTATCTCTGGACTTTCATGCCTTTACCATATTGTTAGATTAATATAGTTTATGCAATCATTTTTACATCAAGAAGTAGAGATCTCTAATTTGGTTCTTCTTGCTGAACATTTCTTTGGCTTTTGACCTGTGGTTTGTTATGAATGATTATGTTTTATTTTTGTAAAAAAAAAAAAAAAGAATATTTGGATTTTTATGCAGTACACATTGAATATGCAGTTGGTTTCAGTAAATATGGATATTTTAAGAATAGGAAGACTTCTGATATATTACATGGAACGTATCTCTATTTATTTATGCCTGCTTTGACTTCTTTGACAGTATTTTATACTTTTCAGAATAAAATAATTTGACTTTATTTAAGTTCTAAGGAAACACCTTCACATCTGTCAAGATGATGATTTTATCCTTCATTCTGCCCAAAAAAATTTTAGATATGTTGAAACAAACTTGTATCCCAGGTATAAATTCTACTTGGTCATAATATGTGAATCTAATGTGCTGCCAAATTAGGTTTGTTAACTTTTGTTGAGGATTTTGCAGCATGTTCATCAGAAACATTGACTTGAAGTTTTCTTGCAGTGTTCTTTATATATATGGTGTTGCCTGTTTCCTTTGTGGATTTGATATCCTTTTTAATAGTGGTTATGATAACTTGACAGAAGCAAGAATGAGAAGGCAGGTAAATACACTCATGTGCTATCAGTTATCTTTTTAAAGAGTAACTATTGATCACCTTATACTGTTATTTATTTCTTCTGCTACCATGTTTTTAAAATTATATTAAAAATGAAAAGAACACAAATAATTGGAATTACTAAAAAAAACTTCATAATCTACCCTGATTTTTAGATGCTATGAGGATCTCCTTAGGTATAATTCTGCTCAGAGACAGACTATGAAATGTGTGATAGTGGAGGTCTGTGGGTTCCTAATTTTGTTGCATCTTAGAAATTTTGATTCTGTGGAATGTGTTTTTCCTGCACCACACCAACATAGTACAGCTTCCCTTTACATTTGCTGCTCTCTCTGCCTGGAATGCTTCTCTTCACCCTCCCCCGATTCTATAAGACTTGCTTCCTCACCTCCTTCGACCTTTGCTTAAATCCCATATTCTTAAGGTCACTTTTCTGAAGATCTTAGAATTGTCCACCCTTACCATCACCATCACCACCCTGTTGTGCATTTTATGTTTCCATATAACTCATTTTGTCATCTCTATACTAACCTTAGTTATTCTGTTTGTTGCTCTTCTCTTACTAGAGAAAAAGTATTTTGTTGGTCCTGTTTAATATAAGACAGTGCCCTGAAACTGTGCCAAATGCAAAGTTGATAATTGGTTCATGTTTGTTGAATCATTTGAGAATGAACCATGACACTTAATCTTCTGAGAGTCTGTCATCAGTCCCTGTCACTCAAGGGCAAGCCTTCTAAAATGGGAGACTCAAAATTCAGCTCTGTAGAATTTTTCTGCCCTTCTCTACTTCTGTCTCCATATAAATTAGATAGGATAATAAACTTATGTTAATATAAAAGAAATTGATCTTTGTTGACAAATTTCCTCCTTTTTAGGGTTCAAAACTAAGATTAAGAGAATAATGAAATTTGTACACAGTATTATATACACAGTCACTGGTAGAATGATGACATCCTGACTAGTTTCTGCCCTATGCATTTTTGTTTCTGGCTTCCATTACTGACAGAAAAGTCTCTAGTGAATGGCATGACAGATCCTAGTGTATGCAAAATTGTATGAATATCTAATTCAAGATAACACTAAATATTGAGTCATGATAATGGTTATAATGTGCTTGCTTAATTTGTAGTACCACAATTATATGAAATATGAGCTAATGTCGTAGTTGCACACGATAAACCTAGCTGTAATATAGACATTGGCCAACATATTAAGGAGCATGGAATGGCCCCACACTGCTTGGGGAGGTAAGGATAAAGACCCCAGAACAAAATCCAGGCCCCTTGTTGGAAAAAATGAAGTTTAAGAAATTTATAATAATAATAATCCTCCCCTGGAATTAAGATAATCCTAAATTTGAGAATTCAGTGCCAGAATCAGGACATGGATTATCTAGTACTGTATTTCTTAATTCTTGTTAAAGGGTTAATTCTGGTTTCAGAACTTTGTGGTCTCCAGAGTCCCCAGTATGTTCCTAAGGTCTCACTCTGGAGGTTATGACCACAATATAAAACAACACCCTCCTAAGCATATGGAGTTCAGAAGAATGTTAAGGGAGATATGATCATTCCTCCACGTATTTCTGTTGATCAGTAACATTTTAATGTGGATTCTTATCTATGGCTAGCTGAGCACAAAGAAAAGAGCAATAGGTAATATAGTAGTGGGAAGAAATTAAAGCATTCTGATCCTAGGAAAATGGTAAGAGAACTGATGGTGAGAATGTGTTGGGATAATCCTCTGTACACTTGAGCAACAGTGGCTTTCATTCTTTCTATGTAGTCTCTACATGCAGTTCATGTATCATTTGACATATTTGCTAATTTTTCTGTGTACTGTAGTTATTTCCTGATCTGGATTCTGTCTATTTACTGATATGTGAAGGTTCTTTCTCTTCCTATTTTCTGATTATTTCTCATTGTTATGTTTTCTTCAATCCATTTAACGTAACTTAAAGGTCTGATAATGACCCCAGCCCAAGCTTGTTTAACAGGAAGGGAAAACTATATTTGACTTTCTGAGACTATTCAAAATTATCCTTTACCCATTGAAACCATGTAAAACACAACCAAACCACTTGCTACTTTCCCAGGGAGTTTTAATCATCGGCAATGGTGAGTCTCTAAGTGTGTAAATAAATTTATGTGAGATCTCTAAAGATAAGGAAAATCAGTTGCCTTTAACTTTCATAACTCTATCCCTGCTAGGGATTCACTGACAAGCTATGTTGGAACTAAGCTCATTATAGCTTTTTACTTTGTGAAATTTTTGAGAATAGGATAGCCAGTAACCTTAACCAACAACTGCCACCCACCACACCAGTTTTTTTGATGATCCATCTTGTGGGCATAAGAAAAGTTATTTTCCCTAATCTCGCAAAAAGTAATCACATTGCAATGAGCTGCAGAACATAAACTCAACCCCCATTACTGTTTCTTAATATTCTATCATAATCATGCATAAAACTCTATTAAGTTAGCTGAAACCAATTTATGAAAATAAGTCTGATGAAGATCTACTACATCTCTTTCCTCAACCCCTTAGTTTACTCCTTGCATATAGTCATCCTTGCTCAGATTAGGGATAGTTTTCCAAATAGGTATTTTTTCTTTCTTAGGAGACCTCTCTTGTCTCTCATTCTAGAAATTTGTTTGCTGTTGACTAATTGTCTTACTCAATTTTGTTGTCTCCTTCTAATAGCTGTGATCAAATTCTCCTATATAAGGCTTTTTAGGGAATTTCTTCAAGACCTGATCTGCTATGTACCTTTGCAAGACACACACATGCACACATGCTGAGAAGTATGTGTAAGAGAGCTCTTGAGTAGTTCTTAGTATCACTAAGGGGCTATATCCTGACAAAAGCTTGGTATAGTAAGAAAATAATAGAATTAGTGTTAAGGGGTGATGTATATAAACACTTTACTTACCTGACAATTTGTAACATCCTATAAACATTAATGCTTTTGTGTGTGCATGTGTGTAAATCCATGTTTCTTTCTTGACAGAAGATACCTAAAGCAGCAAAGCCTATCATCAGGTCAGAAATGAAGAGGGTGTATACGTTTTGTATTATAAGCAGACCACAGTAAGAATATTGTCCTGATACATAGGTTACTGTGGCTTCAACAGTAGAATCTCAGAGAAGAGTGAACTGGAGAGATCAGAAAACAACTATGGGATGGGAAATAGTTTTAGAAGGTTAAATAATAAGATGTCTACACAAAACCAAAATGGTTTTAGAAGATTATAGTTTGTTACATTGATGTTTCTTTAAAGACTGAATCATATTTGCACAACACAGAAATATGGCCCATGTACAATCATAATGACTTTTATCATGTTTACTAGCTCCATATATACTTTTTTTGTTCATAATGTATATAGCCATAAACCAAATATTCTTCTATGAAATAGTAACAAATTTCTAGGGTATGTTTTTGTGTATTTAAAGAGGCAAGGAAATAATTTTATAATAATAATAATTTATTAATTTAGTTGCTTACTTCTGTAAATGATAACAACCACTGATACTAACTTTAAATCAGTAACACTTTAAAAGTTTCATGAGGAAAGCAGCCCTTCTCTTGGTTATTATTTGCAATCAGTCTTTGCATACAATTCTGCAAGTGAATGTTGGATAATCAGTTTGTTGAAACGAAATGTTGAATTAAACTGAATGATTGTGATAATGTACACCACATTTTACTATTAAATTTATGTTCTTTCAAGCCTCTAATATGCAAAATATGGGTAAATATGATAGATGTTTCTTTTGCCCTTTTCTTTCTTTCTTTCTTTCTTTCTTTTTTTTTTTTTTTTTTTGAGTGTGCACTTAACAAGGATGAGACACTCACTCAGTGAACGAGAGGAATTCAGCCTTAGATGTATTTTAATATAGAGAGCTCTGGAAAATGGCCTCTCTTAATACCACCCTATTTCATCCACACTCTTTCCTCCTTCTGGGGATCCCTGGACTGGAAACTATGCATCACTGGATTGGTTTTCCTTTCTTTGCTGTGTTCCTGACAGCTGTACTTGGGAATATAAGCATCCTTTATATGATCCGGACTGAACACAGTCTCCATCAGCCCATGTTCTACTTTCTAGCCATTTTGTCATCGATTGACCTGGGCCTGTCCACATCTACCATCCCCAAGATGCTTGGCATCTTCTGGTTCAACCTGAGAGAAATCACATTCGAGGGCTGTCTCATCCAGATGTTCTTCATCCACTTGTGCACTGGCATGGAGTCAGCTGTGCTTGTGGCCATGGCCTATGACCGCTATGTGGCCATCTGTAACCCTCTTCGCTACACACTAGTGCTGACTAACAAGGTGGTGTTCATCATTGCATGGGTAATCCTTCTGAGACCCTTGTCTTTTGCCATTCCTTTTGTTTTACTCATCCTGAGGTTACCATTTTGTGGACACCATGTCATCCCACACACTTATTGTGAGCACATGGGCATTGCCCGCCTGGCCTGTGCCAGCATCAAGGTCAACATCATCTATGGCTTGTGTGCCATTTCTATCCTGGTGTGTGACATCATAGCCATTGTCATTTCCTATGTCCAGATCCTTCAGGCTGTATTTCGACTGTCTTCTCAGGATGCGCGGCTCAAAGCACTTAGCACCTGTGGCTCTCATGTGTGTGTCATGTTGACTTTCTACACCCCTGCATTTTTTTCCTTCATGACCCATAGGTTTGGTCGGAACATACCACGCTACATCCACATCCTTCTAGCCAATTTCTATGTAGTCATTCCACCTGCACTCAACCCTGTAATTTATGGAGTCAGAACTAAACAGATTAGAGACCAGGTGCTGAAAATGTTTGCCAAGAAATAAAATAGCTCTGTTGTTTGTAAAGAATAATGTAAGAAAGGTATACTGAACTGGGTATGGTGGCACATCTTAGTAAATCCTGGGAGCTAAAGAGGCTGAGGAAGGAAGACTGCTAAGTTCAAGGGTAGTTTTTGAAACTTAGCAACACTGAAAGAAAGAAAGTAACAAAGAAAGGAAGGAAAAAAGAAAGGAAGAATGAAAGAAAGAAAGAAAGAAAGGAAAGGAAGGAAGGAAGGAAAGAAAGAAAGAAAGAAAGAAAGAAAGTTGGGGGATGGTGTTCAGTGGCAGCATGCTCCTGGGTTCAATTGCTAGTCTCACAAGGGAAAAAAAAATGATTTATGAGGGAAGGAAAAAGAAAAAGAAAGGAGTGGCAGTAATTCCTGGTGTACCAACTGGAAAGAGAACATTAGGAATGTACACAGATCTATCTTAGGGAAGGACTATCAATAGTAATTCCTTAGTCCTTCCTTAACCCAGAAATAAACATTGCAGGCCAAATTTTACACATATATAAAGCATTTATACACTTCCATTATTTATAAATTATGCAGATTTATACTGTGGAAGAAAACCAACTGTGTCCTGTTTCCATTGTGACTGAACACATTGCGGTTACAGGGACCTGAAAGCAAAACCAAGCAAAATCCACATACGAGAAAACAAAGAAACAAGACAAAACAAAAAACCCAAAAAGACTTTCATAAAATATTTTTAAAAATACCAGATCAGTTTGATTAGTGTTAGTATAAAATAACAAATACTGGAGTATTTTCATATGCCTGGATTCAGTATCAAAAAGAATGGTTTCTTGAGTTGCTATGTTAATGTCAGATGGTAAGAAAATAATACTGTGAATATGATAATTATGCGCAAAACTCGGCAATTTTGTTAAATTTGTTGTCTTTTTATTTTTAAAGATGTATTACTTAATGATTGTATGTGTTTATAGAGTCAAACTTTCTGATATCTCTTTTAAAATAATTATCTTCCAGTTTTGTCTATTGTCTTTTATTTATTTTTTCTTCTTAACCTCACTCTTAGAGAAATTTAATTCTTATGGTATGTTCAAAGTCCCTGTGATGTTCCAGGTCTATCACCAACTAAGTGGAGTTTTGCTTCTTTGTATTAATGGAACTCTTGTTCCATACATTATCTCTAAGTGTTATTAAGTCTATGTGATATTTTTGAACTTATGTGAGGAAAGATTCTAGGGAAAATTTATGAAATGTTAGAAAAACCTAAGTTTCTAACAATAATTTTAATGTAGGGCCTCTGAGATTTTTAGTCACAAATAATCATTTAAACTCTAACGGGAGATTCCTCAGAAAACTGGGAATGGAACCACCTATGACCCAGCTATCCCACTCCTTGGACTATACCCAAAGGACTTAAAAACAGCATACTACAGGGACACAGCCACATCAATGTTTATAGCAGCACAATTCAAAATAGCTAAACTGTGGAATCAACCTAGATGCCCTTCAGGAGATGAATGGATAAAGAAAATGTGGTATATATACACAATGGAGTATTACTCAGCAATAAAAGAGAATAAAATCATGGCATTTGCAGGTAAATGGATGAAGGTGGAGAATATAATGCTAAGTGAAGTTAGCCAATCCCCCAAATCCAAATGCTGAATGTTTTCTGTAATATAAGGAGGCTGATTCACAGTAGAGTTCAGACGGGGAGCATAGAGGAGTAGAGGAACACTAGAAAGGCCAATGGGGAGGGAGGGGAAAGGAGGTGGCAAATGAGTAAAAAAAAAAAAAAAAAAAATACGGTGGAATGAGATGGATATCATTACCCTAAGTGCATGTATGAAGACACAAATGGTGTGAATATAATTTGTATACAACCAGAGATATGTAAAAGTGTGTTCTATAAGTGTAATATGAAATGCAATGCATTATGCTGTCTTATATAACAATTTAGTATAAAAAATTAAAAGAAAATCTTTAAGGGTGATTGCTAGAGTACTCTGTGTAGAACACTCCATGCCATTCATTCTATAGAATGCACTCTAAAGGGATAAACACACACACACACACACACACACACACACAGACACACACACACTTATATTCCCATAGAAAATATAATGTCACAACTTCTTAGAAGGAATTTGGGAATTTGTATCAACATTGAACCTCAAACTTAAATTCCTTTGGAAATAAATCCATCAGTTATGCTCTGCGGCTTTTCCCAGACTCCTTCAGTGAGACTGAACTCATCCCTTATCTTTCTACTTATTTTACTTAGAAAATAACCTCTAGATTTTATTGCCTCATTGTATTCTGAGTTTTTAAAGTGTTCACTATCTTCCTAAATATTGGATAGTTTGTGCAGAATTGGTACATAGGTCTTGAAACTTGGTTGAATTCCCCAATGTATCCATCTGGGCTTGGAGTTTTCTTTTAGCTTGCTAATTATGCATGAATTTTTTAATGTGTAAACAACTATTAGATTCATCCTTTTCTTCTTGTTGCTATAAAGTCTGTAGTAACTGCAGCACAGGCTACAGAGGGCCTTTCTCAGTGTCTACCCTGCTGTCAGCTGAGGTCTATGCTTTGCTCTTGAATCATAGACCCATCCAGCCCCCAAGTTCATGAGCTCCCTCAGCAGATTGCTGCTGCTGCACTCCTGCTTGTCTGGTGGTGGGAGCCTGGGGATATTTTATTATCAGCTATGCTGGGTGAGCCTTCAGTATTAGGCTGGTACAGTTTCTGGGTCCTGGAGGTGGAGGTTTCCCAGTGATTTTACCCCTCCCTGAGCTGTAGGCGACTTTGGATGATCCTGCCACTTACCATGCTTAATGGGGTTTTGATGCTCCTTTCTCTTAGCAGCAATGGGTCTGCATCTGTACTATGCCTCAGTAACTTAAGACTCTTGCTCCTCTGGGGAGAGAAGGGAGAAGCAACTAGGTGGGTGTAGTTCCCACCATATACAGACATCTACTCCCCTCTCCTTTGTCAGACTGATGATTAATACTTTCTAAGGTGTCAGTGTTTTGACTTCAAACCCCATAACCTGTTGCCCGTGTTTCTGATGATTACCTAGTGGAGTTCTAGGGAGAATTCCCTGAGTAGGTCTTCCTAGGTCCAAATACAGCCTTCATCTTAATTATCTGTTTGACCATAGAATGTTAACTACTTTCTCTGTGCCTCAGTTTCCTTATCTGTAAAATAAGCTTATTTTGAGGGAAGTTATGGGGTTTGAACTCAGGGGCATTCAACCACTGAGTGTTATCCCCAGCCCTATTTTGTATTTTATTTAGAGACAGTGTTCACTGAATTGCTTAGTACCTCCCTTTTTCTGAAGCTGGCTTTGAACTTGTGATCCTCCTGCCTCAGCCTCTCAAGCCACTGTGATTATAGGCATGAGCCACTGGTATTGCAGTTATGTGCCACTGCACCTAGCAAAATAAGCATATTAATGCTACAAATCTGTCAAGTTTGTGTAAGGAATTTTTGGGTTAAGATACATGAAGAATTAAGGAGAGACTGTATAATTATTAGATGTTAGTATTTCAACATCATGTCATTAATCTAAAAATGAATATTTACATACTTGAACCAATTTTTTTATGTGATGCTCCGAATCAAACCCAGGGCCTTGTGCGTGCTAGACAAGCTCTCTAACATTAAGCTCTAAGCCCAGCCCTACTTGCATCAATTTTTTCAAACTAATGGAACACACTATTTTTCTTTACTCTTTTTTTTTTTTTTTTTTTTTTTTTTTTTTTTTTTTTAACCACGAACTTAACCCAGGCACTTAACCAGTGAGCCACATCTCCAGCCTTTTTTTAAAAAAAAAAAAAATTATTTTGAGACAGAGTCTCACAAGTTGCTTAGGACCTCAATAAGTTGCTGTGGCTGGTTTTGAACTTATAATATTCCTGCCTCAGCCTCCCAAGCTGCTAGGATTTCAGACCTGTATCACCATGCTTGGCTTTTCTTTACTCTTGATTTCAGGTGTCATAAAGCTAATCTTTTCTTCATACCTTCATTCACTCTATGCTACTGAAAAGGGGCGATGAGCTTAAAATTTTGCTAAGAATAAACTGAGTACCTTGGAATTTATGCTAAAAAGACTAATGTCTTCATACTATAGTGATACGCACATACTCATGTTTATAGCAGCACAATTCACAAAAGCCAAACTATGGAATGAGTAAGACGTCAGTCAGTGGATAAAAGGATAAAGAAAATATGATACACACACACACACACACACACACACACACACACACACAATGGAGCTTTATTTAACTATAAAGGAGAATGAAATAATGTTATTTACAGGAAAATGGATGGAACTTGAGAACATTATGTTATTATTTTATAGATATGCGTTTTACCCTGAAAGCTCATCTGTGAGACAAGGCAAGAATGTTCAGAGATGAAATGATTAGATTATGAAAGTTGAAACTTTATAAGTGACTTAATCTGCTCACATGAATTAACTGGGTGGTGACTGTACACATGCAGGCTGTGGCATACCTTTGGGGTTTAAATTTTGTCCCTGAGTAGTGAAGCTCTCTCTCTGCTTCCTGTTGTCATATTCTGAGCTGCTTTCCTCTGCCATGCCTTCTGCCATAATATTCTGCCTCATCTCGGGCTTATTAGGTATGGAGTCAGCTATCTATGGACTAAAACCTCTGAAATCTTGACCCAAAATAAAGTTTTCAACCTTTACATTGTTCTTCTCTTTTGGTCACAGTGATGATAAAGCTGATTAAACAAAGTTAAGAACAATAAACCAAGCTCATAAGTTCCAGTGCCTTTTTGTTTTCTGTTCTATGTGTAAGCTAAAGAGGAAAAAGGAAAAGAAAGTTGGGGTGGGGTTGCTCATGAAAATTGAAGATGATCAGCATAATAGAAGAAAGGGACCAGGGGGAGAAAAGAGGATAAATGAAGGGGAAATACTGGGGAATTATATTGGCCAAATTATATTGTTATATTTTGTGCATATATGAATATGAAATAATGAATTCCATTACAAAATATAACTACAAAGCACCAATAAAAATATGCAGAAAAAATAAACTGAGCGGGTTTATTTAAGAAGCTCCTCCCTCCACTTCCCAGTAAGTTATCTTTCTATACAAGTCCTGTGTTTCTCCATGATCCTCCATGCAGTAAATCTTCCAGTGCATTTAGGAATATATGCCTAACTCTAAGATTTAATGAGATGTTTATTGTCAAAATCTCTGCAATAGTCTTCATTAATATGAAAGATACTATCTGTTAAGAACACCTCTCTGTTTCTATTTTATCTCCATGTTTTCAGGAATCACAATGGAAAAAAAAAAGATCTATTTATTGAGTGTACCACAGAAACCCTTGTTGAATTACAAACTATTCCTTACACATCTCAGTCTCACCAGTGAATTCTGATCAATAAACATTTATGAACTACATCTAAACCAAATTATGAAGTATAGAAGGAGCAGTTTCAGCACATGAGTTTGTGGAATGCTGTTTCTCAAAACCCTATACTATGAGATTTGGCTGTATATAAAATTACTGTGAAATTCTAGAAAAATTGTGACTTCTCAGTAAGAAAGATATCAAATCTTTATTCTCAACTAACTGGTCAGTTAAATATACGAGTGTGCTGAGGTACTTGTCATTAGGTATCTATGATAATTAAAAATAAAAATATTGTTAAATGATTATTTAAACAAACCACCCAGGAGAGGGCTTGGAATCCAGCAAGTGGTTAATAAATGTTGATTCTCCACCCATTTTTGAATTGAGGGTTGAAGTATTTTGCTAAAACATTTCTAGTGACTTCCTAATTTCTCCATGCCTCAATTTACACAGCCACAACTCAATTTTTGTATATTTTGTTATATTGAGTATTTTGTATATTTTGTTATATTGAATATATTGTATATTTTGTTATAATGATATTTCTCATTACAGAGAAAAAAATATTACCCTAATAGTCTCAAAAGTAAAGATTTTTTAAAAAAAACAAGATTTTTATTATCATTGAAAACATTAGCACATTATCTCTTGACATGTGAAAAAATATGGGAATAGGGCAAATATAACTAGTGTTCTTTTCATACATGAGAAACAATTGATGACATACTAAGATCTCTCAAAAGATAGATATGTAGAAATAATATAGGAATAAACAGAAATCTTAACATCTTAGGAAGAAGTAGGAGGGTTGTCATAGAGACTCAGAAGGTAAGACTGATGATATGCATGCAAATATCCCATGACTTCAGGAGGCTTGAACATCAGGCTGGGCAGCATAGAATAACTCCATCTCTAAAACAAACAAACCAAAGTAGGTGCAGAAAAAGAGAGCTTATAGTGATGTTTTTTCATAGACTCCTGCTTTTCTACAAATCTAATTTCTAAGTGAATTCAGACTCATGTATCCTACACTAATATTTTACAAGTTTTTTTGTTAATTGGTACTCTCTTATACACAGTATGTCAGTCATAGTGATTACATAATAATTATTATTGAGCAGAATATTGATTTTTCATTTTATAATAAGCCCACAGCTTATTTAGAAAATTCTGCTGGTATATTTTTCTAATCAGCACTTACATCTGTGATAACACATGTTGTCTTTAGATAGGTTACTTTGCAGAGAAAATTCTTAGCCATCTGATCATGAAAAGAGGACCTTAAAGAAGAAACCAAACATTTTAAGGTCCACAACACAGTGTTTTATTCAGACACTAATCAAAGACAAAAATACTTCAATACAGAGCTTTCAAAAACTGAACAATTAAGGAATCTGTCTCATATCCTCTTGGTCCTTACTCCATAAATAATGGGGTTCACCATGGGTGGGACAAGAAGATAGATGTTAGCCACAAATATGTAGACATGGGGAGCCACTTTGTGCCCAAACCTATGGGTGAGAAAGGAAAAGAAGGCTGGGGTATAGAACACTAAGATGATACAAACATGGGAGACACAGGTGCCCAAGGTCTTGAGTCTGGCATCCTTGGATGGGAGGCGGAAGACAGTGTGGAGTATGAGCATGTAAGAACAAATGATCAGTATGAAGTCCACTCCTCCCGTAAGGAAGGCAACAATGAGGCTGTAGGCTCTGCAGATTCGTGTCTCAGCACAGGCAATCTTGATGAGGGCCATGAACTCACAGTAGGTGTGGGAAATTATGTTGGTTCTGCAGTAGGGAAGCCAACGTAGCAGGAAAGGGTGAGGACTGAGAAGTGTTGTGACCCGGAGTACAATAGCTAGACCTATTGCTCCAATTACACTGTTTGTCAGAATAACTGAGTGTGTTAGTGGATTACAAATGTCTACATAATGGTCAAAAGCCATGGCCCGGAGGAGGCCAGACTCCACAATAGAGCAAGAGTGAGTCAGGAATACTTGAGAAAGACAGGCTTCAAAGTGAATCTCTCCATCATGGAACCAAAAGAGGCTGAGAAGTTTGGGTACAGCTATAGTGCACACAACAAGGTCAGCAGCCATCAACATGCAGAGGAAGAGGTACATTGGCTCATGGAGGCTGGGATCTGTCTTGATGATAAAGAAAAGTGAAGAGTTTCCCAGTAGATCCAAAAGGCAAACCAAACAAAAAGGGATGGAGATCCAAATTTGAGCAGCCTCCAACCCAGGAATGCCAATGAGAATGAAGGTTTGTGGGTGGACTTCAGTCTTATTATATGCTGACATCATAAGGGTCAGAGAGTCCAGTTCTCATGAATGTTTCCTCTAAACTGACAAAATAAGAATGTATACATTTTTCAATAATTTATATTATTATGGACTGTCAAAGAAAGCAAATTTTAAGGAGATGTGGGTCATGGAGTAAATACCATACCTGTGAATATTTAGATATAAATTATTCTATCATCTACAGAGTCAGGTACAAGTACAGTCACTCTGCCTTGAAAAGAAAGTGGCAGGAAAGAACGAAAATAGTGCCTGAAGGTGCTGTCCACACTCCGAATGGAAGAACCATTCATTCTTATTGACATGCACTAAATCATGGGAATCTTTTTAACCTTTCCCAGATTAACTTCAATAATTTTTAAAAATACATAAATATTGATATTTTAACTGATATATGAATTTGTAATTTGTAATGACCAATGTCCAAATGCTAAATGGGGAAAATACTTTAAGTACCAAAATCCAGAGATAAATAAATATTTGAAAATTTTACCATGTTCCATGGAGAATTAAATTATCCTCTTCCATTACACCAAGTGAGAATTAAATAATATTTAAGATGCTTACATTTGGAGTAGTAAGAGACAGTGCAGTTATAAGAGTGAGACAAGAGGGAACTTTCAAATAAATAATTGAAATTTTTTTAGGATAAAATAGTAGTTTATACACATGCCAAGCAACAGTGTGTGGCTTTGAGACAGGACAACCAGCATATAGGAGGTGTGTACTTTATAGAATGATCACAGGGAGGTTACTCACAATTGCATGATACTCATTAGGATGATAACAGGAGGAGACTGAAATAGTTTGTCAGGAAATAAACAAATCATTGTACTTTCATGACTCTCCTCAGGCCACACAGTTGTGTGTTACTCTTGACACAAGCAGAAAAATAATTAAAACAATTTGACTATAACTTTGAGTCTGAGTTTCTATCACTTCCTTAATTTATGTAATTAGTGAAAAATCTTGCTCTTGGGTAAGTTCACACTTCACATAAATATTTACTAAGCTTAAGCATATACTTAAACATCCACCTAAGCTACAGTTTACAATTTTCTCTCCTCCACACACTTCTGCATTTTGTGACAACACTTCAGCCTCATACTGCAATTTGCTTACTGTACTATTTCCATTTCTCAGGAATGACTATTAGAACCATATTTTTAAAATCATGCAGGCCTCTTAGTAGTCTTTTTTAAAAACTTTTATTTTTGAGAAATATGATTGGTACTATTCCAGAAACTCTTTCATTACTATTATAGATATTTACAGGCATGGAGTACTAACTATTGTGAAAAGCAACTCTTAAGTCAGTATCCAAGGAAGTCATTGTAGGAATATGTATAACAAACAGGGCTTCTGTATTGAATTATAATGATTTGATAAATTTAGCCACTGTTTTTTGACGTTTCACAAAGTTTTGGCCTCTTCTCACTATTTGAACTTCAGAGTCTACAGGAATAGAGATTCTCTTTCCCCCAAAGAAACAGCTGTATATAGTGTCAAGAGAGGTTTGTAAAGTCTGGGAATGTCATTTCTAACTCAGGGCATATATTAGACAGAATATAGGGAAATCAGATTACTGGACTGTTTTGTAATAATACAATATTTATAATTAAGTAATACTTTTCAGAGTGCATTTATTCTTTTAATTTTAGTTTTTTAATCAAAGAATTACAGGAATAATTTAAAAGGGCAATAATTTTAAAACATTTATAACAAGAGCAACAAAATCTTTTCCTTTATGTTTGTTTACTCACTATCCTTCCTCCAAAGGGACAAACAAATTTAACTCTTAGACATTAACATGTTCTTACTCTTACCAAACAATAATTGAGTCATGCGAAATGTCACCATCCTTCATAAAAGTAGTGGTTGAGGAGATCCTGGGAAGATGGCCGACAGGAGGGAGGTGCTCTCTGGACACAGTTGCTAAAAGACACTGAGTGGGAAGTTTGAGCGCATTACTAGCAATTCTATTACAACTAAAAGGGATCCGAGACATTCGTGCACCTCTGGACAATGAAATACAACGTTCTCCGGACCACGACGAGCAGGGGCAGAGTTGGAGTGGTCCACAGACCAAAGCAGCGCTGTCTGTGCTGCAGTTGCAGCTGCCCGATACCATCTCGGCAAGGAGACATCCACCCAGCAGCTTTGAAACCGATCAGCGAGGAGGGATAGAAAGAAGCATAGAGGCGTGGGCGGTGTCCCTGTAGAGCTCTTTCGCACAGCTTGCCAAGCAGATCCCGCAAGCTCTGGACTGACACAAGGGTCTGCGGAGCTGCTGTTGAGTGGGAGGAGAGCACCGCCATCTTTGAGAAGTACAGTGGCTGACCCAGACAAAGGGGAAAAGAAAGAAAGGAAGAACAGCTGCAGACATCCCGGGAGCCGCCAGCGCTCTGAAAACAACGCACACATGGGTGAGGCTCGGGTAACCAGCAGGGGAGGGCGTGTCTGAGGCCAGCGCAGCGGCCACAAGAAGCTACAACTGTGGGTGGGCGTGGGGAAAGGGTGCCTTCTGGAGGGTCCCCTTCCCGGTGCCATTCATCTGCTGACACACAACACCCCTGAGACGCTCTTCCTCTGAGCCATTCTGCCACTGGCCTAAGGTGCAGCCTTGACTCCACTAACAGGATCTCTGACTGTCTAGACATGATCCGATACAATTGGCTTAAACTAGAAAGGAAAAAAGAGGGGGGCTTCCCAGGGCCCGTTTTGTTTGAGACTTGGGGTTCGACTTTTGTTGTTGTTGGTTTGCTTGTTTTATTGGTTTTCGGGTTTGTTTGTTTGTTTGTTTTTCTTTTTCTTTTTTTGGCTTTGTTTTGTTTTGCTTTTTTTTTTGCATTGATTGTCAGTGTGTTTGTTTGCTTCTGCTCCTTTTTTCTTTCCTTCTTTTCTTCCTTCTCACTCTTGCATCTTTTCTTCCTCCTTCATCTTTCCTATTTACACCCCGCCAGTGCATACTAAACAGAGGCAAAAACAAGTTATATGCAGAACTTGGGACTTCTAGAACCTGCGCAATTGAATTGGATAGCAAAGTGGTGTTATATATAGTTTACTCTCTATTTTCTTGATTCTCTCTCTCCTCTCTCTTACACCAATTCCTACTTTTTTATCATTTATTTTCTTTCCATCTTACTTTATATATAAATTGGTCTTTCCACCTAATTGTCTACTCCATTCTCTTTCTTCTCTCCTCTACTGATACTAAACCACTTCCACTAAACCACTTCAATAGAACTCTCTTTTCATACTTTCCAAGAAAGAACAACTCAAGACACTTTCTTCTTCCTAAACATAACACCTCTGTATCTAATACTTGAAGCTATAAAAACCCCATCAGAAGCATACAGAGTAAATTGGAAATAATATCTGGGTTAACCAAATCTGTACATTGTGATCAAACTTGGATTTTCTGAATAGAAAGTGTTAGGTTTTAAAGTGTAAAGGAATTATAAGGGGATCTGATAGCATTGTACTACAGGAACAACATAAGGCTTTAAGGTAAAATCGAAACAGTCAAGGTCCCACAGTGCAGGAAGAAAAGACACACAAGTAACATGAAAAAACAAAGGAAGAAAGTGACACAAACAAATCAAGATACCTCATCAGTAGATTCCATGGCAAACACAGTTGGTCAAATGCTATAGATGGAATTTAGAAATTACATATTCCAAATGTTTATGGAACTTAAGAATGAACTAAAAAATGAGATGAGGGAGCAAGTACAGGATGCAAAAGATCATTTTGACAAAGAACTCCAAAAACAAATACAGGAAGTAAAAGATTACTTCAATAGGGAAATAGAGGCTCGAAAGAAAACCAAACAGAAATTCCAGAAATGAAAGAAGCAATAAACCAAAATAAAAGTTCAATAAAAAGCATCTCAAACAGAGTAGACCACTTGGAAGAAAGAACCTCAGACAATGAAGACAAAATATATGTCCTAGAGAAGAATTTAGACTATACAGCAAAACTCGTTGGAAGTCAAGAACATAACATCCAAGAATTATGGGACAACATAAAAAGACCAAACTTAAGAGTGATTGGCGTAGAGGAAGGGGCAGAGTTTCAAGCCAAAGGAAATAGTAATTTATTTAACAAAATAATTACAGAAAATTTTCCAAACTTGAGGAATGAATGGGAAAACCAAGTTCAAGAGGCATACCGAACACCAAACAAAATCTGAACAGATCCACACCAAGACACATTATAATGAAAATGCCTAATATACTGAGCAAAGAGAGAATGTTAAAGCCACAAGAGAAAGGAAGCAGATTACATATAGGGGGAAACCAATCAGACAATGTTCAGATTTTTCAAACCAGACCTTAAAAGCAAGAAGATCCTGGAATAGCATATTTCAAGCTCTGAAAGAAAAGGGATGTCAATCAAGAATTTTATATCCAGCAAAATTGAGCTTTAGATTCGAAGATGAAATAAAAACCTTGCACAACAAGCAAAAGTTAAAAGATTTCACAACTCAAAAGCCAGCACTTCTGAACATCCTGGGCAACATTTTTCATGAAGAAGAAGAGAAAGATAACAACGAAAATCAACAAAGGGAGATATTAAACTAAGGGAAATACCAACCAGAAGAGAAACTAAATCAAGCTAAAGACCATAATTCAAATAAAAATGGATGGGAATAAAAATCACATCTCAATAATAACCCTGAATGTTAATGGCCTAAACTCGCCAATCAAAAGACACAGATTATCAGAATGGATTAAAAGAAATGACCCAACAATTTGCTGTCTCCAAGAAACACACCTCATAGAAAAAGACATCAACAGACTGAAAGTGAAAGGCTGGGAAAAGTCTTATCACTCACATAGCTGGCGGAAACAAGTAGGGGTTTCCATTCTCATATCAAATAAGGTAGACTTCAAACCAAAACTAATCAAGAGGGACAAAGACGCATATTTCTTACTACTTAAGGGAACCATTCATCAACAGGATATTACAATCTATATGCTCCAAATAATGGAGCACCGACATTCATCAAACAAATTCTTCTAAAGTTCAAGAGTACAATAGACCACAACACAGTTATTCTAGGGGACTTCAACACACCTCTCTCACCAATGGATAAATCATCCAAACAAAAGCTAAACAAAGAAACTTTAAGCCTCCTTAAAACAATTAACAATTTAGACCTAACGGACATATATAGAATATTTCATCCCTCAGAAAACGAATACACTTTTTTCTCAGCAGCACATGGCTCCTTCTCCAAAATAGACCATATATTAGGTCATAAGGAAACTCTCAGCAAATATAAAAAAATAGAGATACTACCTATCAGACCATAAAGGGATGAAATTGGAAATCAACAACAAAACAAGGATTAAGAAAAACTACTCCAACAAGTGGAAGCTAAACAACATGCTATTGAATGAACAAGGGGTTGAAGAAGACATCAAAGTAGAGATTAAAAAATTCTTGGAGGTAAATGAGAACACAGATACAACGTATAGAAATCTCTGGGACACTATGAAGGCAGTAGTAAGAGGAAAATTCATTGCACTGAGTTCATTCCTTAAGAGGACAAAAAACCAACAAATAAATGACTTAACATCACACCTCAAAGCACTAGAAAAAGAAGAACAGACCAACACCAAGAGCAGTAGAAGACAGGAAATAATTAAAATCAGAGCAGAAATTGATGAAATTGAGACTAAGGAAACCATTCAAAGAATTGACAAAACTAAAATTTGGTTCTTTGAAAAAATAAACAAAATTGACAGACTCTTAGCAATGCTAACAAAAAGAAGAAGAGAAAAAACTCAAATTACTAACATTCGTGAAGAAAAAGGGAATATCACAACAAACACTTCAGATATACAGAAGATAATTAGAAATTACTTTGAAAGCTTATATTCTAATAAAACAGAAAATATTGAAAGCATTGACAGATTTCTTGAGTCGTATGATTTGCCTAAACTGGAAACGGAGGCTATACACAACTTAAACAGACTGATTACAAGCGAAGAAATAGAAGACTTCATCAAAAAGCTACCAACAAGGAAAAGTCCAGGACCTGATGGGATTATAGAAGAGTTCTATAAGACTTTCAAAGAAGAACTAATACCAATGCTCTTCAAATTATTTCAAGAAATAGAAAAGGAGGGAGCTCTTCCAGACTCTTTCTATGAGGCAAATAACACATCAATTCCAAAGCCAGGCAAAGACACATCCAAAAAAGAAAACTTCAGGCCCATATCTTTAATGAACATAGATGCAAAAATCCTCAACAAAATACTGGCAAATTGGATACAAATACATATCAAAAAGATAGTGCACCACGATCAAGTGGGGTTTATCCCAGGGATGCAAGGCTGGTTCAACATTCAGAAATCAATAAACATAATACATCACATCAATAGAATTAAAGATAAAAATCATATGATCATCTCAATAGACGCAGAAAAAGCATTTGACAAAATACAACACCCCTTTATGTTCAAAACAGTGGAAAAACTAGGAATATCAGGAACATATCTCAACATTATATAAGCTATTTATGCAAAGCCCCGAGCTAACATTATCTTAAATGGAGAAAAATTGAAAGCATTCCCTCTATAACCTGGAACAAGACAGGGATGCCCCCTTTCACCACTGCTATTTAACATAGTACTGGAAACTCTGGCCAGAGCAATTAGACAGACGAAAGAAATTAAAGGGATCAAGATAGGAAAAGAAGAGCTCAAATTAGCACTATTTGCTGATGACATGATAATCTACCTAGAAGACCCAAAAAACTCTACCAGAAAACTTTTACAACTAGTTAATGAATTTGGCAAAGTTGCAGGATACAAAATCAATACACATAAGTCAAAGGCATCTTTGTACATCAGCGACAAATACTCTGAAAGGGAAATGATGAAAACTACCCCATTTACAATAGTATCAGAAAAAAAAAAAAAAAAAAAAAAAAACCTGGGAATCAACCTAACGAAAGAGGTGAAAGACCTCTATAACAAAAATTATAGAACACTAAAGAAAGAAATTATAGATGAACTCAGAAGATGGAAAGACCTACCTTGCTCTTGGATAGGTAGAATTAATATTGTCAAAATGTCCATACTACCAAAAGCATTATACAGATTTAATGCAATTCCAATCAAAATCCCAATGTCATTCTTCAAAGAAATAGAAATAGCAGTCATGAAATTCATCTGGAAAAATAACAGACCCAGAATAGCCAAAGCAATCCTGAGCAAGAAAAGTGAAGCAGGGGGCATCACCATACAGGACTTTAAATTACACTATAGAGCAATAGTAACAAAAACAGCATGGTATTGGCACCAAAACAGACTGGTGGACCAATGGTACAGAATTGAGGACACAGAAACTAATACATATAATTTCAGCTATCTTATATTAGACAAAGGCGCCAAAAATGTACAGTGGAGAAAGGATAGCCTCTTCAACAAATGGTGCTAGGAAAACTGGAAATCCATATGCAACAAACTGAAATTAAACCCTTATCTCTCACCATGCACAAAACTCAATTCAAAGTGGATCAAGGACCTAGGACTTAGACCAGAGACAATACGCCTAATAGAAGAAAAAGTAAGCTCCAATTTCCAACATGTCGGATTAGGCCCCAAGTTCCTTAATAAGAATCCTGTAGCGCAAGAATTACTACCAAGAATTAATGAATGGGATAGATTTAAAATAAAAAGCTTCCTCTCAGAAAAAAAAAAAAAATCAGTGAGGTGAATAGAGAGCCAACTAATTGGGAACAAATATTTAATACATGCACATCAGACAGAGCACTAATTTCTAGAATATATAAAGAATCCAAAAAACTTTACACCAAAAAAACAAATAACCCAATCAATAAATGGGCTAAGGAATTGAGAAGACACCTCTCAGAAGAAGATACACAATTAATCAACAAATACATGAAAAATGTTCAACATTGCTGGCAATTAGAGAAATGCAAATCAAAACTACTCTAAGATTTCACTTCACTCCAGTCAGAATGGCAGCTATCAAGAACACAAGCAACAATAAATGTTGGAGAGGATGTGGGGAAAAAGGCACACTCATACATTGCTGGTGGGACTGCAAAATGGTGCAACCATTATGGAAAGCAGTATGGACATTTCTTGGAAAACTGGGAATGGAACCACCCTATGACCCAGCCATCCCACTCCTAGGTCTATTCCCAAAGGACTTAAAAACAGCATATTACAGTGACACAGCTATCTCAATGTTTGTACCTGCACAATTCACAATAGCTAGGTTGTGGAACCAACCTAGATGTCCCTCAGTAAATGAGTGGATTAAGAAAATGTGGTATATACGCACAATGGAATTTTACTCAGCAATAAAAGAAAATAAATTAATGGCATTTGCAGGTAAATGGATAAAGTTGGAAGACATAATGCTAAGTGAAGTTAGTCAGTCTCAAAAATCCAAGTACCAAATGTTTTCTCTGATATAAGGAGGCTATTTCATAGTATTGTTGGATGGGGGTACGTAGGAGGATTAGAGGAACACTAGAATGGTCAAGGGAAGGGAGGGTAAGGGAGGGAGTAAGGGGGGAGGGAGGGGGAGAAAAGAAAAAATAAAGAAAAGAAAAGGTGGTTGAATGAGACGGATATCATTTTCCTAAATGCATGATTGAAGACCTGAATTGTATGAATATACTTTGTATACAAACAGTTGTATGTAAAAAGATGCTAAATACATGCACTATGAGTTGTACATATTAAAAATTATAAAAATAAAATGTAAATAAAAGTCATAGTTGAGTTAAAATATTTTGTTATTTTCATTTTATGGTGCAGTAAATACACTGAAATTAAAAGGCATATTTATCTGAACTGATATGAAAGATACTAAAATAAAAATGAACATTAATTTGATATTTTTATTATTAGTATATACATATAAACATATATTTACAGATAATGCAAATACATTTAAACTGAAATTGTTTAGATACAAAAAGGAATATAAATGAATATACACCCACTATAGGAAGAGTCTAAGTAAATCATAGGTACAAAGAATTATAGGCAGCATATAATTTACCTTTACCATCATTATGCTTTTCTTACTTGTTTCAATGTATTATTGATTTCCTCTAGTGTTTAATATAAAAAACGAATAATGCAGAACTGCAATTATATGAATCCAAACAAATGCAAACCAAAGCATTAGGATAAGGTGTGGCCTCTCATGCTTTGTAAAATATTACTAAATTTAAATAAACATTGAAACACATTTCTCCACATCTATTCATAACAAACTGGTCACTTTCTGACCAATTGTAACAGTACTGTGTCTTTGTTCTACCTGCTACTTTCAAACATAAAAATATTTAATAATCAATTACTAGAAATAAAGAATCTATTCACATAACATATTTCTCTGAGATTACTTTTATAGATATCTTGAATATTCATAGGAACCCTCCTTGATGTTCCTGTAGTTGCCACACTTACCTGTCAATTATTTTTTCTCACATTGTATTTTATATTTCTTCATGTCTGTCTCCTTTTTATATTGCATATTCTTACTGAATAGAAATGATGTTTTTCCATACATTTGCTTTTTATTCCAATGAGCTAATGGAGAATAAATGGGGAAAGTAATAAAATATTTTTATTATTTTGAAAAATAATTTCATTATCAATTTAAGGTAATCAGTCTACAATTACTATATATCTTTCATATAAATGTTGTATGTTCTTCAAAAATCCTCAAACTCTGTATATACTAATAGTTTCCTGATACTAATGTTAAAATTTGAGATATGTCCAGGGATCAGTTTCCAATATTATAAAAGTCATTTAGCATTTATTTTTTGTCTGACTCCATCCTGGAGAAATTGGTAGGGAATGGAGGAGAGGAGACTTACGTATGTTTCTGCAAACTAATAAAACAAAATGTCTATAATGTTTTTACATACATCCTGTATTCATTATCCATCTCGTTAAGAAAACACAATGATATAAACCAATATGCATTGAACATCTATTAGACACTATGTTGTTTGTACTGTTAGCTCTACCCCATTTTTTCCTCAAGGGAGTTTTAGAGTATGTGATCCCGCTTATCACACAGATAAGAAAAGTAACTAAGACTATCCGTTTGGTTTCCAAAAGCTTTTCTAATATCAATTAGTGTATCTGATATTTAAATCCAGGTTTTATGAAGATTTAATACTTTCCTTAAACCCTCAATTATATATACCCCATAGGTTTTTGTAGTGTAAAATGACATAAAGCATTGCTAGCTGCTTTGAGCAGAATGAAATATTGACAAAAATGCATAGATTTGTAAGGTTTACTCAGCCTATTCTCTGATATATCCTCCTCCCCTCATTTCCTTCACCAGTCTTTCTCTAGTATACTCAAGTACTTAGATAAAACCATGTGCAAATTTATTCTTAAAGAAAGTTGCAGCCCAGTCCCAACCTATAACAGACGCCATTGACTATGATAGATTCAGCCTGTTCATGGTGCCCCCAAAGCAATGGTATTTGTTCTTCCTAGAAATCTTGTGCATATCTGTTTTTCAGAGTCTGGCTGCTTTCCAACTAGCTCAGGCTGCAATGAAGAGTACTGTGCCCTGCCTTACCTCACTAAGGCTCTTTGTGGATCAAAAGAGCACCCTTGCGATTTGGGCAAATCTTCTGTTCTCCCAGGACTTACGCTTTTTCTGAATGAGCTCAGTCTTAGACAGTTTCCAGGTGCCTAAGGCTCCCAAGGGTAGTGAGTTGGATGGCTTCCCTAAGGTGTCAGGGAAAAACCCACTGGGAGTTGCAGATCTGAGTTCTGAATGCAGTTTTTATGCTTCAAGTCCACATCTAGTAACTGGAGAATCCAGGAAGAGGGAGGGAGTGAGTCTTCCTCACCTGTCTCTGGAACCTTACTCTCAGCAGGATTGCAGAGACTCAGAATTATTGGTTCTTAAAAATATCATATATAGGTATAAAAAAAGAAAGTCTGACACAAACTTTTGCTTAAAATGCCTTTTTATTTTTGATAGAAAAAAATAAAGAATATATTAAAATAATTCATATCATCTTTGTATTCACATAACTTTGAATATTTAAATCACAATTTTATAGCATTATCCAAAATTTTTATTGTGATCTCAACCTTAATCTTTTCATACTTTATCTGAATAAATTTTATACAAAATTATTTAATTTTATTGAAACAATAAAAATGAGAATTTAATGAGATGTGAATGATATCTCAACATTAATGTGTAAAATTTGATACCAAGTTTGTTAATTGTAATACTTTGGATTTTATCATTTTATATTCTTTATATTTTTCATGTGTATCTTAAGTATGTATTAATAGAAATTACAAATATGCCATTGAGACTCTGTATTTTGGAGTCAATATTGCAAATTTGTCTAGTCCCTAAAATGTATTTGTAGCCCCAAATCAATTCTGATAGCCATTTAAAATAATTTAAAACATATGGAAAAGTGCCCCAAATTTGACTCCTGGATATGCACGTTCCCACCTAAGGTTGAACAAGAGTCTAATTTCTAGTTTCAGCGCTCACAATGTAAGTGAATGTTATTTATGCTCTCTGTTCAGTGACACATGTTTTTTCTCTCTCTTTCTCCCTCCCCCCCCTTTCTTCTATTCTTGGTTATTGATCCCAATGATTCAAATGATTAACAAGTACAGTGCTGAGGTTCTGTGAACTGCTCCTAAGTACCAGAAGTTCCTCCTGTGCCTTATGAAGAAAATAACCTTGTTAGATAAGCTTCATCCAGAAATGAGTTATATTGCTTTTGATTATGAACTCAGAGGTGATGAATCACTATTTTGCCCCAGAAAATAGAGGAAGAAACTCACCCATTTGTATATGATGCCTACCTGGAAAGTGTTAAAGTAACATCTATCATGTGTGATAAAGATGTGAAAACATATGTTACATAAAATTTGCTGGAAGTCATTGTTTTGGACTGAGTTTCTACACTAGGCACCAGCATCCCAGAGGAAAATAGCCAGGAGTCACTTGTGCAATTGTCCTGTAATCAAATTAAATGCTAATAAGAAATCCTCAACAGGTCCGTTTCTCCCCAAAACTGGGCATTCATAGCAACCAATAAGAAAGGGACTAGTCAACCTGACCCAGCAACATAAAGAACTTCCCTTAGTTTGACTTTTACAAGGAAAGCAACCTGGTCTTAACCAATCTGTTCTACAAGCACCAATGTTGTGCCCTTCCCAGTAGAGCTCCCTCTGTTTTCAGATGGGAATATGCCCTATTATTGGACAACTAATAAAAATCAATTAGATCTTTAAATTTACTTTCTTGAAAATTTGCTTTCTTATTGGATGAAGATTTGTTTATTCTTGAGATATCAGCTACTGCCTTGAGGCTGGAAAACACCAATATTTATGTTCAAGTTAACCGGGGTTGAAAAATATCCAACTATTTTTGGCTGGTGCAGCTGGCTGGCTGCAGGTTTCAAGAGGTAATAAGGTATCAAAAATGAATAATGAAAACCTTCCAACAGAGGCAAGTTCTGCCTATGAGGACACTGCAGAAGAATTTTTAAAATGCCTGCTAGGATCATGAGTTCAAAGCCAGCCTCAGCAACAGTGAGGTGCTAAGCCATTCACTGAGACCCTGTCTCTAAATAAAATACAAAAGAGGGCTGAAGATTTGGCTCAGTGGTTGAGTGCCCCTGAGTTCAATCCCTGTTATCCCCCCCCCAAAAAAAAAAAAATGCCTGCTAGGTTTTAAAAAGAAAAGAATTATGTAGATGAGTAGATTTTCAATGCTGATGAGATTGGTTTATTGCATCAGGTTGTTGACAGAAAAAATTTTTAACACAAGTGGTGACCAATATCCTTGGTATTAAGTCCAAGAGTGTGTAATTCTTTTGTAAGCACTGTATATGAAATGAGATTTCCTGAATACGAAATACCTGTAAAATAAGGTTATATGTTGTATTTTGATCACTTGAGAAAAATATGAGCAGAGGCTCATATGAAACTAATCCTGTAATGAATATATGCTAATTAGGTGTTCAAATGAGTTAATAGATCATACCAACTGAGAGCAATGAGAATTGACTATGTTATATGTGAATATACAAATAGGTATATGCCCTAAGGTAGAATTGCTTACTTCTTTAAAGTGAAAATGGTACATATTTATGGTGTGCTACATGATGTTTTGACCTAGGTATACATTTCAGGATATCTATGTCAAGTTATTTAATATGTCACTTATATTACATTTATCATTTTTTGGAAGTTGAGAAACTTAAAAATCTATTCTCTTATCTAGTTTCAAGTATACTAACAATCGTCTTCATGGTGTATGAAAGAGTCTTGAGCTTATTCCTTCTATCTCTCTAAAATATTGCAACCTAAATCAGCATGTGCCCCTTGCCCTATGTCCCTTGTCTCTTGTGAGGACCATTTATTTTTCTCTGTTTCTGGGACTTGAAGTTCTTTAGATTCAACATATGAGAATAAGCAATATTTGTCTTTCTGTGCCTGGATTAACTTAATATTGTATCCTTTAAAGTCAAGCATAATGTCATAAATGACAAAATTTATTTATTTTATAAGGCTGAATACTATTACATTGAAATATATGTCATATTTTCTTTTCTGCCTCCTTCTCCAATGAGAGGGATTTATGTTTTCTATTCGTGATGTGTTGTGTCAGGTTTTGGTCTTAGGCATAAATGAAACTTTCCTTTTTCTTCTCTCTCTCTCTCTCTCTCTCTCTCTCTCTCTCTCTCTCTGTGTGTGTGTGTGTGTGTGTGTGTGTGTGTGTGTGTGTGTGTGTGTTTGTATTCTGCATTCTAACAGCTTGCTGTACCTTCTCACTTGCATTCCAGTGCTATCCTAAGGAAATATATGTCCATGGATCACTGGTAAGTTATTATTTCTGTTGGGAGAGGAAAGTTGGATTCTTCTATTCTGTTATCATGCTGATGCTCACCTCATTTTTTGGCTGTCCATTTCTTAGGACCTGAGGCTCCCTATTGACTATTTCCCATAGTGTTATATTAGAAAGGAGATTCCTCAAAGACCTTGTGTCCTTTACTAAACCATCTTTAGGGGACTTTCTATTGCAAGGGCCTTTCAGGCAAAGAACAGTGCCCCCATACTAAGCAAGTTGAGAAAAGTGGAGACAGCATTCTATCCTGGTGCTCAGCCTGGCGAGTCTTCTCTGTCTCTGAGCTCACAGGTGAATCCTCATGATACAGGATCAAGAGATAGAAGGGTAACGGAGAAGAAGAGACAAAAAATATGGAGAAATGAGTCTAAGGCTGAAGCTTAGAGAATGAACAGGATTACAGCATGGAATGGTCACATGATAGTGCTGAAGGCATTTGTAATTCAATCTGCATTCATTTTGTGTATCCTTAAGAAAACCCAGTCTCCTGACATCCAAAAATGATGGGTAACTTAGCATCTTTGGAATATTTAAAGACACATTACCTTAAAGATAAAGCATCTCAGAATAATTGTATGTTTGAATAACTGACATACTTTGAGTCTTCAGTGTGTATTATTTCTATTTTGTTGATGAAAACAAGAAAGGTAGATGTTAAAGTAGTTGTGTAAAGTCACACAGCTAATGATTACTGCCTACTATCTTTTTTCCTCCTATAATAATGAAGTGGGGTTTCAGCATACTAGTATGGCTGAAGAGCTCATGCTTTTAAGCACTGCAAATTAATGTGCTGTAATTAACAAAGGAATGATCATGGTTCACGTTCTATTAGGTTGGAAGAAAATGTACTGAATTTAATGATATTAGAGAAGTATAAATATTGTTTAATTTGTGTGGATAGGGAAGGAGATTTAGATTTCTGGTCTAATCAGTGCACTGAATGGCAGTGTCATAAGATAGACAGCTATCCAATTTCATTGTGTGGTATATGTCCTTCTTTATTTTTACTTGGTATTTTTATCACTGTCTCTCTACTTAGTCAACAAACTATTCAGGCACTGAATGAATAAATAAATAAATAAATAAATAAAATAGTTATTTGAGTTAAAATGCAAAATTTCCCCAACACCGTATTTGCAAACACTATATGTAATTTCATATTTCCTTCTTACACAATTAAGAGAAAAACTATGCCTATTTTTTTTTTTTCTTTAATGATCAGATGGTCACATTTCACCTGAAGAATGTCCTCATTTTAGACTGTCTATTGCATATGAATGTGCTGAACAACGCTAAACGCTGTTTTATGGCTTTCAGAGAATTTTGCCTATGTTTTTGTACCTCACTGGTATTATTCCGAAACACAGAATATTTTATTTTATAATAAACTCACCGTTGGCATTTTCACTGATAAATCCCAAATTATTTCTCTGATTTAATCATATTTTCACTTCTTATGTTGCCCATCTCACAACACTTTTTTAAAGTACTCACTGTCCCATTCTAAAGCAAGGATATTTTATGAGATGAAATATATTGTTATGGGCAATTCACAGTGCACCTCCTGTAAATAATCTCTCTTGTTCTTAGCTTTGCTTCTTTTTAAGTGCTTACCATTTCCTCCTAGGAGTTTCTACATGTTTGCCATGGACCCTCTTTTCTTGGCATTGCTTCTATCTCAGCTTATTGTCAAGATAACACCCTACCACCTTACTGAAACTGCAGTCATTAGTATTAGTATTGATTCTTGGGAATTAGTATTACCAATTAGTATTGTTATTAGTAATTCAATTAGTATTGAATTAGTAACACGAATTAGTATTGTTCCTTGGGAATACTCTAATGACCCAACATGATCAAAGGAGCTCTTTACCGTGAAACAGCTGTGCATAATAAATGAATGCTTTAAAAATACTCCCTTAAAAATGCTTTAAATAAGGTGCAAAAATGTTATTAGAAGTGGTGATTTTGCAAATAATCATTTCTTTTTGCTCCTAGTAATTAAGCACATACAATATGTTTTCTTTTTGCCTGATGTTTTCATCAACGTGTTTTCCATGCCTCTTAAACTCTTAAAAACATACTTGCCTTTTAATTAAAATAGAGATGGTGCATTCTAGTATTCAAATAGAGGCAAGTTTTAAAGAGATTATGCGTGTGAGTATGTATGCTTGGGAAGGGGACCTTGTATAAATATCATAATTAAAACATAAATTATCTTTTTCTTATTTGTATTCTTTTTTTTTTTTTTTTTTTTGGTACTGGGGATTGAACTCAGGGGCACTTGACCACTGGCCACATCCCCAGCCCTTTTTTGTATTTTATTAGAGACAGGGTCTCACTGAGTTGCTAAGTGCCTCGCCATTGCTGAGGCTGGCTTTGAACTCGCAATCCTCCTGCCTCAGACTCCCAAAGTGCTGGGATTACAGGCATGCACCACCGCGCCCGGCTTTTTTGTATTCTCTCTATACTTTATTACTTTTCTTTCTACATATTTCCTATGTTGATAACTATATGTGCTTCAAACATTTGATGAGTCCTTTTAAGATAGTTGAGTTTCATTTAACTTGTAGAGTTAACTATGTCTTCTAGCAGATGTTTATACAGGTTACATATGATTTGCACAGATTCTGATATAGCATATCAATCAGTAGGCAGAACCCAAATAAATTGTCATTGATCCTATTTTCTCTACATTTGCCTCATTGTTTTGTACTTACCATGAAGAATTATTAATAAATGAGTCAATTTATGTCATATAAAACTGCTTTCACATTATAATTATATTTCAGTAAATAGTGGTCTTGGGCAACTTAAACTCTGTCTGGTGAAACACCTCTGTGTTAACGTTTACCCTTATGGAATCAATAGATGTCACCATATGTGTCCTGGCAGATCCCTCTGTATGTGAAAACTGAAAGTAAATTGTGTTAGTAATTAATACATAATTAATAGTGTTGGTGTTCAAGCAAAAGATTAGCATGATATGAATGAGAAAACCATTGCAAATTAATAGTGAAGAAAGGCACTGTCAATGAAAAGTATATTCTGTAGTTTATTATTGTCCACGATAGCACTTTTTTTCACATCCTTCTCATTGAGTATCTACTTCTTTAATTTTTTTGTGTGTTTCTAATTGTGTGAATAAACTGAAGAACAGAGTAGATGTTATTGTATAATGCACTTATTTTTTCAATACTGCAGAGATTTTCTAGTGCTCTGCAGATTGATGGGCATACAAATTCCCAGGCAGGATGCTCCTTCCCAATGACAGCCATTCTCACCCATCCTTCCCTTTTCTGGTGATCCCAGGCCTATATGCTCTTCACATCTGGGTCAGCTTTCTTTCTGTGCTGTGTAACTAATTGCACTCATACAATTGCACCATTCTGAGATGAGAGCAGCCTTCACCAGCCCATGTTCTACTTCCTGGCTAGGTTGGCTACCATTGATTTGGGGCTCTCCACAGTTACCATTCTTAAGGTGCTTGGGATCTTCTGGTTTAGCTTTCACAACTTCCACAACTTCCACAGCTACAGATTAATTATAGTTATATATTATAATCACCTGGGAAATTTGACAACATGAGTGACAGAACCCTACTTCCACTCTTGTGTCTTCTCAATAATTAAAATTTGTACAAAATCAAGCAGCATGTAGACTTTTTTGCATGTGTTTCTTCGTCCATTAACACAATACCTGTGATATCTATCCACCTGACACAACAGAACACCAAAGAGAAGCAAAATATTTGATAAAATCAGAAAAAAATAATCACCTAAAATTTAGTGACAATTTGCCCAACAACAGACTTCTTCAAAGAAATCATATATTCCGGAGAAGAAGTATAATGACTTCAAAGTCTAAAGGAATGTAATAAATAGAAAACTGAAATTTTTAGCCACAAATTTATTTTTAAAGAATATGGGTAAAATAATAAAACCTGCAGAGGAACAGATAATGAGAAGTTAAACTTATAAATTCTCATTAAGTGATAAATTATAAATCTGAGGATAAAGGGTATTTACTCAAGAAGGAAGGACTATGGTGAACAAAAGGAAACTTGTAAATATGGTGGTATGTTCTAAATGATCAGCCAAAGAGCTGTTACTATATATCATGTTGTTTTAGAACATCTTTTTCTTGTTATGATTCAGGTAATTTTCCATGAACTGTTTTGTTTTGTTTTGTTTTGTTTACTTTGTTTTTAAGGAAATATCATTTTGATAAATACCATTTTGGTAATATTTCTGTCTCAATGTAATGATTGTAACAGCTTTTATGTACCTTAGCTAAAAAGGCTGTGAAAATTGAAATGAACAACATTATGAACCACATAAATGATAATTGGAGGTATGTTTGAATATTTCTTACTTTGATAATCTCTTATTCATCTGTACTGAAAATACCACATGCATTTTCCAAAACTTTAGATTTCAAGAAAACACCAGGAGAGATAAAATATCAAGTCAAAAAACTCAAATGGCCAAATGCCATTGAACATAAGATCAGTTTGAATATTTTGCATTACAGAAAAGTTGAATGACCTCAAATGTTTCAAAAATTTGAGATATTAGAGAGGGATACTGTATTATTTATTACCAGTTAAAAATTTCAACATTTTCCTTTTCACATGAAAGCTAAATAAAGCAAATTTAGTTGGTCTCCATATATCAGAATGAATAAATGATAACTAAGATTCTCTTAAAAAAGTGGGAGGCTGAATGTTTTCTCTGATATGGGATGCTAATTCACAATAAGTGGGGGGGGGCACTAGGGAAGAATAGAGTTACTTTAGATTTGGTAGAGGAAAGTGAAAAGAGAGAAGGGGATATGAAGATAGCAAGGATAGTAGAATGAAACAACATTATTACCTTATGTATGTGCATGACTGCATGACTGATGTCTACAACATGTACAATAATAAAAATGAGAAATTATATCCTATTTATGTATATCAAAGTGCATAAATGAATTCTACTGTCATGTATAATTAATTAAAACAAATAAAAAATTCAGGAAGATTTTTAAAATGTGGGAGGGGGACAATAATGTAGATAAACAGAAAAATAACCATAACATCCTATGAAGAACTACAGAGTATTGTTAAAATGCCTCAGAAAAAGACAGTTCAAAGGGATATTTTCTCATGGCTTCCTGCTTTTTTGTAAATCTTATTTTCAAACATGTTCAATTTCATGTTTTCTATAATGACCATATTCAGGCATTTATGATAATAGAGACTATTATGTACACTGTAAGACACAGTGAAAAGATTCAAATGATGATGTTTGAGTAGAATAATGAGATTCTCATTTTAAAGTAAATCCAATACTTGTTTGAAAAATTTTACTGAAATAAATAGAAATCAGCAGTTTTATTTGTTAAATATTAGTTGTCTTTGAATAAGTTACTTCCCACAGAAAGACGTCCGATCATGAAAATAGGATCTAAATGAAGAAACCATACATTCCAAGATAGATATTATGTTTTATTCAAATTTTTCCCATCAACAAAGTGAGTGATTCAATTCAGTTGTTTTTGAAAACTGAACAATTTAAGGAACCTGTCTCGTATTCTCTTGGTCCTTACTCCATAAATAATGGGGTTCACCATGGGTGGGACAAGAAGATAGATGTTAGCCACAAATATGTGGACATGGGGAGCCACTTGGTGCCCAAACCTGTGGGTGAGAAAAGAGAAGAAAGCTGGAGTATAGGACACTAAGATGACACAGACATGGGAGACACAGGTGCCCAAGGTCTTGAGTCTGGCATCCTTGGATGGGAGGCGGAAGACAGTGTGGAGTATGAGCACATAAGAACAAATGATCAGTATGAAGTCCACTCCTCCAGTAAGGAAGGCAACAATGAGGCTGTAGGCTCTGCGGATTCGTGTCTCAGCACAGGCAATCTTGATGAGGGCCATGAACTCACAGTAGGTGTGGGAAATTATGTTGGTTCTGCAGTAGGGAAGCCAACGTAGCAGGAAAGGGTGAGGACTGAGAAGTGTTGTGCCCCGGAGTACAATACCTACACCTATTGCTCCAATTACACTGTTTGTCAGAATAGCTGAGTGTCTTAGAGGATTACAAATGGCTACATATCGGTCAAAAGCCATGGCCAGGAAGAAGCCAGATTCCATGGTGGAGCAAGAGTGAATCAGGAATACTTGAGTGAGACAGGCTTCGAAGGGAATCTCTCCATCATGGAACCAAAAGAGGCTGAGAAGTTTGGGTACAGCTGTAGTGCACACAACAAGGTCAGCAGCCGCCAACATGCAGAGGAAGAGGTACATTGGCTCATGGAGGCTGGGATCTGTCTTGATGATAAAGAGAAGTGAAGAGTTTCCCAGGAGGGCCAAAAGATAGACCAAGCAAAAGGGAATGGAGATCCAGATGTGAGCAGCCTCCAACCCAGGAATGCCAACAAGAATGAAGGTTGATGGATGAACATTGGTCTTATTGTATGTTGACATCACAAGGGTTGGACGTTTTAGCTTGCTCTTCATGGTTAGTTCCACTAAACAAGGAGAATAATTATTTTAAAAATTTATAATCTCAACAAAGAAAACCAAATTGCAAGTAACTTTAGGCCATGGTGTAACTACCATACTTGTAAATTTTTAGATAAAATTATTTCATCTTCTTCAGAGTTGGGTATTATTACAAAGTTACTCTGCCTTGAAAAGTACACCACCTAAATAACAATAAAGATGATATCTATATTGAGGACTGCAAGAAACATTTAATTATTCTTAATGAGATAAATTGAATCCTGTGAATCTTCCTAACCATTCACAAAGTAGCTTTATAATTTTTACCAATATGTTGGTATTGATGTTTTCATTGATACATGAAATTTTCATTTGTTATACAACTGATGTACAAGTGCCAAATGAGGTAAAAATATAGAAATACCAAATTTCACAGTTAAATATATGAAAAATCCTATCATGTCCATTAAAGAAAATGATGCCAATTGAGAATTAAAGAAAGTTTAACAGTTTTGCATTTGGAAGGATAAGAAATAGAACAGTTGTCATGTAAAAGTGAGAAAGGAGGAATAACCAGAGATTTTAAACTTTTCTTATTGGAAAGATATGATGCCTAAAGATGTGATGTTTAGGTTTTAGTCATGGTAGTTTAGGGACATGCCCATCAACAGGGTGTGGCTTTGAAACAGGACAACCAGCATATAGGAAATGTATCAATTGTGGAATGATCACAGGAGGTTTACTCACAACTGTATGAGACTTATTAAGGATGATAAGAAGAGTTGACACAATTTTTCAGGAAATTAATAAATCATTGTATTGCATGACTCTCCTCAGTCCACACAATTGGTAATATTGACTTTAGAAGAATATTATCAAAACAACTTGATTACAACCTGAAGTATTGAGATTCTGTCACTTCCTTTCATTTATGTAATTTGTCAAAAAACTTGCTCTAGGGTAAGTACACTTTCCACACTTCTACTCTACCTAAGCTTCAGTTCACATTTTTTTCCCTTTCCTCTCTATACTTCTGCATTTTGTGACCCCACCTGTAGCCCCATACTGCAATTTGCTTATTATACTTGTTCCATTTTTTAATGAATACTATTAGAGCAGCATTTCTAAAATCATACAGGTACTTTAGTAGTCTTTTCCTTTTTTTAATTTTAATTTTTTTTATACCGGGGATTGAAATCAGGGGAACTCCACCACTGGGCCACATCCCCAGCCCTTTTTTGTATCTTATTAGAGACAGTGTCTCACTGAGTTGCTAAGTGCCTCACCATTGCTGAGGCTGGCTTTGAACTCGTGATCCTCCTGCCTCAGCCTTCCAAGTGCTGGGATTACAGGCATGTGCCATTGTGCCCAGCTAGTCTTTTACTTTTTTTAGAAATATGACTAATACTGTTCCAGAAACTCTTTCTTTACTATTATAGATATTCATATGGAATAAAAGAGATCATGAAAAACAATCCAAAAGCCAGTTTCCAAGAAATAAATGTTGGAATATGTATTGCAGACTAGGCTTCTATATTCATTTGCAATGGTATAATAATATTAGCCTCTGAATTGTTTCTGAAGTTTCACAACCAAATTTTCTTATTTTTCTCACTATTTGAACTTCAGAACCTCTAAGGATAGATATTCTCTTTTGCTCATGGATACAACTGGATATGTGTGTCAAGGGAGCTTTGGAAAGTCTGGGAATGTCATTTCTGATTCAGAGCATATATTGGACAGAAAAAGAACACAGGAAACCAGATTGTTAGAAAACTATGTAATAATATAATGTCTGTATTCAAATAAAAAATTAATCATTTAAAATGATTAAAAGTAATTGTCCTTAATAAAAGTCACAAGATAAAAAATATGTACTATGGTACACTCAGTACCATAAAAAATTCAGAAAATAAAAAGGCTTTTTTGTATAAACTAATATCAGATGCATGCAAACAAAATAAATATTTTTGCACTATTTTAGAATAAACACATAAAAACAAACACATGTATAGCATATAATGTAAATACATTCATACTGAGAATTTTGTGAAAGAAAGAAATCTAAATGAATATACACACAACTGAGGAGGAGTATAAAATGTGAGATAGATGGAAAAGAGCATAGACAGAGTATGATTTACCTTTATCACATAGTTTGCCTTTTCTTAAACAGTGATGATGTATTCAGTTTATTCATTATTTGCCCATAGTTTTAAGGTAAGTAAATAAATAATGCAGGGTTGAAATTTTATTAATCTGAAAAATATATAAACCTATGTTTATATAAAAAATAAAAATATAAACCTATATCTTATCGTGATAAGATATAGCCTCCCATGTCTTCTAAAAAATTACCAAATGTTTCTAACCATTTAAAAATATTTTTATATCTCTTACCATCCAGAACCGATCCCATTCTCCATCAGTGATAGCAGTGACCCTGTGTCTTTCTTCTACCTAGTATTTTTCATACATAGAAACATTTAATAACTTTGACTAAAAGTGAAGTCTCTATTCAAATATCAAGACCTCTGAGATTATTTTCCTTGATACCTTGAACAATCATTGACACCCTCCCTGGTATCCCTATATAGGTATGTGCACTTACCTATCAGTCATCTTTTTGTCATATTGTATTTTATATTTTATCATATCTTTCTCCTTTATTATATTGCAGATTCTTACTACAAAGAAATGATCTTACCATTTATTTGCTATCTGTTCCAATGTATTAATGAAGAAATAAAAGGGGGAAGGTGAGTAGTATTTTTGTTTTTCTGGAAAGTATTTCAGTAACTTTAGTATAAACTTAGCCACTATAAATCACTATACACTTGTCAGTAATAAATATTGTATAGTCTACACAAATCCTGAAATCCTTTATTGTGCTGTTTCCTGATTCTAATGTTAAATATTGAGACTATTCAGAGATCACTTTCCAACAATATGAAATTCAATTAGCATTTATTTTTTGTCTGGCTCCAACATGGAGAAATTGGGAGGGAATGGAGGGGAAAAATATATACTCTTTTGGATGTTAATAAAACAAATGGTCTATAATGTATTTACATCAATCCTGCATCCATTATCCATCTCTTTAGAAAAAAATAATATAAACCAACATACATTGAACATCTATTAGATACCATGTTATTTATACTATTGGCTCTAACCCATTTTGTTTTCAAGGTAGTTTTAGAGTAGGTGATCCTATTTATGAAATAGATAATAAAAGTAGCTAAGACCATCCAATTGGTTTCCCAGAGCTGTTCTACTATGGATTAATATATCTTGTATTTGAAGCCAAATAGTTATAAAGTTTAATGCTTTCATTAAACCTTAAACAATGTGTACCCCATAGAGTTTTGTAAATGTAATATTACATACCATATTGTACTGCTCTTAGTGGGATAAAACGTAGCTCAAAAAGTATAGATTTCTAGGGTTTGCTCAGAATATCTGCTACTATATCTCCTTCCCGTTCTTTCCTTCATCAGTCTTTCTCTAATGTAGTCACATATGCAGAAAAGCCCATGTACATATTTATACTTAAAGTCAGTTGCCATGTCCTGACCCACAACAAAATAGAGATGCCATTACTTCTAAGAAAGACGAAGTCTTTTCAGGGTTCCCCAAACCCAAATATCATCTGTTGTTTCGAGAAATCTTACATAAACCTCTTTTTTTTTTTTTTTTTTAAGAGTCCAGTTACTAACAGTGGAACACTGAAACCTCTCTCACTACTCTTCACCAAGCTCAGGATGCAATGAGAATTACCGTTATTTCACTATGGCTCTGTGTGGATCCAAAAGAGCCCCACCTGTCTTGAGTAAGGCTTCTGTTCTCTCAGGACTTATAGATTTTCTGAATGATCTCAGTCATAGACAGTTTCCAGGTGCCTAAAGTTCCCATGAGGAGGGAGGTGGGATGGCTTCCCACAGGTGTCAGGGAAGAATCCATTGGGAGCTGGAGACTTGAGTTCAGAATACAACTTCCATATGTTTCAAGTCAACATCTAATAATAGGAGTATCCAGGAGGAAAAGAGGGAGAGGAAAAGGGAAAGAGTGAGTTTTCTCCATCTGTCTCTGGAGGCTTCTTCTCAAAAGGACTATAGTATCTCAGTATTCTTATTTATCTTTTTTTTTTTTTTTTTTTTTTTTTTTTTTGGTACTGGGGATTGAACTCAGGGGCACTCGGCCACTGGGCCACATCCACAGCCATTTTCTTTTTTTTTTTTTTTTTTTTGTATTTGATTAGAGATAGAGTCTTACTGAGTTGCTAAGTGCCTCGCTATTGCTGAGGCTGGCTTTGAACTTGCAATCCTCCTGCCTCAGCCTCCCAAGGGCTGGCATTACAGGTGTGTGCCACCATGCCCGGCTTGTTTCTCTTTTTTTAATGAAGACTTTTTTTTTTTTTTTTTTTTTTTTAAAGATCATTATAGTCATACATAATAGTTGGGCTCATTTTGACAAAATCAGATTTTGCATGGACTTTTTTTTGGTTCTTTTTTAGATATAAATGACAATAGAGTATATTTTGACATATTATACATATATGAAGTATAACTTATTCTAATTAGGATCCTCTTCTTGCAGTCGTACATGATGTGGAATTTCTCTGGTTGTGTATTCATATATGCACATAGGAAAGTCATGTCTGATTCATTCCACTGTCTTTCCTATTCCCATTCTCCCTCCTTTCCCTTTATTCCCCTTTGTCTAATCCAGAATTGATGTTTCTTAAAAATATCACATGTAGGTATGTAAAGGACAATGTTAATTTAACCTTTGTCTTAAATGTCTTTATCTTTAATAAAGAAAAATATAAATAAACACCCACATAATTCATGGCATCTGGATACCAGAGTTAATTATATTTTATAACTTTTGTGTCCATGTGTTTTTGAATATGTAAATCTTACTAAACTTTAAAACTTTATACCATAATTTGATTTAAATTATTTTTTCCACAATTAAACAAAATAAATGCACAGAATTATTTAATCATATGAAATAATAAAAATGCAATTTTGATGAGAACTGCATTGTAGCTAAACATTAATGTGGGAAATTTGGCACTTGAAATCATGCCATTCTCTAAGAATGCCAAGGTGGAGGCTTCTGTGCCACAGAGCACCCATATAGACCCTGTACACACAGACCCCATAGTTACTGACAACACCAAGCATTTAGTACCAATCAATAAAAGTCCCAGTGGAGGGGCGAGGGCACCCAGAAATTCACAACCACCAGCAGTAAGAACTCAGCACAGGGGGCCCAACTGATACCCAACCCCAGTCACAGAGATGGCACCCAGATCAGCCAGGGTAGAGTTTTCTGCACCACGAATAGACACAGAGAGCCAGAATTCATAGGTCCCATAGTTGCAGACAACCACCAAACTCTGTGCCACTTTAAAGAAGCCCATGTGCAGGGGAGCAGACACACATTGCCTCATAGACATCAGTGACAGCCCTGAGTCCTGCTTCCTGTGTTATGACACATAGCTGATGAGAAATCCATAGCAACCAGGGAAGTAGCTCTTGTGTTCCACCACCTGTAGGAGGATATGTAGCTAGGAGTCCCAGAGTTGCAAATCAACTCAGTTCTCATTCAGATATGTGGACCCACAGAAGGCAATTTCTGAGGATCAGTTCAAGCAGGAAGCAGAGAACTCCATGCATATACATGGGCAGTAAAACCCCCTTAGAGGAGCACCCAAGAGACACCAGTCACCACTTAAAGTGCCCAGACTTAAGCCCACTGACCTGCAACCTGTGTAATCCAGAGGGTTTGCAGTCTTACACCTCTTCCCCATGGGCCACCCAGCACCTCATCAAATAGATTGCAATACCTCTATGTTAGACCACCACTCACCTCACACTCTGCAAATACACTGGGTATTTACCCATGCTGGATTTGATACCACTGGACACATGGAGCTTTTCTATAAGTCCCAGATAATTAGGGACATCTCCTCTCACCAAATAGAAAGATAGAAGGTACATAAATACATCAAAAATCAAAGGGGTTTTTGCAGAATTGTATCAGACCCAGGATGTATCCAGACCCTGGAAAACAGAGGTAAAGTTACAAAGTAGTGAACATCTTATAAAAAGTCCTGAATCCTGGTGAAATTCAAACCAAGAAGACTCATTAAGAATCTCTCCACTTTGACATGGATTATATTGATAGATGTTCCCCTATTATTCTACATGGTTTCCTCAACCCATTGGATTATATTTCTTCTAATGTTTTAAAGCATTAACTGGAATCAGTTTTTAGCTGAGGTTGACAATTACTCCTCTTAGTTCCTCTTTTCACTCTTGCATTACCTGCTTGTGTCTCAAATTTCTCCCATCATTTTTTCTCCCTTTTACCTTGGTTTTTATTATTCTTTTATTTTTTCTTTACTTTTTTCTTTTGCCCACTATATTTCATCCTCTACATAGTGTAATAATAATTTTAATATTTTAATAACTTATTTCTCAACCTATTCCAAAACATTACTACAATTTTATACCCAGATTAAAGAAACTGTAGAGAACTTTTTCAACAAATTTTTCCCTAAGTTTTATTAGTTCATGACTTTGCTCTGAAATGATTACAGCTAATAGGTTTAGTACCTTCTCTCAAAGTGGTGCTGTTTACTGGGAAGAACAGAGGATACACATCTAGTGGGAGTATCAATACCTGAATATCCACCCAGCCAAAGGCACTTAAGAGAAAGAAGCTCAGTAAAATACTCTTTTGCATAAAACTGAAGAGATAATCATCCTAGCTGATGGATACAAACCACCCCAAACAGCCAACAACACTTCAATAACTGATCCAATTCATACCACAGTGTTCATCGTTAAAATATTCAATGAACTAACAGAAAATGTAATGAATGAATTTAGAAAATACAGGAAGTGAAATATTATTTCAGCAAAGAAATAGAGAATCATAAAAGAACCAGATAGAAATACTGGAAATGGAAGAGTCAATAGATCAAATTAAAAATCTAGTTGAGGGCTGGGGTTGTGGCTCAGCGGCAGAGCACTTGCCTCGCACGTGCACAGCCTGGGTTCGATCCTCAGCACCACATAAACATAAATGCATTGCATTGTATACAACTAAAGTAAATAAATAAATATTTTAAAAAAACTAGTTGAAAGCATTACTAATAGATTAGACTACATAGAAGACAGATTCTCAGGCTTTGAATGATTTTTTGAAACACTTCATATCAATCTAATTAGTATGTTAAAATGTGTGTGTGTGTGTGTGTGTGTGTGTGTGTGTGTTTATTGAGGATTTTTCTACTCTACCATCTATCACCGAGCTCTACCACTGAACCACAGCTGAGCCCTTTCTTCATTTATTATTTAGAGACAGGGTCTTGCTAAGTTGCCAGAGCTGGCCTTGAACTTGTGATCCTCCCAACTCAGCCATCTGAGTAAATGGGATTGCAGGTTTTTAGCATCATGACCAGCTTAATTTTGTTAAATGAACAACTTGGAAGTTTATAATTTTATTGTTATTTATATTCTTCATGTTTATCTTAAGTAAACATTTAATATAAATTGCATGTATATCATTGAGACTCAGTATTCAGGGGGTCAATATTGCAAATTTGTCTAGTACCTAAAATGTATCTGTAGTCTCAAATCAATTATGATGGACATTTAAAGTAATTTAAAACAAATGGAAAACTGCCAAAAATTTGACTTTCTGACATGCATGTTCTCAGCTGAGGTTGAACAAGATAAGAATCTAAGTTCTAGTTTCAGTGCTCACAATGTAAATTTATTCTATCTATTCAGTGTCACTTTTTCTCTCTCTTTTTTCTATTCTTGGTTTTTGATCCCAATGATTCAAATGATCAACAAGTACAGTACTGAGGTTTTATGAGTTGTTCCTAAGTGCCAGAAATATCTCCAGTGCCTTATGAAGAAAATAACCTTCACTAAGGAATGACTTATAGTGCTTTGGATTATGAATTCAAAGGTAATAAGTCAATATTGCTACCCCAGAAAATAGAAGAGGAAATTCACTTATTTGTACACAAGGCCTACCTGGGAAGTGTTACAGTAACATTTATCATGTGTGATAAAGATGTGGGAAAGGTGTGTTATATAAAATTTGCTGGAGATTACTATTTTTTAGATTAAGGCCCTGCACTAGGCACCAGCATCCCAGAACAATATAGCCAGGAGCCACTTATGTCAAGTGTCATGTAATCAAATGAAACACCACTAAGAAATTCCCAAGTAGGTCTGTTTCTCCAGAAAACAGGACATTCATAGCAACCAGTAAGAAAGGGATCAGTTGACATGATCCAGCAACATAAAGAACACCCTTAGTTTTACATTTACAAGAAAAGCAACCTGGTATTAAAAAGCAACCTAATTCACTTTTTGGGGGGTTTGTTTTGTGTTCTTGTTCCTGCTCCATCTGCTTTATAAGCACCACTGTTGTGCCCTTCCCAGCAGAGCTGCCTCTGTTTTGAGATAGAATGATGCCCCATTACTGGATCACTAATAAAAGTCAATTAGATCTTTAAATTCACTTTCTTGAAAATTTACTTTCTTAATGGATGAAGAAAAGGGCACATTTCTGTATTCTTGAGATATTAACCACTAAACACGGGTGTAAAGGACAGCCTTGTTGTGAGGCTGGAAGACACAGATATTTATATTCCAGTTAACCAGGGTTGAGAAATGTCCAACTATTCTTGGATGATGCATCTGACTGCAGGTTTTAAGAGGTAATAAGGCATGAAAAATGAAAACCTTCTAATGGAGGCAGATTCTGCATATAACAGAAGGCTTTCAGAGGAATTTTTATGATGCCTGCCTGCTAAATGTTAGACTGTATAAGAATTATGTGGAAGAACAGGTTTGCAGTGCTGATGAGATTGTTTTATCACACAAAGACGTGGGCATAGGAACCTACATAACACAAATGGTTACCAAATCTCCTGGCACTATATTAAAAAGTGTGATGTGTTTGCAATAACTCTATGTTACATGTGATATCCTTAAGAAGTAATACTCCCATAAAACAAGGTTTTATATTGATCACTTCAGTAAAGTGTCATGACAGAGGCACTTAGGAATATAATCTTGTAATGCATTGTTCCATATTCCTAATTAATGTTCCCAATGACTTTATAGAATGTAACTACTGAGAGCAATGAGAATTGACTCTGCTTTGAGTAAATGTACACATAGGTACACATGTCTTTGGCCAGGAATGATCCCAATTTTAGTTTAACAGTAATATAGAACATATTTGTGGTACACAACATGATGTGGTGACTTATGTATATGGTTTAGAATGGCTAAATCAAGCTATTTAATATGTGCATTGCCTCAAATTTATAACACTAGAGGAGTTGAGAAAATTGATATATAGTCTCCTAGCTATTTTTAAGGAAACTATATATTGTTATTAACTCTGCTCACCATGATGTACAAAACACTTTTTGAACTTATTCCTTTTATCTAAGTACAATGTTGCATCCAAAATGAGCATCTGTCCCTTGCCTTAGATCTCCATTGTCTTATAACCACTGCTATCCTCTGCCTCTATGACTTTAGCGTCATCAGATAAGACATGAAAACAAGCAGTATTTTCTTTCTGTGCCTGGATTTATTAATTTAACATAATATCCTTTAGGTATTATGCATGCATGTTGTTGTAAATAAGATTTATTTTTTTATAAGGCTGAATACTATTCCATTGAAATGTATGCCAAATTTCCTTTGCTCCCTCTTCCCCCACAAGAGAACTCTGGGCCTCAGGGATTTTTGTTGACAATGCACTGTGCCAGGTTTTGGTCATAAGCATGAGTGAAACTGGTCTTTTTGCCCATCCCAATGTGTTTGTTACTCATTCTGTATTCTACCAGTTTGCTGTAACCTCTCACTTGATTTTAGAGCTCTCTAAAATAGTATTTGTCTGTGGATCATTGTTATTGTTTCTATTGGGAGATGAATGCTGGAACCTTTTATGATACCATCTTGCTGACCCACACTTCACTTATCTGCCATCATTTCTTTAGCACCTAAGGCTTCCTAATGATTATTTTCCCTAGTCAGAATGGAGATTCCTCAGAGACATTGTGCCCTTTACTAAACTATCTCTAGGGAAATTTCTATTGCAAGGGCCTTTCAGACAAAGAGCAGTGTCCTCATAAAGTCTGAATGAGTTGAGAAAAGCAGAGCCACGATTCCACCCTGGTGCTCAGCCTGGTGAGTCTTCCTGTCTCCGTGCTCTCTGGTGCAGCCTCAGGACACAGCAATGAACCAAGAGACAGAGGGATGACAGAGGAAGCAGCCAGAAATATTGGGGAAACAAGTCTAAGACTGAAACATAGAGAATGAATAGGATCACAGTTAGGATGGATCACACAATAATAGCAAAGGCATTTGTATTTAAGCCTGCATCTCTCTTGTGTATATCTTCAAGAAAAACCAGTCTCCTGACACCTAAAAAGGATGGATAACTTAGACACATTGCCTTAGAGATAAAGCAGCTCAGAATAATTGTATTTTAAATTAGTGACATATTTTGGGTCCTTTTTTATTATTTCTATTTTGTTGTTGGAAAAAAAGGGATAAACAAAGTAGATATGCAGAGTTATGTAACTTTCTTCCTCTTGTAATGAGGTGGTGGGGTTTCAGCACATTAGTATGACTGCAGAGCTCACGCTTTTAAGTACTGCAAACTAATGTACAGTAATTTAAAAAGGAATCAACATGGTTCATATTTATGGAAGAAAATAAACTGAATTTAATGATATTAGAGGAGTAAAAATAGGGTTTAATTTGAACGTGTGGACAGGGAAGGAAAGTGCTATTCAGAATTCTGGTCTAGTCAGTTCATTGAATGATAGTGTCATAAGTTAGGTATCCAATTTCATTGTGCAGCAAATGTCTTCTGCTCTTTCTACTTGGTATTCATATCACTGTCTGTCTACTTAGTCAACTAACTAACCCCACTGTGGAGTATAATTATGTGAGTTAAAATGTAAAATTTCCTCAGTATCTTGTTTTGAAAATACAAAATAATACCATCTTTCCGTGTTACATAAAAATGTGTGACTCAGCTTTAATGATCAGCTGGATACCTTTTTCCTAAAGAAGTTTTATTATTTACCAAGAACCTTTGGCATATGGATGTGTTGAAAAATGCTGACAACAATTTTATAGCTTTCTGAGAATTTTACCTTCGTTCCTGTTCTTCACAGATATTGTTTTAGAAATACAAAAATATTTGTTTAATACTAAACACACCCTTGGCTCTTAAAGTGATAAATATTTGTTTCCCTGATTTAATTCTATTTTGACTTCTTATGTTGCCCATTTCACAATACTTTTTAACGTTCTAACTGTTCAATTCTAATGAAAAAATATTTTAGAAGACTCCATTCTTAGGGTCATTCCAATGAGCCTCCTACAAATAATCTCTCCTGGTCTTAGCTTTGCTTCTTTTCAAGTGCTTGCTGATTCTTCCCAGGAGTTTCCTATTTCTTCACCCTACAGTACTGCTTCTTCCATTACATGTTAGCCGTGGACTCTTTATTCTTGGCATCGCTTCTGTCTCAGATTATTGTCAAGATAACACTCTGACTACCTTCTTAAACTGTAGTCCTAATTAGGATGGCTCCTTGAGAATATTCTAATGACCTTGTGTGACCAAACGAGAAATTTTACCATGAAACAACTGTACATGATAAATGATTGAATGCTTTGAAAATATCCCCTAACGATGCTTTAAGTAAGGGATGACAAATGTGGTGATTTTGCAAATAATCAATTTTGTTTGCTTCTAGTAATTAAGCACATAGGATATTTTTTCTTCATCTGGTGTTTTCTTCAATGTATTAACCATGTTTCTTAAACTTTTAAAAACATATTTGTTTCTTTGGGAGGATCACAAGTTCAAAGCCAGCCTCAGCAACAGCTAGGCACTATGCAACTCAGTGAGATACTGTCTCTAAATAAAATACAAAATAGGGCTAGGGATGTGGCTCAGTGGTCAAGTGCCCCTGAGTTCAATTCCCAGTAGGAAGAAAACAAAAACAAAAACAAAAAAAAAAAAAAACCTCTTATTTAAAATAGAGATGGTACATTCCCTTAATCATAAAGATGTGAGTTTTTAAGAGATCATGTATGTAAATATGTGTACTTGAGAAGGGGACTTTGTATACAAATTATCTTTTCCTTATTTGCCTTCTCTCTATATTTTATTACTTTCTTTTCTACATTTTCCCTAGCTTGATAACTATATATACTTCAAACATTTTGATGAGTTTATTTTAGAGTAGTTGAGGGTCATTGAATTTCTGAAAACAAAGTTAAATATGTCCTCCAGTAGTTGTTTATACAGATTACATACGATTTGCACAAGTTCTGACATAGTATATAAAGTAATAGGCAGAATCTACTGAGGCTGCTCTTTTTACTGCATTTATTTCATTATTTTATAATAATCATGAGTAAATATTAATAAATGGGTCAGTTTAGCTTCTTTAAAACCATTTAATATTTTAGATTATATTTCAATAAATTGTGGCCATCAGTGACCTTATTCCTATCTTGTGTAACATGACTAGTTACCTGTAGCTGCCTGACGTACAGCCACAATACCGTGGGAGGAGATTTGGTGGCAGGAATCTATTATTCTTAGTCTCTTTCTTTCTCTTTATCTCTTCTTCTCTTCTTAGCTAAACTCTTTTCCTTTCTTAGTCTCATTTCTTTCTTAGTCTCTGTCTCATTTCTTCCTTAGTCTCTGTAGCTCTCATTTCTTTCTTAGTCTCTGTAGCTAAATTCTTTTCCTTATACTCTGACTCTTATTTCTTCTTCTGACTATGTTCTGGTCGCTCTGACTCTTTTGTTCTTCTCCAACCCGAACTCTTCTTCCAACCGACTGAGCGACTGAACGACTGACTGAATGAATGCCGCTTCTGACCCCTTTCACCCGGTTATATACCTTTAGCTTTGCGGGTGCGTCACATGCATTTACAGGTGCGTCACGTGCATATGATTATTATCAGGTGGAACTTATGGCTTCCAGCTAACCACAATAGCCATCTCCCTGATTGGGGCTGCTTCAGTTACCATCTACCCTTATAAAATCAATAGAAGCCACCCACATGTGTCTTGGCAGAGCCCTCTGCATGTGAAAAATGAAAGTAAATTGTATCAGTGATGATGAGAGAACATAATTAATAGTGTTGGTGTTCAGGCAAAAGCATATCATAATATGAATAATTAAAGGAAGAAAGGCACTGACAATGAAAAATATATTCTATACAGTTTTTTTTTTTTTTTTAATTACATTCCATGGCAGAACTTTTCCAGAGCCTTCTCATTAAGAATACACTTCTTTACTTTGTTCTTCATTTAGTGTTTCCAATTGTGTAAATCAACTGAAGAATTGAATATAATTGTATCATGCTCTTATTTTTCTCTAAAATTTTAACTGTACAGAGCTTTACCAGTGCCCTGCAGATTGATGAGCATACATTTATAAGCACCATGGACTTAAGGATTCCTTGGCAGGATGTTTCTTTCCAATGACAGTCAGTTTCACCCCTCTACCTTCTTGTTGCTGGGGATCCCAGGACTAGAGGCTCTTCACATCTGGATTGGCTTTCCCTTCTGTGCTGTATACCTGATTGCACTCGTAGGGAACCTTACCATCCTGTTGGTGATCAGGACTGAGAGCAGCCTTCACCAGCCCATGTTCTACTTCCTGGCCATGTTGGCTACTATTGACTTGGGGCTCTCCACTGCAACCATTCCCAAGATGCTTGGGATCTTCTGGTTTAGCTTCCAGGAGATCAAATTTGATGCCTGCCTCACCCAGATGTTCTTTATCCACAACTTCACTGGCATGGAGTCAGCAGTCCTCCTGGCAATGGCTTATGACCGCTATGTGGCCATCTGCAACCCTCTCCGATATAGCACCATCCTCACCAACAAGATTGTGTCTGTGATTGGTCTTGGCGTGTTAGTGAGGTCATTTGTTTCTGTCATTCCATTCATATTTCTAATTTTGCGACTGCCCTTTTGTGGGAATCACATCATTCCCCACACCTACTGTGAGCACATGGGTCTTGCTCGTCTGTCTTGTGCTAGCATCAAGATCAATATCATCTATGGCCTGGGTGCTATTTCAATCCTTGTTTTTGACATCATTGCCATTGCGCTGTCTTACATTCACATTCTCCGTGCTGTTTTCCGTCTCCCTTCCCAGGAAGCCCGACTCAAGTCCCTCAGCACATGTGGTTCTCATGTTTGTGTTATCTTGGCCTTTTATACACCTGCACTCTTTTCCTTTATGACACATCGCTTTGGTAGAAATGTCCCCCGCTATATCCATATACTCCTTGCAAATCTGTATGTTGTAGTGCCACCGATGCTCAACCCTGTCATCTATGGGGTCAGAACCAAGCAGATCAATAATCATGTAAAGAAAATATTATTACAAAAATAACTAGGACTAGTACCCAATACATATGAAATGGAATTGTTGAGCATAAAAACACCTTGTAATGTTGTTTAAATTTAAATATGTTTTACGTAAAGTTTTAATTAACTTTGTTTCCTCTTATAAGTGTCATCATTGAGTTCAGAAGGAACAATAATCTAAATTTTGGTATCTAATTATCATGGTAAATGACAGCCCATAGGAATATTGCATGTTATGTTTTATCACTGATGTCCCAGGTTTGAGGTATGATTTAGAGTCTTACATAGTATTTTGAGCACTATACACTATTATTCTTCTGGGTGTTTTCACATTTTGCTCTTGCTGTTTAATATCTAAGCCTCCCTGTATATTTTGTTCTTATTTCCCATTCTATTCCTCTCCTTCATTTCCTTTTTCCTCTATTTCCATAAATATTAGTCATTTGCATTCCATCACAATTAGATATAATGACATTCTAAAGTTTCATCAAGAGTGTCATGAGCTTGCTGCATTGTGCCATCAAGTTCTGATGTAGTACATAGAAGGAAGTGAGTAGGTCATGGGACTGCGTAAACAAGCAGGGGTCTCCATCCTCATTTCAAATAAAATAGACTTCAAGCTAAAGTTAATCAAAAGGGATAAAGAAGAACATTCCATACTGCTCAAGGGAACCATACACCAACAAGACATAACAATTATAAATATATATGCCCCAAACAATGGAGCATCTATATTCACCATATTCTTCTCAAATTCAAGAGCTAAATTGACCGCAACACCATTATCTTGGGCGAATTTAACACAGCTCTTTCACCACTGGATAGATGCTCCAAACAAAAGCTGAACAAAGAAAATATAGAGCTCAATAATACTATTAATAGTTTAGACGTAACTCACATATACAGAATATTTCATCCTTCAAAAAGGGAATACACTTTCTTCTCAGCAGTGCATAGAACCTTCTCAATGCCACAAAGCAACTCTTAGCAAATACAAAAAAAGTAGATGTAGTACCCTGCATCTTATCAGATCACAATGGAATGAAATTAGAAATCAATGACAAAATAAAAAATAAAAATTATGCCAACACTTGGAGACTAAGAAATATGCTACTGAATTAACAATGGGTTGCAAAAGACATCAAGGAGTAGATTAAAAAATTCTTGTAGGGAAATGAGAACACTAACACAACATATCTAACTCTTTGGGACACTATGAAGACTGTACTAAGAGGAAAGTTCACTGCATGGAGTTAATTCCTTAAAAGAAGAAAAAATTGACAGCGCTGCTGCCAGGCATGGTGTCGGTTGGCTTGTCTCTCAACATTGGTGTCTGTGCCCTGGAATTGCCCGCCATGGCTGAGCTAGATCAGTTAGTTTGGCGCCCCCGGCGGCCCTGCTCTGGGGAATGGGGTGGCCGGCTCTGGCGAGGAAGACCTGGCCCGGCCTTCTTGGCGCAGCAGGAGAGCGAGATTGCCGGTATAGAGAACAAGGAGGCCTTCGCCATCCTGGACGGCGGTGCCCCTGGGCCTCAGCCATGGGGAGCTGCCGGGGTCGGATGCTGTTGATGGAGTGATGAACGGTGAATACTACCAGGAGACTAATGGTCCCACAGACAGTTATGCAGCTATTTCACAAGTGGATCGATTGCAATCGAACCTGAAAGTATCCGTAAATGGAGAGAAGAACAAACGGAACGCTTGGAAGCCCTTGATGCCAATTCTCGGAAGCAAGAAGCAGAGTGGAAAGAAAAAGCAATAAAGGAGCTAGAAGAGTGGTATGCGAGACAGGATGAGCAGCTACAGAAAACAAAAGCAAACAACAGGTGCTTCTAGGAGACTGTGCTGAAGACATTCATCATCTGCCTGCAGAACCTGGTGTAATATGGTGCCTTTTAGTTGATGTTCTACGCAATTAGTAAAGCCATCTTTTAGGAACTTTTTTCATGATTTTTAATTGATACATTGAAATTATATATACTAGTGGGATTCATTGTTACATATTCATGTATTCACACAATAGAACAATATAATTTCATCAGTTTCATTCCTTACTACCTTCCTCCTTCTCCCTGGTCCTCTTCTATTTTCATAAAACACCCCCTGCTTTTTTTTTTTTTTTTTTTTTTTTAATAACTTGCATATAGTCCTCTGTTATTTCTGAATTCTCCAATTCAGATAGAGGCAAACTCCTGTAACACCACACCCAGGTAGGGGGTTAGGTCTTGCCATTTCCAAGAAACTTCATCAGCTCTCCAGTGCATAATTATGTGTGATAGGAGAGGAACATTCATTACTTGCCCATCTTGCTTCTCCTTAGGTAGGCTTTCCTTGGTTTGGTGCCCATCTCTGGCCCTTTTCTTCATTCCTCCCCTTTAGCCATCTCTGATTGCACTCAAGCAATAACTGTTGCTTACAAACCATTTGTTACTTACTAGATCTTTACAATGCCATTCAAGATGTTAAGAGTCCAATTTAAGAAACAGCTCAAAGACCTCTTCCACAGTGCTTTCACTTACTCCCTCCCCTGAACTGCTTACTGCTTTGGCCCTCTACCTACCTAGTACAGCTTAGTTTTTTTTTTTTTTTTTTTTTTCGTCTTTGGAGCCATCATATGGCCCAGTCCTGCCTCTCACACAGGGAATATGGAAACTTTAAGATGTAAAAAAACAGGCATGGTGGTACACGCCTGTAATTCTAGTGACTCAGGAGGCTGAGGTAGGAGGATCTCAAGTTTGAGGCCAGCCTCCCCAACTTAGTAAGACCTTGTCAGAAAGGACTGGGGATGTAGCTCAGTGGTAAAGCACCCCTGCATTCAATCCTCAGTACCCAAAATACAATAAAATAAAAAGTAAACAAAATCTGTGCCATTGTCCAGATCAGGAGGTAATTGGATAATGACAAAAGTGATGCTGTGTGACTTCCCAGGCTATCATAAAAGGTAATGAAGCTTATGGCTGATTTGGAACACACTAATTGGTAGCCTTCGGCTGCTATTAAAAAAACAAAACAAAAACAAAAACAAAAAAAACTCCTTACCATTGTGAAGCCCAAAGTGTGCCTACAAAGACAGACCACTTGAGAGACCCCTTAACTGTTTGCAGAGAGAAATGCCTGGCCAGTTCCTAGATACAAACAGCCCACTATTCTAGCTGCAGCCCCTGTCTTACCTACAGGTACAGGCCACTCATCCAGACCTACCAAGCAAAGCCTTTCCCAAATTCCCAACCCACAGAAACCATGAGAGAAAACAATTACTATTGGTTTCAGATCTTTAAAATGTTGTTACGCAGTGATAGTGACTTGTTGTTTATTTCTAATGCCTATGTAGCTGGCACAGGGATTCAAGTGGGTGCTCAACATTTACTTGCCGACCTCTTTCTTGGGCAACTTTGCTTTTTAATTTTTTTCCTAGTACTGGGGATTGAACCCAGTGTGCTTTACCATTGAGATATACTCCCAGTTCATTGAGCCTCAGCCTCCCAAGTCACTGTGATTACAGTCGTGCACCCCTGTGCCCATCTGCAACTTTGCTTTTTTATAAGTGGTCGAGTGCCCCTGAGTTCAATCCCCGGTACAAAAAAAAAAAAAAAAAAAAAAAAAAAACTTTTAAATGTTATATAACAATGTTTTCTATTACTAGGCTTTTTGGAAAACAATATTAGTTGCCTTAAGTTATATAACCTTCAAAAAAAATGCAACAGTACAAGTCTCTTCTAGGAAGGGAAATGCTTTTAGTTAGTGAGTTAAGAACAAAACAATACAACAGTGTTTAAGATTTCAACAAAGAAATGTATTTATTTTTTCCTTAGAATTTGACTCAGAACCATGACATAAAAATATATACATTAAAATAAATTAAGATGTGATTATTTAAACATGTAATAATTTATGTCAGAATATATTAGTCTTTCCATGAATTTAATAAAGACTTAAGATTTGGTTTTCGATTCAGTACCATCCTTTCAAATATTTGGCATGAAACTTGGTAGCAATGCAGTTGTTTGGTGTTCATTGGTCTTAGTTTTAACCAAGAAACACTGATGCCCACTTTGTGGCACACCATCTCACCCAGACAGTGATGTGCCTGAGCCACCCTGGAATATCTGAACAGTAACCAGGCCCTAGATATGGTTTAAGGGCTGGTATAGAGTTCTAGGAATCAGCCAACCTGCCTTTTTCACATTAACCCACCAGGAAGGAAGTCATTCAAATGTGATATTGATTCCTTTGGTGTTGTTTGTTATTTTGTCACTGAAGCAATACATTGTAGAAACATTCAGGCTTTTCTAAAATAAAAAACAATCTGAAAAAAAAAAAAAAAGAAGAAGAAGAAGAAAAAGCCAATAAATAAATGAACTAACATTAAATCTTAAAGCCTTAGAAAAATAAGAACAAATTAACACCAAAAGCAGTAGAAAACAGGAAATAATTAAAATCAGAGCTGAAATCAATGAGATCAAAACATAAGAAACAATTGAAAAACTTGACAAAACAAAAAGTTGGTTCTTGGTTGGCCAAGAGCCAAGAGAGGCGGTTCCAGCACGGGACCCCAGCGGAAAGAGCCCGGGCCTTCAAGCTTCCCAGGTAGGCCCCCACAGGCAGACTTTTCTGGCTGGACAAGCGCAGAGAGGCGATCCCAGTGCAGCACCCCAGCAGAAAAAGCCCCAGCCTGCAAGCTTCCCAGGTTCTCGGTAACTGCCTGGACGTGATCCCGCACAACTGGCTTAAACTGGAAGGGGAAAAAAAAAAAAGAAGAACTTTACAGGGTGCTGTTTGACTGAGATCTGTTCCTGAGATTTGTCCCTGGGTTCGACTTTGATTTTTTATCTTTATTTTTATTTATCTGGTTTGTTTGTTTGTTTTGTTTTGTTTTGTTTTCCTGTTGTTGTTGTTGTTTGTGCGTTTCTTGGTTTGTTTGCTTTTATTCTTCCTTCCTTCCTTTCTTTCTTTTTTTCTTTCTTTCTTTCATTTCTTCCTTCTCACTTTTGTCTCCTTTCTTCTTCCCTCATCTTTCCTATTTATACCCTACCATTGCATTCTTAACAGAGGCAAAAACAAGATATATGCAGAAATTGGGATTTCTAGAACTAGGGCAACTAAGTTATACAGCAAAGCGGAGTTATATATAATTTATTCTCTTCTTTTCCCCTCACTTTCTCTTTTCTCTCTTTTACACTAATCCCTACTTCTTTGTCATCTATCTCTTTTTTCCTTTCTTATTCTTCCTTTCCATCTTTTTTTTTTTCTTCTCTCAGTGGTTGCATAAGTTTGGCATATAAATAAATCGGTCTTTCCACTAAATCGTTCACTCTCTTTCCTCTCTTGACTGCTGAAATTAAACCACTTCCATAGAATTCTCTTTTAACACATCCTAAAAAAAATCAAACCAATACCCCCACATCCTTCTCCCTAAACTTATCACATCTGTGTCCAACATTTGAAACTATAAAACCCATCACAAACATAGAGTAAATTGCAGACAGTAGCTGAGTTAACTAAATCTGTACATTGTGATCAAACTGTGATTATCTGAACAGAAAGCATCTGGTTTTAAAGTGTAAAGTATTTATAAGGGGATCTGATAGCATTGTACTACAGGAACATCATAAGGATTTAAGGTAAAAATGAAATACTCGAGGTTCCATAGTGCAAGAAGAAAAATCACAAAAGCAGTATGAAGAAACAAGGAAAGAAAATGACTCAAACAAATCAACATATCTCCTCAGAAGATTCCATGGCAAGCACAGTTGGTCAAATGCCAGAGATGGAATTCAGAAATTTCATATTCCAAATGTTTATGGAACTTAAGAATGAACTCAAAAATGATATAAGGGAGCAAATATAGGTGGTAAAAGATTATTTTGACAAAGAACTCCAAAAACAAATACAGGAAGCAAAAGATTACTTCGATAGGGAGATAGAGGTTCTAAAGAGAAACCAAACGAAATTCTGGAAATGAAAGAAGCAATAAACCAAACTAAATGTTCAATTGAAAACATCACCAGCAGATTAGACCACTTGGAAGAAAGGACCTCAGATAACAAAGACAAAATATATATCCTAGAGAAAAATGTAGATTACACAGCAAAAATTGCAAGAAATCAAGCACAGAACATTCATGAAATTTGGGACAACATAAAAAGACCTAATTTAAGAGTGATTGGGGTGGAGGAAGTTGCAGAGTTCCAAGCCAAAGGAATGAGTAATGTATTCAATGAAATAATAGCAGAAAATTTTCCAACATGAGGAATGAATGGGAAAACCAAGTGCAAGAGGCTTACTGAACACCAAACGTAGAAAAATCACAACAGATCCACACCAAGACACATTATAATGAAAATGCCTAATATACTGACCAAGGAGAGAATATTAAAAGCTACAAGAGAAAGGAAGCAGATTACATATAGGGGGAAGCCAATCAGACTATGTTCAGATTTTTCAACCCAGACTTTAAAAGCTAGAAGATCCTGGAATAGCATATTTCAAGCTCTGAAAGAAAAGGGATGTCAACCAAGAATCTTGGATGTCAACCCAGCAAAACTGAGCTTTAACTTGAAGATGAAATAAAAACCTTCCACAACAAACAAAAGTTAAAAGATTTCACAACTCAAAAGCCAGCACTTCTGAACATCCTGGGCAAAATATTCCATGAAGAAGAAAAGAAAAATAACAATGAAAATCAACAAAGGGAGATATTAAACTAAAGGAAATACCAACCAGAGGAGAAAACAAATCGAGTTAAATACCATAAACAAATAAAAATTGGATGGGAATAAGAATGACATCTCAGTAATAACCCTGAATGTTAATGGCCTAAACTCACCATTCAAAAGGCACAGATTGTTGGACTGAATTAAAAAAAAAAAAAATAACCCAACAATTTGCTGTTTCCAAGAAACCCACCTCATAGAAAAAGACATCAATAGACTGAAGGTGAAAGGATGGGAAAAGTCTTATCACTCACATGGGCTGCGGAAGCAAGCAGGGGTTCCCATTCTCATATCAAATAAGGTAGACTTCAAGCCAAAGCTAATCAAAAGGGACAAAGATAGATATTTCTTACTACTTAAGGGAATCATTCATCAACAAGATATAACAATTATAAATCTATATGCCCCAAATAATGGGGCACCTACATTCATCAAACAAACCCTTCTCAAGTTCAATAGTAAAATAGACCACAACGCAGTTATTCTAGGGGACTTCAACACACCTCTCTGACCAATGGATAGATCATCCAAACAAAAGCTAAATAAAAAAACTGTAGGACTCATTAAAACAATTAATAACTTAGACCTAACAGACATATACAGAATATTTCATCCCTCAGTGAGTGAATACACTTTCTTCTCAGCAGCACATGGCTCCTTCTCCAAAATAGACCATATAATATGCCACAAGGCAAATCTCAGCAAATATAAAAAAAAATAGAGATACTACCCTGCATTCTATCAGACCATAATGGGATGAAATTGAAAATCAACGACAAAACAAGAAACAAAACAAAACAAAAAAACTATTCTAAAAACTGGAAGCTAAACAACATGCTACTGAATGAACAAGGGGTTGAAGAAGACATTTAGGAGGAGATTAAAAAATTCCTAGAGGTAAATTAAAATGCAGAAACGTCATATAGAAATCTCTGGGACACTATGAAGGCAGTACTAAGAGGAAAATTCATTGCACTGAGTTCATTTCTTAAAAGAAAAAAAAAAAAAACAAATAAATGACTTAACATCACACCTCAAAGCACTAGAAAAAGAGGAACAAATCAACACTAAGAGTAGTAGAAGACAGGAAATAATTAAAATCAGAGCTGAAATTAATGAAATTGAGACTAAAGAAACAATTCAAATAATCTACAAAACTAAATGTTGGTTCTTTGAAAAAATAAATATAATTGACAGACCCTTAGCGATGCTAACAAATAGAAGAAGAAAAAAAATCAAATTAATAACATCCGTGATGAAAAAGGAAATATCACAACAAACACCTCAGATATACAGAAGATAATTAGAAGTTACTTTGAAAACTTGTACTCTAATAAAATAGAAAATAATGAATGCATCGACAAATTTCTAGATTCGTACGAATTGCCCAAACTAGAACGGGAGTCTATGCACAATTTAAACAGATCAATTTCAACCGAGGAAATAGAAGATGCCATCAAAAAACTACCATCAAGAAGAAGTACAGGTCCTGATGGGTTTACAGCCGAGTTCTACAAGACCTTCAAAGAATAACTAATACCAATGCTCTTCAAACTATTTCAAGAAACAGAAAAAGAGGGAGCTCTTCCAGACTCTTTCTACGAGGCCAATATTACATTAATTCCAAAACCAGGCAAAGACACAGCCAAAAAAGAAAACTTCAGGCCAATATCTTTACTGAACATAGATGCAAAAATCCTCAACAAAATTCTGGCAAATCAAATACAAAAACATATCAAAAAGATAGTGTACCACAATCAAGTGGGGTTTATCCCAGGGATGCAAAGTTGGTTCAACATTCAGAAATCAATAAACATAATACATCACATCAATAGACTTAAAGATAAGAACCATATTGTTGGGACATTCCGGATGCTGTCTGCCAACGGGATGGAAAAACACTGGCTCTGGTTGCTTACCATGCCCTGTGGAGGACCAGGGCTAAGCAGGGGGCGTGGCTGTGACAAATCGTGGGAACGTGAACCACCCTGCTGGTCACTGATTGGTTGTGGTTGGGCCTTTATCAGTACAGTCCACCCTTTCAATAAATGAGTCTTTGGCTCCGCTTCTGACCAAAACTCCCCAGAGTGACCCTGTGTCCGTCTGACAGGTGGGGGAGGGGACGCTGGCGACTCCCACCCTCTTGGCCTGTCCTCGCCAGGTAGGCTAACCCCAGCCCTACTCTGCCGGTCAGAAAGGGACTTCTTCTGGGCCCAGAAGGGGGTTGGCTACAGACCTTGGCCTTTTAAGTTCCGGTCACATGGCGCCAAGTGTGGGGCAAAAAGAAAATTACCGACAGGCTGAGCTAATAGTTAGAGCCACAGCGCCTCTCTGGCGGGAGTATCCTCTAATATGGGGCAAGCTTTAATTTTTACTAAATCTCAGGACCCAGCCCTTGAGGCATGGAGATGCATATTAAGGAAACAAGGTCTGCAAATTTCTGATTCTCAAGCTGAAAAAAATTGGAGCGCTTTAACGCGAGCAGCTCCTTGGCTCCTGAAAGCTGACTTTAATGCATGGAAGACATGGCACCATACAGAGCAGTTCCTAAGGGAAAGAGAGAATGAATACAGAGAGATTCCGCCTCTGGGAGTTTATCCGGCACTCTACGTCCTTAAGGCATGCGCCCTCATGCAGCCAGTAAAAGAATCTTCAGAGGCCACAGATCAAGTGCCTCAGGCTATTAGGATAGAGGTAACTGAAGCGGCTATACGGGAGAACGAATCTCATCTCTCCCGCTCCGCAAAATTAGAAAAATCAGGCAGTCTCTCCCGCTCTGCGGAATTAGGAAAAGGTAACAGTCAGGGATCTACAGCCCCTCCCTTCGAAATCCCTCAGAAATTATCTGAGGACAAAGGCCATCGGCCATGTGGCTCATCATTCTATGATTGGGATCCACCATTTTACGTGGCTGTGCCACCAGTACAAAACAATGCCCTCTGGGGGATCTGCACTGTTACAAGCAATGCCCCAGGGAGGATCCATGCTGCCATCCGCTCTGCGGCTTTCCCAGGAAACTCCTCGGGAAACTTTTACATCTGCGCTAATGCTGCCATTGCCAGTTCCTCAGCAGCTGCTACCACCCCCTGGGGAGCTTTCACCTGTAATGGCGTTCCCAGTTAATCTAAACCCCGGAGGAAATAGACCGAATCTGTGGTACCCCTGGGAGACTCCAGAATTAAAAGAATTAAAAAAGGCAGTTTCGGAAGATGGTCCTAACTCCCCATGGGCAGAGGCTATATTATCAAGCCTAGTACATCAACAGTGCACCACACAGGACTGGAAGAACCTGACTAAAGCCGTGCTTCCAGGTCCCCTGTTCATAAAGTGGTGCACATTTTTTACTGATGAGTGCCATATGCAGGCAGAGAGAAACTGGTCTGCTAACCCTCCTATACCAATAACTTTTGGAATGTTAGCAGGAGTTAATGATCAATATTCCACTGGCACTCAACAGGCAACTATACCTGCACCTTACCGGGAACAGGTGCGGGCCTTAGGGCTGGTGGCCTGGAAGAAGTTAGAGGAAAGCCCTACAGAGCCTCCTATAGCTGGAATCACTCAAAAAGTTAATGAGGACTTGGCCACATTTATTGAGAGAGTGGAAAAAAGCCTTCAAAGGAAATTTCCACCCAGTTCTCTGAGAGATCAATTTGCTAGAATGCTGGTTTGGGATGGAATGACTATAGATCATAAGCTAGCCCGTGCAGGATTAAAAGATAGATCCATGGGGAGATGGATTATAGCAACTAAAGACATAGGTTCTCATACCCATCAGTCTCAATCCTTGGCTGCTGCTCTTCAAAATCAAGCCACGCAGCAAACGCAATCCTTAACAGCAGCTCTGAATGCCCAAACTGAGATTTTAGCAACAACTTTAAAGGGAAAAGGGACCTGCTTTAAGTGTGGACAACAGGGCCATTTTAAAAGAGACTGCTCCAATGGCCTTGGTCGACCTCCAGAATGCTCCCCTGGCCAGGCTCAGAGTCCAGCTGCCCCTAGAACACTTTGTCCTAGATGTAAAAATGGGTATCATTGGAGAAAGGATTGCAGATCTAGATTTGATATTCAGGGGAAACCTTTAAACTCCTGAAGGGTCATCCTCCAGCCCCGTTACACCAAGGAGGTTCCCCTGTTCACAGTCCCCCTAAGGCCCACTGGACATTTCCTATTGTTCCAGGGATTAGACTAAAGATGAATATTTATATAGCAGGAAAGAAATTTCATTGCTTTATTGATACTGGGGCAGACCGCACTATACTAAGAAAGTAAGAAATCCCACCTCAGTGGAAACTAATTCCAGGGCCCCAATTACTCGGGGTAGGAGGAAACATTAAATCAGAGGAAACCAGAGATTGGCTTAGATGGAGAGATGTAGATGGAAATCAAGGGGAATTTCACCCCCTTGTGGCCCCTGGATTAACCTCTAATTTGTTAGGCCAGGACATCTAGGAGAGGCTGAAGCCTACATTACTACCATCCATAGAGAGCTTCAAGATGATATATTAGTTGAAGATACAGGGAGGGAAACTTCCAACCCCCAAGTAGGGCCTCACTCCCAATCCTAAGGGCCACTGCTCCCCAAGTTCCCGCTATTCAATGGCGAGATGGCATCCCAGTCTGGGTCGAGCAGTGGCCCCCTTCATACTGAGAAACTAAACCATTTGAGGGCAATTATCCAAGAACAGTTAGCCCTAGGACACATTAGACCCTCTCTTAGTCTATGGAATAGTCCTGTTTTTGTTATACAGAAGGCCACAAGGAAATGGAGGATGTTACAGGACCTCCGGAAAATTAATGATAGGATGATCATTGTTGGCACACCTCTACGTGGCCTCCCCTGGATCCCCTCTATTTCAGAGACTTAACCTTAATTGTGATTGACATTAAAATTGCTTTTTTTCTATCCCCCTGCATCCGGATGATTGTGAAAAGTTTGCTTTTTCTGTTCCTTCTATCAATTTTCAAAGGCCGGATGAACGATATGAATGGGTACTTCTCCCTCAAGGTATGGCTAACAGCCCAGCTTTTTGTCAGCATTATGGTTCATGTCACTTGTCACCCTTAATGGAAAAAAATCACAGCTCACCCTATATGTTTACATGTATGAGATCATCCTGGGAGTTGCTGATGTCCAGCAGCTGAGCTCAGCTTACCTGGCCCTTTGAGAACTCTTAGAGAAAGGAGGATTACACATATCCGGTGACAAGGTCCAAACTGTACCTCTCTTCAAAATATTAGGGACAAAACTTAGCCTAGACTCCATTTGTCCTCTCAAACCTCAACTAGTCATTCAAAAATCTTATTCCTTGGCAGAGTTACAGAAGCTATTAGGAGAATTAAACTGGTTAAGATCATGGCTTCATATCTCCACCGAGGATTTATTACCTCTTTTTGAATTGCTATGGGAAAAATCCCCCTCTGATGTGATTATACTGGAAGAAGGTCATCTGTCAATATTACAAAAAGTCCAAAACGCCCTAAATTCAGCCCAATTGGCTCGGTACCAACCAAAGCAACCTCTATATCTGTGGATTTTCTCAGGTGCTAAGCTCCTTACAGCTGTTCTCACCCAGATGGGTAACCCCTTACAGTGGATACATTCCTCTGTGGGAGGAACACCTCGAGTTTATTCCCAATTAGATCAATTAGCAGATCTTATAATAAAGGGAAGAGATACATCATTGAGGCATTATGGAAAAGACCCAGATGTTTTAACGACTCCTTACCGTTTGTCAGACTTTGAGTGGATACGGAGAAACAATCCTAGAGTCTTCTATGCTTTAGAGGGATTTTTAGGAAAGGTTGACTGTCATTACGGGTCAACCAAATGGACCTCTTCCTTTTCCAAGCTGGAGTGGACTCCCCCTATCCTTTTTTCCATCAAGCCACTCCCCAAGGCAGTAAATGTCTTCATGGATGGAGGAAAAGAAGGGTCAGCAGTTGTAGTTTTTCACCCGTCCTCAGGCCAAAGGACACAATACTTTGAAGCAGTTACTGACTCTGCCCAATTTAAAACATTATATGCTTTTGCATTAGCCTTGACCCATGTCCAAGAGCCTATGAATCTTTTCTCAGATAGTTTGTATGTAATTAACCTATTACCTACTCTAAATGCATCATATATTAGGATAGATAATAATCCTATAACTTCTTTAATGATCCAGGTACAATCCCTGTTAAAGGGATGTAATGAGCCTATTTTCCTCCAACATCTCAGGGGACATCAAGGCTTATTTGGGGCCCTCTCTGAAGGAAATCAGGCTGCTGACCATTTGGCCACCACACGTGTATTAGCAGTTACAGTCCCATATCAGCAAGACCTTCAGTTATCCCAAGGTCTTCACAACCTCACTCATTTAAATTGGAGAGGACTACATCATAAATTTCCTTTGGTATAAAGGATTTAAAAAAGATTGTTAGAACATGTAAGTCCTGTTTGCCTGTCTTACAGGTCCCACCTCTCCAGTCCCCTGGGGTAAATCCCAGAGGCCTATGACCTAACGCTATCTGGCAAACTGATGTAACCCATTATGTGCCATTTGGAAAATTAAAGTATATATTTATGTCCATAGATACTTACTCACATGCTTGTTGGGCCATGGCGTCACTTTTTACAATGCTTTGCTATTCTTGGATTGCTGGAACAGGTTAAAACAGATAATGGACCCTGTTTTGTGAGCAAATCATTACAAAAATTCTTCCAAAGATGGCATATTAAACATACCACAAGAATCCCATATAACCCAAAAGGACAAGCCATCATAGAGAGGCACAATAAAACCCTAAAGGACCAATTAATAAAACAAAATGGGGGAAGCAACCCCCATGACCAGTTAAAAACAGCTATGCTTACTTTAAATATTTTGAATTTTTCCAAGCAGCAGCCTCTGTCTGCGTTTCAAAGACACTGGTCTAGCCAAACGCCTTATGTAAAGGTTGAGGTCCGATGGAAAGACCCATTAACTGGATTCTGGAGAGGTCCAGATCCGTTAATAAGTGCTGGCAGAGGTTTTGGATGTATCTTTACAATTGGAGAGCCAAGCCCTCTTTGGGTGCCTGCCAGAGACCTCAAATACCGCCAATTTGACCAAAATGACTACCCAAGAGCACATACTCTTGAGGGGTGATCCTTTCTTTCTTCCACAGAAATGAGAAGAAAGAAAAAACACCATGACAGATTTCCTGTCCTGTTGTGATTGAACTTCTCATCACATCCATTCTAAGATTCACCAAGAACATTGTCTTGGACTCCTTCTTTGTCAGTATTTCAACCCTCTGCGACGAGAGAAGAGGGACTATGTCTATTCCTGTGACAACTGTCCGGACTTTGTGCTAGATTGCTTCCCTTGGACTCTGAGAGAAGAGTGCTATTCCTGTGACAATTGTCCGGACTTTGTGCTAGACAGCTTCCTTGGACTGAAATGAATGAGTGGACCTTCTCCCTTTTGTGAGATCCCTGACTGTCATTGTCTTTGTGGTCACTTTTGGGCCCTGTGTAATCAACAAATTTGTGCAACTCCCTTTTGATTGAAACAGATTGATACAGCCTGGTGGTCTGCCAATAATGCCTTCAGCGATGCTGAGCTAGAGCTCTACAGGCTTGGCCATGGTCCTTAATAGGATGTGGAGGTTTAAACCAGCCATCCTTGAAAAGCCTTCCCAAAGGCGACTGTCCTGTTTCATGTCCTTCCCCTGGCCACTTGCTGGCCCTGGGTGTGTCCACCTGAAGTGCTAGGGTGGTAGCTAATGACGGGCAAGATTTTTCCAGAGGAAAAACAACCTAAGACAGGCACACTCTTGAGTAAGATGGACACCCCATTTTTGAAATGCAGAATGGGACACCCCAGTTTTGAAATAGAAAGTGGGAAGCCCCATTTTGAAAAAACGAAAACGGGGAAATGTCGGGACATTCCAGACGCTGTCTGCCAATGGGATGGAAAAACACTGGCTCTGGTTGCTTACCACGACCTGTGGAGGACCAGGGCTAAGCAGGGGGCGTGGCTGTGACTTATCATGGGAACCGGAACCGCCCTGCTGGTCACTGATTGGTTGTGGTTGGGCCTTTATAAGTACAGTCCACCCTTTCAATAAATGAGTCTTTGGTACCACTTCTGACCAAAACTCCCCAGCGTGACCCTGTGTCCATCTGACGGGCGGGGGAGGGGACACTGGCAACTCCCGCCCTCTCGGCCTGTCCTCCCCAGGTAGGCTAACCCCAGCCCTACTCTGCTGGTAAAAAAGGGACTTCTTCTGGGGCCATAAGGGGGTTGGCTAGAGACCTTGGCCCCTTACATTTCCGTCACCATATGATCATCTCAATAGACACAGAAAAAGCATTTGACAAAATACAACACCCCTTTATGTTCAAAACACTAGAAAAACTAGGAATAACAGAAACATACCTCAACATCATAAAAGCTATTTATGCAAAGCCCCAGGCTAACATTATCTTAAATAGAGAAAAATTGAAAGCATTCTCTCTATAAACTGGAACAAGACAGGGATGCCCCCTTTCACCACTGCTATTTACCATAGTACTTGAAACTCGGCTAGAGCAATTCGACAGACAAAAGAGATTAAAGGGATCCAGATAGGAAAAGAAAAGCTCAAATTAGCACTATTTGCTGATGACTTGATAATATAACTAGAAGACCCAAAAAACTCTCCCAGAAAACTTTTACAACTAGTAAATGAATTCGGCAAAGTAGCAGGATACAAAATCAACACCCATAAGTCAAAAGCATTTTTGTATATCAGTGACAAATCCTCTGAAAGGAAAATGATAAAAACTACCCATTTACAGTAGCATCAAAAAAATAAAATATCTGGGAATCAACTTAATGAAAGAGGTGAAGGACCTCTATAACAAAAACTATAGAACACTAAAAAAAAAAAAAAAAAAAAAAAAAAAAAAAAAAAAAAAATTATAGAAGATCTCAGAAGATGGAAAGACCTACCTTGTTCTTGGATAGGTAGAACTAATATTGTCAAAATGTCCATACTACCAAAAGCATTATACGGATTCAATGCAATTCCAATCAAAATCCCAATGACATTCCTCAAAGAAATAGAAAAAACAGTCATGAAATTCATCTGGAAAAATAAGAGACCCAGAAGAGCCAAAGCAATCCTTAGCAAGAAAAGTGAAGCAGGGGGCATAACCATACCAGACTTTATACTATAGAGCAATAGTAACAAAAACAGCATGGTATTGGCACCAAAACAGACTGGTAGACCAATGGTACAGAATTGAGGACACAGAGACTAATACATATAATTTCAGCTATCTTATATTAGACAAAGGTGCCAAAAATGTACAGTGGAAAAGGATAGCCTCTTCAACAAATGGTTCTGGGAAATTGGAAATCCATATGCAACAAAATGAAAGTAAACCTTTATCTCTCACCATGCACAAAATTCAATTCAACATGGATCAAGGACCTAGGAATTAGACAAGAGACAATATGCCTAATAGAAGAAAAAGTAAGCTCCAATTTCCAACATATCGGATTAGGCTCCAAGCTTCTTAATAAGAATCCTGTAGCACAAGAACTAATACCAAGAATTAATGAGTGGATAGATTCAAACTAAAAAGCTTCTTCTCAGAAAAAGAAACAATCAGTGAGGTGAATAGACAGCCAACTAACTGGGAACAAATAATTAATACATGCACATCAGACAGAGCACTAATTTCTAGAATATATAAAGAACTCAAAAAACTTAACACGCACAAAAAAATAACCCAATTAATAAATGAGCTAAGGAATTGAATAGACACTTCTCAGAAGAAGATACACAGTTAATCAACAAATACATGAAAAAAGGCTCAACATCACTGACAATTAGAGAGATGCAAATCAAAACTACTCTAAGATTTCATTTCACACCAGTCAGAATGGCAGCTATCAAGAACACAAGCAACAGTAAATATTGGAGAGGATGTGGGGAAAAAGGCACACTGACACATTGCTGGTGGGACTACAAAATGGTGCAACCATTATTGAAAGCAGTATGGAGATTTCTTGGAACACCAGGAATGGAACCACCCTATGACCCAGCCATCCCACTCCTGGGTCTATTCCTAAAGGACTTAAAAACAGCATATTACTGTGACACAGCCATCTCAATGTTTATAGCATCACAATTCACAATAGCTAGGTTATGGAACCCTCAGTAGATGAGTGGATTAAGAAAATGTGGTGTATATACACACAATGGAATTTTACTCAGCAATAAAAGAAAATAAAATAATGGCATTTGCAGGTAAATGGATGAAGTTGGAGAATATAATGCTAGGTGAAGTTAGTCAATCTAAAATATCCAAATACTGAATGTTTTCTCTGATATAAGGAGGCTGACTCACAGTGGTTTTGGGTCGGGGTACATAGGAGGATTAGAGGAATGCTAGAAAGGTCAAAGGGGAGGGAGGGGAAGGGAGGAAGCAAGGGGGCATGGAGGGGAAAAAAAGAAAATGTGGTTGAATAAGATGGATGTCTTTATTCTAAATGCATGATTGAAGATTTGAATGGTACGGATATACATTGTATACAAACAGTGTTTTGTAAAAAGATGCTCTATATGTTTATTATAAATTATAATGCATATTACTTTTATAAAGACAACAACTTTGAATAAAAAATAAATAAATAAGTTGATTCTTTGAAAAAATAAATAAAATTGACAGACCCTTAGCTACACTAACAAAGAGAAGGAGAGAGAAAACTCAAATTACTAGTGTACATGATGAAAAAGGTAATATCAGAATGGACACCAAAGAAATACAGATGATAATTAGAAATTACTTTGAAAACTTATACTCCAATAAAATAGAAAATATTGAAGGCATTGACAAATTTCTCGAGTCACATGATTTGCCCATATTGAATCACGATTATTTACACAATCTAAACAGAACAATATTAAGTGATGAAATAGAGGTTACCATAAGAAGCCTACCAACTAAGAAATGTCCAGGAGATCCAAGATGGCGGATTAGAGGAAGCCGCACTTCAAGACAGTTCCATAGAAAGAATCCAACAAAGCAGATAAATTGCCTTTCATTATATATATATGGACTGAAAATACCGATATCCTGGATGGTTTGATTACCACTACCAGAGAGAGAAAGAGACAAGCTGTCTGCAGCGGCTGGAGCCGCGAGGCTCCTGCAAAACCGCCTGGGCGGTGCACAGGCCGTGCGAAACAAGGTCAGTGTGAGGAGACCGCGCTACTGCTGCAACCCCAGCCAAACTCACGGCACACCAGCGTGAAACCGGCGATAAAAACCAGTGATAACAGCCGGCGGGATTGGTGCTGGGGAGCCACGGGAGACTGCGGGTCCACACACCAGTTCGAATCCACACTCCGCCTGACGCGACCCTCGGTGTGGCTTCCCGGTGCGATCGGCAAGGATACGGGAGTCTGGGAGTCTGCGGAGCTGCTGTTGACTGGAAGGAGAGCGCCGCCATCTTTGAAAGCTGCAGGGGCTGGTCCTGACAAAGGGGAGGAGACGGAGAGCGACTGCTGCATCCACCCAGGGACTCTCCAGCTCTCTGAAGACAACGCACAATTGGGTGAGACTTGGTTGGTCAGCAGGGGAAGGCGTTTCTGAGGCTGGCACAGTGGCCACAGGGGACTGCAACTGTGGGTGGGCTTGGGGAGGGGATGCCTTCTGGAAGATCCCCCTTCCCGGCGCCATTCATCTGCTGACACACACAGTCCCCCTGGGCCACTCCTTCACTGAACCGTGCAGCCGCTGGCCTAGGATGCAGCCTTGATTTCACTGACAGGATCACAGACTGTGATCCAATAGCAATTGGTTTGAACTGGAAAGGAAAAAAAGAGGGGGGCTTCCCAGGGCCCGTTTTGTCTGAGACTTGGGGTTTGACTTTTTTTTTTTTTTTCCCTTTCTTTTTATTGGTCTGCTTGATTTTCTGGATTGCAGGGAGGGTTTTTTTTTTTTTGTTGTTGTTGTTGTTGTTTGTATGTTTGTTTGTTTATTTTTCTTTTTCTTTTTTTGTTCTGCTTTTTTTTTTCCTTCCGCATTGATTGTTAGTGTGTTTATCAGCTTCCGCTCCCTTTTTTTCTTTCATTCTTTTACTCCTTCTCACCCTTGTATCTTTTCTTCCTCCTTCATCTTTCATGTTTACATCCTGCCAGTGCATACTAAACAGAGCCAAAAACAAGTTATACGCAAAACTTGGGATTTCTAGAACCGGCGCAATTGAACTGGGTAGCAAAGTGGTGTTATATATAGTTTACTCTCTATTTCCTTGATTCTCTCTCTCCTCTCTCTTACACCAATTCCTACTCTTTATCATTTTTTTCTTTTCCAACTTACTATATATATAAATTGATCTTTTTACCTAATTGTCAACCCCATTCTCTTTCTTCCATCGTCTACTGATACTAAACCACTTCCACTAAACCATTTCAATAGATATCTCTTTTCATACTTTCCAAGAAAGAACAATTCAAGACACTTCCTTCTTCCTAAACATAACACCTCTGTATCCAATACTTGAAGCTATAAAACCCTATCAGAAATGTACAGAGTAAATTGGAAATAATATCTGGGATAACAAAATCTGTACATTGTGACCAAACTTGGATTTTCTGAATAGAAAGTGTTAGGTTTTAAAAGTATAAAGGAATTATAAGGTGATCTGATAGCATTGTACTACAGGAACAACATAAGGCTTTAAGGTAAAATCGAAACAGTCAAGGTCCCACAGTGCAGGAAGAATAGACACACAAGCAACATGAAAAAACAAGGAAAGAAAATGACACAAACAAATCAAGATACCTCATCGGCAGATGTCATGGCAAGCACAGTTGGTCAAATGCCAGAGATGGAATTTAGAAATTACATATGCCAAATGTTTATGGAACTTAAGAATGAACTCAAAAATGAGATGAGGGAGCAGGTACAGGAGGCAAAAGATCATTTTGACAAAGAACTCCAAAAACAAATACAGGAAGTAAAAGATTACTTCAATAGGGAAATAGAGGCTCTAAAGAGAATCCAAACAGAAATTCCAGAAATGAAAGAAGCAATAAACCAAAATAAAAGCTCAATTGAAAACATCTCCAACAGAATAGACCATCTGGAAGATAGAACCTCAGACAATGAAGACAAAATATATGTCTTAGAGAAGAATTTAAACCATACAGCAAAACTTGTTAATAATCATGAACATAACATCCAGGAATTATGGGACAGCATAAAAAGACCAAACTTAAGAGTGATTGGCGTAGAGGAAGGGGCAGAGTTTCAAGCCAAAGGAATGAGTAATCTATTTAATGAAATAATTACAGAAAATTTTCCAAGCTTGAGGAATGAAATGGAAAACCAAGTTCAAGAGGCATACCGAACACCAAACAAACAAAATCTCAACAGAGCCACACCTAGACACATTATAATGAAAATGCCTAATACACTGAGCAAGGAGAGAATACTAAAAGCCACAAGAGAAAGGAAGCAAATTACATATAGGGGGAAACCAATCAGATTATGTTCAGATTTTTCAACCCAGACCTTAAAAGCAAGAAGATCCTGGAATAGCATATTTCAAGCTCTGAAAGAAAAGGGATGTCAACCAAGAATCCTATATCCAGCAAAATTGAGCTTTAGATTCGAAGATGAAATAAAAACCTTCCACGACAAGCAAAAGTTAAAAGATTTCACAATTCGAAAGCCAGCACTTCTGAACATCCTGGGCAACATTTTTCATGAAGAAGAAGAGAAAGATGATAACGAAAATCAACAAAGGGAGATATTAAACTAAAGGAAATACCAACCAGAAGAGAAACCAAATCAAGCTAAAGACCATAAGTCAAATAAAAATGGATGGGAATAAAAATCACATCTCAATAATAACCTTGAATGTTAATGGCCTAAACTCGCCAATCAAAAGACACAGATTATCAGAATGGATTAAAAGAAATGACCCAACAATTTGCTGTCTCCAAGAAACACACCTCATAGAAAAAGACATCAACAGACTGAAAGTGAAAGGCTGGGAAAAGTCTTATCACTCACATGGCCGGCGGAAGCAAGCAGGGGTTTCCATTCTCATATCAAATAAGGTAGACTTCAAACCAAAATTAATCAAGAGGGACAAAGATGGATATTTCTTATTACTTAAGGGAACCATCCATCAACAGAATATAACAATCATAAATCTGTATGCCCCAAATAATGGAGCACCTACATTCATCAAACAAACGCTTCTTAAGTTCAAGAGTAAAATAGACCACAACACAGTTATTCTAGGGGACTTCAACACACCTCTCTCACCAATGGATAGATCATCCAAACAAAAGCTAAACAAAGAAACTTTAAGCCTCCTCAAAACAATTAACAATTTAGACCTAACAGACATATATAGAATATTTCATCCCTCAGTAAACGAATACACATTTTTCTCAGCAGCACATGGCTCCTTCTCCAAAATAGACCATATATTATGTCACAAGGCAACTCTCAGCAAATATAAAAAAATAGAGATACTACCCTGCATGCTATCGGACCATAAAGGGATGAAATTGGAAATCAACGACAAAACAAGGAATAAGAAAAACTACTCCATCAACTGGAAGCTAAACAACATGCTACTGAATGAACAAGGGGTTGAAGAAGACATCAAAGAGGAGATCAAAAAATTCCTAGAGGTAAATGAGAACACAGATACATCATATAGAAATCTCTGGGACACTATGAAGGCAGTAGTAAGAGGAAAATTCATTGCACTGAGTTCATTCCTTAAGAGGACAAAAAACCAACAAATAAATGACTTAACATCACACCTCAAAGCATTAGAAAAAGAAGAACAGACCAACACCAAGAGCAGTAGAAGACAGGAAATAATTAAAATCAGAGCAGAAATTAATGAAATTGAGACTAAGGAAACCATTCAAAGAATTGACAAAACTAAAAGTTGGTTCTTTGAAAAAATAAACAAAATTGACAGACCCTTAGCAATGCTAACGAAAAGAAGAAGAGAAAAAACTCAAATTACTAACATTCGTGATGAAAAAGGGAATATCACAACAAACACCTCAGATATACAGAATATAATTAGAAATTACTTTGAAAACTTGTACTCTAATAAAATAGAAAATACTGAATGCATTGACAGATTTCTAGAGTCATATGATTTGCCTAAACTGGATGTGGAGGCTATACATAATTTAAATAGATCAATTACAAGCGAAGAAATAGAAGATGTCATCAAAAAGCTACCAACAAGGAAAAGTCCAGGACCTGATGGGTTTACAGCCGAGTTCTATAAGACTTTCAAAGAAGAACTAATACCAATGCTCTTCAAACTATTTCAAGAAATAGAAAAAGAGGGAGCTCTTCCAGACTCTTTCTATGAGGCCAATATTACATTAATTCCAAAGCCAGGCAAAGACACATCCAAAAAAGAAAACTTCAGGCCCATATCTTTAATGAACATAGATGCAAAAATCCTCAACAAAATCCTGGCAAATCAGATACAAAAACATATCAAAAAGATAGTGCACCACGATCAAGTGGGGTTTATCCCAGGGATGCAAGGCTGGTTCAATATTCGGAAATCAATAAACATAATACATCACATCAATAGATTTAAAGACAAAAATCATATGATCATCTCAATTGACGCAGAAAAAGCATTTGACAAAATACAACACCCCTTTATGTTCAAAACACTAGAAAAACTAGGAATATCAGAAACATATCTTAACATAATAAAAGCTATTTATGCAAGGCCCCGAGCTAACATTATCTTAAATGGAGAAAAATTGAAAGCATTCCCTCTAAAAACTGGAACAAGACAGGGATGTCCCCTTTCACCACTGCTATTTAACATAGTACTGGAAACTCTGGCCAGAGCAATTAGACAGACGAAAGAAATTAAAGGGATCAAGATAGGAAAAGAAGAGCTCAAATTAGCACTATTTGCTGATGACATGATAATCTACCTAGAAGACCCAAAAAACTCTACCAGAAAACTTTTACAACTAGTAAACGAATTTGGCAAAGTTGCAGGATACAAAATCAATACACATAAGTCAAAGGCATTTGTGTACATCAGCGACAAAGACTCTGAAAGGGAAATGATGAAAAATACCCCATTTGCAATAGCATGAAAAAAAATAAAATACCTGGGAATCAACCTAACGAAAGAGGTGAAAGACCTGTATAACGAAAATTATAGAACACTAAAGAAAGAAAAATTATAGATGAACTCAGAAGATGGAAAGACCTACCTTGCTCTTGGATAGGTAGAATTAATATTGTCAAAATGTCCATACTACCAAAAGCATTATACAGATTTAATGCAATTCCTATCAAAATCCCAATGTCATTCTTCAAAGAAATAGAAATAGCAGTCATGAAATTCATCTGGAAAAATAAGAGACCCAGAATAGCCAAAGCAATCCTGAGCAAGAAAAGTGAAGCAGGGGGCATCACCATACCAGACTTTAAATTATACTATAGAGTAATAGTAACAAAAACAGCATGGTATTGGCACCAAAACAGACTGGTGGACCAATGGTACAGAATTGAGGATACAGAGACTAATACATTTAATTACAGCTATCTTATATTAGACAAAGGTGCCAAAAATGTACAGTGGAGAAAGGATAGCCTCTTCAACAAATGGTGCTGGGAAAACTGGAAATCCATATGCAACAAAATGAAATTAAACCTTTATCTCTCACCATGCACAAAACTCAATTCAAAGTGGATCAAAGACCTAGGAATTAGATCAGAGACAATACACCTAATAGAAGAAAAAGTAAGCTCCAATTTCCAACATGTTGGATTAGGCCCCAAGTTCCTTAATAAGAATCCTGTAGCGCAAGAATTACTACCAAGAATTAAAGAATGGGATAGATTTAAACTAAAAAGCTTCTTTTCAGCAAAAGAAACAATCAGTGAGGTGAATAGAGAGCCAACTAATTGGGAACAAATATTTAATACATGCACATCAGATAGAGCACTAATCTCTAGAATATATAAAGAACTCAAAAAACTTTACACTAAAAAAACAAATAACCCAATCAATAAATGGGCTAAGGAATTGAGAAGACACCTCTCAGAAGAAGATACACGATTAATCAACAAATACATGAAAAAATGTTCAACATCGCTGGCAATTAGAGAAATGCAAATCAAAACTACTCTAAGATTTCACTTCACTCCAGTCACAATGGCAGCCATCAAGAACACAAGCAACAATAAATGTTCGAGAGGATGTGGAGAAAAAGGCACACTCATACATTGCTGGTGGGACTGCAAAATGGTGCAACCGTTATGGAAAGCAGTATGGAGATTTCTTGGAAAACTGGGAATGGAACCATCCTATGACCCAGCCATCCCACTCTTGGGTCTATTCCCAAAGGACTTAAAAACAGCATATTACAGTGACACAGCTATCTCAATGTTTGTAGCTGCACAATTCACAATAGCTAGGTTGTGGAATCAACCTAGATGTCCCTCAGTAAATGAGTGGATTAAGAAAATGTGGTATATACGCACAATGGAATTTTACTCAGCAATAAAAGAAAATAAATTAATGGCATTTGCAGGTAAATGGATGAAGTTGGAAGACATAATGCTAAGTGAAGTTAGTCAGTCTCAAAAATCCAAGTACCAAATGTTCTCTCTTATATAAGGAGGCTATTTCAAAGTATTATTGGATGGGGTACATAGGAGGATTAGAGGAACACTAGAATGGTCAAGGGAAGGGAGGGCAAGGGAGGGAGCAAGAGGGGAGGGAGGGGGGAAAAAAGGTGGTTGAATGAGACGGATATCATTTTTCTTAATGCATGATTGAAGACCTAAATTGTACGAATATACTTTGTATACAAACAGTTGTATGTAAAAAGATACTAAATATATGCACTATGAGTTGTACATATTAAAAAAAAAAAAAAAAAAAAAAAGAAATGTCCAGGATCAGATGGATACACAGCAAGTTCTACATGTCCTTTAAAGAAGAACTAATATAAATACTCTTCAAATTATTTCAGAAAATAGAAAAAGAAGGAGCACTTCCAAAGTCATTCTATGAGGCCTATTTCACCCTGATTCTAAAACCAGGCAGAGACACACCAAAGAAAGAAAACTTCAAACCAATATCCCTGATGAATATAGATGTAACAGTTCTCAATAAAAGCCTGGCAAATCATATACAAAAACATATCAAAAAGATAGTACACCACAATCAAGTGGGATTCATCCCAGAGATGCAAGGATGGTTCAACATATGGAAATCAATAAATGTAATTCATTACATCAATAGACTTAAAGGTAAAAATCATATGATCATTTCAATAGATGCAGAAAAAGCATTTGACAAAATACAGCATTCCTTCATGTTCAAAACACTAGAAAAACTAGGGATAATAGGAACATATCTCAACATTGTAAAATATATATATATTATATATATTAATATATATATTAGCATATATATATATATATATATATATATACTAATCCCCAGGTCAACATTATTTTAAATGGAGAAAAATTGAAAGCATTACCTCTAAAAACTGGAACAGGACAGGATGCCCTCTTTTACCACGTCTATTTAACATAGTAATTGAAATGCTGGCCAGAGCAATAAGACAGAAGAAAGAAATTAAAGGGATACAGATAGGTAAATTTGAACTCAAATTATCATTATTTCCTTACAATATGATTTTGTACATAGAAGATCCAAAAAATTCCACCAGAAAACTTCTAGAACTCATAAACGAATTCAGCAAAGTAGCAGGATACAAAATCAACACCCATAAATCTATATATTTCTATATATCAGTGACAAATTTCTATATATCGGTGACAAATCCTCTGAAAGGGAAATGAGGAAAACTACCCCATTTACAATAACATCAAAAAAGCAAATAAATAAAATACTTGGGAATCAACTTAACCAAAGACATGAAAGACCTCTATAATGAAAACTACAGAACATTAAAGAAAGAAATTATGGAAGACCTTACAAGATGGAAAGATCTACCCTGTTCTTGGATAGGCAGAACTAATATTGTCAAAATGACCATACTACCAAAAGCACTATACAGATTTAATGCAATGCCAATCAAAACCCCAATGACATTCCTCATAGAAATAGAAAAAGCAGTCATGAAATTCATCTGGAAAAATAAGAGACCCAGAATACCTAAAGCAATCCTTAGCAAGAAATGTGAAGCAGGTGGCATAACTACACCAGATCTTAAATTATACTACAGAGCAATAGTAACAAAAACAGCATGGTATTGGCACCAAAATAGGCTGGTACACTAATGGTACAGAATAGAGGACCCAGAGACTAATACATATAATTTCAGTGATCTTATATTAGACAAAGGTGCCAAAAATGTACAGTGGAGAAACGATAGCCTCTTCAACAAATGGTGCTGGGAAAACTGGAAATCCATATGCAACAAAATGAAATTAAACCTTTATCTCTCACCAGGCACAAAATTCAACTCAAAGTGGATCAAGGATCTGGGAATTAGACCAGAGACACTACACCTAATAGAAGCAAAAGTAATCTCTATCTCCAACATGTTGTATTAGGCCCCAAGTTCCTTAATAAGACTCCTGTAGCTCAAGAATTAATATCAAGAATCAATAAATGGGATAGATTCAAATTACAAAGCTTCTTCTCAGCAAAAGAAACAATCATTGAGGTGAATAGAGAACCTACTAATTGGGAACAAATCTTTACTACATGCACATCAGATAGAGCACTAATCTCTAGAATATATAAAAAACTCAAAAATCTTAACACCAAAAAAACAAATAACCCAATCAATAAATGGGCCAAGATTTTGAACAGACACTTCTCAGAAGAAGATATACAATCAATCAACAAATACATGAAAAAATGTTCAACATCTCTGGCAATTAGAGAAATGCAAATCAAAACCACACTAATATTTCATTTCACACCAGTCAGAATGGCTGCTATTAAGAACACAAACAACAATAAATGTTGGCAAGGATGTGGAGAAAAAGGCATGCTCATACATTGTTGTTGGGACTGCAAAATGATGCAGCCAATATGGAAAAGCAGTATGGAGATTCCTTGGGAAACTTGGAATGGAACCACCTTATGACCCAGCTATCCCACTCCTTGGTCTACACCCAAAGGACTTAAAAACAGCATACTACAGGGACACAGCCACATCAATGTTTATAGCAGCACAATTCACAATAGCTAAATTGTGGAACCAACCTAGATGCCCTTCAGTAGATGAATGGATAAGGAAAATGTAGTATATATACACAATGGAGTGTTACTCAGCAATAAGGGAGAATAAAATCATGACATTTGCAGGTAAATGGATGAAATTGGAGGATATAATGCTAAGTGAAGCTAGCCAATCCCAAAAAGCCAAATGCCAAATTTTTTTTTCTGATATAAGGAGGCCGATTCACAGTGGGGTTGGGATGGGGAGCATAGGAGGATTAGAGGAACATTAGATTGGCCAATGGGGAGGAGGGGATGGGAGAGGGCAAAAGGGTGAAGAAAAAAAAAAAAGATGGTAGAATGAGATGGATATCATTACCCTAAGTGCATGTATGAAGTCACGAATGGTATGAATATACTTTGCATACAACCAGAGATATGTAAAAATGTGCTCTATGTGTATAATATGAAATGTAATACATTCTGCTGTCATTTCTAACAACTTACAATAAAAAAATAAATTTGAAAAAAAGAATCTGCTTCCTTTGGCTATTTTCCCTTTCTGGCTTCTCTATTTCTCCCTTTATCATCTTTTATTTTATGTTATTATTTTATTTTTTAGAGCTAGCTCATCTACATTTATTTTTCAATTATTTATTTATTCTAATTTGTTATACATGCTTGCAGAATGCAATTTCTTTCATATTACATATCACAGCCAAATGTAAACTTCAGAATCTTTGTTTAGCCTGCATCTCCCCGTCATTGTGCTCTGCCAGCTTTATGGTGTCTGGTCAAATGTGTGCATAGCCTAGTATTTTGTTAAGGACTCTGGGGCTGTTTATGCATATTTCTAGAGCTCTTATTTTGTGTATATTCCTCTTTTCTTATACTCTTCCTCATAATTCTCAGCTACATTGCCAGCTTTGGACTTCAATTTTGTTTCCTTAGTTCAGCAAAACCTTGTGTTCTGCTTAGACTCCATTTCCCTGTGTTATATTTTAAAAATTGATGTTAGGCAAAAAAAAGCAATGCTGCAGCTTATTTTTTGTGTTTTTCTTCTCTTAAAAAATCGCAGTCTTTCATTGCCTATTGTCCTAAATCTGAAAATAGTCAATTCATATGTTTTCCCATTAAAAATTCCTTTCTTTTTGAAAGGACTAATTAAATAATAGCTATTACCTCCTGACCAGGAACAACAATATATAATTGACTTTGTATCTCTTTTGTATACCATCAATTTATTGCCCTTCAGCTTCAAATTTCCTTTTATTGCTCATTCTGGAAAGAATGGAGCTTGGCCCTTGACACCTAGCCCAATATGAAGCATTTTTTAATACCAACTGCTGTAGAAACATGGAAATATGAGGGACTTCCCCTCCTAGTTCCAGAGTAATCCACTGGGAATTTCTCTTTAGGATGGATTGACTTCACCAACACCAAATTCCTGCAACATGGGCAGCTTCACCAGGATCCAACTCCTGAAGTATGATGCAGCCAATCATACCAGTTTTTTTTGACAGCTCTCTTTATATAGTGGAGCACATTCACAAGACACCTTTCTCTGAATACCTTTAACTAGCACATCAGAGGATGGATTTCTGGCAAACCCCAAAGTGTGAATTTTCAGCCAGGTGTGGTGGCATATGTCTGCAATCTCAGTAACATGGGAGGTTGAGGCAGGAGGACCTCAAGTTTGAGACCAACCTGGGCAAGTTGTTGAGAACCTCTCTCAATTTAAACAAAAACAACAACAACAACAAAAGACAGGGAATGTAGCTCAGTGACAATATACCCCTTTATTCAATCTCCAGTACCAAAAACAAAGAGTGAATTTCCAAAAAGTTTTCCCAGAATGACACATTGCAACATCTCTGACATTCAGTGTGTCAATGCTGTACCCTACTAATAAGGTCTGGACAACCTTTGTACAAGAAGATTTGTCTTTTCCTTGGATGCTTGTCAGGTCTTTAGTATTCATTTTTATTAAATTTTCCTAAATGCACATACATGATTTCTAGATCAAAGCAGATTTCTTAATATGATCACTGTACAATCAAAACCCAGAATAACATTACAGCATCTCCACATCAATACCCTACAGAATGACATGATAAAAAATTACCCCACACAAGTGGCAAAATTACCCTATATGTAAGGGTTGGAGAAATATGAATGTTTTCCTTTTAAAAATGGGTAAGAGACTCTTTGTCTCCCTTCATTTTTGAGAGCATCTCCTTGGAACTGGATAGAAAGAATCCTTATTCTAGCACTTCAGTATATAAACGAATTTATCCAGAGAGAAGATAAACCCAACATTTATGGGGTTTACAAACTACAAATTTCTTCATGTCCCCAGGTTTCTCCTGTTTTGAAATTTAAACTCAGGGAGATAATGCTCTGACTTAGGTACTTAGCCCAAAATGTAAAAGTTTGGCTCTTGGGGAGATAAAGGAAGGCTTACTATGCAGAAACAATTAGCTCCACCATTAGGATAAAATAGCAATAAATTGAATCCTCAATATATGTAAGAAAATAAAATATTTATAGGGAAAAATGAAAGCAAGCATTCTGCATTATTATCACATGTACATTCCATGGTTCAGGAGACTGAGGTTTTTATAGGAACACTGAAAAAAGATAAAAACAGGGAAGTTTCTTTTCTCACACTATTTTAGCACTAGGAATACTGACTGTTACTTGTATCTGCTCTTCCTCCATTGTTTATAATTACCTTCACTAATTGCTATCAAATTTCTCATTATTACAGTCCCTTCTTGTATTTAACAATTCATTATATTAAATTCTCTATTCTAATTACTGTGTGGCTTTTTGTCTCCTAATTGGGCCCTGACTGACACACAAAAACTTCTAAAGCACTTGTTATCTTCCCATTAATAGATCCTATTTATACATATTTCATCAAGATAGTTGATAAGTATGATTTTTTTTTTCTTTTGTGGTACCAGGGATTGAACTCAGGGGCACTTGACCACTGGGCCACATCCCAGCCCTTTTTTTTGTATTTTATTAGAGACAGGGTCTCACTGAGTTGATAAGTGCCTGGACATTGCTGAGGCTGGCTTTGAACTCGCAATCCTCCTGCCTCAGCCTCCCAAAGTGCTGGGATTACAGGCGTGCGCCACCACACCCGGCTAAGTGTGATGTTTTATGAAGGGTTATGACAAGCAAGATTTTTGTGATCTATATTATGTCAGAGAGAAGCAGAAATATCAGAGTCCTAAGGCAAGATTGTGAAAGTATACTATTGGCTCTACCAGGTAAAAGCCACCATTTCTGGTCATCCTTACTATTGATATGGAAACAAAGTCACGACCAAATGCCAGGTGCCATCCATCATCATTTGCTCCAGTAGAGGTTCTTTATTTGGGGCAGCAAATGCAGTTAGTGTCATGAGCTGATTAAGCTTACAGTTCACAGTCTTCCTCCAATTTGTATTTGACTTCTGCACAGACCAAACTGTAGAAATTAAATGTGTGTAACCCTCCTTTTTCAGGTCTTTCATTGTGCCATTAATTTCTGCAGTTCTCATAGTAATGCAATATTGCTTCTTATTTACAATCCTAGTAAGGAGGTCTAGCTCCAGGGGCTTTCACTTGGCACTTCCTATTATAATGGTCCTCATCGTATGAGGCAGTCACTTTGAGTATTCTGCCCATTACTGTATATGTCTATTCTTCGTTGTTGTTTTTTTTTTTTTTTGTTTGTTGTTGTTGTTTAGATATACACGACAGTAGGCATGTTCTAGTTACACATTCAGGAGCTGAGAAAATAACCACAGGATAGGTATTTGAACCAAATCATCAGCTCTGAAATAATCCTTCATCTATCACCTAACTTAAGACAACACAACGAAGTAATTTCCAGAGACTCTTGACTGGTTTTCAGACCTATGATAATTCAAAGACTCAGAGACTCTGAATTGAAAAGAAGGTCCAAGTCCCCTTGAGTAATTACCCTGCATCACAGAAGCAAGTACACAGTTGTAAATCTTCCACCAAAACTTCCCACCGAGCAACGTGTGGCCAGACACTAAAAAGCAACTGCACGGAGCAAAGCAAGCTCTCTAGATACCCACCAGCCTCTTCTTGTTGATGTTCTGTGGAATAACAAATGCTTCACAACATCACAGTCATTCCCATAGTTGAAATGGTACCATTCTGTGGTACATTCTATTCTTTTTTACTGAGATTCTAAGTTCATGAATACTATATTTCTTATTTGTTGTACATTTCATTGAGTCTATGTTCATTTTTTCCATTCATTTTTAATCTGTTCTTTAGATTCAATAATTTTTATTGATCTATTTTCAGGTTTGTTAACTTTATTCTGCCAACTGGTCTATTGTTAAGCACATTAGTAAATTATTCACTTCAAATATTTTAATTTTTAGATCTAGATTTCTTGGTTGAAATCCCACATGTTTACCTTTACTCTGTTATCCTCTATTAGCTGTCATTAGATGAAGGAATTCTATAAGGCAGAGGGAATATGATAGGATGTATCTATCAAAGAATAATTGTAACTATATTTTCCTGGAAGTCCTTGTACCTATAATATGCCAGCCACTTTAAAGTTCCTAAGTCCTAATCAATTACTTATGAGTTGGTTCATATAAACTGCTTTTTCCCTTGGCTATGGGTCACAATTTTCTGTGTGTTGAGCACTCATTGTATTGCCAAACACTGCAGGTAAATCACAGAGATTCTGGACTCATTAACCTTCATGCACTTGTGTCTCTGAGTAAGCTTGGTATCAGGAATCCTCACTAGAACACAGTGCTTAGACAGACTGAATCTACTCACTTTGACCTTCTCCTATCAATATATGTGAGGATGAAACTCACCAATCCCAAAATAGGCTATTCTCTTTTCCAGGGTTGTTCAGTATCCTGTGTTTAGCACTAATCATACTTTGTTAAAATGGGTTGCAAGTAGACTATTACTCAAAGCAAGGCTCAGGTCTTATTTATCTCCACATCTCTAGGGCCTAACCCAGTACCTGACACATAGAGTGGGTATGCATGATATATTTGTTGAATGAACAAGCTAAATAATTAAGAGTCAGAAATTATATAATGATAAAACAAACTTCATAGAATTCTGAAATATGTGGATCATTTAATTAAGAAGAAAGTGTTCTAATATAAACTCAGCTCCATCTTAATACATCAAGTGCCCATGATACAATATAAAGAATATATTTGTAATCATGGATAGACTTTGTTACAAAGACAGGAAAGGAATTATGACATTTCAGAAAAAGTCTATCAATACTGATCAAAATAGAGATTTAACACCTGAAAAGTAAAGTTTACTTATTCATCATAGTTTATTCCCTGAGGAGAATTAATAAATTATGTGTGTTCATGGATATGAATAAAGTAACAGAAAGCATAGAGTTTAGGATGAAAAGATTTATAATTGAGGCTCACTCTATTTTAGTCCTACTTCTATCTCTAAAGATCTATACAATCTTGGGAAAATTATTTAAACTATACACTCTTTGTGGATTTATATAAAAATGGGACACTGATACTTACCTTACAAGAGTGGTAGGAGAATCAAATGAGGTCATAAATATGAAAGAACTTTGTGAACTTCAAAGAGCTATAGAAATATCAGGGATGAAATAATGCAAATAAAGCACTTTTTACCAAGACACCCATCATATCTAAAATTCCCAAATGTTAGCTTCCTCCCCACAGAATCACACATGTATGCATGTGCACACATGCTCATGCACACATGCTCACCCACACACGCTCACACATGTGTACACACCTCATAAGCAGCAATAAAACTGACATGGTTTTTATACTCTTCAAATATGTCTTCTTAAAAGTTAAGTTCTGTGTGCCTCCTGCTAGCTATACCACTTGGGCCTAATTTTATCTCTCCTGCCACTTCCCCCCTCTCTTTATTCCCAGAAACATGTGTCCCCATTAATAAAATATTTTATTCTATTTATCATTGGAAGTATTGCAGCTATTTTCTCCTCTAATCCATCATGGGTTGCAATCAGGAAATGTGAAAAAAAAAATCAAGTAAAACTTTCTTTTCTCTAAAGAAGCCACAAAATCATGACTGAGAAAAAAATCATATGACAGAAGTTTTAATATCCATAATAGTTTTTTACGTAATTTTTTTCTAAAAGATAAATTTTGAAATAATTCTTGATTTTTATAGGCCTACCTATCAAGTGGTCAATTTTAAGTCTGCCAAAGTTATTTCCCTAGTTATGGCTTACAACATTAATCCAGTGTTAATACAGTTTCCTTCAAAAAAGGGACTTTAGGGATGGAGATGTAGCTCAGTGGTAGAGTACTTGTCTGTCATGCTTGATGCCATTGGTTCAATCCTCAGCACTTAAAAAAATAGACTTTTCCTAGTGCAGTTTTAAGTGGCTGATTATTGTAAATATTTGATAAACAGCTAACTGAGTTTATGGAGCAAGGGAGCAATGTTTAGACAATTCTGTAATGGGAGATTGTCACCTCTACTCTGTTATCCTCTGTTAGCTGTCTTTAGATGAAGGAATTCTATAAGACAGAGGGAATATGATAGGGTGCATCTGTCAAAAAATAATATGCCTTGAAATCCTTGGACAAGACCTTATACTTAATAGGTCTTTGCATGTTCATCCATCCAAAGGTAAATTTAGCACCTACTTTTGCCAAGCTAATACTCAACATAGTAATAGACAGACAGAGGTGAATAACCCCCTGCCCTCCCAACAGTTCTGGCTTTTTCAGCCTTGTGTGTTTCTGCTTAGGCTCTTCCTATTCCCTCGATCACCCTCCCTCACCCACTCCAAACATCAATCAACCCAGCACTACACAAAGTTAATTACACATCAATTCACTATGAATTTTTTCCTGACTGCCTAAATAGATTTGACTAGTTCTTCCTTTTTTTTTTTTTTTTAACAATACTCTTGACCCCAAACAATAGTCTTGTACATGCACTTAAGGCAATTTTTTGTGTTGCTTCTTTTGACTGTCATCCCCCATTGAACTGTGAATAATGCTGAAACAGAGTTTCTACATTACTCATCATTGTAACCTCAGAACTAATGAATTGCTTGACACATAGTGCTTAAGAAATGTACATAGACTGAGGCAGGCTGAATAAATAAATGATTACAGGAATTATTTTTTTTTTTCTGATGAACGAAAGAGCTGAACAAACAAAAAAAAAGTACTAAGTGAATAGATATATTTGTAATATTCAAGGGAAGAAAGAGGAACACAGGTATTGGAAGAAGAAGAAGAAGAAGAAGAAGAAGAAGAAAAATCAACAAAGATAATAAAAGTAGCCCACATCAGTCAGCAACACAGGTATTATGAATAAATTATAGGAGGTAACATCAAAGTGATTCACTGTTCCTGACTCATCCTGCTGGAAGGTCCTATGATCACTGAGACCTACTCACTCTTATACACTCTTATACCGTCACTTTCCAGTTACCTCCTCCTGTGAGTTCAAAGCCATGTAAAGTATGTGAACAACTAACACTGGTGGGCTATTCACTTATCCATTCCTGCAGGGAGAGGCAGGAATGGTGTTTAAACACTTAGGGAATGAGGAGAAAGAGATAGGAAATGCTCAATAAAAACCATACTTGCCCTCTGATCCTTCATATTCACAGCTGGGACCACCCACATTTTCTCATGTTCACCAACTTAGTGAAAAAATAGCAGTGCCCATGTAGGTAAAAAATGGACAAGGTAGGGAGGCACAGGGGCACATGCATGTAATCCCAGTGACTCAGAAGGCTGAGGCAGGAGAATTGCAAGTTTGGGAACTGCCTTAGCCACTTAGTGAGCCCCTGTCTCAAACTGAAAAATAAAAAAAAAATGGCTACGAATGTAGCTCAGTGGTAGGATGCCCCTAGATTCAATCCCCAGAACCATCAAGAGGGGGAAAATGGACAGGGTTCAAATGAAGCTTCTTTAAGAGAGTTTAAGGAAATGTGGAAACAAAGTCTATGAAGAGAAGCTGCATCTTGTCTCATTTCTATTTGGATTTGAGGGAAGAAATACTTAGAATATAGTGGGGAAATCACATCCAAATTTACATTCAAAATTTAGTGAATAATTTCAAAGAGTTCAAAACCTTCTAACACTTGCCCAAACACCCCAAGGTAACAATGAGCCTCAAATTGAGACACCTCTTCTAGAAGGATATCAAGTGCTAGCTCAAGGCCATCAACTATTTTCTCTCTCAACTGGCACAGCCTGCCACAAAAGACATTTGCAGAGAACTCTCAAATCCAGCTTTTGACCTCCTCACATACGAATTTACAGAACAGAGAGAAAAGCACAGGTCACCTCGAAGATGCTCAGTCCTATTTCTGTGACTGAGAATAGAAAAGTAAAACTGGAAAGTAAGGGATAGGAACTGACTTGGCGGTGGGGTAGAAATGGGTGCCATGAGGGTGCGAAAACTTTTGTTTTTATTTAAGAAAGTACCTGCATCACTTAAGAAAGTATCTTTCCATTCTGTCTCAGAGATAAACTCTGGAGGGAATACCACAAAACAAAATACTCCCACAGTCTACCCCATTTGGAATATAAAATAACTTAACATGGTTATGCTTATTTTAATATAAATAAATTCCTGGAGAAGTATAAAGTTTGCACTATTTACTGCATGAATGAAAATTAATAGAATTTAACTTGAACTGTGGAATTAGCACAATTCATACGTAAGACAATGGCATTGCAGGTATGATATTAAAATTAAAAATCTTTAAAGTGTCCATAGGTTAAAAGGAGGAGTCTTTATGAAAAATGCATATGGATTTTAAAATGTAGTTATTTAAAAATGTAGTTATGTTCTTTTCCTGCTTAGCCTCTAGGGAGTAGCAAAGGTTTTTGCCTTGACTGCACAAAAAGGAGAAATACACATAGATATGGATACTATCAAAGAGCTAATATTGCTGGAAAATGAAAAGGATCTTTTCCTTTTTTGGAAAGTTCTTCATTTTTCAGTCAATAAGAATTAAGAAAATATTTTCTAAAATGACTACTACAGAGAGCATTTTTAAACTTCTGACAAGGAAAGCTTTTTCTCAAATACTTCAAGAGGGAAATGAAAGCTGCTGTTTTCTTAAGCCCCTTACCCACTACATTCCAATTGCCTGTTCTCCATAGCCCTTTACCAGACCAGGTAAAGGATTTGACCGTCAGAGAGTTCAGACAGAGTGGGAGTCAAAAGAGGTCTCAAAATCAAAACGTTCAGACACAAAAACAAGTAGGCTTAAACCAGTTTGGAATGACTCTTATACCTGGTAACAAAACGTCAGGAGCAGAAACCCTGCTTCCTGCCATCCCCCGAATATTAAAAAGAAAAGGACTTCTACTCTCTGACATTATCCTAGCCAGATGTTGTATTTGATGAACGTTTGTGTTGTGGCTTATTTATAAGTAGACACACATTACACTGGGTTAAAGTTCTCCTGACAAAACGATTTAAATCTGTTAAGAAATGCTTCTGCCCATAGCTCTGCGTAGGGCATCCTTGACCTCCTTGTTCCTCAGAGTGTAAACAACAGGGTTCAGCAGGGGTGTGATGATGGTATAGGTCACAGAGAGAAGAAGTTCATTTTCTACAGAACTTTCTGACTTGGGCTTGAGGTAGGCAACGGAGGCACAACCATAATGGACAATGACGACAGTCAGGTGGGAGGCGCAGGTGGCAAAGGCCTTCTTCCGACCCTCAGCAGAGGCAATTTTAAGAATGGAATAGATGACTAGAACATAGGAGATGGTTATGAGGCCTATGGGCACAAGAATCACAAATGAACTCACACCATAATTAATTATCTCATTGATAGTGGTATCAACACAAGAAAGCTTCATGACTGGGTAAATGTCACAGAAGAAGTGATCCACCACTGTGCCACAAAAGGGCAAATTAAACATGGCTGTCACATGGAGAATCGCCATAACGAGACCAGTGCCAAAGGACCCACATACCAACCTGGCACACATTCCTTTGCTCATGATGACCGTGTACCTCAGGGGCTCACAGATGGCCGCATAGCGGTCATAGCCCATTGCGGTGAGAAGGAAGCAATTATTAGTTGCCAGGGTGACAAAAAAGAACATTTGAGTTGCACAACCAGGCAAAGAGATGGGCTGGTTATGAAAAATAAGACTGGAAAGCATTCGTGGGACAATGACAAGTGTGTATACCGTCTCTGAACTAGCCAGCATGCTCAGGAAGAAGTACATGGGAGTGTGGAGGTGACGGTCAACACAGGTGATGGTCACAATGATGATGTTTCCAGCCAGAGTTAAAATGTAGATGGTTAGGAAAACCACAAAGAGAGTTGTTTGATGTTTTCCGAAGCTGGAGAATCCCAAGAAGATGAATTCTGTCACTTCTGTGAATTTATTTTTCTGCATTATGCTCTATAAGTGTCTGAAAGCAATAAAACAAATCATCAAGGGGAAACTTCTCATCAGCAAATGGTCTTTAAAACAAACAACAATGATAGCTAAACTGAGAGAGTGAGCTTTTCCTTCCTTTGTGGCCAGTGAGTTCATGTTTAGGGTCCTTGCACAAAGAGAGAGAAAATGTTTTTATGCTTCTTTCAGATGTATACATGTGAACATTATCACTGTACAGCAAACTTTCAATACAGGGAGATTTCTGAGCACATGATCATCTCACAGACACTTCTGATGTCAGAAAAGGAAGGGAAACAGCAAGGAGAAATTCAGGTTCTGTTCCAACCCATAACAATATCAACTACTCAAACCCTCTTAACAAGAATGAATACCACTAAAGTGCATGTCAAGAAAGCCATAAAGATGAGCGTTTGGGAACAAAATGATATAGCAGTATGAAGTATGCAAGATAGACAGACTTTGCAAAGTGGTTGTTGGATTTGGTGATAAGATCCCCAATGACCTTTTCCACAGTTGAATTCTGAATGTAAAAGTTTGATTTCAGAGAGGTGATATGGTCCAGATGTTTCATCAGACCCTCAAAGCAGAACAATGACAAAGCAACTTCGCAATAATCAGTCCACTGAAATTCATCACTCCAGTCCCATCAAAAAATCTTTTTTGTTGATTTCAATAGTCCTTTCGAATGAGTCAGGAAGACAGAGTTGTGATTGAGAATTGAGAAAATATTCTTTAGTTTCCACTGTAAGACAACTTGAGACATAGATAACGGGATATAAACTCCACAGTTGAGAGGAGGACAGATTCTGCTAGCAGTTTGGAACCCAACTGACATCTATTTTTAAAAATTTGATGAATAGATAATTTGATCTAATTATAGGAAGCACCACACACTAGTTCCCTTTGTTTGAAAGTAAATACATATACTCTCCATTTGGGAGGCTGAGGCAAGATGATCACAAATTCAAGGCCAGCATGGACAACTTACTGAGACCCTACCTCAAAATTGAAACTAAGAAGGTCTGAGGATGCAGCTCAGTGCCACTGGGACCCTACGTTCAATCCCAAATACAAAAAAAAAGGGGGGGGGGGGCAAATATAACTTCTATGGAGAACATGCAGCTGATTCTGTGTCAGACCTTGCATTTTCATCCTTCTCTGCATTGTTCGATGTTTTAGACCCCTGTCTCCTGGAAACATTCTCTGACCCTGGTTTCCATGGTGCCACATTTTTTGTCTGTCTTTCCAGCACTCACTCAGTTACCTTCCACCAATCTTCTCGTTCCACCCACAGCATGATTACCATATACTGTCCTCTGGTTGTTCCTTGGCCCTTGCTTTTTTTCTCTCCATACTATCCCTCTGATTTTTTCCCTCTTATTTCTATGTTATTGCTCAACTCTCTATTTCCATCACCAATCTTTTCCCCATATCTCCAACTTACCTCTCTTTTGGCTTTTCTATTTGTGTGTCTTTTGAAAATGAACTAAACATCAACTCTTCTCATGTTTTGTGTCTTCCTCAATGACTTCACCAGCATTCCAGCCAGTCAGTGTCAGCAGTTTGGAGCCACATCTACTCAATATCACATTCAGTGGACTTTTTCCTCACAGTAAATCTGTTTTCTTCCAAATTCCTAGATCCACAATGACCCACTTAAGATTAGGGGACCCAATTCTCTAGTCAGGATGATAAAGCATGTTCACATTCTAAAATGCATATGCTATACAGAGGATTAAGAATACCAAAACAATCTTGAAAAACATGTACAAAATGAAAAGTACTTCATTGAAAGAGTCTAGTAATCAAGACAGTGTGGTATCAGTGCAAGGACAGACAATGAAACAAAATGTAGAGTCCAAAAATAGAACCAAAATTATATGGTCAACTAATTTTTCCATAAAGATCTAAGGTATCTTAATGATGGTATTTTCAACAAATGTTGCTAAAACAGGTAAACATTCACATGGGAAAAAATCAACCTCAAACTTTCCACAAGACATACACAAAATAACCCAAAATGAATCATAGAAATGTGTAAGAGATAAAACTACAAAAGATCTAGACAAAAATAAAGGATGAAACCACCATGACCTTAAAATAAGCAAAGAGTTCTTAGGTAACAAAAAGCATAATTCATAAAGAATAAGATCACAAATTGAACTTTATCAGAACTAAAAGCTTCTACTTTTCAAAAGACATTGTTAAAAAAAAAAAGAGAGAAGCCACAGAGTAGGAAAAAATACTCACGATAAATAAATCAAAAATTGCATCCAGAATATATAAAGAATTCTTGTAACTCAATAATAAGACACATTGGTAAATTGGCAAATTATTTAAACAGACATTTCACAAAAGAATATATAGAAATAATCAACATGAAAGGATGCTCAACATCATTTGTCATCAAAGAAATGTAAAATAAAACCACATGAAACAGAATGAGACACCTCTACAAACCAACTCAAACAACTAAAATTGAAAAGCCTAACAAAACCTAATGTATGCAACAAAGTGAAGGAATTGGAAGTCTTTCATATTGCTAGAGGGAATGTAAAGTGGTATAACTAATTTGGAGAACAATGTTACAGTGTTTTAGAAAGTTAAATCTATACTTAATCCATGCTTCAGAAATTTTCCTAAGTATTTATACAGAGAGATGAAAACATGTTCACATAGAGATATTTGTGTGGATATTCTTAACATCTCTTTCTAAAAGCCAAAGACTGCCAACAAGCTAAATGTCCAAATTATGATGAATCTGTATAATAAAATACTGCTCAGCAATAAAAAGAATAAATCACTAATGCAAATAGCAACATGGCTGGATCTTAAAAACATTATGCTGACTCAAAGAAATCAGACCCCAAATAGGTAATACAGTATAATTCTATTTATAATATGAAACTCTAGAATATACACTTTTAACCTATACCACTAGTAAACAGATCAGTGTTTGCCAGAATTGCTTGGAAATTGATTGGGAAAAACCACAAGGGAAATAATCGAGGTGAAGGACAATTTTTTTTTTTTAACTGAGGAGATGGTAAAACAGGTGCATAAGTTTGTCAAAACTCACCCAAATTTTTACTTAAAATTGGCAAATTTTGCTATCTTATTTATATTGCATTCTATTTTATTCATTGTATCATAATCAAATTGTACTCTACCATATTTTATTGTACTTTTTATATTGTACATCATTAAAGTTGATTTCTAATAAGATTCTTATTTGGCCATGAGTAAATTTGATCTCTGCAAATCTGACACTGCTAGACTTACAATTCTTTGAGTGGATTCACTATGGTGTCCTTCACTCCCTGGTATCCACCCAGATTATAAGTCTTCAGTGCCTGGAAGCACATTCCCACCCATTCCAATACATTTCTTGTCTATAACTACTAAAAATACTATATTCTCATTCATGGCTTACACAGAAAATTTTTAAATCTCTCAAACAAGAATGGGTCTATTTTTAATTTTTAAAATTGTTTCTGAGAAGTATTTCAAGACAGCTCATCACCTATCATGACCATGAAATCTTCTCATAGCAATTCTACTCCTCACTTCCATGCCTTTCATAAAGCCTGTGCTCAGTCACCACAACAGATTGCACACATCATTTCCCTTTCCTAGCTTCATAGTCAACAATTTCAAGTTGAGAGATCGAAATCTTTTATGAAGAAATAGTTTGTATAAATATGTCAAGATATACTCAACTGTCACGTATAACTAAAAAGAACAAATTTTAAAAACTGATAAAAAATAGTTTTAACACAGAAGTTAACAAACACTAAAAAATCAAGACCTTTTTTTTTTTTCTTTGTGAGAGTTGGTTGTTAAACATTTACCTAAAAACAATTGCCTTTATCCCAATACCATATACAGTAGCTTAGCCTTTATTATCTTGCACTGTTGTATATTATCTTCTTTGTGTTAGTTCCAATCCCCAAATTAGAATGTAAACTCTCTGAAAAGAAAATGAGCCAAGACTTCTATATCATCTGAGTCCTTCACATAATGCACTCAGAGAAGCCCTCAGTAGTACTAGCTGATTGAAGAGTATGAAGAATCTGGAATTCCCATGGCAATGTAATTGAACCAATTTGCCAAGAGGACTGAACTGGCTACCCCTGAAAATAATGGGGCCCAAACAATGAAGGATGCCTCTCTACAGTATCCTGGGGTAAAGTGCACTGTTTTTCTTCTCAATCCTTTTTCACATTTTTCCATACAGATACGGAGGACAGTGAGAGCTTAAAACAAACTTGGGGGAAAAATGTTGCGTGGGAGAGAGCAGGGGTCCGTTCAGCTAATTTTGACTTAGTCATTAATCATTTCAGACCTTAGCAGAGACTAGTTCCTGAGTCATCAATAAGGGTCAGATCCTGATTAAATGACCTTTTCAACTCCTTGTCTCTGTCAGGTGGTAAATGTATTTAACTGTCCACATTAGAGTACAGCACAGGGTTAGCAAAGCACCTTTCTATAACCACATGATCATCACTCCTGGGTCCTCTCTTCTTCCAGGTGTTGTGTAGATTTCAAGCTCATTAGTTCTTAAATCAAGTTCTTGAATCAATTCCCATTCCTAATACCTACCTGTGAAACCTTGAGAAACTTGTCTTGCCAAACCTCATTCTCATAAATAAATAGGGTAGTAATAATAGTACAGACCTCAGGAGAATATTGTGAGGATTAAATGAGCTAATCCATGCAAAGTAAATGCTCAATAATAGATATCTTTAAAAATTATCTTTCATGTGACTCTATAACAGGAAAAAGCCATCCAAGATTTTTTGAAAAGTCAACAAAAAACAAAGAATAAAAAATAGTGTGAAACAAAGATGAGAGAGAAACAGAAACAGAGGTTTAGGATTTTAGGTTATCCTCCTGGGAAATAAGAACACTGAAAGAGACTAAAATAAAGAATTAGGGCAGCTTATGTTTTGGTCATGAAGATTGTGTGCCAAATAAAAGAGGAAATAGCAAAGTTTACCAAAGAAAAGAGATGGAAAGATACTATTACTGATATATTGATACTTATAAGAAATCATATATCTGAAGTTAAATCTGCATGAACCTGTGAGAAAAAGTATTTAAAATCTTCAATTTAAGACATTCTCCTGAAAATCAATGTTACATGTAAATGAGTCTTACAGAAAACAAACAAACAATACCCTATGGCCTCTTCTCTAGAGACCTTGAATCATAAGCCAATTCCAAGATGCCAGGGATGGATAAAGTGGCCTTCTTAAAAACCTGTGATTATTATAGCTATCTGAAGAATCCAGAGGAAGGAAATCATTTGATCAAAAGATGAATGTGAGAAATAATTTGCAAGGCTGTACATGTCTGGATCCTGGCCTAGGGTGGATGCAAGAACAAGTAGGACTAGTGTCTGCCTAACTCAAAGATACGTAGATATCCCAATGCCTCTCAAACCTAGTCTGGGAGCATCTAACAAAACAAAAATAAACATGCCTCTTCAAGGATTATAATCTTATAATCACTTACATCTCTCCAGACAGAACTGCAGCTTAAAGAGAGTAGCACCTGACATACCTACTGGTCCCCTGTCTCTGAAAATTATACCAACAGGAGAAGGAGATGCAACTCCTATGAACTCGGAGATCAGGAGAGTACTCTCAGAGGAAAAGCCATGTTGTCTACTTCTGCTCTCCCGTGTCTCCTTTCCTAAAAATTTCCTGAGTATCTCAAGGGAACCAAGAAAGTCAGATTCCAAACTGGTGCCAAGGGATTTTATTAATAATAGGAATTTTTCCTATGCACCTATATGAATATAAAACAATGAATCTTGCCATTGTGTACATCCACAAAAAAATTAAATTTTAAAATGGCATAAAGAACTATAGAGGGAAGGGAAGAGTGGATGAGGGGAGGAAGAGGAAAAAGAGGTAGTGGGGACTTAATTACAACACAATATATTACATGCTTTTATAATTATGTCAAAATGGACTCTACTGTCATGTATAACTAAAAAGAACCAATAAAAATAGGAATTTTTTATTTCCCTAGCATATGGTGCTTTGTGATTCCTGAAGCCATTCTCTCATATGCTTTCTCTTTCCATTATCCTGGACTTTATTGAAAGACATGTTATGTATATGGAGCAAGAATTGTCTTGACAATTGACAGGTTAGTCTCTAATATTTCCAAGATAGAGGATACTGATGAAGTAAAATTCACTGTTTCTCAAGGACATCCTATTGTTAATAAATTCAATTTCAGCAAGATAGATTTTCTTAGCAAATAATAACTTAAATATTGATACTTAGATTTCTTCCAAGAGACTTTCCAATGGATATGTAAAGTCCTGGCATCTAGCAGGCTCCGTCTTTGTACAATTCCCCTTGATTTATGCAGGTGACTTTCCTCAGCATAGTTCATAAGGCTCTTGTGAAATCATAGAAGTGACATTTTAATTTTTCCATTTGATCTATGTTTATTGTTCTTTACTACATAGAAGTTATGATGGTATCAAGATTTGAATGTACTTTTAGTTCCTGCTTATTCCATCATTCTATAATGGTTCACTTTTATTTAGTTTATACGTACATACACATGTGCATACACACACACACACACACACACACACACACACACACACACACACAGGATCATAATCAAGTAGTCATATCAGCTATGGAAACTATATCTATCCAATACAGGTAAATGTCCTTAAATTTCTGTAACACTGCAATAGAAGTCAGAATAAAGGATTCTTGAATCATCCCCAATTCTGTTTCACCTCTTATTTCCAATCCAGCAACCTCATAATTCAATTTCACTCTTTTCCTTAGTTCATAGTGACTATGATCTTTCAAATAATCCTTAAGACCTTGGAAGTTATCCAAAACATCAATCTCTGCTTTGCTCATAGGATAGGCTTCTGGCAGCTCTCTTACCTAATAGAGGTAATAACATCAATGATTTCTATTCCTCCAAGATTTATTCACATTTTTATTTTAACATGGAAGAGTTGCAAGAATAACACAAGGAACTGCTGGATTTCCTTTCCCTGGACTCACCAACTGTTTATATCTTGCCCTCTTCATCTCTAACTCAAAATTACATTGGAATAAATTGGAGGCATTGTACCCCTTTATTCTTACACACATCAGTGAGTGTTTCCTAAGAAAAAAAAGAAACACTAATAAAATTTTAAAGATACTGATTCAACAACCACTGTCTCGCCTACACACTTACTGGCAAGAAATAGAAATTAAGACCTAGAATTTAATTTTCACATCACAGTCCCAATGCTTCCCTGCCTTTCTGGAATGGAAAGAACCCTGCTTATTCTCTGATTCCTGTTATTCCTGATTCTGTTATTGATTTCCACCCCCCCCACCACACACACACCGCAATGCCTTGTGAAAAGATGACTTATTCCATAAAAGAAAGATGAGGAGGAGAATTGGGGTCCCTTCCTTATTATTATCCCCTCCCCTTCTCCCAACTAATCAAGAACATTGATTCTAAGGAGGCTAGTCTTTTCAGAGTGACAGATCACCCAATTATGAATGACCATTTAGGAACCCTAAGAGTGTTCATTTCCATTTTTTTCCATGACCTGAATAATTTATCTCATTTTTTGCTGGACCATGGCTCATCCATCTTCCCAGGCAAAATCATGTGCTATTTCTCCTCTATTATTTTATTATTATTCCCAAACTTAGAGAAAAAAAAATCTCTTGAACCACTTGAGAGTAAATAGCTTACATAAAGAGGTCATTACCATCAAATATTTCAGTATCTCTTATGAACAAGAACATTCTCCTATGTGATCACAAAGCATTCATCAAAATCAGGAAATTAACATTAATTCATTACTGTCACCTAAACCTCAGATTCCAGGCAATGTTTTTCCACGTTAACCTCATTCTTTGTAATAAGAGTCAAATTCAGAATCAAGCTTTGTATTTATTGGTTTTGTGATGGTTGTTGTTAATCTCCTCCATCTGGAGAAGTTCTTGAGTTTCTTCTTGTCCTTCATTATCTGGATAGTTCCAGAGATTACAGTCCAGTTATTTTGTTGAATGTGCTTAAATTTTAGTTGTTTTGGTGTTTAATCATGATTAGATCCTTCTTTAGGTTGTTGGTGGGACAGAGTGATGCTATTTTTTCACTGTATGCCATTAACAGGCATATTATTCTGAATTATCTTATTTCTAATGATGTTTAATCATTTTGTTGAGAATGTATAAACCAAGATCCTCTACTTTAAAGTCATTCTTTTTCCCTTTTAAATTAATTAATGTTTTGCAGCAAGGTAGTTTGAAACTATGAAAATATTATTTTCATTGTCACACATTTTCTTCTTCCTTTTTTCTCATTATTTATTCATCTGTATCATTACAGATTCATGGTTTGCTGTTTTATTCAATGGATTATAATTACTCTCATTAATGTCAAATTATTCCCAATTTGGCCACTGGGATCCCATTTTAGCTGGCTTTGATGTCCTTTTGACAGATCAAAATCATCACTAATCATCAGGGAAATGCAAATCAAAACTAATGGAATATCACCTTGCAACTGTTAAGACAGCTATTAAAAATTAACAAGTATTGGTAAGAGTGTAAAGAAATTGGAATCCTTGTACACTGTTGATGTAAATGTGAAATAGTGCAGCCACTTTGAACAACACTATTAAGTTTCCTTAAAAGATGAAAAATGAAATTACTATGTGATCAAGCAATCTTACTTCTGGGTATATAGCCAAAAGAATTTAAATTTGGATCTTGGAGAGATAGCAGCATTCCCTCATTAACAGCAATATTACTCACAGTAGCCAAGACATGGAAACAAACTCAATGTCCCTCAAGAATGAATGAATAAAGAAAATGTGACACGTACATACAATGGAATATTATTCACCCTTAAAAAAGAAAATCCTGCCACATGTGAAAGATGTAGATAAACTTGAGCACATTATGCTAAGTAAAATAAAGTAGTCATGACTTCAATTTTATGAGGTCTATAAAATAGTTACAGGAAGAGTAAAATGGCGGTGGCCAGGGACTGGGGACAGGGAGAAATGGGGAGTTGATGGTCAACTGCAAGATTAAAAAAGTCTAGAGATATGCAAGATTAATAAATTTTAGAGATATGCTATCCATCATTATGTCCATAGTAAGCAATACTCTATTAAGTACTTAAATTTTTGTCAAGAGGGTCAATCTCATGCTAAGTGCATATACCATAATTTTTAAAAATAACCATTAACCCAGGAAAATGATCACACTAAACTGTTTGACTTAGAGTGAACATTTTCCTTTCTTTTCCCTTAATCATTTCTTTACTTTTAAAAAATCAACAAAGATTTGCATTACTGCTTATCTAATTCAACAAAAATATTTATTAGTCCCTACTATGAGGCAAAGTGCTAGGTGGAATAAAGAAGAAAAAGAATAAAATATTTTAAGAATTTTTCAGGTTGTTTAAATAACACCCTTTAACATACAAATAAAAGGTGCTTACATACAAATACCTATAGTATGAGAAAAACATAATAATTATCAGAAAATGTCATGGTAATAACAATGATTTCAAGCACTTACTCTGCACAAAGCACTGTGCAAAGTTCTTAGTGTGTATTTCCTAGCCACTAAAACCCATAAATGAGGGCAATTGTATTCCTGTATTATACATAAGAAACAATAGGTTCAGAAAGTTTGAATGCTTGCTTAAGTTTGTATATTGAGAAAATGAGAGAGCTAGCTCTGGAATCCAGATTTGTTTGATTCCAAAACCTTTGCACTTCATCACATTCAGAAGGAAGTATCCCATCTTAGGAGACTGGGAGAGAAACAGATGGCTTTTAAGAAGCACTGGACTTTTGAGAAGCAGAGATTTGTTTGAAAGCTACTTTAGTTATAGAGAAGACAATGGATCAAAGCACTTAAAAGGAGAGACTCAAAGCAGGTATAAGGATCCATATGTAATAGTTTGCACAATGAGGTTTGTGAAGAAAGTAGGAACAAACCAGTAGATTGTCAAAATTTGTGAACGGCTTCAGATCCCAGGATAATAATTCAGCATTCTGTTCACAATGCAAAAGGAAGCCTAAGTGGTCCTCCAACTCTAAACGTCATTCAGACTTTTAGCTGAATGACAATATGGGGAAATGCTTTGAGAAAGTGGCAGTTAGGACTTACCCTGATGATCAAAATGTGGGGGGAATTATGGGTGGCAGTTACTGAGTAAGGAAATTCCATTCGAGAAGACTAGGGAGTAAAATGAAGAAGAAGAACAGGGGCTAAAGTCCTGACCAACACACACACACACACACACACACACACACACACACACACAGAAAGGAGAGTGGTCAAGAGGAGCGTATTACATAGAAGTGATGTTTCATGAACATGTGTGTGTGAATGAATGTCAAGGCGGCACCACCAGACAGAATATGGATGTTGGGCTTCACCTTAAATGGTTGGGGGTATAACAGGAAGTTAGAGGGGTTGCCTTTGCAAAAAGCCCTAACTCTTTACTCTGACAATCCTGCAGATAACCAATGGGTAACTAAAAGCAGGACGAAGCTTGGCATCTCTGCCTGTCTTTTATATCTGTCTCCTGTATTACCTTAAACTTTGCTTAACTCTGCATATAGCATATTAATCATTTAAGGGGTATCCATCCCAAAACTGGTAATTTAAGGTTTATTAACCCTAAGTTTGCCTAATTTATCTTGTCCCCCTTCAAGACTGAGACAAGATTTTCAGGAACACGTATAGCATCTCACTTCAAACCCCTGAAATGGTGCATAGAAATCTCTGATTATTGCCACATGCCTTCCTAGAACAGCAGACCCTAGCAATCAGGTCACCCTGAAATGAGACTTTCCCCACAAGCAGGAGTAATCATCTCATGACAGCAAAGTTGTCTCCAGGATCCCAGGTTTGAGAGATAAACATTCTGAGATACAAGTGAAAACTGCCCCCTCTAGTGCTAAGGACTGTTCCCAGAGCCACCTCACAGAACCAGGACGGAGATAATGATAAAACAGACCACAGTTTGACAAAGACTGATTGATTATGATCACCTCTAGCCCACTGAACCAATTCTTCCTCTATTTAAACCTAAAACTCACATCAGTGCCCCAAAGACAGAGCCAAGATGCTTCATCTCATTTAATGCTCTCAATATGGCCATATTGATTAAAGTTTCTTTCCTGATTTTCACCTTTACTTTTTTTTGTTTGGTTATTGGGGCAATTGGTTGTATGTAGTTTGTTGAAGCAACAGGCTCAGGCTTTTGACGTAAGACTCTGAGAAGAGGGAGAACAAAGAAAAAGTCCTTGTCCCTGAGCCTCTTTCTGGATCAAGAGGTCCTGGAAGAGCACTGGGTTATCAAATGAAGCATGCCCTGAAAAGTGGAGCAACGCCCTCCTGATGTGGCCAGCACAACCCCTCATGCCACCCATAAATCTAAAGTTCCACAACCATTCTCTTCCCAGCAACAAACTGTGGGTCACAGGGTTGGAGCTCTGGCAGTCATTTGTTAATAAGTAACTTCCATTGATTTCCCAGCACGGGGCCTCGCCATTCCTTTTCCATCAGCAGCTCTGATTGCCAGCACCAGGAGGAGGGCCTGGAAGATCACTCACTCATTATTGGTGGTCTCCATCCCCTATGGTCACCCGAGGTGCATATAGAGCTGAGTATCCTGCAGTCTTAGAGCATAAGTCTCTATATAACTGAGTTAAAGCGTGAGTAGACATAGCCACTACTATCTGCTGTCCTTGCTCTGGTCACAATTTCAGTTCCAGAACATGGGACAAGCTACTGATTTGGGTCTTTGTTTTCATAAGCCTCCTAGAAGACTTTTCTCAAACAGGTAGGGAGGTCAGGAGAATATGAATGTGCATGAGAGGGTAAATGGGTGTGGTCAGAATAGAATGTGAGAAAGAATAACCAGAAATTACTGAAAACAAGATTGCGTGTGATTTTTCTGCTCAAATTTTAGGTGACAATTATCTTATTTTCTTCTTTCATAAGCATGAGTGGGAAGGTGTTTATTTTTCCTGAAGAATCTAGTACTGCTCACATGAGTTTGATCACATAGCTGGAGAAACCTCTCTAGAGCTTTACTCTGTGCCTTCATGCTTACATTGACCTCTCCAGTGGCTACATTCTCTTCTCCTTTAGCACCCAGACCAAGAACAATGGAACAATGATTTTTAAGACAGAAATGAATGGTGTAAGTTTATCAATTTGGTGTTACAAGATTTCCTCTAAGGTCTGTGAGAAGTTCCCTGTTTCAGTTAGAAGCCCTCCTCAGGCACTGCTGAATTTTGGGTCAATGAGAAGTCTCTGGTGAGGAAAGGTCCCTCCTTGTGAGGGAACTCATCCTAAGATTTTCCTGGGGCAGAAACAGGAATCTTATTGTGGTAAGTTTCATAATGTTACTAGCAATCTAGCTCAGGGACCCTGCCTGAATCTCATAAGAAATAGACAAAAGATGAAAAAGTCAATGATGAACTTAATGCAGTTTGATCAAACTGGAGAGAAGCAGCTAGATTACTTTTCCCTACTGGTCCTACAGAAACAGAAAAAAAAATATAGAAACAAAAGCCAGGTGATATAAATGTAAATGTAGTTGGCCTGAAGAGAGGCAGAATGAACAAAAGGCATGAAACACACATGCACATTTAGTCATCTTGTGTTAGAAATGAGTAGGCAATCTTGGCTCCCATCTTCTTTGGGACTTGTCACAACCCACTCCCCAGTCTACACTCTCAATTTAAAGAAGTCATTCCCAATTTCAGATGGGGATGCTACAAAATTCAGTCTGTTTCAATAGGATCCAGTCCATTGTGAGAGTGATTGAGGATTTGTACAGGTAGGAATCTGTGCTGTCTCCAAAAGAGTATCAATTTCTACATCAAGGCATCTACATCAAACCTAATATTCTGGATTAACTAGTGGGCTTCAAGCTATGAGATAAAGAGTTTTGTGGTCACCAAGGCCCATTTGTATAGTTGAAGTTCTGCTCCAGCAGGACAAAGTTACTGGGAATGAAGTCACTAACAGGAAAGACCAGCTTTGAAGACAAAAATACTTTATGCCCTGTGACAATTACTATTTCCTTTAAATTTGCAATCTACTGAACTGTTTAATTTACAACAAAAGCATGCTCTCTTATTTGTTCAATATTTCTCTTTCAGGGGTCCTGCTTTTCAGTTTTACTATTATTCATAATAGAAAACAGCCAGACACTTGATAAGTAAACAAAGCATTTAAATTTTCCATTTAATGGAATTTATTCTCATTTTACTCACAACTATTTTTTTCTGTGGAATTCAACTGAGGACTTCCAAGTTGGACCTTCAGGTCACAGCTAAACAAATAGAAAGAACAGTTCTGGAACTGTTGTATTTCTTCCTGTGTGGCACATCCCCAAACTGTTCTAATAAAGCACAAGCACAGAACACAGGGAAGCAGAACTGTCTGGAACTGCATGGTCATGTTAGTCAGCTTTTTATCATGGTGATCAAAATACCTGACAAGAATAACTCAAAGGAGAAAAAGTTTATTTTGGCTCATGATTTCAGAGGTCCAGTTCATGGTCATCCAGCTTCATTGCTGTGAGCCCAATATGAGGCAGACCATTATGGTGGAAGAGCATGGTGGAGAAAAGCTGCTCACTTCAAGGCAGCCAAGAAGCAAAGAGAAAAAGGGAGGAGCCAGTGGGACAAGATACAATCCTCAAGAGCATGCCCCCAGTGACCTCTAGCCACATTGCACCTGCCTACAGTTACCACCTAGTCACTTACTACAGTGGTTCTTTTAAATTACTAATCCAACAAATGCATTAATCCACTGATTAGGTTACCACTCTTATAACCTAATCATTTTGCCTCTGAAAATGTCTGCATTTTCTCACACATGAGCTTTGGGAGAAAACATATACAAATCATAACATTCCACCTCTGGCTCCCAAAAGCTCATGTGCATCTAATGATGCAAATTGTGTTTAGTCCATCACCCAAAGTCAACATAGTCTTAAGAGTTCCAGCATTGCCAAAAGTTCAAGACCAAAGTCTCTATTGAGACTCAAGGCAAACTGTTGGTTGTGTAACCCTATAAAAAAATCAAAGAGAGCTGGGCATAGTGGTGCATACCTGTAATCACAGAAGCTTGGGAGACTGAGGCAGGAGGATTGTGAGTTCAAAGCCCTCCTCAGCAACGGTAAGGCGCTAAGCAACTCAGTGAGACCCTGTCTCTAAATAAAATACAAGATGGGGCTGGCTCAGTGGTTGATTGCCTCTGAGTTCCAACCACTCAATCTCTTCTGTTGAGATTTCAAAGGAAACCCTCATGACTCCCTAACTCCAGCTTCCTGCATTTCTATAGAACATAGATGATACCAAGGTCTGTCACCTGTTTGAGCATTTAGCCATGCCTCGCTAGACCATAGGAGCAGTGGCTTTTGAGTGCTTGGGTGGCTAAGCATGATGAACCAAATCTTGGGAAAACAGCTTACTAGTCACCCCTGTGGGAAACTCATGGTCTCTTCTTAAAGGAGTTTTCCCATTTACAACCTTGAGCTTGCCATGAGAGTAGTCATGCTGATTACTGAGTGGCCCTCAAGGAATCTCTCCTATTGTGCTTATGTGAAGTACTTAGCTTCTCTTTAGGGGCAGTAGTCTCTTCAGCAAGCACAACTTTCTTGGCCCCAGTTTCACATTTTCTTTTCTGGCCAAACTGAAATTTTTAAGAATCTTTCTCCTCTGTTTTCCATTCCTCATCCTCACTGTAAACCTAGCTAAAAGCAGCCAGCAATATTCATGCCACTGCCTAAATGCTGTACTGACTTGAAATTTCCTTCACCAGATTAATTAGTTCATCACTCTAAAATTTTACCTCACACAGTCTCAGAACTGAGCAAAATATAGACAAGTTTTGCACCAGAATATGCCACAAATGTCCTCTGGTCCAATCCCAATAGAGTCCTCATTTTCCTCTGAAATCTCTGAGCACATTCTGCATTTGCATCAGCATGCTGGTCTTCTGCATGCCCGCTGGAATGGCCCATAAGCACCACTCACACATTCTAAAGTTTCTCTATCCTGTATCTCCAAACTTTTATAAACCCTCCCATAATCCAGCTCCAAAGGCCTCTGAATCAAATGGTGAGATATTATCAGAGCAACAACCTTACTTTTCAGTACCAATTTCTGCATTAGTCAGCTTTTCATTGCTGTGACCAAAATTCCCAATAAGAACAACTTAGAGGAGAAAAAGTTTATTTGGGGCTTATGGTTTCAGTTTGGGGTCTCAGAAGTTCAGTCATAGTCAGCTGACTCCATTACTCTGGGCCAAATTTAGGCAAAACATCACTAGAAGGGCATGACAAAGAAAAGCTATTCAACTCATGAGATACAGGAAGCAGAGAGAAAGAGGGAGGAGCCAAGGCAACAAGATATAATCCCCTAGGCACACAAACCCATGACCCATCTCTTCCAGCCATGCCCTATGTACCTAAAGTTATCACCTAGTACTGTAGTCCTTTCAAATTATTAATCTATCAAATGGATCAATCCACATATTAGGTTATGACTCTTATAATCTAATCATTTCACTTCTGAACATTCCTGCATTGTCTCACACATGATGTTTCAGGGGACACCTCATATCCAAATCATAACAATGGTTCAAGGCAAGTGTTCTTCTTCACATCTGGTACCCCAGGAATGCTATATGCTAATTGATGATCATAACTATCCCAAAGTCTCTAAAAAATATTATGTTCTCAATGGTAGTCATGTCACCTTTGATTAACACCCTTGTAAATATTCCCAGGCACTTACAAAGTAGAAGCCAAATATTCTCAGAGGATATAGGGTCCTGAAGGACTTGATTACCTGTTCCAAGACCTACATGTAAAATGTTCAGCCTATGGACTGGCATGTAATAATGTCTATTACAATAAATAATATAATGTTATTAAATAATAATATTAATATATAAACAGAAGTAATATTAGTTTATCAGTAATGTAATCAGTATATTTATATTTACATTGTTACATCATTAATTTTTGCTTATTTATTTATTTATTTTTGATTGGTACTTTCTACATAAATGTGTAAACTTCATTAATTCTCTTATTCTTTTTGTGTATAGCATGTAGCACACCATTTTAACTTAATGAGAGTAGATTTTTTTTTAAAAAAGTCTTTTTATTGTGTTTTTAGTAGTGCATTATAATTATAGATAGTAGTGAAGTTTGTTGTGACATATTTATATAGGCCCATAACATAATTTGCTCCAATACATTCACCAAGGACTTACCTCTTTTCTCCTCTTCCCTCCCACTGTTCCCCTTCCTCTGCTCTTCTGTTCTTTCATTTATTTGTGCATATATATTTTTTCCATTGATGTATTATAATTTTACATAAAACTTGAATTTATTGTGATATATTAAAATATGCATATGTTATAATTTGACTGAAACTGTATCAAAGACCTAGTACAAGTGATAGGATAAAAGAGGATCAACATGCCAACATATTGGCACAGGCAACTGACTTCCTAAATAAGGCCCCCAAAGCATGAGAAATGAAACCAAGAATCAGTAAGTAGGATGGCATTAAATTAAATAGCTTCTGCACAGCAAAGGAAACAATTAAAAATATGAAAAGATAGCCTATAGAATGGGAGGAAAATCTTTGCAAGTTATTCTTCTGGCAGAGGATTAATACCCAGAATATATAAAGAACTAAAAAAAAAAAAAAAAAACAAAAACAAAAAAACCTGAACACTAAAAAATGGACTTTTTAACTCCTTTCCCACAGAAAAGAACAAGTGTGATGGGTTTAGTCCTGAATAACTATGGCACATGGGCAATTGACCTGGTTTGCTGAGAATAGAGTCCAGAAAGTTAGAATTCAGAATGAATCCAGGGTTTTAACTGAAACAGTTGGAACCAACCAAAGAGAACACGCACATGAGCAGATGATGTGTATAATGTGAATAGGAGACTCCAGAAATGGAGTTGAGTTGCCATTTGAGTCTTCAGAGATTTCCCAAATGCTGAGGAAAAACTGTTGCATATGCTTACTGCAGGCCCCCACCAACCTCCCCACCAAGTGGTAAGAAAAAAGGTGAATGGACCAAGATATTCAGGCAGGTATTTCTATGATATGGGAAAAGCTTAGCTTCTATTTCCCATCTCTTGACTTATCCACGTATCTTCTATTTATGATATATCTTCCCATAATTTCATATGTATCATAAACAGAATTATTTTATATAGATCCCCGAATTGATGGTGAATACTAAAAAGAAGAGACACAATCCTGCCTATTCTATTTGACAAATATAATGGACATAGAGTTTTGACAAACATTAATGTATTTTAGTTTCTCCTTTACTACTTCTCCCTATTCAGTTTTCCACACTGAAACTAAGCTATGTCATACTTTTTTTTTTTTTTTTTCAGAATAAATACACTTTAGTAAGACCAAAAAAATTAGTAAGCAGACCAAAATTTCCCTCAACAAAACTGTAGAAGGTAATGTCAGTGCTCACAAATATCTTGTGCTTACTCCTCTGACATGTGGAAGTTCACACTTCTAAGCTGTATTGTCCCTAAAGAAAAAGGGGACAGTAAAACTCCATGCCCTTGAATGTCCCTTTTCTTTTCCCAAAAACTTAGCCAAGTCAAGGAAATAATAAGAGCAAGTCTGGGTTGGAATATCCAAATACAGATTATCTTGAAAGACACCCAATTTCTTTTACGTACACTAGGAACTTCAACAAGTTAGTGTTATCTGTAAAAAGCTAATTTTTTGAAAGTACATCAGGACAATTACTCCTTGGGATTGTTGATCACATGAGCACACTAATGCCAATCATGTCACTGCTTCTGCTGCCTAACAAATAAAACCCCTATCTAAGTGGAGATGGTTGTGGAATGGAAAGTACTATGAAAAGGATAAGTATCACTTATCCAGCCAGCCCTCACTGGACAGAACAGCATGAGGAAGAGGAGGAACTGCTTGGTGATGTACCATGAGAGATGGAGGTGTCATGTGTTTAACCTATCATCACTAAACTCTTCTTGGAGCAGTCACTGATCTCTTGTAAACTTTCCCCAATCAATCATATCTCCCATGCTATCTTTGGGTGCTTTTTAAATTACTTTCTTGCAACTTACCTCACTGCCCTGAAACAAATGGACTGCGTATGAGACATAAGCTCTCCCACAGTAAATCAAGACCTGAAAAGGAAAAGAACAGACACATCACAGAAGAAGAAATACAATTGGTCAACAAATATATGAAAAAAAAAAATGTCAGTATCACTAGCAACTAGAGAAATGCAAATTAAAACTATACTGAGACTTCATCTCACTCCACTCAGAATGGCAATTATCAAGAATACAAATGACAATGAATGTTGGTGAGGATGTGGGGGAAAAGGTACACTCATATATTGCTGGTAGGACTGCAAATTGGTGCAACCACTATTATATAGGCCCATAACATAATTTGCTCCAATACATTCACCAAGACTTACCTCTTTTCTCCTGTTCCCTCCCACTGTTCCCCTTCCTCTGCTCTTCTGTTCTTTCATTTATTTGTGCATATATATTTTTTCCATTGATGTATTATAATTTTACATAATATTTGTTAGATTCATCTATTTTGTGTGTAATGTCAGTTCACTTGTGTTTTCTCTTTTTGTTTGTTATTATTTTTATTATATTTTGTCTTATAACTTCATATATAATATGTAATAAATATATTACTTTAATGAACAAATGAAATTAGCATATATGTTTTACTGAAGTCAGATATTTAAGTTAGTATTTATTATTAATAAAAGCATTATCATATTTCTGTAAGTGTATTCTATTGAACACAATCACTCCTTTCTTTTGGATACTTTCAGCAGAGTAATTATGGGTCCATAGGGGACATTTACCTTTAATAGCTTTTTCCTGTTTCCAAACTCAGCAGTGGTTTCTTCATGTTTCTATAATCAGTTGGGATGAGTGCTCAACAGTACACTGGGTGGGCTGTGGGAATGTCACGCTGTGATTTGAATTGGCATTTTCCTAATAGGAAATGGTGGTGAAAACATTTTTTTTGTGTACTCATTGGATATACTTCTCCTTTAAAGTATTAGTTTTAATTTTGTTCTTTTTTTTATATTAAGTTGCTTGTGATTTATTTAGAGATTTTGTAGTAAATTCAATATACTATTTTTACATGTGATTCATTCAAGAAATTTAACATGTCAATATACATTAATTATATGTCAAGACGAAAATATCTGATTATTTTAATGTGCTATGAACATAAGGTATATTTAAAGTATAGTTAAAACATGTGTATTTAATGCATATATCGTATCCCATTCAGAACCTATTTGTGCTCTTAATGGGAACTTTGGTAAGTAGCATTCTTGTATTTAATTTAAAACAAGTTATCAATATTTTAATTTGACATTATTTGTTTTATAACAACTTAAAAAATTGTCCAAAGGTTAGGTATGTTTTACATTGGAGTCCCTTTTGTGCTATTTTAAATTAATTCCATATTTGAAAATAATAAATCTCAAAGTCCAGTGAAATTTTAATTTGATACCATTTTCATGGTCAATTGGGCCATTTTGTATTTTGTAACTCAGGGAAGGGATAAAAATAGAAACCATGGAATGTAAAATAGAAAATTGAGTTTTGAAATCCTAGCATGGGAAAACATGTTAAAATATTTTTCTAATATTAGATAAAAGTTCCTCTTAAATTTGATGTCACCCAGTGGTAACTTGGGGTAGGCTGGTGGTGTGGGGAATAATATTTGGAAGAATCATTAAGAGAATTTAGATTGCAATGTAATCTGCATTACTAAAAGTATTTTATGCCCAGTCTTTCAGACCATACCCTTAGGAGGGGGTATGTTTTGAGTTCTATTTTACTTTAACCTCTTAGGAAGAAAGGAGATCAGATTTCTATTTCTATGAGGATTGGAAAAATAGTAAAACTCCTGTGCTGGCACCACTGCTTCTGTGTGAACACAAGGTCTGAAATAGCTTTACAGAGTTCTGTCTGGTACCACATGACATAACACTAATTAATACATGATATCTGATAATACCTGGTACCTATATGACATAACACAAACAATCTAGGCTACGTGGTATGACAAAAGAGAATGGAATTTGTGAACTTTTGAAAGATTGCAATTAAACTCTCTGTCTTAGATCTCAAAATTACCATAGAAAATACATAATATCTAAATGTGCTTAGAATGGGAATAGGGGAGATATAGACTGAAGAGACTATTTCTATGGGACTAAGCCAACAAGATCAGCAAAATCAAAAAGACCAATGAGGGAGGAATATACTGACTCATGGGCATTTTCAAAAATGTCAACATTATAGATAGACAAGAAATAGAAGATAATCTAAAATGACTGCTAAAATATTGTTATACCAGTGGATTGTAGATTTGAAATATAAAATTTTTCATGATCTCATTCATACATGGAATCTAAAGATACTGATCTCATAGAAGTTGAGAGCAGAATGATGTTATCATAGGCTGGCGAAAGTATTGGGAAGGCAGATAGGGAAAGTTTATTATGGAAACTAAGTTACAGTTAGGAGAAAGAACTTCTGGTAGTCTATTGCATGAACTATATATTATGATAAAGTACTGTTTGCTTTATTTAAAGTTCCAAGAAAATATTTTGAAAGTTTTCACCTTAAGAAATTATAAATGTTCGAGGCTATAGGTTTACTGTGAATTGAACATTATACAATGTATACAAGTATCAAAACATCATGTTATTTCATTAGTATGCATCATTTTTATGTTATAGTAAAAAGTAAGAAGAGGGCTTAAATTTTTTTTCTTGTGAAACAATTACAACAAAAAAAACCTACATTCACTTAATCCTTTAATTTGCTTTAGAAATGCATATTGCTTAAATATATCAGAAAGTTTGCACCTTTCAAATTTAATAATAGTAATATTACACAAATGTTAATAGAAATATCACACTGAAGGGTACAGTGGTATCAACCTTCCCTGATCCCAATGAGTCTAACCTTCATTTCCCTGGAAGACATTAACTATGAAAACATCTAGATGCAGATTCTGGCATTTAATTCTACAACACTAAATTATGGGTTCATTTAAATGTCTAGTTATTCATTCTTCTCAGACAGGATTTATTGATTTGTTTCTCTATAGATAAGGATTTATAATAATTGTATTAACTCAGACTTCCCTATTCTTTTCTTCGTCTTCTTCCTCTCTCTCTTTAAGGTTATTGCTTTATTTCTATAAGTAAAAGTATTTTGTTAATTTTAATCTGGACATTAAAATATTTATTTATTGCCTTGTTAAGTTTTGACAATCACACACCTTTGGTTTAATTGTAAATATATTTTATTAAGTTAATTTAAAAAAATTGTGTGTGGAGAGTTCTTGGGATCAAACCCAAGGTCTTACACATGCTAAGTAAGTTCTCTACCATTGACATACACTGCTAGCCCTAAATTAGGTTTTATTAACTTAAATTTGAAGCCAATCATTTGAACACTGCATAGAAAAGTGAGTCTTTATCTTACTCGACACTCAGAATAGTATTATTATGTATAATATAATTACTATAGTATAATAGAATAGAATAATTATATATAAAATTATTATATGTAGTAATATGTAATATAATGCAATTTTATATGTTATTACATATATATGTAATTAATTTTCTAAGTCTGCATTATTATAGTGTTTTAGAAAAATCAAGATGCAAAATTTACTCAAGAAGAGATTTGGTTCACATCATATAAAACTGTTTGGGAGGATTATTTTTGTTATCACTGACTTCATATTGACAATATGGATGTCCCTGGTAAGTGGGTGGTAGGTGTGTCTGTGCATCTATCCCTAGAACAGAAAATAGAATCTTTCCCAAGAGACTCTGATGTGTTAGTCTTGGTTCATAGAACAGATTGTAGTTAGCTTTAATTTCAGACAGGCCCCAAGGGCTGTAAGTATGGATATTATAAACCTCTGTTCTCTTTAGTAGATATAAGGGGTCTGTAGCCCTGTCTCTAGTCAAGGTGAGATTCCTATTTAATTTGCAGTGAAGATGAATAGTGATTCATCAGAGATTCTTTTTTTACCAGCTATGGATCAGACTACAGCTTAATTTATTAAGTGACATTGTATATCTGACTTTTGTATAAATATTTTCAGACGAAAAAAGTTTTCTCTATAAAACAAGGACATTTAACTTTTTCTCCTTTTTTATTTTGCATTTTAGTTACACATGACAGCACAGTGTATTTTGACATATTTATACAAACATGGAGTTTATTTTTTCTAATTAATATCTAATTATTTTATTATAATTAAGTCTTATGATTGTACATGATATGGAAATTTACTCTGGTGTATTCATATACAGGAAAGTTTTGTCAGATTCATTCACTGTCTTTCCTATTCCTGAAGAGGAAAATTGAACTTGTGGCATAAATAGTAATTTCCACTACCAAACACAACTGTGTATTAGGGTATAGATTTCTATAATAAAGTTAATAAGTAAGACTATCAGAGGACAAGAGTTAAGTGTGGACTCTTGATTCCAGAGAGGGAGGCAGAGATATAAAGAAGATTGGACATGGACTTTACATAGAGTCTCACAGGATTTACTGCCTGGAGTAATCACTATTTTTAAAATAGCTTTAATAAAAACTTTCTTGAAATTTGGATTTTGCCCTATGACTTTTCTCTGGAATCATTTATATCAGAGACTTTACATCCTTTCTCCATTCCTCCAATATTCTCCTTCCTTTCTTTTCTTTTCACATATTTTCTTTCCTACTTCTTTTTCTGCCTATATGCCTAGTCTCTTCCTTCTTTTTTATATACTCCTACCAATCTCTTCTTTCTGAAAGAATAAAAGAGAGAAGGACAGACAGATGAAGGAAGGAAGGAAAGAAAGAAGAGAGGGAGGAAGTAAAGATCACAACTGAAGTAAGGTAAGTCAGTAGCACAGATTTCATCACCTGATGTTGACCACCATTATTGTCTTTATTTTTTTCAAGTGTCCTTTCAACAAATCTTACTTCCCCCATGTAGGGAAGGGAAGACTTACTGGCTATCCTGGGATATTTTGGGGAATTTGACAACCAATAGAATTCTGGATCACTTTATTAGGTTTAATTTCTACCAGGATATGAGTAACAAAGAGATGCATTTCTCTGCTGCAGGTGATTTCCAACAACAAAACATTCAACATATCTGTGAAATAATGTTCATATCTGAGATAAAATGCAGTTTGTCTGTGGAGATACATGAGTAATCATGGGAAAGATGACTTACTGAGGCATTATTTTAAATATAGACCATTGAAAAGATTGACAATAAACAAATTGAATTAAGCTACTCTGCTAGATTGTCAGTCCCTAGACTGGAAATACCCATATCATTGTATATATTGTCATCTCCTGCATGCAGGTATTAGTTTCCATTTCTGTGATTTTATATGTTGATACACTTAAATAAGGTTAGCTTTGACTCTGAACAAGACTGAGGTCACCACATGAACATCAGTCTCAAGTTTTTCAATATTTTTGCAGGTTTCGCATGAGATTTGAGTGAATGAGTATAAAGTATTATTTGCTAAGGCCTCAGAGTGAGACTGACTACACAGTCCATGTCACTTCTGCCTGAAGTATACTCAGTCTGTCCCTATATTTGACTTTGGACTGAACTATTAGCATTAGCTTTTTGGAAAATGATAATAATAATAATAATAAATCCAGACACAAATTAAGCTTCTTGGAGAAGTTTTGAGCGAAACATTTCTAAATCTTAATTTTCTTTCTAGGCATGGTCCACTGCTTCTCTTCTCATTGATGGCAAGATGCTCCACACCAACCTCACCATTTTCCACCCGGACACCTTTTTTCTCATAGGCATCCCAGGACTTGAGGCTTTCCACCCGTGGATTTCCCTACCTTTTTGCTCTGTTTACCTAATGGCTCTGCTGGGCAACGCTACAATTCTACTGGTAATCTGGTCTGACCACACTCTTCGGGATCCCATGTTCTACTTTCTAGCCATCTTATCAGCCATAGATCTAGCGCTCTCCACATCCTCAGTGCCTCGGATGTTAGGTATCTTCTGGTTTGATGCGCATGAAATTGGTTTTGGAGCATGTGTGGCCCAGATGTTTCTGATACACACCTTCACAGGAATGGAATCCACAGTACTTCTGGCTATGGCCTTTGACCGCTATGTAGCCATCTGTGTTCCACTTCACTATACAACCACTCTGACACCTCGGATGCTGGCAGGCATTACTGTGGGTATCATAATGCGCCCTGTCTTGCTCATGCTGCCCATTGTGTACCTAACCTATCGTCTGCCCTTCTGTGAGGCTCGAATCATTGCCCACTCTTACTGTGAGCACATGGGCATTGCCAAGTTGGCCCGTGCTAGCATTCGCACCAATGCCATCTATGGCCTTTTTGTGGCTTCTTTCCTTGTCTTGGATTTGGCGCTGGTTGGAATCTCCTATGCCTACATTCTCCGTGCTGTTTTCCGCCTCCCATCGCGAGATGCTCGCCACAAAGCACTGAGCACTTGTGGCTCACATGTTGGGGTCATGTGTGTCTTCTACACCCCGTCCCTCTTCTCCTTTCTCACCCACCGATTTGGCAAAAAAATTCCCCGTTATGTCCACATCCTTGTTGCCAACCTGTATGTGGTTATCCCACCTGCCCTCAACCCCATCATCTATGGTGTGCATACCAAGCAGATTCGCGAGCAGGTAGTCAATGTTTTCACTTCAAGGTAGAGGTTCTTGTTTACACAGTTCTTGAGCCTGTGACTATAACCCAAGAAGTATATTTTGGCACTTTTCTAATGATCCTTCAAACATACAAACAAAAACTCCTGCAGATACTAGAGAAGCAAGCTTTAGAGCATGCCTTTGTGTGTTGAATGTCCATATTGACATTGAGTGTTTATTCTTTTGAATGTAGGTGTCCATTACAGTGGGATAATGGAATAGGGGTTCCCACTGAAGCACTTTTTGTTTTTAAGTATTGAGATCAAGTGAAATTACATGTCTTTCATTTAAAAATAAGATGATATCCCAGCTTGGCACAATCAGTTGATTGCAACTTCCTTGAATTTTTGTGAAGAGAAAAAATCATTCAAAGGAAAAATAAAAAAAGGTCTTAATACATTTCTCAATTATAAATCTAAATGCATTTGACATTTCTGAGAATTAATGGCAATATTGAGTCAAGTTTTTTTTTTAAATGTGTAGTCTTCTATTTTAATGCCTTTTTCTTCATTTTTCATAAAAATCTGTAGGCACAATATGCCCTCACTGTGCCACTGCCTCCCTTTCTGGAGAAGCATGTAGTGAAAGTACTGGAAAAAAGTAATTTTAATATGAATAACATCATTTTTCATACAAGAAGCTTGGATGTATAGAAATCTAAGAAGCAGGATTTTAAGTTTTTCATAATCATTTTTGTATGTTTGTGTGTGTTCAATATATTTAATGAATCCTCTGTATATACTATGTGGGCCATTCTTTCTCTTTGAAGGCCTCTTATTTGTGGAATGCAATATACATCCACCCTGTATGGCTTGATATTTTGCCAAAGTAGGTCAGTCCCAGACATCTTCAGGTACAAAATAAAATTTTGAAGTTAGGTACTTTAACAGAAATTTCCTGGTGTTCATCCAAATATTTTTTGGTGTCTTGTCAAAAGAACTTTTGACTCAAAGGCAACTTTTTATTGCTTTGTCTCAATTTGGTATTGGAAAAAAAATGATATGCATAGAAAAATGATGAACTATTAGATAAGGATGACTTCTCAGGATGCTAGAAACTAATTTTTTGAGTGGCATATTCATCATCTGATGGTACAAAAAATGACTTTGAAATTTTGTGACATAACTGAATGGACTAGTAAAAAAAAAACACAAATGGACTAGTAAAAAAAATCTTCAGGGATTAGCAGTGTGAAAATAGATTGATTCACTCTACAGCAAAGATCATAAATTTGAGATTTCAATCAAATATTTCTGGAAGGAATTAATGTTGTTATATGAAAGATACATTTCTTACGTTTTTAGGATGTACTCTTTTCTATTAGAGATAGAAATATTCATGGATTTCCCTTGGGCCTTATTGTCCCAGAATAACAACAACAACAAAAATGTGGAAAAAGAACAAAATTAGAGGATTCTCACTTCTCAATCTCAAAACTTACTACACTATGAAGACAGCATGTTACTGAATAAGGATGGATATATACATTCATGGAAAATAATTGAGTCTCTAGTGTGCCCAGCATGGTTTGGGTGTCAAAAAGCTAGATGGAAAAGTTTTATCAAAACAGTGATAAGACAACCGAATGTTCACAAAGAGCTGTAACACCAACTGTCACCACAGACAGAAAAACAAACAATAAAGAAACAAATTCTAGGGTTGGAGAGAATCATAGAATGAAATATAAAAGATAAAAGCATAAAACTCTCAATAGGAAATAAAAGTGTAGATCTTTATGTCTTTGTATTGTGATAATTTTTTGAATATGAAATAAAAAGCAAAATCAATAAAAAACAAATACATAAAGTGGCATACATTTAAATTTAAACCTTTTGCTGTATCATGAAGAGAGTACAATTTACTGAATAGGAGAACATATTTGAAAATCATAGATCTGAAAGGGCAATTATAAATGTAGAATACATAAAGAACTCTTGTGACAAAATATTTATCCAATTAAAGATGCGCAAAGGAAGATAAGTACTTGAAAATGTCCTTAACATCATTAGTCATCATGGAAATGCAAATCAAAACTACACTGACACCATTTTGCCTCCATCAGAATGACCATAATAAAAATTCTTTAAAAAGAAAGAAGATCATAACCAGTGACGTTGATGATGTGAAAAAATGGAATTGCTCAGACCTTGCTTGTGTGAATGTAAAACGAAACAGC